>CM038676.1:570865623-571465623 GCA_021605205.1 Aegilops longissima | reverse complement strand
TACTGAAATTTTTTGTGGCGATACTTTACGTCCCTTGCCTGGTTATTATTTCGAACCGTTTTTCAGCCTCTCGCTCCACGTTACGAGACACGGTCTTTATTGGCACATCTTGCCAAAGCAGAGATCGTGCCCCCTTATCACGGGATTCTTATCAATATGGGCGTGGGTAATCCAACCGTGTCATTTGCACAATCCCTTGGGAATAGGCGATCTTTAAGTCTCGTGAGGAGGCGTTCGATATTCATCGCCTTTATAAAGAAGTACATACCCGTCTTTCTCCCCCACGCCTACCTCTTCCTCAGCCTTTCCGGCCTCAAGCTCCAGCGCCCAGGTCTCGATTTCTTTCATTGCTACCAAGCCTTCTAGTTATGTCCGGGTCCAGCTCCCAAGGCAGGTGGGCGGCCTCCTCGGTCATCGAGGAAGATATCACGAAGCTCCGGGAGGCGAGGTACCTGACAGCGGAAATCCCCCACAGGCTCCCCGCCAAGGGGCAGGTTATCCCTACACCAAAATCCGGCGAGAGGGTTGTATTCATCTCTCACTTCCTCCACAGGCTAGGATTCACTCTCCACCCCTTTGTTCGTGGCCTTATGTTCTATTATGGGCTAGATTTTCACGATCTAGCTCCAGACTCCTTTCTTCACATCTCGACGTTTATCGTCATGTGTGAGGCTTTTCTCCGCATCCCCCCACACTTCGGCATATGGCTCAAGACCTTCAATTTGAAGCCGAAGATAGTCGACGGGGAGCAGGCGGAGTGCGGCGGTGCTATGGTGAGCAAGCTCGCCAATACTATTTGGCCAAAAGGCACCTTCACGGAAACCTCCAACTTATGGCAGCGGGAGTGGTTCTATATCACCGAACCCCGCGGTACCAAATGGGCAGCCATGCCTGCGTTCCGATCTTGCCCCCTATTGCGGCTCGTATCGTGGATTAATAAGGGGCTTGACTGGGGATCAACTGATGAAGTGCAGACACTGCAAAGTCATATCTAGAGCATCCTCGAAAAGGACACCGACCTCATTAACGTGATCCAGGTGATGCTAGTCTGTCGGATCCTCCTGTGCCAGTGAAGGCCTCCCCGCATGTGGGAGTTCAATCCGGAAGGACCGCGGACCCTTCGGCAATTCTTCGGCACAATGCACAGAGGGATGTGGAAACTATTCTTCAAGACTCGAAAGCAGTGGCCGGACACATCCGAGGACATTGGCCTCGACTGCAACCATTCGGATATCTCGGTAAGCACCCAACTTCTGAATGCAACTCGGTTGATTATCCCATAGCGATGTACTGAGAAACCTATCTTCGACTAGGGCTGGATAAAGAAGGTGGAATGAATTAGGTGTTCAGCTCCACGTCCCGAAGACTCAGCTGATCTTGTGTTAACGAGGATGCTGGCCCCGGTGCCGTATCAAATGCCGGCGAAGGAGGACAAGAAGAAGAACAAAAGGGCTGATGGTGGCCTCCGCTCTAAAGGTATACTGGACGCTACGTCCGGGGAGGATGAAGCTCCCTCTTCTGAAGATGAAGACGAAGGGGAAGAAGAAGGTGATATCCCTTCTCCCCACGGGAAGAAAAGGACTACCTCCGAAGACTTGGAGGTGGAGGCACCCAAGAGAGGGAATATATCCCTATCAGATGGTTCGGGTTCGGAAGCCGATGTTGATGCAAAGCACCTATCTAGGGACAAGCCCTTTGCCGAATCGTAAGTGAACAAGAATGCTCTAGACATATCCCGTTCTTTTCGGGTTGCAAGGGTAACATTTAAGCTATAAGTTTGTAGTCCGGCCCGCTATCTACCTCAACAGTCCTCCTCATCAGAGGACTTGCCTCCGGAGATGATGGAAAGTGAGACGCCTCCACAAGCTTCCTCGCCCCTAAGGGCGGACGACTTCGAGGTATCGTCCCAGAGGATCTCCCCTGACCATCCAGCGGCACGGGGGAGAATGAATACATCTCCCGAGGATGATACTTGGATCGTCAAGGGTTCAGGGGAGGCAGCCCCCACGGGGACCAACAATGAGGGCCTCGACTATCCGGTTTACAGCATCAAACATGCATTGTTCCATCCCGGAACCACGAGCCTTCTAGTAAGTTGCTTCGGTTGTGAGGCGTGTGTGTCCAAACTTTCGTCAAACATGCCAATTTTTTTACCACATCATCTTGGTGGCATGACATTACATCAAGCAAGGTTTCATGTATTTTTGATCTTTTTTTAATTTCTTGGAATTTAAATGCCATGGGACTCCATGCTTAATTGTGTCATAGCCGTGAGACCAATATGTTTGAAAATTCCTTCCAATTTACTGCACATGGAATTAAATTGCACACAAGTACACAAAATATGACTTTTCAAACCGTTATGGTTAGCTGTTGCATGTACATGTAGTTCAAATTTGAATTACGGTTTGTAACATCCCAATTTTCAATTTGGATTTTTGATGTTTCATTACTTCTGTAAAAAAATGTGGGCAGCCAAGGCCAATGGAAGGCCCAGCCTTCCTCACGACCACATGGTCATCTTCTTCCTTACGTTCATGGCAGAGCCAGGAGAACGCACACCCATCCAGCGACCCACCCCTCCCCTCCTCTCCCTCTCCCCAAAACTCCTCTGAACGGAACCCCCTCGCCTCCCTCGACCCCTCCCCTCTAGTAGTGCACCTTAATGCCCCCTGTAATGGCCATTAGAAGCCCAAGTAACAGCCACCATTAATGTCATAAAGATGACAACGCTCAGCTCATCTCCAGACCTCCCCAAGCCCTATTTAAAGCAACCCTGGGAGCCCCTCTTAACCCTCGTCCGAAGCCCTCTCCTTCTGGATTTCCCCTGTCCCTAATCTAGTCAATTGCTCGCCGGAGTTCCTGGATTCCGGCGGCTTCTCCACCACGACAGGAGATGATACCGACTCCGCAACACTGCTCCTCGGATCCGCCTCATGTTGCCCTTCACCGTCCCACACACGTCCTTCGCCAAAGCACACCGCAGCCGCCTTCTTCCTCATCGCCGGTGAAAAGTCTGGTGAGCACCCAACCAGCCAGTCAGAAAGCGCCACTTGGCATCTGGTCGAATTTTCTTCTATTTTTCCAGTATTTTTCCAATCTCAGATTCTATACCAATTCTTCTTTCTAGTATATGTTTTAATCTATAGAACCAATTTAGTTGATTCTTTGTCCTACTAGTTCAAAAAATATCCTCTATCCAGAAAACCAAACGAAAAATATTTTTGAAAGTTTTAAAATTTGAATTTAAACAGATTTGAATTTAAACTTCGTTAGGCCATATCTTGAGTTTCATAACTCCGTTTTAGGTGATTCTTTTTGCAAATCGGAGCGTGTGACATGTTCTTTCTATTAAAACCAAAACCATTTATTTTTGTTTCTCATAAAATTTCATTCTGTACAGAAACTTTATTTGGAGTTTTTTGGAGTTTTCCGAAGTCTTTTATTTGTTTTCTTTTGAATCTTTGCTTGTATGCTTAAGTATGTCATTGCTTGCTTACGCTAGTTCATCCGGAGTGTGAAGCTTGCTACTATGAATCTTTAGAGTTCAACCAATGTCAGCAAGGCAAGTTCACACTTTGATCGTAATTTTCAATACCCAGTTTTTACTATGCATTACTTTCACCCTCAAAGATTTCATGAGTAGGATTAGTAACATGTGGTTATGCTATGTAGTTCATGTGGTAGGAACCTATGACCTTTGATCACCCCGGGAATACTCGGTATGTCATATATTGCTTAGCCATGCTCGTAGATGGGGATTGGTATGTGTGATCCATGCAAGTTGCGAGAGTTAATAATTTTGGGATAACATAGGTGGCAACTCTAATACACATCTAGGTGGATTGTTTGGGGCACCTGGAGTAACCAGTGTTTACCCAAGGGGAATCCTGGAGTACCCGTGTGATTACCCTAGGTCCACCACCCAGGCTCAAAGGGATCATAAGATATTTCATGCCTAGAAACTTCCGTGTGTAGCCACAAGCCATTATGGGCTCTGTCATAGTTGAGTAAGTTGTGTGACCTCTTTCCGTGATAGACTAGCTGATGTAGGGGAAAATAGGTGTACCGGCCTACCCAGGGTTTAGAGGAAATACTTCAAAAAGAATATGTCTCGATCTTCCGATCATGGAGCTGGTCGAGTCTTGTGGGGAAAAGTGTGCAAACCTCTGCCGAGTGTACAAACTAATCATGATTAGCAGTGTCCCCTATTATGGACAACTTGAGTATCTAGAAGTGAATTATTGATTGATCTCATCACTCTTTTTAATGAAATTATTGGGTTACTAATAACTTGGGAATTTTGGTATTGAGTTGGAGGAACCTTCTCAGTAAAGGCATTTTAATTTAGTAGTAAATAAAAACTATTCCTTTGTTGTAGGAAAAAATTAGCTTTATGCAGAATTAAACTTAGAGCCTCCACCAGCCAGATATGCATGTAGTGATAGATATTGTTCATTATTATTCTATGGTGTGAAATTGCCAGCATATTCCATGTGATGACCTACACGACTGCAACGTCTCATGTTTCAGACTTTTCCGACGAGGATTAAAGGTGTGATAGGTCGTTGATATATACTCAGTTTCCCGTGGAGTTGGATGGACTCATTTACCTTCGATGCTTCCACAGTTATTTTTATTTAGATGGCCTTTGGCCATGTTATTGTAATAAATACTCTTTTGAGGACCTCGATGTAATAAAGTGTGTGATTGAACTCTATTATAATTCTTCAAGTACTGTGTGTGTCAGCATACCGATCCAGGGATGACACTTAAGCATAGAGACTTCGATCCATTTGGGTCGGGTCACTACAAGATGGTATCAGAGCACACGCTGACTGTAGGACGCGACCACTAGGAAATGGAAAGCCATAGGAAGAAAACTCTATTTTATTACTTCCTTATATATCCGTTGGTCTATACTCATCTCTATTCATTTCTATCTCTGCTCTACATCAATAAAATAGTTGTTGAACCCCATCACCAAGTTACTCAGCCCGATGAGACCAGGACCTATGAAGACAACATTGATGAAGAAGAAGCTAGAGTCGAAATTGATTTGAGGAGATTTAGTTCAGACCACCACTACGAAGTTGAGTCCAACTATTGATTTGCGGTAGTATGAAGAGATCATATCTCTTGTGGACTTGACCTTACCTTAAGGTTTTGCTTGTGTGGTGTGATCTGAGTGAATTGGTTGATTTGAAGTTTTCTTGCTATCATAAGCATATGGGTAGTGATTTCTCTCAGTAGGCCCTTATTCTATTCTAATTTGTCATCCACTCTAAACCGAACAGATGCCTCCAAGACGTGACCCAGAATTCCCACCGGAACTTACCCAGTTGATCCTGAACCAGAATTCCCTTATGCAGATGCTCATCCAGAATCAGAACCAGAACAACAACAACCCACCGTCACCACCCTCGGTCGAGAACCTTACCCGTTTCCTGAGGTTGAACCCACCAGTGTTCTCTAGGAGCACGAAGCCGCTCGTCGCAGATGACTGGCTTTGCAAGATCGGAAGGGAGCTGACCACCGCAGGATGCACTGACGCCGAGAAGGTGTGCTTTGTCGCACATCAACTAGATGGACCAGCATCTTCGTGGTGGGATAATTACACCACCACTTTCCCCATAGCCAATGTGACTTGGGATCAGTTCCAACAGGCGTTTCGTACAGCAGATGTTTCAGCTGGAGCTATGAGTCTGAAGAACCGTGAGTTTCGCAACTTACGCCAGGGAAATCATTCTATTGGTGATTGTGTGGAGGAATTCAGCAAGTTATCCAGGTATGCTCTCGGAGATGTGGCTGATGATGCCGCTAAGAAAGAGAAATTTCTTGAGGGGCTAAACGATGATCTGGGACTTCGGTTGACCATGGCTTCCTTTAACAATTATTAAGAGTTGGTCGACAAGGCTCTCATACTGGAAGGCAAGCAACAGCAGGTGGAGAATCACAAGAGGAAGTATGGACATGGAAAGTTCAACTCGGGAGTTCAGCAAAAGCCCCGCTATACCCCGTACTCGGGAAAAAATGAATCTGGCTCCGGCAATTAAGGTGGACACACTCACCATAACCCTGGAGGACATTCACATCATGGAGGGCATGGACACAACCATAATGGCCATAGGGATGGCAATGGGAACAGAGGAAACGCCAAGCAACATCGCTCCAACCCCGCTACACCGGCAGAGAAGGAACTTATCACGCCCAATATGCGACCCTATCCAAAAGGAACTCGACGGTCCCACCAAGGATAGACCCGCATATTGAAACGCTTTTGCAAGGTGGATATCATTGCATCAACATTACATAATACATAGGGATACATACATAAGGCACAAATGCCACAAGAATACATCAACATCATACACAAGAACAACATCCGACTACGGATGAAACATAAACAGAAACTCAACGGCATCCACCCTGCTAGCCCAGGCTGCCGACCTAGAACCTATCCCCTGATCGAAGAAGAAGCAAAAGAAGAACTCCAAGCAAACATCGCTCTCACGTCATGAACATCGCAAACCTGTACCTGCAACTGGTGGTGTAGTAATCTGTGAGCCACGAGGACTCAACAATCCCATTACCATGGGTATCAAGACTAGCAAAGCTTAAAGGGAAAGGAAGGGGTAAAGTGGTGAGGTTGCAGCAGCGACTAAGCATATATGGTGGCTAACATACATAAATGAGGCGAGAAGAGAAACAAAGGCGGTCGTCAACTAGTAATGATCAAGAAGTGATCCTGAACTCCTACTTACGTCGACATAACCCGAAACCGTGTTCTCCTTTCGATCAACCCGAAAAGAGACACTCACGATTACGCACACGGTTGGTGTATTTTAATTAAGATCAACTTCGGGTTTTCTACAACGGACATTAACAAATTCCCATCTGCCACATAACCGTGGGCACGGCTTTCGAAAGTTCAAACCCTGCAGGGGTGTCCCAACTTAGCCCATGATAAGCTCTCGCGATCAACGAAGAATAGACCTTCTCCGGGAAGCCCGATCAGTCTCGGAATCCCGGCTACAAGACATTTCACAGCAATAAAACAAGACCAGCAAGACCTCCGGCGTGCCGACACCCTCGATAGTAGCAGCGTATCTCGTCTCGAGCCACGACCGATGAGCGATACGTCTGACAACCGACGATACCCCAAGTTGCCTCGGGGCGGCACCGCAAGTGGCTCTAATTTGGACCAACACTTAGACAAGCATTGGCCCGGGGGGGCTGAATAAAGATGACCCTTGGGTTAATTACTCCCAAGGGAAATGTAGGTGGTGGTGAAGCAAATGGTAAAACCAATGTTGGGCCTTGCTGGAAAAGTCTTATTCAAAGCGAACTGTCAAGGGGGTCCCATAAATCACCCGACCGCGTTAGGGACGCAAAAATCCGGGAACATAATACCGATATGACGGAAACTAGGGCGGCAAGAGTGGAACAAAACACCAGGCATAAGGCCGAGCCTTCCACCCTTTACCAAGTATATAGATGCATTAATAATATAAGATATATTGTGATATCCCAACAAGTAAACATGTCCCAACAAGGAACAACATCTCCATGTTCCAACAAGGAACAAACTTCATCTTCACCTGCAACTAACAACGCTATAAGAGGGCTGAGCAAAGCGGTAACATAGCCAAACAATGGTTTGCTAGGAAGGGTGACAACGAGTTAGAGGTTCATGGCAATTTGGGATGGCTTGATAAACAGGTAATAGGTAGCGCAGCAAAGCGATAGAAACGAAGCAACTAGCATAGCAATGATAGTAGTGAGATCCAGGGTAGCGGTCATCTTGCCTGAAATCCCGCAAGGAAGAAGAACGAGTCCATGAAGAAGACGAACGGATGAAGCCGAACCAAGCGAAGACGAACGAATCCTCACGATCGCAACGCAACAGGAACTAACAAGAAGAAGCACACAACATAGGTAAACACACCACACATGAACAAGACATGATGCACAACAAAGCATGATGCATGACAAGACTACATGAAGCTACTCATGGCAAGAGATGATGCAAACAAGAGCAACACATCAAGGCAAGTTTAAATGAGGCCGGGAACATCATATAACAATTCCGGTAAGTCCTCATATGCAAATTTCGAAATTGGTCCAGATCTGGATAAACCTTAAGTTCAAGTGGTTAAACAGCAAGTTAAGATGCACCACGATGATCTACACGAAATTCTAGTCAAGTTACATATAAAGTTCATTAGATTCGGAGCTACGGCCTAGAAGATATGAGCAAAACAAGATAAGCATGGCATTGATGCAAAATGCATGTAAACATCAAGAAAACACCTCAAAACAAGGATCCAACATGATAATATGAAACTACATGCAAAATCAAGCAAGTTTCATATAGAGCACACTCAAAACGGAGCAACGGATCAACACATACACCCTATACAAGTTTAAAGGACAAGCTGTCCAAAACAGCAACTAGGCATATTGCAAGCATCAAAACAACATGCTACAGCACCCCAACATAATAACAAAAGGCATGGGCATGATCTACAGGTAAAGCATTACAAAACATGAACACTGAGCTATCTCCAGAAATGACTAGAACATGCTCAAAATGACATGGCAAGATTGCAACTAATAACAGTTTCAGACTTTGCAGAAATTAACATCAGGTTGCAATGTTTAGAGCTATGAAACAACATGTTACAGGAACTTATCATGGCAAACAAAGGCATGGCATGAATCTACTCAAAGCATATAACAAAAGTCCTTTAGTGACCATAAGCCAAAAAGGATCAGAAAATATAGTAACACCCATGTCAATATTGAAAGTCTCGTTAACAGATTCAGCAACATGGCATGTCAAAAACTGATAACAAGAAGGCATGTTTACAAGCTCAATGCACTCACTACAGAGCCTTAAATGATAAACTAAGCATATATACATCAATAAGACATGGCATAGAAGACATACACGGCAAGAACAATAACATAGCATACATGGATCAACCACGACAACTTAGGCAAAATTGAATAACATGTAAACAATCTGCCAGGAAACATTTGATAGCAAAAGTAGAGCTCGATTGACTCAAGCTAGACTACTCCAAAATTGCAAGCAAGGACATGGATGGATAGAGCAAGACATGCTTTACAAAACATCCTTACTGAAGTATCTCAAAATATGCATGGAACTCTTGGTATCATCAAGTTAACATGGCATCAAAATCAGCTAAAACAGGGCTGAAAACAGCAAAAAAAGACTCCTAGTTTGCATGCTTGTGCTAGTCACCACATAGATCACAAAATACATAGCAAGCACCACTGGAAAGAAGACATGGCATATTACAAAACACATGTAGGGCTCAAGTCCATAGGATGCACACATCAATCATGGCAAAAATGACAAAAGTGCAAGTTCTGATAAAAATCAGAAACTAACATCACATAGCACTCTTCTAACAGCATTTCGGGCATCAATATGAGCTCAAATGAAAATGATGCAATGAGATGAAATGATCTACTCTTCGAGACGAACATTTTGACATATTATACACGCAAAACGGAGCTACGATGACAGAGATACGATGCAATGAAAAATGCATGAATATAACAAAATCCTGGGACTTAGACGAATTTCACCTCCGGGAAAAGTCAACCCGGGACGAGGAAATCCCGGGACGGACGGATCCGGGTCGCGGGAGGGTGTTTGGTTCGGTGGCCTGGTGGATCTGGTCCACCTCCAGATCCGGCGAGGGCGGCGGCTCCGGCGAGCTCCTCCGGCGAGGTGGCGCGCCGGCCGGAGCGGAGGAGGACAACGAGGTCCGGCTGCGGAGGACGCCGGCATGGGCGGCGCAGCCTTGGGCTCCGCCCCGCGGAGGAAGAGGCGGCGGGCACGGCGGTGGAGTCGGCCGGGCGAGGGCGACGACCGCGGAGGCGGGCCCGGGCGGAGGCGCGGCCGACGGGCGGCGGCGGCAGCCTGGCTCATGCTGAGCCCGCGATGGGCTCCAGCGAGCCTGGCGGCGGGAGGTGGCCGGTGCCACGTGGCGGCTCCGGATTGGGTGCGGGCGCGGCGCTGGGCGTGTCCGGCGCGGGGTGGACACGTCCGGCGGCTGGAGGAGGAAGAGGCTAGGGTTAGGGGCGAATTCATCCGCGAATTTCGGGGGAGGGGACTGATTTATAGGTAGAGGGAGCTAGGAGAGTCCAAATGAGGTGCGGTTTTCGGCCACGCGATCGTGATCGAACGACCGAGAGCATGGAAGGGAGTTTGGTGGGTTTTGGGCCAGTTTGGAAGGGGAGTTTGGCTGCAACAAAAGAGGGCTTTGCGGTTACCCGGTTAACCGTTGGAGTACCAAACGACCTCCAAATGATCCAAAACTTGACAGGCGGTCTACCGGTGCTATACCAAGGCCGCTTGACAAACCTCGGGGCATTCCGAGAACGTTTGACACCCGCACATGGAAAGAGGTAAAAGGGGGCGCCGGGAGACATAGGAGTGCCGGATTGCAAAACGGACAACGGGGAAAAAGCTCGGATGCATGAGACGAACATGTATGCAAAACGAAATGCACATGATGACATGATAAAAATGCAGATGATGACATGGCAAAGAGAGACACGCAAACACATGACATGGCAAAGACGGCGAATAACTGGCAGGCACCTGGCGCATCGAATCCGGGGCGTTACAGAACTGATCCACATTACCTGCTTCAAGTGCGGGAAAACCGGACACTACGCCACTGAATGTCCCGAGGCGAAGAACGGGAATGGCAATCAAAGCTCTGGAGGCAAGAAGCCCAATCCCTTCACTAGAGGTTAGGTGAACCATGTCAATGTGGAGGAAGTTTATGACCAGCCTGATGCCGTTGTTGGTAAGTTCTTGATTAATTCATTTACAACCCTTGTTCTTTTTGACACTGGTGCATCACATTCATTCATATCAAGGGGGTTTGTGGATAAGTTTAAGTTGCTGACCGTAGCCCTTAAAACACCAATGTTAGTGAGTTCCCAAGGAGCAGAGTCTATGGCTAGTCGGGGATGTTTTTAGGTGCCATTGACCATAGGGAGAAACGTTTTTCCCGCCGACCTCATTATCCTAGAATCCCAAGGATTGGACATGATCCTAGGCATGGACTGGCTATCCAAGTATGAAGAGAATATTGATTGTGCCAGTAAGTCGATTCTTCTCACAACCCTAGAGGGGAAACGGATCAAGTATTTCTCGAGGCATACACCAAGAAGGACTCAAGTGAATTCTCTTTCGGGAGTTGTTTAGGAGGAAGTACCAGTTGTGAAGGATTATCCTGATGTTTTCCTAGAGGAATTGCCTGGCATGCCACCGCATTGAGACATTGAGTTTTTGATTGAGCTATTGCCAGGCACTGGACCGATATCCAAGAGACCGTATCGGATGCTTGCCAATGATTTGGAGGAAATTAAGAAGCATATTAAGGAATTATTGGAGAAAGGTTATATTCGACCGAGTTCATCACCTTGGGGAGCCCAAGTGCTTCTAGTTGCGAAGAAGGATGGATCCTTGAGAATGGTTGTATATTATCGTGCACTGAACGAGGTGACGATCAAGAACAAGTACCCTCTTCCAATGATCAATGATTTGTTTGACCAGCTACAAGGAGCAAAAGTTTTCTCCAAGATCGATCTTCGATCAGGATATCACCAGCTGAAGATTCGAGAACAGGATATACCCAAGACAGCCTTTACCATGAGATATGGGCTTTATAAGTACACGGTCATGTCTTTTGGTTTGACTAATGCCCTTGCCTATTTTATGAGTATGCTGAATAAGGTATTCATGGAGTTCTTGGATAAGATTGTTGTGGTATTCATTGATGAAGTATTGATTTACTCGAAGAATGAAGAAGAACACAAGGAACATTTGCGCTTGGCTCTCGAGAAGCTCAGAGAACATCAGTTATATGGAAAGTTCAGCAAGTGCGAATTCTGGTTGAAGGAAGTCGGATTTCTCAGACATGTTATATGAGGAGAAGGAATATCAGTAGACCCTTCCAAGGTTGAAGCCGTCACCGAATAGACCATAAGATCACGAAGCCCATGACGGGGTTATTGAAGAAAGACACCAAGTTTAATTGGACCAAGGAATGTGAGGCTAGTTTTCAAGAGTTGAAGAAATGTTTGGTCACAACACCAATGCTAATTCTTTCGAATATACGCAAGGATTTTCAGGTGTATTGTGACGCTTCACGTCAGGGGCTTGGAGGTGTTCTTATGCAAGAAGGAAAAGTAGTATCCTATACCTCACGTCAACTTTGACCTCATGAGTTGAACTACGCAACGCATGATTTTCCGTTGGCAGCCGTAGTGCACGCACTCAAGACCTGGAGACATTTTCTTATCGGAAATAGTTGCGATGTTTACACGGATCATAAGAGTTTGAAATACATCTTCATGTAGAAGGATTTGAACCTCGGGCAGGGGAGATGGTTGGAGCTCATAAAGGATTATGACATGAGATTGCATTATCACCCAGGAAAGGCCAATGTTGTGGTAGATGCATTGAGCCGCAAGAGCTATGTTAATGCCCTCACAGCAGGAGTATTACCTCAGGAGTTAATTGATGATCTCAGAGATCTCCGATTGGAGATAGTACCACGAAGTTTTGTTGCCGCAATGGAAATTCAATCCATTTTGTCAGGAAAGATCCGAGAAGCCCAAAAGTTAGACAAAGCTATTGCGGAGATAAAGGGAAGGATGAACCAAGGAAAGGAAAAAGGATTTCATGAGGATGAACACGGAACCTTATGGTTTGAGTAGCGTATTTACGGCCAAATGACCTAGAGATCAGGAAGTTGATTCTTCAGGAGGCTCATGATTCACCTTATTCGATACACCCAGGCAACACCAAGATGTATTTGGACTTGAAGGAAAATTTCTGGTGGACAGGTATGAAGAAGAAGGATATTGCCGAGTATGTAGCAGTATGCGACGTATGTCAGAGAGTTAAGGCAGAGCATCAGAAACCAGCAGGATTACTGAGGGAGTCTTGGATTAGGGGGTCCTCGGGTGTCCAGGCTATGTGACATCGGCCAGACCGATGGGCCGTGATGAAACAAGATAGAAGGCTTTACCCGTGTCTGGGTGGGACTCTCCTTTGCTTGGATGTCAAGCTTGGCGTTCAGATATGAAGATTCCTTTCTCTGTAAACCGACTCTGTACAATCCTAGGCCCCTCTTGTGTCTATAGAATCATACATGCTAGACATCTAGGGTTTAGCCATTACGATCTTGAGGTAGATCAACTCTCGAAATTCCTATATTCATCAAAAGTCAATCAAGAAGGAAGTAGTGTATTACCTCCATTAAGAGGGCCCGAACCTGGGTAAACATCGTGTCCCTGTCTCCTGTTACCTTTGATCCTTAGACGCATAGTTCGGGACCCCCTACCCGAGATCTGCCGATTTTGACACCGACATTGGTGCTGTCATTGAGAGTTCCACTGTGCCGTCATCGAAAGGCTCGATGGCTCCATCGATCATCTACAACAATGCCACCTTGAAGGAGACTTTTCTCCCCGGACGAATTTTTGTATTCGGCGGCTTCGCACTGCGGGCCAATTCGATCGGCCACCTGGAGCAGATCAACAACTACGCCCCTGGTCACCAAATTAGTTTTGGAAATCTGAACTACGTTGCCGATATCCGAGGAGATTTGATCTTCCAGGGGTTCGCGGCCCCAACCACCGCTCTAGCCTTAGATCTGGAGCACGTCGCCAGGTCCGAAGGTGTCACGCCCAATATGCGACCCTATCCAAAAGGAACTCGAAGGTCCCACCAAGGATAGACCCGCATATTGAAACACTTTTGCAAGGTGGATATCATTACATCAACATTACATAATACATAGGGATACATATATAAGGCACAAATGCCACAAGAATACATCAACATCATATACAAGAACAACATCTGACTACGGAAGAAACATAAACAGAAACTCAAACAATATCCACCCTGCTAGCCCAGGCTGCCGACCTGGAACCTATCCCCTAATCGAAGAAGAAGCAGAATAAGAACTCCAACACAAGCAAACATCGCTCTCGCGTTATGATCATCGCATAATCTGTACCTGCAACTGGTGGTGTAGTAATCTGTGAGCCACGAGGACTCAGCAATCCCATTACCATGGGTATCAAGACTAGCAAAGCTTAAATGGGTAAGGAAGGGGTAAAGTGGTGAGGTTGCAGTAGCGACTAAGCATATAAGGTGGCTAACATACGCAAATGAGAGCAAGCAGAGAAACAAAGGAACGGTCGTCAACTAGTAATGATCAAGAAGTGATCCTGAACTCCTACTTACGTCAGACATACCCAGAAACCGTGTTCTCCTCTCGATCAACCCCGAAAAGAGACACTCACGGTTACGCACACGATTGGTGTATTTTATAAGAGTTTGCTTCAATTTTACTACAACCGGATATTAACAAATTCCCATCTGCCACATAACCGCGGGCACGGCTCTCGAAAGTTTATACCTGCGCAGGGTGTCCCAACTTAGCCCATGATAAGCTCTCGCGATCAACGAAGGATATTCCTTCTCCCGGAAGACCAGATCAGTCTCGAATCCGGCTACAAGACATTTCGACAACAATAAAACAAGACCAGCAAAGCCGCCCGATGCGCCGACTATCCCGATAGGAGCTGCACATATCTCGTTCCCAGGGCAACACCGGATGAGACTAGCTACGAGTAAAACCAATCCTCGGGTTGCCTCAAGGTGGCCCCGCAGGCAGCTCGGTTCGAACCAGCACTTAGAGAAGCACTGGCCCGGGGCTAAATAAAGATGACCCTCGAGAGAGCGACTCCCAAGGGAAAAGTAGGTGGTGGTGAGGCAAATGGTAAAACCAATGTTGGGCCTTGCTGGACGAGTCTTATTCAAAGCGAACTGTCAAGGGGGTCCCATAAATCACCCGACCGCGTTAGGGACGCAAAATCCGGGAACATAATACCGATATGACGGAAACTAGGGCGGCAAGAGTGGAACAAAACACCAGGCATAAGGCCGAGCCTTCCACCCTTTACCAAGTATATAGATGCATTAATAATATAAGATATATTGTGATATCCCAACAAGTAAACATGTTCCAACAAGGAACAACATCTCCATGTTCCAACAAGGAACAAACTTCATCTTCACCTGCAACTAACAACGCTATAAGAGGGGCTGAGCAAAGCGGTAACATAGCCAAACAACGGTTTGCTAGGAAGGGTGCAAAAGGTTAGAGGGTGACATGGCAATTTGGGAGGCTTGAGGAACAAGTGATAGGTAGCGCAGCATAGCGATAGAACAAAGCAACTAGCATAGCAATGATAGTAATGAGATCCAAGGTGACGGTCATCTTGCCTGAAATCCCGTAAGGAAGAAGAACGAGTCCATGAAGAAGACGAACGGGAGAAGCCGAACCAAGCGTAGACGAACGAATCCTCACGATCGCAACGAAACGGGAACTAACAAGAAGAAGCACACAACATAGTAAACACACCACACATGAACAAGGCATGATGCACAAACAAGCATGATGCATGACAAAGCTACATGAAGCTACTCATGGCAAGAGATGAAGCAAACAAGAGCAACACATCAAAGCAAGTTAAAATGAGGCCGGAAGCAACATATAACAATTCCGGTAAGTCCTCATATGCAAATTTCGAAATTGGTCCAGATATGACTAACTTTATGTTCAAGTTGTTAAACAGCAAGTTAAGATGCACCACGATGATCTACACGAAATTCTAGTCAAGTTACATATAAAGTTCATTAGATTCGGAGCTACGGCCTAGAAGATATGAGTAAAACAAGTTAAACATGGCATTGATGTAAAATGCATCCAAACATCAAGCAAACACCTCAAAACAAGGATGCAACATGATAATAGGAAACTACATGCGAAATCAAGCAAGTTTCATATAGAGCACACTCAAAACGGAGCAACGGTTCAACACATACACACCATACAAGTTTAAAGGACAAGCTGTCCAAAACAACAACTAGGCATCTTGCAAGCATCAAAACACTATGCTACAGGATCTCAACATAATAACAAAAGGCATGGGCATGATGTACAGGTAAAGCATTACAAAACATGAACACTGAGCTATCTCCAGAAATCACTATAACATGCTCAAAATTACATGGCAAGATTGCAAATAATAACAGTTTCAGACTTTAGCAGAAATAACATCAGGTTGCAATGTTTAGAGCTATCAAACGACATGTTAGAGGAACTTATCATGGAAAACAAAGGCATGGCATGAAACTATTGAATGCATAGATCAAAAGTCCTTTACTAACCATGAGCCAGAAAGGACCAGAAGATATGATGGCACCCATGTAAACATGGCAAGTTATATAACAGATTCATACATGGCAGGAACAACAATAAGTAGGCATGTTGGTGAGCTTGAACCACTCACCACAGAGCAATACATGGCATGGCAAGGCAACTCACAGTAATAAGACATGGCATAGAAGCTATACATGGCAATAACAACATCATAGCATACACGGATCAACTACAACAACCTTGGCAAAATTGAATAACATGTAAACAATCTGCTAGGAAACATTTTATAGCAAAAGTAGAGCTCGATTGACTCAAGCTATGGCACTCCATAATTGCAAACAAGGGCATGGATGGATAGAGAATAACCATATGTTAAAAACATCCTTACTGAAGTATCTCAAAATAAGCATGAATCTCTCGGTAGCATCAAGTTTACATGGCATAAAAATATCAGCAGAACAGGGGCTGAAATCAGCAACATCATGAAGCCTAGTTTGCATGCTTGTGCTAGTCACCACAGAGATCACAAAAATACATGGCATACACCCCTGTAAAGATGGCATGGCATATTACAAAACACATGCAGGACTCAAGTTCATAGGGTGCACACATCAATCATGGCAAAAATGACAAAAGTGCATGTACTGATAAGAATCTGAAACTAACATCACATAGCCCTCTTCTAACAGCATTTCGGGCACCAAGCTGAGCTCAAATGTAAATGATGCAATGAGATGAAATGATCTACTCTTTGATACGAACAATTTGACATATTACACGCACGAAACGGAGCTACAGATGCAGAGTTATGATGCGGTGAAAATGCAACATTAGCAAAATATCTGAGGGACTTAGGATATTTCGGGGGTCAACCTTTGGATCTGGATCTGCACGGATGTCGAGGTTCGCCGGCATCTCGCCGGAGAAGGAGGGGACGACGGCCGGAGGGGAAGAGGCGCGGCGAGGCGACGCGGGCTCTCCGGCGGGCGGCGGGCGCCGCCGGGCGGCTCGGCGAGGGCGCGCTCTCGGAGGAGCCGAGGCGCTGCATGCGGCGCGCGCCATGGCGCGAGGCGGCGGCGGGAGAGGCGGCTGCGGGCGGCGGCGAGGGGCACGCCGTCGGGCGAGGGCGGCGGTCGGCGGCGAGGTCCGCCGCGACGGGCGGGCTGGTGGCTGGGCGCGGGCGAGGCGCCAGCGAGGCGAGGGTGACGGAGGCTCCGGCGAGGGCGCGCGGGCGGCGCGCGGCTCGGTGTGATTCGGCCTGCCCGGCGGGCGGATCTGGAGCCCGGTGGTCTGGCGGAGGAGGAGAGAGAGGGCGGCGGGGCTGACGTGGCGCATCCGGATTCGTCCGGCGCGGCGGCTGGACATGTCCGGTGGCGGCGCGGACGTGTTCGGCGGCGCGAGGATGAAGAAGACCAGGGTTGGACCCGAAATTTCGGAGGGAGACACATATTTATAGGTAGAGGGAGCTAGGAGAGTCCAAATGAGGTGCGGTTTTCGGCCACGCGATCGTGATCGAACGACCGAGAGCATGGAGGGGAGTTTGCTGGGTTTTGGGTCACTTTGGAAGGGTGTTGAGCTGCAAAGAGAAGGAGGCTTTTGCGGTTACCCGGTTAACCGTTGGAGTATCAAACGACCTCCAAATGACCCGAAACTTGACAGGCGGTCTACCGGTGCTATACCAAGGCCGCTTGACGAACCTCGGCCCATTCTGAGACCGTTTAACACTCGCACATGAAAAGAGGTAAAAGAGGGCGCTGGGAGAGATAGGAGTGCCGGATTGCAAAACGGACAACGGGGAAACTGCTCGGATGCATGAGACGAACACGTATGCAAATGCGATGCACATGATGACATGGAAAAATGCAACACGCAAGCAAATGACATGGCAACACCGACGAATAACTGAAGGACACCTGGCGCATCGAATCCGGGGCGTTACAACACTCCTCCACTAACAAGAGATCTCGTCCCGAGATCTTAGGACCGAGACGGAAGGAAAAAGGGATGAGGTGAAACGGGAACTCAAGAGAAGAAGCAAAGAATCGAGAGCACTCGAGAAAAAGAGAGGAACGATGAGAATCACGAAAATCGAAAGCTCACTGAATCAGATAGACTATGAAACAACTCTGGTTAGAACGAGATGAGAAAACGAATAAGACTGAAAGGATTTAGGCAGAACTCTAACTGAACATGGAAATAATAGAACATGAACTAGAGAGGATGGAAAGATAGTTGATGAAGACATGACATAAAATCTCCGGAAAGAATTGAAAGGGAATTGAATGAAAAGAATTTAGAAGGATTGAATGGAGTTGTTGAGAAAATCAACAACGAAAAAAAAGCTTGTTGTGGACTTATCAAAAACATCTCAAAACTTGAGGTGAAATTATACCACAACCAAAAGTTTGAATAGCTGAGAAGAATGAAGAAATGCAAAACTCCATTTCAGACGAATACGGAGAATTAAATGCACTTTGAGATGCAAGAAAGAAAGAAATATTCTGGAGCTCCTCCAAAAGAACCTTGATGAACACTTGAAGGATGAATTAAATCATGAAGAACCACCGTGAAGAACTCCGGTAACAAAAGGATGATGAGATAGAATGAAGGAAGAAAGAATAAGATGAGCGTTGCGATGATTTAGATGGAGGTTCCGACGAGATGGCCGAGGAAATTGAACTCCGGAAAAGAAAAGATGAAAACACTTGGAACTAGAATTTATTCCTCAAGAACAAACTTCGAAGGAAGGGATTTATCACTTGGATGAAATAGGAATAAGATTTATTGTATGCTTATCCTTCATCAAATTAAATTGATGACAAACAATGGATTTTGCAAACTACTTATTCTTCTTGAAAAAGAATTGAGAAGTGACAACACAAAACTTTAGAAGGTCCTTATGAACCACCGGTAGGATTGAAAGAAGGAATGGATTAATATGATAATCAAAGAAAAAGAATCTTGAACGAACCACCGTGAAAAATGAAAATGAACATAGAGAAGAAAACGGATCGCCGGAAAGAATTAGAAAAGCACGAAGATACTTGAGGGAATTTGGGGAAAAGAGAACTGAACTAGGCACCGGTACAAATATAGGAACGAATGGAGCTGAGAACTTGAAACGAAGAAATAATCCAAAAAGATGGCCTCCGGATGATCGAGAGCGAAAGCAAGACCTGAAGTACTCCGGATGGATGAAAAGAATTGCACAACTGGAAACAAATTGATAGGATAACATCGAGCTAGCACCACAAATCTTCGGGAGAACGGACAAGATTTAGGGAAAACTCTACTTCGGTCTTCAAATGAAGACGAGAAACACCACCAAAATTACTGAGATACTCCGGGAGAATGAAAGCAAAGAGGTTGAGCCAACAATGAAAAATGATTTGAAGGCGATCTTGGAGAAGACATGTGACTGATGGGGTCGATTCTTACGTCACGCTTGAAAAGAATTGAGAATAACTCCGGGGAAGTAGAAGAGTCAGGTAAGATCCTGGAAAAAGACCTGTGGGTTAGGGCCCACTAAAAGAAAACACCGTTGGAAAGGGATGTTGAAAGATAGATGATGCACCGGAAGAACTGAAATATTTAAATGAGGTGACAGCCTCGAATTAATTGGAACACCGACAAATCTCATGAGATGACTTGAGCACTCCGGAAGGATAAACTGGCGAGAGGCGAACGAGCAAAGAGAACACTTCGAAGGAAAAGAATATGATTAACCCAAAAAACTTGAATTGAGTGCACCGGAAAAAGAAAGGGATGAAGAATGACGAACGAGACGAGAATTCACCGGTTAAAATAATTGAGGGAAGACTGAAGAGGCTCCACACGAATGGAATTGATGGTCGGAAGAAACTCGAACTGCGGGAATAATAGGGTGGGAGGGCGGGAAAACAAAGACAACTTGGAAGAGGAAACCAACGAATATCTTGAAGAGAAAACACCGGTTGAAATCATTGAGGAGAGAAAGCAAAGACTTCGCACGAGTAGGATGGATACTCGATTACGGACTCCGGTTCCGAGAGGAAGAAGGGAGGGAGGGTGGGAAAAACAAGGACAACTTCGGACAAGGAAAAACAACGACGTCGGAGGAAGAACTGAGGATTGATCTCGCGAAAGACAAAGAGGTTCGAGTCGACTTGACGAGAAAAGCACCGGATGAAAAGAGATGAGAACCAACGATCGGAAAACCAACTGCGTGATCCTAAAGAAAGTTTGAAAGGGAAGAGGAGTAATTCAAAACACCTACGTCAAGATTCCTGACAAGAGCGACGAAGGGGCTGAGGAGTAAAAAGAATTCCTACTCTCCGATATAACTAGACTCCGAAAAGTAGTTTTCTTCTAGACTCGACAACGGCCAAACTACACGATCAATCAAGGGGGCTCCTAGGGTCGGTCGAGGCTCTGATACCAACTTGTCACGCCCAATATGCGACCCTATCCAAAAGGAACTCGAAGGTCCCACCAAGGATAGAACCGCATATTGAAACGCTTTTGCAAGGTGGATATCATTACATCAACATTACATAATACATAGGGATACATACATAAGGCACAAATGCCACAAGAATACATCAACATCATATACAAGAACAACATCCGACTACGGATGAAACATAAACGAAACTCAAACAATATCCACCTCTGCTAGCCCAGGCTGCCGACCGAACCTATCCCCGATCAAGAAGAAGCGAAGAAGAACTCCAACACAAGCAAACATCGCTCTCGCGTCATGATCATCGCATAATCTGTACCTGCAACTGGTGGTGTAGTAATCTGTGAGCCACGAGGACTCAGCAATCCCATTACCATGGGTATCAAGACTAGCAAAGCTTAAATGGGTAAGGAAGGGGTAAAGTGGTGAGGTTGCAGTAGCGACTAAGCATATAAGGTGGCTAACATACGCAAATGAGAGCGAGAAGAGAAACAAAGGAACGGTCGTCAACTAGTAATGATCAAGAAGTGATCCTTAACTCCTACTTACGTCAGACATAACCCAGAAACCGTATTCTCCTCTCGATCAACCCCGAAAAGAGACACTCACGGTTACGCACATGGTTGGTGTATTTTAGAAGAGTTTGCTTCAAGTTTACTACAACCGGATATTAGCAAATTCCCATCTGCCACATAACTGCGGGCACGGCTCTCGAAAGTTTATACCCTGCAGGGGTGTCCCAACTTAGCCCATGATAAGCTCTCGCGATCAGCGAAGGATATTCCTTCTCCCCGGGAAGACCCGATCAATCTCGGAATCCCGGCTACAAGACATTTCAACAGCAATAAAACAAGACCAGCAAAGCCGCCCGATGCGCCGACAATCCCGATAGGAGCTGCACATATCTCGTTCTCAGGGCAACACCGGATGAGACTAGCTACGAGTAAAACCAATCCTCGGGTTGCCTCAAGGTGGCCCAGAGTAGCTTCGGTTCGAACCAGCACTTAGAGAAGCACTGGCCCGGGGGGGCTAAATAAAGATGACCCTCGAGAGAGCGACTCCCAAGGGAAAAGTAGGTGGTGGTGAGGCAAATGGTAAAACCAATGTTGGGCCTTGCTGGACGAGTCTTATTCAAAGCGAACTGTCAAGGGGGTCCCATAAATCACCCGACCGCGTTAGGGACGCAAAATCCGGGAACATAATACCGATATGACGGAAACTAGGGCGGCAAGAGTGGAACAAAACACCAGGCATAAGGCCGAGCCTTCCACCCTTTACCAAGTATATAGATGCATTAATAATATAAGATATATTGTGATATACCAACAAGTAAACATGTTCCAACAAGGAACAACATCTCCATGTTCCAACAAGGAACAAACTTCATCTTCACCTGCAACTAACAACGCTATAAGAGGGGCTGAGCAAAGCGGTAACATAGCCAAACAACAGTTTGCTAGGAAGGGTGCAAAAGGTTAGAGGCTGACATGGCAATTTGGGAGGCTTGAGGAACAAGTGATAGGTAGCGCAGCATAGCGATAGAACGAAGCAACTAGCATAGCAATGATAGTAATGAGATCCAAGGTGACGGTCATCTTGCCTGAAATCCCGTAAGGAAGAAGAACGAGTCCATGAAGAAGACGAACGGGAGAAGCCGAACCAAGCGTAGACGAACGAATCCTCACGATCGCAACGAAACGGGAACTAACAAGAAGAAGCACACAACATAGTAAACACACCACACATGAACAAGGCATGATGCACAAACAAGCATGATGCATGACAAAGCTACATGAAGCTACTCATGGCAAGAGATGAAGCAAACAAGAGCAACACATCAAAGCAAGTTAAAATGAGGCCGGAAGCAACATATAACAATTCCGGTAAGTCCTCATATGCAAATTTCGAAATTGGTCCAGATATGACTAACTTTATGTTCAAGTTGTTAAACAGCAAGTTAAGATGCACCACGATGATCTACACGAAATTCTAGTCAAGTTACATATAAAGTTCATTAGATTCGGAGCTACGGCCTAGAAGATATGAGTAAAACAAGTTAAACATGGCATTGATGTAAAATGCATCCAAACATCAAGCAAACATCTCAAAACAAGGATGCAACATGATAATAGGAAACTACATGCGAAATCAAGCAAGTTTCATATAGAGCACACTCAAAACGGAGCAACGGTTCAACACATACACACCATACAAGTTTAAAGGACAAGCTGTCCAAAACAGCAACTAGGCATCTTGCAAGCATCAAAACACTATGCTACAGGATCTCAACATAATAACAAAAGGCATGGGCATGATGTACAGGTAAAGCATTACAAAACATGAACACTGAGCTATCTCCAGAAATCACTATAACATGCTCAAAATTACATGGCAAGATTGCAAATAATAACAGTTTCAGACTTTAGCAGAAATAACATCAGGTTGCAATGTTTAGAGCTATCAAACGACATGTTAGAGGAACTTATCATGGCAAACAAAGGCATGGCATTAAACTATTGAATGCATAGATCAAAAGTCCTTTACTGACCATCAGCCAGAAAGGACCAGAAGATATGATGGCACCCATGTAAACATGGCAAGTTATATAACAGATTCATACATGGCAGGAACAACAATAAGTAGGCATGTTGGTGAGCTTGAACCACTCACCACAGAGCAATATATGGCATGGCAAGGCAACTCACAGTAAGAAGACATGGCATAGAAGCAATACATGGCAATAACAACGTCATAGCATACACGGATCAACTACAACAACCTTGGCAAAATTGAATAACATGTAAACAATCTGCCAGGAAACATTTTATAGCAAAAGTAGAGCTCGATTGACTCAAGCTATGGCACTCCATAATTGCAAACAAGGGCATGGATGGATAGAGAATAACCATATGTTCAAAACATCCTTACTGAAGTATCTCAAAATAAGCATGAATCTCTCGGTAGCATCAAGTTTACATGGCATAAAAATATCAGCAGAACAGGGGCTGAAATCAGCAACATCATGAAGCCTAGTTTGCATGCTTTTGCTAGTCACCACAGTGATCACAAAAATACATGGCATACACCCCTGTAAAGATGGCATGGCATATTACAAAACACATGTAGGACTCAAGTTCATAGGGTGCACACATCAATCATGGCAAAAATAACAAAAGTGCATGTACTGATAAGAATCTGAAACTAACATCACATAGCCCTCTTCTAACAGCATTTCGGGCACCAAGCTGAGCTCAAATGTAAATGGTGCAATGAGATGAAATGATCTACTCTTCGATACGAACAATTTGACATATTACACGCACGAAACGGAGCTACAGATGCAGAGTTATGATGCGGTGAAAATGCAACATTATGCAAAATATCTGAGGGACTTGGGATATTTCGGGGGTCAACCTTTGGATCTGGATCTGCACGGATGTCGAGGTTCGCCGGCATCTCGCCGGAGAAGGAGGGGACGACGGCCGGAGGGGGAGAGGCGCGGCGAGGCGACGCTGGGCTCGCCGGGCGGCCCGGCGAGGGCGCGTCTCGGGCGGAGGAGCCGAGGCGCTGGGCGGCGCGCCATGGCGCGAGGCGGCGGGGAGAGAGCGGCTGCGGCGGCGGCGGAGGGGCACGCCGGGCGGGCGAGGGCGGCGGTCGGTGGCGAGGTCCGCCGGGCGACGGGCGGGCTGTCTGGGCGCGGGCGGGAGGCGCCGGTGAGGCGAGGGCGGCGGACGCCCGGGCGAGGGCGCGCTGGCGGCGCTGCGCGTGGTTCGGCCCCGGATCTGTGCCCCTGCAAAAGGGCGGCGGAGGGAGGAGAGAGAGGGCGGCGGGGCTGATGTGGTGCATCCGGAGTCATCCGGCGCGGCGGCTGGACATGTCCGGTGGCGGCAC
Organism: Aegilops longissima; assembly: GCA_021605205.1. Taxonomy (NCBI): domain Eukaryota; kingdom Viridiplantae; phylum Streptophyta; class Magnoliopsida; order Poales; family Poaceae; genus Aegilops; species Aegilops longissima. The sequence continues at coordinate 571,440,993 of CM038676.1, read as the reverse complement.
AGTCGTGTCCGGCGGCGCGAGGATGAAGAAGATTAGGGTTGGACCCGAAATTTCGGAGGGAGACACATATTTATAGGTAGAGGGAGCTAGGAGAGTCCAAATGAGGTGCAGTTTTCGGCCACACGACCGTGATCGAACGACCGAGAGCATGGAGGGGAGTTTGCTGGGTTTTGGGCCACTTTGGAAGGGTGTTGGGCTGCAAAGAGAAGGAGGCTTTTGCGGTTACCCGGTTAACCGTTGGAGTATCAAACGACCTCCAAATGACCCGAAACTTGACAGGCGGTCTACCGGTGCTATACCAAGGCCGCTTGACAAACCTCGGCCCATTCGGAGACCGTTTAACACTCGCACATGAAAAGAGGTAAAAGAGGGCGCGGGAGACATAGGAGTGCCGGATTGCAAAACGGACAACGGGGAAAATGCTCGGATGCATGAGACGAACACGTATGCAAATGCGATGCACATGATGACATGGAAAAATGCAACACGCAAGCAAATGACATGGCAACACCGACGAATAACTGAAGGACACCTGGCGCATCGAATCCGGGGCGTTACAGAAGGCGGGAGTTTAGAGCCCGCCGGACTCTCTGCAGCTATAGAGATCGATACTGGAGAACTAGAGGGGATAGCATCACCGGCAGGCCCGGAGTTACGTCAGGCTCCCTCTATCATCATAAAGCCGGACTCTTCTCCGGACACTAGCTCCGAACCCTCGAGGTCCGTGTCATGTGAGCTCAGCCAAGGAACTTCTTTCTCGCCCAACTCCATGGACTCTCGCTTCCCTGTCCAAACCTCGCTCTTAAACAAGGCTTTGGACTTAACACGATCCCTCATCATCAGAGAGGAATCGCTTCCGAATTGTGCCCAGCCCGGACTAGGGGTTAAAAGCAGGGAATTTGACTTCCCACCCACCACCCACTTCATAGCCACTGTCGAAGATTTAAACGACATGCTCGATTACGCCTCTGAAGACATCGACGGTATGGACGACAATGCCGGAGAGGAGAAGGCCCAAAACCCGCTGACGGTGTCCTGGACTAGGGGGTACTCACCACGTCATCTCCCGATCTTTGATTGGGCCGAGGACCCCCATGGCCGTATACTCATGGGCCAGTTCAGACAGCTGCCGCATACAAGGAAGATTCCACAAGACTTGGCGATCAAGATAAGGACTCCTCCCCACCGGCGTATTCGTCTAGGACTCTTGTTATCCTAGGCCTCTGGTGCATTATATAAACCAAGGCCAGGGTAGTCGATAGAGGATATACAACAATAATACCATAGGCTAGCTTCTAGGGTTTAGCCTCTACGATCTCGTGGTAGATCAACTCTTGTAATACTCATATCATCAAGATCAATCAAGCAGGAAGTAGGGTATTACCTCCATCGAGAGGGCCCGAACCTGGGTAAACATTGTGTCCCCCGCACTACAAAAAAATATACTTCCGTGATGATACGTGTTTGTCAGAGTAGGTCGCGTTTTTTTCATGCATGTACATCCATGACAAATTTATGACAGAATCAAGAGTCATACCTGTGCTGTCGTAGAAGTGTTCCATGACATTACGAAAATTATCATCACGGAAGTGTCCACTTCCATGACGATAAATCGCGCGTCACAGAAGTGCTTTCGTCAAGGGTGACCGGCACGTGGCATCCACCGTAACGGAACGCCTTTAAGCTATCGGGTCGGGTTTTGGATCCGATAACCCATTAACAGCCCCAACCAATGGGGTTTTTCCACGTGTAAAATCATCATTGGCTGGAGGAAACACGTGTCGGCTCATCGTTGGGACAGATATCATCCACTCATTGGACAGAAGGCGCCTATGGTATGTCGACACGTGGCACGGCCCATCAAGTTTAAATGGGCCGGCCCAACTAAAGGCCCACAAGATTTTGCGGACCATAATGGGCCGGCCCAGCTAAAGGCCCACGAGATTTTGCGGACCATAATGGGCTGGCCAAGCTAAAGGCCCACAAGATTTCACGGGACATAATAGGCCGGCCCAGGTAAAGGCCCACAAGATTTTTGTGTGCCATAATGGGCCGGCCTAGGTAAAGGCCCGCAAAATTCTTGTGGATCATAATGGGCCGGCCCAGCTAAAGGCCCACGAGATTTCGCTGACATTAATGGGCCGGCCCAGCTGTAGGCCCACAAGATTTTGAGGACCCTAGTAGGCCGGCCCATTAGCTGGCTGCCATGTTTTGGGCCAAATGCCGGCCCATATTTGATCTGGTCCGTTAATGGCCTGGCACTTTCCGGGCTTAATAATGGCCCATATAAGATCCGACCCGTTAAAAGCCTCCCACTTTCTGGGGCAAATCACGGCCCAGATCAGGTCCGGCCCTTTAAGAGGCTTTGGGCTCAATTATGGCCCATATCAGATTTGGCCCGTTAACTGGACGCTATGCTTTTGGGCCCACTTGCTAAAGGCCCATTTAGTAACTCGGCCTGATATTAGTTTCGGCCTTTTAAGGTCCCGTTTAACATTTCGGCCCTATATAAATTTCGGCCTGTTAAAAGCCCGTCATGTAGTTGGGCTTAACTACGGCCCGGTTTGCATCCGGCCTGCTCGCAGCGGATATCTGATTGGGCCAAACAAGGACCGAGACAACTTTGGCCTGTTAAAAGCCCATGAATTGATTCACACAATCACGGGCCGGGTCCATTTCGGGCTGCTACCGGCCGTGAGCTATTCGGCACGTTTCAGGCCCAACCTACTTCTCAGCCTCCTAAAAGCCCATTGATTTTTCTTGCGAAAAGAGGGCCGGGGGTTACTCGCCCTATTAAACGCCCAAATCTACTAGTGGGCCAGTTTGACGGGGCCCATGATGCGGATCATACATCGTGATTGCATGACGGCCCGATTATGTACCGTAATTTCACGGTTTGGCCGGTTTGTCATGAAGACAGATATATATACAAGAAAATAACTGCAACATCGTGAATAAGAAAAACCTAGACTATACAATAAAGAAATTACGTCATATTACATCCACTAGGCATCAAAGTTCGCCACTATGATAATAAAGCACAAGCAGACAGCAGATTACATACACTGGGCATCAAAGATCGCCACCAGTGCAAATAAACATGCCGACAAAATAATATACAAAATCAACAGCTCTTCAATAGAGTTCAAGAAAGGTTAGCCCTGCTGGGGAGCTGCAGCGCAAACAGCTGAGCAAGATGATGAGACTGCGCTTGTTCAACACTTATATCTTCCTCACTCAAAGATAAACAAGGCATGATGATGACAGTTTGGCACATAAAAGTATCAAGTTGACAATTCATCACATTTCTTCTTGATTTAATAAAGTGACACAGTTTAAAATTGCATTAACACAATATGGTATTGTTCAGGTCATGACATGGCAGGAAATGACATTGTGAAGGAGTTGGCAGCTTCACGACACCACCGGATTACGATCAAGAACTCATAAGTATCAATGGCTAGTGTGCTGTCAATTTATCCCATTTCAGATTGGCAAATAAAGAGATGGTTTAAATAACAGAGAATGATATGACATTGTTCATAGTTAAGACATTGCAGAATATGACATTGTGTTGTAGTGGGTAGGTTCACCACACCAACGGATTACTGGATGAAGAATAGAAGCATACATGCAAAGGCAAAAGAAGATCACTTGCTCAGATAGTTTAATTTACATGGTATGAAGAAGGAACTTGGTTGTACAACTGAAAACTTAAATTGAGAAGGACAAACTTTTGTTTATGTACATAATAAACTTTAAACATGAAATTTGATGCAAACACCAAAAATAAACAGCTGTTGCAGTCATGCCTAACCAAATATACACAACAAAGTTTGAAGGCTTGAGAAGGACAAACTTACATTACTGGTTAATACAGGCTCTATAAAGCCCTTGTCCATGCTGATGGGGGGGGGGCGGAATTCAAGAAGTTTAGCACAAAATCTTCTTCTTTAGCATTGCCTTTATTCTACATTTTGTTAAGAGTAAATATAGAGATGATAGTATATGAAAAAATGGAGAATATTTAAGATAAGATGAAGAGTGATGCTACATAACCAAGTAGCTATAAATGTATGTGCAGCGATACAGGCAAAAGGCACAGCCAAGAGCAATGCACAGCTAAACTTATTCAGTAACAACCTTACGGTAAGAGTAAATATAGGTCTGATGTGTAGAAAATGGAGGGTAAAGGAAAATAAGCTGCAGAGTGATGGTACATGAACAACTACCTGTCAATATAAGTACACTGATAAAGGACATCATGTACTTACAAGAACAATGCAGAGCTAAAAAAAATCATTGGCATTGGATATATTCTACATGTGACATCCCAAAAATTTTAAACATGTTTTGTTTATTAAGAATCTTGCCAGGAAATTTAACTTTCCTTTTCTTGGTTTTCTTGATCTCAGAACCATTCTTTTCTTGGATTGTTATGGAGTTATTTCCTTCAGTGAAAACTTTTCAAATATGTTATTGGACTTGTTTATCCTCTCAAGAAAAATCTTTTCTTTTCACCATAGGAATTAATTATACAATAATCTCCATAATCTTTATTTTCTTGAAAAATGGTTTCCCATGGTTTTATGGTCCTTTTTGAACTGCAACCATTTGATAAAATCATTCAATGTTCCAACCAAAATTTGGAGATGTCATGTAATGTCACCAAACCACTTTTATGCAAAAAGATATTTCATTCCTTGGATATTTTGAGCTCTACATCATATTTTCAAAGCTGGTCCAGTGAGCAGTTTTACACTACAACCCATTTAAATATTTCTTTCTAGCTTCCACCAAAATTTTGGGAGATCAGTGGTAGCATGCAATTCAACTTTATGCAAAAAACCTAGCTTTGTTCTTTGAAAAATTTGAGTGGATCAACCTCTTTTCCATTCTGATCCAACTTGAGGATTTGTACAACAACCACCATTTTAGTTGCTCCTCTGTCCATGATCCCTTTTCCTACTTGTAGCCCTTCCTGCTAAAACCTTAAGTCCAGGAGTTTGGACTCATTGGAGCAATTCTAGTACATGCAATCATGCCCTGTTCTTTCTGTCCAAAACTGAAGTTTTGCAAAACTTGCACTAGCAAGTTTCTCCTTTTGGCAAACTAACCTCACCACCCTCTCTTGCATCTAAAGAGACCCCACTCTGGAAGTTTTGATCACCCCAAGTACTTCCTAGATGCCTCTGGCATTTTGTCGAACACCCTGTGTGCATGAACAGATTTGGCATGGTTGAAGATTTGTGTTGTGAACTTTTCCCTTGCCTCAAACCAAGTTGTCCAGTAGCCTTCTGCATGTCTCTAACCTAGTCCTGTGGATTTGCAGTGGCTCACTAGCAACCTTAGACGCCCTGGCATTTCATCGAACGAGTGCCGTGCACGTCCAGAGCGCGAGCAGAGCACGCGTTTTGCACGTGCCGCGCCCGAGTCGCCACGTCGCGCCCCTGGTTTTGCCCGCACCGCAGAGCCGGGCCACGCACTCTCCCTCTCACCGCATCACGCCAAGCAGCCTGGTGCCTCGCTGCACCGCCGACAGAGCCCTTAGCGGCACGCCGCGCCCCAACAAGATCTCTGCCAGGTCGGTGCCGCCTAAGCCTCGCCTGCTCGCCACCTGCCCTCGAACAGCTCAGCCTCATCCTCTCGACGTCCTCTAGCTCTCGTCGTCGCCACGACGCCCTACCACTACAGGGAGGCGGTTCGCCGGTGAACATATCCGCGGCCGCCACAAACCGACCTCGTTGCGCTATAAAAAGAGGCCCCCGCGAGCATGTTCCGTTCCCTAGGCAGCCTCAGCATGCTCCCCTAGTTCTTCCGTGGCAGCCAATCGACCCGGGGAGGTCTTCTTCCCCACCTCCGGCAACTGCAGCCGCCGCCACTGCCCCGGCCATTCCGGAGTCACCAGAGCCTCCCCCTCGCCACTTTCTTCACCAGAACCCCTCTCCTCTCAGAATCCATCCCCCGCTCGACAGGATCGGACTCGCCATGGAGAAAAATCACTTTGCCCGACGGCCACCGTCCGCTGCGAAGCTCGCCGCTGGCAACTCCGTCCACCCCAGAGACCGTAGCGACAACCAGAGTGACCGCCTCGATCCCCTGAGCCCGCGGGTGACCTCAGTTTCCCGAACGGTGCCGCTGTCACGGCTGGCATCGCTGAGTCTCCGCCTCGCCGGGCAGAGGAAGAGGAGGGAGGTCGACTAGTCAAACCTGACTAGTGGGTCCCCCGGGCCCACTATCGGTGACTCACGCGCCGTCCATGCTGGAGTAAGTGGAAGCATAGTTTCAAAATACATCTTGGACGTGTACCGTTTTCTTTTTCTGTTTTATTTTAAATAACAGATTTTGACCACAACTTTGACTGCCTATAACTTTTTAATGATAACTCCAAATGAATTGATTCCTTTTCCTACCTCTCTCAAATTTGATCTAGTTTATTTTAAGATTTATTTGAAAAAATTTCAAGACAACTTTTTGTGCTGTTTTAAATTTGTGTGTTAATTCAGATTTATTTAAAATAGGACTTTGGAGAGAGAGAAGCAAACTTTCAAAAGTTTTGAAGTGCACCCTGCCTTTCCACATATTAAAGGCAAGCATTCTGAACCCTGGCATAATATTTTGCATGCTTTATTTGACACGATTATGGCACCACCTCAATACGTGGAACTCGTTATTTTATGTGGTGATGTGATCGTTTGCATAAATGTTCATTTGAAATTTCCTTGCTGTTGGAAATGGACATGCTTGTGATAATGATCATCCTCGTATGCCTTTCGTGCCTACCGGAAGGAAAACGGGAAAGTCTCTGTCTTGGGAAAACCCGAGCCTGTCCCTAGTTCCTCGTCGAGACGAGTGTGTCCGGCATGGCATGAGGGGTATGATGAGTGGTGATTCTATCTATTGGATGAAATATATTCGTTATGCTAATCATGCAGGGAATGCTTAAACCTCCTGAGTTGACCATAGATCAAGTCTTGTTCCAGCAACCCCCATACTTGTTTCGTACTACCACTTGGCTCTACAACAAGTAGGGTATGGTTCAGTAAGTCGTCAACCCCTTTCTAGCGCACACCGTACAGAGAGGCCATGGTGGAAGATACCGGTTGTAGCCGGTAGGCAAGCCACCTGGTCCGGGGGCATGGGTGTTTCCGGTTGAGACCGAGAGGGGAGGACACCCCTTAGAGCGCGCGATATAAATTTGATCCCATGCTAGGCGAGGTTGTAGCCTCCCCACTTAGAGTTCTGCTTAACAAGTGTCATGGGTGATTCCAGACACCGGTAAGTTAAGCCGGTGTGTGCAAGTTAGGTGTGTTTGCAACAAAAAGGTCAGAGACGAAATTAGTCCCGATGGACTAAAGGAATCTGCTACTCGTGGGTAAAGAGTACACCCTCGCAGAGATTAAACCTATTCAATAGCCGTGTCCGTGGTTAAGGATTACACCGATGGGTCAAGTGTTGGTCTTAGTGTCGGTCTTCGGAGGAGAAACTGTTAAACCAGCACTGGGATCGCGACTTGAGACTTGTAATGATTATGATTATTATTTTGTTATAGACTAACCCGTTATATTATTTGAATTATCAAGTGTCCCTGGGATGGTTCTACCTCCTGGGTATTCACTGTGTCTATTTATAAGCCCTTTATGTGGTGTCGCTGAGACGCCCGACTGTGGCATGCTTGTTATTTAACTTACTTATAAGCCCTTTATGTGGTGTCGCTGAGACGCCCGACTGTGGCATGCTTGTTATTTATTTTACCTTATAAGCCCTTTATGTGGTGTCGCTGAGACGCCCGACTGTGGCATGCTTGTTATTCATTTACTTTATAAGCCCTTTATGTGGTGTCACCGAGACGCCTGGATCGTGGCATGCTTGTTATTCATTTACTTTATAAGCCCTTTATGTGGTGTCGCTGAGACGCTCGACTGTGGCATGCTTGTTATTCATTTACTTTATAAGCCCTTTATGTGGTGTCGCTGAGACGCTCGACTGTGGCATGCTTGTTATTCATTTACCTTATAAGCCCTTTATGTGGTGTCGCTCAGACGCCCGACTGAGGCATGCTTGTTATTTACCATCAATTCGAGACGTCACTTCAGACATCCGAATGGTGCATTTTATTCCTACTCTGTCATTACATATTCATTGTTACATATTAATAACCTGCTTGCATGTATCGAGAATATTTTTTTTTGACTGACGTTGTGATCATAGAATACTTTCAAAGCATGATTATCGGCCGTTATATTATACCTGTGTTCATAATGTTCGCGAGTACATTCAAAGTACTCACTGGCTTGTCCCTGGCCATTGTCTTGGCCAGATTTCTTATGGGAGAGGAGCGCTATGATGACAGCCCCGGAACCTAAGCAATGGTGATAGCAGCCTCGCGAAGATAGGAGTTATCCTGGTTAGCTGTTCCTGTGGAAAATTGGAGTCCCATAGACACTGATGATCCACAAACCGCTTCCGCCATTAACCTCTAGAAACCACTTGTTGTACTCACAGACCAGAATGGTCTTGTACCACATATTTTGTATTTTTGCTTGGAATTTCTGTATCAAGTTGGTGCCTCATCAGCTAACAGTAATCCTGGGGCTGGTGAGCACAACGGCCATTTTCTGGAATTTATTACCCGGAAAACCGGTCGCCACAGACTTGGTATCAGAGCCAGGCTAATGATTGGTTAATCCTATATTAGCTTGGTCAATAAACCTAGGTAAGCCAAACCACCAGACCTTAACCTGAACCCAGCCCAGCTTCTCGTGCAAGATAGCCACACAGTGACCCGACACATTTTTGGCAGTCGGTGCCCAACCTATCAACCTAGCCTGTCTATCGCGCACCAGTGACCAACACCCAAGGTGTCTTATTCGCAAGCGTGCGAAGGAAGACTCCGTCCCCTTTTCCTATAAAAAGGGCACGCTAGCCCCAACCCAGCACAGCACAGCCGCTACCCCAAACCGAGCCATAATGCCTGGGCCCGTCATGCACAATGAGACCACAACAACCAACCTTGGAGGTTTTGTGACCATACTCGCAAACCTCACCCGCCTAGCCTATGCGTTAGAAGAGCCCCCAGAATATGTTGTGTACCAAGGACCCATGAGCGGTGAGAGCCGTCAATTCTGGGCCAAGGGTCTAGCGCCCGAGCGCCCCTACAGATTCACCGGAAGAACAACTTCCTTTGAGCCACAAGCCATCCAACTAGCTGCTCGAGAGGCTATAGTTCATCTCCGGCACTTGTCGCCCAGAGTTAACTGTCGCTCATTCCACTACTACCCCAGACGTGAAGGGTATGGTAGACCACCCCAGGTTGCCAACGGAGACCACGAGACGGATCCTGCGTTGTTGCACCTAGTGCGCTATGTAGGTGCACTCGAGGAACTGTTCGATCAAATCTCCATTGATCTGATCGCAGCTCGTGGAGAGTTGGTTCGTCGAGCCCCGGCAAGAGAAGAGAACGAGCCCGACGCCGACAACCCAGTCGTGCTGTTCGGACACCCGATCGAGTCCCTGAGGACTGCCCCAGCCATCGGCCAAGGCGCTTTGATGACCGCAGAAGTGCTTCGTCACCTCTTGGGAGCACACTCCCACGGGGTTGTGGCCAACAATCCCCGAGATGGTCATCATCGCTACCTCGAGCCTGCAGCCCCTCAACCCTCTCCAGCTAATTCCGACAGTGAGAACCGTGGAGAAGCCTCGACATCCACAAGGCACGCCCGCTTGGATGTAAACGAGGTAGACTAAGTCACTCAAGTAGCGTCGAGTCCCAGTGTATCCCCCGCTTTGTAATCATATGACCATGTAAATAAATGCCGCCTGTCGTCGTACCTCTGTTTTAAATAGTAGCCTTGCATGGATATGTCAGCATGCGGTATAAATTTCTATCCCAGGCACAGCTACCAAAACCACCCTGACAACACCCACAGTGATATGTCACTTTGGTGAGATATGTATTTGTGGCTTTGACCCCGACCCGTGGAGCTGAGCTGGCAAATTCATTACCTTTCACCACGGTAAAATGACCCAGCTCCAGTGCTATAAAAAGGCCACCGCGAGACCTTGCCAAGCATCCCTCAACTTGTGCACCCTCCTCACAACCATTTCTTGCCATGCCGAGCCCTAGTATTTATCTGAGAACTCCAGATGCAACCCCGGGTAGTTTTGTCAAGATATTGTGGGATTTTACCTGCAGTACCATGGGCGCTACCCAGCCACCCCAGTACGAGCTGTTCAAATCGAGAATCACCCCTTCCACCTCAAGATATTGGGCAGCAGTGCACATCCCTCCCGTAAACCAAGACCCAACAGAGGTCTCCTTCGTGGGGAAATCTATGCCGACCCCACATATGGCCGTAGAAGCTGCTGCATACGAAGCGCTTGCTCGCCTTCGATTCATGGTGCCCTATGCCAGCGAACGAGGGTACTATTACTTTCCGAGCCGTGCAGCACCCGGAGGAGTAACATCTTTTCCCGGTGGACGAATTGAGAGAGACCCAGTCCCGGCCAACCTTGTCCAGTACGTCATCGCTCAAGAGCGTTTAACCCAATGTGTGATGGGTTATCTCCAGAGCCTCGCGGATTTAAATCCTCAGATCGCCATCGGCAGATCACGGAGGCCCGACCAGGAGAGACACATTCATCGGCTGGTCAATCCACTTTCCCCGATAGAAGAGGAGTGTACCCAGATGCGAGACGCTTTTCTTGGGACCCCGCCCGCCATCGCTTCCATTTTAGGCGTCGCTGCTGTATTTATTGCTGTAACATTTATTTATGTGTTGTAACTTATGCGCGGTACCCTGAGTTTGCACAACGAGCAAATCTTTTAGTTCTATTAATGTGAGTAGTTCTGTTGCGGTTTGACTCTAATGTATTACTGTTTTCTCTCGCGAAAAATCCTGGAGTAAGATTTCTTTTCCCTGAGTTGCTACATCGTATATCTTCTCACTACGTGGATTATTTTATTTCACACAGCACCACAGCAGCAGACTCACAACCAAAATCTTTCGAACACATACACTGCTTGCAAAACCTGGCAACTGTGTTACATCTAACTGGGCACCTCCCGACAACAGTAAGCACCCGACACACCCCACCTACTCCTCGTCATCACCGCCACCACGGAGAGCCAACACCCGAGAAATAGCATCGCGACGATCATCGAGGATCATCGTGCACAGGAGCACGTAGAGCCCCAGCACCACTGCCAGTCCTCCTCACAACAGGATCACGTACCAGTCCGGCACCACCTCCGCCATTAGAGCCTCGCCTCGAACTCCGGCAAACAGAGACAGAGGAGAAAGGAGGAGGAGGAGAAGCGAGGTCAGGTGGGAGGAAGAAGAGAAGAACACCTGGGCCGTTTTATAGCTCGAGCTCGGTGTACGGTGGGCGAGATCCACCAACGCCGCCCGTCGCCCGATCGCCGGTGTTCGGAGGCGAATCCACGAGCAGTGCCGACAACGCACTGGCCCGCGAAGTGAGTGCACGCTGCACCGGCAGCTAGCACGCCACGCACTACCACGGTACGGCCTAGATGCCCTACGAGCTAGACGTCGCCGGTGGAGAAAGTGCGGGAAAGCGCGCGGGAGAGAAGAAGAAGAAAGAGATAGAGGAAGAAGAAGAGACTCACAGTGGACCCTGGGTCCACCTGTCAGCTAGAGGAGCACTGTGCTCTCGGGTACGACCAACGTATTTTTAAATTTAGAATTTATTCTAAATTTGTATCCAGCGTAGAAATCGCTCGTTTTTCCCCAAAACCGTGGATTTTCCCCACGCCGCACCAGTGTTCCACACTGTGGTTTTGCACCACTCATTGCCCTCTCACTGTAGCCGCATTTGTTTTAATTCATATATCTTCATTAAAACAGCTTTTAGCAAATCTCGAGGACGAGATTTTTTCTTAAGGGGGGTAGTGTTGTGACATCCCAAAATTTTTAAACATGTTTTGTTTATTAAGAATCTTGCCAGGAAATTTAACTTTCCTTTTCTTGGTTTTCTTGATCTCAGAACCATTCTTTTCTTGGATTGTTATGGAGTTATTTCCTTCAGTGAAAACTTTTCAAATATGTTATTGGACTTGTTTATCCTCTCAAGAAAAATCTTTTCTTTTCACCAGAGGAATTAATTATACAATAATCTCCATAATCTTTATTTTCTTGAAAAATGGTTTCCCATGGTTTTATGGTCCTTTTTGAACTGCAACCATTTGATAAAATCATTCAATGTTCCAACCAAAATTTGGAGATGTCATGTAATGTCACCAAACCACTTTTATGCAAAAAGATATTTCATTCCTTGGATATTTTGAGCTCTACATCATATTTTCAAAACTGGTCCAGTGAGCAGTTTTACACAACAACCCATTTAAATATTTCTTTCTAGCTTCCACCAAAATTTTGGGAGATCAGTGGTAGCATGCAATTCAACTTTATGCAAAAACCCAGCTTTGCTCTTTGGAAAATTTGAGTAGATCAACCTCTTTTCCATTCTGATCCAACTTGAGGATTTGTACATCAACCACCATTTTAGTTGCTCCTCTATCCATGATTCCTTTTCCTACTTGTAGCCCTTCCTGCTAAAACCTTAAGTCCAGGAGTTTGGACTCATTGGAGCAATTCTAGTACATGCAATCATGCCCTGTTCTTTCTGTTCAAAACTGAAGTTTTGCAAAACTTGCACTAGCAAGTTTCTCCTTTTGGCAAACTAACCTCACCACCCTCTCTTGCATCTAAAGAGACCCCACTCTGGAAGTTTTGATCACCCCAAGTACTTCCTAGATGCCTTTCGCATTTTGTCGAACACCCTGTGTGCATGAACAGATTTGGCATGGTTGAAGATTTGTGTTGTGAACTTTTCCCTTGCCTCAAACCAAGCTGTCCAGTAGCCTTCTGCATGTCTCTAACCTAGTCCTGCGGCATTGCAGTGGCTCTCTAGCAACCTTAGACGCCCTGGCATTTCGTCGAGCGAGTGCCGTGCATGCCCAGAGCGCGAGCAGAGCACGCGTTTTGCACGTGCCGCGCCCGAGTCGCCACGTCGCGCCCCTGGTTTTCCCCGCACCGCAGAGCCGCGCCACACACTCTCCCTCTCACCGCATCACGCCAAGCAGCCCTAGTGCCCTGCAGCACCGCCGACAGAGCACCTTGGTGGCACGCCGCGTCCCGCAGCAAGATCTCGCCAGTCGGTGCCGCCCAAGCCTCACTGCTCGCCACCTGCCCTCGAACAACTCAGCCTCATCCTCTCGCGACGCCCTCTAGCTCTAAGCTGCCGCCACGACGCCCTACCACTACAGGGAGGCGGTTCGCCGATGAACTTATCTGCGGCCGCCGCAAACCGACCTCGTTGCGCTATAAAAAGAGGCCCCTGAGCACGTTCCGTTCCCTAGGCAGCCTTAGCATGCTCCCCTAGTTCTTCCGTGGCAGCCAATCGACCCGGGGAGGTCTTCTTCCCCACCTCCGGCAACTGCAGCCGCCGCCACTGCCCCGGCCATTCCGGCGTCACCAGAGCCTCCCCCTCTCCACTTTCTTCACCAGGAACCCCCTCTCCCTCTCGTGAATCCATCCCCCTGCTCGATTGTGATCGGGACTCGCCGCGGGAGAAAAATCACTTTGCCCGACGGCCACCGTCCGGTGCGAAGCTCGCCGCCGGCAACTCCATCCACCCCAGAGACCGTAGCAACAACCGGAGTGACCGCCTCGATCCCCTGAGCCCGCGGGTGACCTCAGTTTCCCAAACGGTGCCGCCGTTCGCCGGCGGGCATCGCCGGAGTCCCGCCTCCGCTCGGGGCAGAGGAAGAGGAGGGAGGTCGACTAGTCAAACCTGACCAGTGGGTCCCCCGGGCCCACTGTCGGTGACTCACGCGCCGTCCATGCTGGAGTAAGTGGAAGCGTAGTTTCAAAATACGTCTTCGACCTGTACCGTTTTCTTTTTCCGTTTTATTTTAAATAACATATTTTGACCACAACTTTGACTGCCTATAACTTTTTAATGATAACTCCAAATGAATTGATTCCTTTTCCTACCTCTCTCAAATTTGATCTAGTTTATTTTAAGACTTATTTGAAATTTTTTCAAGACAACTATTTGTGCTGTTTTAAATTTGTGTGTTAATTCAGATTTATTTAAAACAGGACTTTGGAGAGAGAGAAGCAAACTTTCAAAAGTTTTGGAGTGCACCCTGCCTTTCCACATATTAAAGGCAAGCATTCTGAACCCTGGCATAATATTTTGCATGCTTTGTTTGAAACGATTATGGCACCACCTCAATACGTGGAACTCATTATTTTATGTGGTGATGTGATCGTTCGGATAAATGCTCATTTGAAATTTCCTTGCTGTTGGAAATGGACATGCTTGTGATAATGATCATCCTCGTATGCCTTTCGTGCCTACCGGAAGGAAAACGGGAAAGTCTATGTCTTGGGAAAACCCGAGCCTGTCCTTAGTTCCTCATTGAGACGAGTGTGTCCGGCATGGCATGAGGGGTATGATGAGTGGTGATTCTATCTGTTGGATGAAATATATTCGTTATTGTAATCATGCAGGGAATGCTTAAACCTCCTGAGTCGACCATAGATCGAGTCTTGTTCCAGCAACCCCCATACTTGTTTCGTACTACCACTTGGCTCTACAACAAGTAGGGTATGGTTTAGTAAGTCGTCAATCCCTTTCTAGCGCACACCGTACAGAGAGGCCATGGTGGAAGATACCGGTTGTAGCCGGTAGGCAAGCCACCTGGTCCGGGGGCATGGGTGTTTTCGGTTGAGACCGAGAGGGGAGGCCACCCCTTAGAGCGCGCAATATAAATTTGATCCCATGCTACACGAGGTTGTAGCCTCCCCACTTAGAGTTTTGCTTAACAAGTGTCATGGGTGATTCCAGACACCGGTAAGTTAAGCTGGTGTGTGCAAGTTAGGTGCGTTTTCAACAAAACAGTCGTAGACTGAATTAGTCCCGATGGACTAAAGGAATCCGTTACTCGTGGGTAAAGAGTACACCCTCTGCAGAGATTAAACCTATTCGAATAGCCGTGTCCGTGGTTAAGGATTACAGTCTGGGATGGGTCAAGTGTTGGTCTTAGTGTCGGTCTTCGGAGGAGAAACTGTTAAACCAGAACTGGGATCGTGACTTGAGACTTGTAATGATTATGATTATTATTTTGTTATAGACTAACCCATTATATTATTTGAATTATCAAGTATCCCTGGGACGGTTCTACCTCCTGGGTATTCACTGTGTCTATTTATAAGCCCTTTATGTGGTGACGCTGAGACGCCCGACTGTGGCATGCTTGTTATTTAACTTACTTATAAGCCCTTTATCTGGTGTCGCTGAGACGCCCGACTGTGGCATGCTTGTTATTTATTTTACCTTATAAGCCCTTTATGTGGTGTCGCTGAGACGCCCGACTGTGGCATGCTTGTTATTCATTTACTTTATAAGCCCTTTATGTGGTGTCATTTGAGGCCTGATCGTGGCATGCTTGTTATTCATTTACTTTATAAGCCCTTTATGTGGTGTCGCTGAGACGCCCGACTGTGGCATGCTTGTAATTCATTTACTTTATAAGCCCTTTATGTGGTGTCGCTGAGACGCCCGACTGTGGCATGCTCGTTATTCATTTACCTTATACGCCCTTTATGTGGTGTCGCTCAGACGCCCGACTGAGGCATGCTTGTTATTTACCATCAATTCGAGACGTCACTTCAGACATCCGAATGGTGCATTTTATTCCTACTCTGTCATTACATATTCATTGTTACATATTAATAATCTGCTTGCATGTATCGAGAATATTTTTTTTATGACTGACGTTGTGATCATAGAATACTTTCAAAGCATGATTATCGGCTGTTATATTATACCTGTGTTCATAATGTTTGCGAGTACATTCAAAGTACTCACTGGCTTGTCCCTGGCCATTGTCTTGGCCAGATTTCTTGCGTGGAGAGGAGCGTTGCGATGACAGCCCCGGAACCTAAGCAATGGTGATAGCAGCTGTCGGTGTCAAAACCGGCGGATCTCGGGTAGGGGGTCCTGAACTGTGCATCTAGGCGGATGGTAACAGGAGACAAGGGACACGATGTTTTTACCCAGGTTCGGGCCCTCTTGATGGAGGTAATACCCTACTCCTGCTTGATTAATATTGATGATATGGGTAGTACAAGAGTAGATCTACCACGAGATCAAGGAGGCTAAACCCTAGAAGCTAGCCTATGGTATGATTGTTGTTCGTCCTATGGACTAAAACCCTCCGGTTTATATAGACACCGGATAGGTTAGGGTTACACAGAGTCGGTTACAATGGTAGGAGATCTACATATCCGTATCGCCAAGCTTGCCTTCCACGCCAAGGAAAGTCCCATGCGGACACGGGACGAAGTCTTCAATCTTGTATCTTCATAGTCTTGGAGTCCGGCCGTGACGATAGTCCAGCTATCCGGACACCCCCTAGTCCGGGACTCCCTCAGTAGCCCCTGAACCAGGCTTCAATGACGATGAGTCCGGCGCGTTGATTGTCTTCGGCATTGCGAGGTGGGTTCCTCCTCCGAATACTTCATGGAATGTTTTGAACACAAGGATAGTGTCCGGCTCTGCAAAACAAGTTCCACATAACACCGTAGAGAGAATAATTTTTCCACAGATCTGCTGACGTATTCCGCGGCGCGACATTACACCATAGCAAGGCCTTTATATGAATCGTTTTTACTGTTCCCACCTCAGCGTGTTTAGCGAGGCGGTTTCATTGGCACGTCTTATCAAAGCACAGATCGTGCCCCCTTATTCCGGGATTCTCATCAATACGGACGTGGGTAACCCATCCGCGCCATTGATTGCGGCGCTTGGGAAATAAGCGAGTTTTACCAGGCTGGTGGGGGACGCATAGCTTCGTCCCTATATATAAGGGGATAAGGATCCACCTTTTCACCTATGCCTTCTTCCTCCTTTGCTTATCCATTTCCGCGCACTCGAGCTCCAGCGCCCAAGTCCGCACATCGCACCTCAACCTTTCTCCAATCATGTCAGGAGCGGGAGGCAGGTGGATGGCCTCCTCCGTCACGGAGGGGCACATCGCCAGACTGCGGGAGGCCGGATACTTGTCCGGCAACATCACGCACAGGCTTCCCGACGAGGGGCAGCTCATTCCGACCCCTGGGCCCTGTGAGAGGGTGGTGTTTCTCCCTCACTTCCTCTGAGGACTAGGTTTTCCTCTTCACCCATTTGTCCGGGGGCTCATGTTCTACTACGGCCTGGACTTCCACGACCTGTCCCCGAATTTCATCCTCAACATCTCGGTGTTTATCGTCGTGTGCGAGGCTTTCCTCTGCATCCCGCCCCACTTCAGCCTATGGCTGAAGATCTTCAACGTCCGGTCGAAGGTAGTGGGCGTCCATCAAGCGGAGTGCGGAGGCGCCATGGTTGGCAAGATGGCCAAAGTCCCATGGCTCGAAGGCGCCTTCGTGGAGACAATAAAGGGGTGGCAAACGGGGTGGTTCTACATCACCGAGCCCCGCAACACCAAATGGGCGGCGGCCCCCAAATTCAGATCTGGCTTCCCCACACGGCTCTCGTCATGGAAAGAGACGAGCCTGACGTGGGGGAATTCGGACAAGACATCCGGACTGCAGACATGCGTCCGAAACCTGGTGGCCAAGAATCTTAGGCTCGTCGACGTAATCCAGGTGATGCTCATCCACCGAATTCTGCCATGCCAACAAAGGGCCTTTAACTTGTGGGAGTTCGATCCGGCACAGCACCAAACCTTGAACCGGCTCTTCGACACTACGTACGAAGATGCCTGGAAGGTGCTGTTCAAGGGCGCCGAAGCCCCAGCATCCGCTACCAAAGATCGCGGATGCACCTCGCAGCGTCCAGCCGGCGAGGTAAGTTATTTTACCCTTTACGGGAATCTTTTTCCATAGATTGACTCTACGTGGGATCTAAAACTCCCTAATCTTTGACTGGACGGGCTGAAGACGTCCGGACAGATTAACTGTCCGGCTCCTTTACCGGAAGATCCGGAGAACGCGCGATTGACGGGACTGCTGGCTCCGGCGCCGTACGTGGTGCCGGAGAAGAAGGACAAGAAGGAGGCCACGGGAACTCGAAGGAGCTCCCGACGCCAGGTGCTGTCAGATTCCGAAGCAGAATCTTCTCCTGAAGACGAGGAGGAAGAAGAATAAGCTCCTCCCCCAGCGGGGGAGGAGAAGAAAAGGAAGGCCGCCCCAACTAGGGAGGCCGGAGGGTCCAAGAAGGCGAGAACCCTTCCTCCGGACATCTCCACCAACGTCGACGATGACGAGGAGGAATGGCCTACAAGGGCCAAGCCCCTGGCGAGATCGTAAGTGTCTGGATACCCATGGTTTTTTATTATTGCAGAGCGTTCTCTAATGTTGAACAACCGTGCAGCCCGCCCAAGGGCGAGTTCGCCGATTCATCAAGCGGGTCCCTGGGCTCGTCGGAAATGGAGAGTACCTTGCTTCCGACCGCCTCCTCGCCTCATGCTGCGGGTGACGCCGCGGCGGGGCCCCAAGGAGGGCTTGGTCAAGAGGAGGTAGCGCAGGAGGTGCCACAAGGCGACCTCCCGGACTCCAGGCGCGCGGGGGGCAAGATCCCCAGGGGCTCTAAGCCCGACCCTCGTCTGGACTCCATGCCGGAACCATCAGCGGTTCCTGAGTCCGGACAGCGGATCCTTCGCAAGAAGGGTAAGACGCCGGTGTCCTCCGTCCAACCGGAGGCACCGGATAGCTTACAGGAGGTGCTTAACAGCGCTTCCATCGAGGAGGAACACCGCACCGTCATGAGTGCGGTGATCCGGACAGTTCAGTCCGCCAAGAGCGGACTGACCGAAGCCTGTACCAGCCTTCTAACAGGCTTTGAGGTAAGTTTTAGAATATTTAAAAAATATAACCGCATAGATAATAGCCCCTGATGCTTAGTTCGGTGTTCGGAAAGAAAAGCCATACTAAGGATCTAAAAAGATATACGCAGGAGTCTAACATAAGTATGTCAATATGGGAATGTAGGCTGCGCTGCTGACCTCTGCCGCACTGACTGCGGAGGTCAATGTATTGAAGTAGAACCTCGAGCGGTCCGAGAACGAGCTCGGACAAGCTAAGAAGGAGCTCGAGGAAAAGGAAGGTAAGTAATACCTTATTAAAGAAATGCCTTATAGAAAAGGCTTTGGTTGCAAAAAATAACAGGAATAACTTGGGTACTGCAGGGGCCACGAATGAGGTGGCGACCCTGAAGGAAGCGGTGTCCGTGGCCGAAAAAAGCGGCTGCAGAACGCACCGAGCGAGAGCAGGGGAGGCGAGCTGGCTAAGTGCTGGCAAGAGCTCCAAGCTCGTGGAAAAACACGAGAGTTTGGAGCGTGACTCGAAGAATCGAGAGTCCGAGCTCGCCTCGGCTCTTGAGAGTGCCAAAGCTGCTAAGGCCGAGGCCCAAAAAGCCCTCCAAGAAATTGAGTCTTTAAAGAAGATAACAGCAGGTAAGGCATTCTTTATGCAAAGCAAGCATGTGAGAGTGAATTATCTATTACTTACCCAGATTCGGAGCTCTCCAGGAGCATTCGCAGATTTGCCCCGTAGTGCGTCTGACGCTGCCGCATTCTACCGTGCCCAGGAGGGGAGCTCCATGGAGAAGGTGTTCTGGTCTCAGTATGCTGAGGCCGACCATCCGGTGCCCCTTAGCGATCAGCTGAAACAGCTGGTCGAGCTCCATAAGGTCGCCGAACAGGCCATGAAGGGCCTTATAGCGCGGCTGTGGCCATTGGAGGCCATGCCCGGAGCTACTTGACTTGGTGCAGCGGTGGTGGGCCTGCCCCGGCTTGAAGTCATCAAGCGCTCCGCCTACATTGAAGGTGTCCGTCGGGCCCTTGCCCGTGCTAAAGTGCATTGGGGCAAGCTGGATGCGGAGAGGCTTGTGACAGACGGGCCACCAAGGGCCATGAGCATCGCACGCCAAATGTACTATGAGGGCCTCTCAAGGGTGCCCGCCGAATAGCGGATGAGTGCTCCAGAGATGTAATTTTTAATAAACTCGCATTTGTTATCCTGTCACGCTGAAAACTTGTTCATATGCGCTAAGCAACGCTTATTAATTTAAAATATTACCTTCAGGCGTCCGCTTATCAAATTTGAGAGATGGCAAGTCGTTGGCTTCAGCCCCCATGCCACGAAAGTCTTTGGGGTGTTCGGATAAACTTGAGCACTCTTGTTCCCATTCTTGGGTCCATCTAGGGAGGCGCTCAACACAAAGAACAAGGCAACCGGACTTATAATGCTTGAACACTCTCACTTAGCCATAGAATTCTATAATTTTAAATTTCAGCGAAGCCCCTAGTATTCGGAAGACCGAGTTCGGGGCGCTATCCACGCCTTGGCCGGACAATTCCGGTTCCTCTCTCTAAGCGGCATAAGTCTTTAGGGACCCGAAAAAACCTCTCGAACATCGACCGGCTCTCGCCCTATCATGACGGTCAGTTTTAGCTTCCTCCACTGAGGTGCTCGACCAAGCATAACTGGGGCACAATCGTAGTGGTTCTCCCGGTGCTACCTTATCCGATATAGCGGAACGTAAGGCACCAGAACACGGGAGCCGGGCAAACCCAACTATTGACCCAAGACATGATTCAGAGCCAATTCATATAATGCTATAAGTTCGGGGTGCCGCACTTGTGAAAGTGTTCGGGCTTATCACACCATAATTTTGGGATACTTAAGCCCCTAGTGTATTGGCCGTACCAAAGCGTATGGTTGCAACATGTCATGAAGTGAACACATGTATATATAAAGGAAACAGAGCAATAATAAGCAAAAGCTGTGTATTGTTTATTCAAAAAGATACTGCAATGGAAGCAGAACGATACAAATAGTGCGGTAAGCAAGGGATGGGACTATCTAACATGTCCCCCTCCAGGGGTAAGCTGCTGGATGATATGTAAAAACGGTATAATGCTCGTAATAGAGACCACCTGAACACTTGACGTGGCTTTTCCGCTTCCCTGGCTGTTGCATCGTGAGTTCGGCGATTCAAGTGCCGGACAGGACTTCTCAAAGACGGGGTCCTGAAGTAAATAAAAAAAGGAATAAAAAGAAAAAAGAAAAAGGAAGTGACACAAACGGGAGCCCCTGGTGCGGTCTAGCCGCATTCTTGGCGTGCCGTTGTCTTGCCCCTCCCCATGTGCCCATGGTATCTCCAGAGCGTAATTATGTACGCGTGGTACTAGCATCGCAATTTCGCGAGGGCTGGGGTTGGGGCCGGATTGCTACTCGTGCTTCAATCGTGCCAGGTGGTCCTGTTGCAGGTTACTCCGGGCGCGCTTGGCGGTGTCCGGACGCTTAGTGGCCGGAATCGAGAATTGCCGTGAGAGGCTGCTTTGCACCTCCGCTGCGAGGGCCGCCGTATGCTCCTCCGTTCGGAGAGAGTGTTCGGTGTTTCCATTGACCGTGATTACTCCTCGAGGGCCTGGCATCTTGAGCTTGAGGTATGCGTGGTGCGGCACCGCATTAAACTTTATGAATGCGGTTCGTCCGAGCAAAGGCATGATAGCCGCTGCGAATGGGACGATGTCAAGATTAACTCTTCGCCGGAAGTTATCCGGAGATCCAAGACCACTTCGAGTGTGACCGAGCCTGTACAATTGGCCTCTACACCTGGTATGACGCCTTTAAAGGTCGTCTTTGTAGGTTTAATCCTTGAGGGTCTATGCCCATTTTGCACATCAGATCCCGATAAAGCAGGTTCAGGCTGCTACCGCCGTCCATGAAGACTACGGTGAGGTGAAATCCAATAATTGGGTCAAGAACCAATGCGGCGAAGCCGCCGTGTGGATGCTAGTAGGGTGGTCCTTCGATCAAGGTGATTGGGTAGGAAGACCATGGGTTGAACTTTGGGGCGACTAGCTCCATCGCATATACGTCCCGCAGTGCATGCTTCCGCTCCCTTTTGGGTATGTGGGTTGCGTATATCATGTTCACCGTCTGCACTTGTGTGGGAAAACCTTTCGTCCTCTATTGTTCGGCGGCGGGCTCTTCCTCGTCATCGCTATGCAGCCCTTGTCATTGAGTTCGCACTTAACTTGCTCGCTTGCTTGAACACCCAACAATCCCTGTTGGTGTGATTGGCTGGTTTTTCGGGGGTGCCATGTATTTGGCACAAGCGATCGAGTATGCGGTCCAAGTTGGACGGGCCCTGGGTATTTCTTTTGAATGGCTTCTTTCGCTGACCGGGTTTAGAGCCTCTGAATCCGGCATTGACGGCCGTATCTTCAGTATTATCGCTGTTATGGCGGCGCTTATTCTTGTTGCGACGCGACCTGCCATTGCTGTCCTTGGTATCCGGACTATCCGGATGTTTGGCCAAGTTATTTCTTCGAGCTAGCCAGCTGTCCTCTCCCGCACAAAAGCGAGTCATGAGGGTTGTGAGGGCTGCCATAGATTTCGGCTTTTCCTGTCCTAGGTGCCGGGCAAGCCACTCGTCGCGGATGTTATGTTTGAAGGCTGCAAGGGCCTCTGCATCCGGACAGTCGACGATTTGATTTTTCTGTGTTAGGAACCGAGTCCAGAATTGTCTGGCCGATTCTTCTGGCTGCTGAATTATGTGGCTAAGGTCATCGGCGTCTGGTGGTTGCACATATGTGCCCTGGAAGTTATCAAGGAATGCGGCTTCCAGGTCCTCCCAACAACCAATTGATTCTGCTGGCAAGCTATTGAGCCAGTGTCGAGCTGGTCCTTTGAGCTTGAGTGGGAGGTATTTGATGGCATGTAGATCATCACCGCGGGCCATGTGGATATGGAGGAGATAATCCTCGATCCAGACCGTGGGATCTGTGGTACCATCGTATGATTCGATGTTTACGGGCTTGAAGCCCTCGGGATTTGATGATCCATTACTTCATCTGTGAAGCATAGTGGGTGTCGGCGCCTCAGATTGGGCTATATCACGAGTAGCTCATATGAGCTTTGTTCATCGTGTTCGCCCGCCGGTTTTGCAGTATCCGCGCGCGGTAATCATCCCGCATTGCTGGGCGCCCACGCGATCCGTAGATCGATCTTGTATGTTTTGCTTTATCCTCCAATATATCTTGTAAGTCCGGCGCGTTTTCCCGTGCCTTGGTACTTTTTGAACGGCGTCGGGGTGTGGCTTGAGCGGAGGGTCTAGAGGCCTCTCTATCGCGGCCACGGGGTGGCCGGTCTGCCATGTCATGCGCTGGTGACTTGGGTGCTTCTTCCTCTAGTCGAGGCAACGTCCTGCGTTTGGGGTAGCTTTTGGAGGGGCGTTCGAGTTCATACTCTTCGGCCACAAGGACTTTAGTCCACCTGTCAGCTAGCAGGTCTTGGTCAGCTCTAAGCTGTTGCTGCTTTTTCTTGAGGCTGCTTGCCGTGGCTATAAGCCTGCGTTTGAAACGCTCCTGTTCGGCAGGATCCTCAGGCATGACAAACTCGTCGTCGTCGAGGCTTGCCTCATCTTCGGAGGGAGGCGATAATTATCGCCCTCAACCTCTTTTTCTGCAGACCGTCAGGCGGACTTGCTTCCCTCCTCCCGCGCCGAGTCCTGCTGAGGGGCTTCTCTTCGCACTTTGTCCGGTGTTATTATCTCCGTGCCGGAATCACCATTTTTATTGTGGCGGATTTAGAGCGGCGCCACGACGCCGGCGCTCGGCTGTTTCTTGGAGGGGTCATCCTCCGTTGTTCCGCCGCCGTTCCCATCTTTTGGGATGTCCACCATATATATGTCATATGATGAGGTGGCCTTCCGCCCTCAGTAGGCGCTGGGTCTTGATCGCCTCCGCATCGCCGCCCATACCGTCGATGTCTTGGAGTCGTAGTCTAGCATGTCGGTTAAATCATCGACAGTGGCTACAAAGTGGGTGGTGGGTGGGTGTTGAATTTCTTCGTCGTCCGCATCCCAACCTTCTTGTCCATAGTCTGGCCAGGGCTCTCCGGACAAAGAGAGAGACTTTAGTGAATTCAGGATGTCGCCGAAGGGCGAGTGCTGAAAAATGTCCGCGGCAGTGAACTCCATGACCGGGCGCCAATCGGATTCGATTGGCGGGGCGCTGGAGGGTTCGAGTCCGGAGAGGAGTCCGCACCACTGAGTCAAGGTCTTCGCAAAGCGACATGGATGGATTTCGGCTCAATCGCCGTAGAGATTGTAGCCCCCGAGGCGGTGTCCAACCGCTCATCCTCGATCGGGGAATCGGACTCCGGATTAAGGGTCGGAGCGGATACTGGTGCGGCCTCCAGGGCACTGTTCGGCTGCAGAGCTAGATCATGCCCATCGAGACAGTGCGGCGCGCTTGGCTGCGGCTCGAATCCGTCGAAGATCAAGTCCCCGCAGATATCGGCCGTATAGTTTAAACTTCCAAATTTGACCTGATGGCTAGGGGCGCAGCTTTCGATCTGCTCCAGATGGCCAAGCGAATTGGCCCGTAGTGCAAAGACGCCGAACACGAAGATCTATCCGGGGAGAAAAGTATCACCCCGGACCGCGTCGTTGTTGATGATCGAAGGAGCCATCGGGCCTATCGGTGACGACACAGAGGAACTCTCAATGAAAGCACCAATGTCGGTGTCAAACCGTGGATCTCGGTAGGGGTCCCGAATGTGCGTCTAGGCGGATGGTAACAGGAGACAAGGGACACGATGTTTTTACCTGTGTTCGGGCCCTCTCGATGGAGGTAATACCCTACTCTGCTTGATTAATATTGATGATATGGGTAGTACAAGAGTAGATCTACCACGAGATCACGGAGGCTAAACCCTAGAAGCTAGCCTATGGTATGATTGTTGTTCGTCCCACGGACTAAAACCCTCCGGTTTATATAGACACGGATAGGTTAGGGTTACACAGTCGGTTACAATGGTAGGAGATCTACATATCCGTATCGCCAAGCTTGCCTTCCACGCCAAGGAAAGTCCCATCCGGACACGGGACGAAGTCTTCAATCTTGTATCTTCATAGTCTTGGAGTCCGGCCGTGACGATAGTCCGGCTATCCGGACACCCCCTAGTCCGGGACTCCCTCAGCACCCTCGCGAAGATAGGAGTTATCCTGGTCAGCTGTTCCTGTGGAAAATTGGAGTCCCATAGACACTGATGATCCACAAACCGCTTCCGCCATCAACCTCTAGAAACCACTTGTTGTACTCACAGACCAGAATGGTCTTGTACCACATATTTTGTATTTTTGCTTGGAATTTCTGTATCAAGTTGGTGCCTCATCAGCTAACAGTAATCCTGGGGCTGGTGAGCACAATGGCCATTTTCTGGAATTTATTACCCGGAAAACCGGTCGCCACACTACACTAATGTAACAATTCATACAGATCAGATAATTTGGAGCGAACAATTGGTAAGCAAGCTATCATGCATACTGCTGTCACATAATGAACCATGTATGTATGCAAGTACAGTGATACAGGACAACAGGTACTAACAAGAGCAAAGCAGCGGGCATCATATTTGCGATATCCTGTTGTTCTTTTCAAACCGGAATTCTCTTCGAGCAGATTTCCTGCAAAAAAGATCCATAAGGCACTTGCGGAAAAGTAGAAGTTCAAATTGTCATGTGATTTCATAGACAGTACCTCATCCTGGGAACGAGACCAGTGCATAACAAGGTTTTTCCATTCAACGTCTGCTAAATTTAGCACAGGAGACTTCACCGGAAATTCGTTTATAGACTTGCCATCAAAGTGTGATTTCCTCAGGTAACACCGATACTGCTGCAATGCTTCCTTGAAAAGCACAAGCAAGCTTTGCTCTTCATGACTATCCATATTGACCCTCGCCTAGTTACAACAATGTAATGTAAAACATTGATGTGTTTGATAAGCAGAAAACAGGAAAATAATAACCATGAATAAAGCACTTACCCGTAAGTTGGACAGGAAGATGTGAAAATGGTGTTTGTCTTCACTATAATCTTCCCATGATGGGAATATATGCACGTAGTCCCTAACAACATTGAAAGCATTGTCTTTTAAACTAGGAATAAATGGAATGGGGTTCCAATCTGGAGGAATTGGCCGTCTCTGCAGTTGGGATAGGTCTTCGGCCGGTGGACTTGATGTACTTTTTGCTGGAGTGGGATTTTTCTGTGGTACGGCTGGTGCTATGGCAAATGAAATCGGTATACCTTTTGCTGGAGTGCAGGTCCTTTGTGGTGGGGCTAGTGGTGTGGCTAGTGAAGTATGGGTACAGTCTGCTGGAGTCGGTCCTATGTTTTGTGTCACTGGTTGTACAGCCAATATAAGTGGGGCGATGTCTGATTTCTCCGGCACCACCACATTTTTCAAGGACTTTGCTGGTCCTCCTTTAGGTTCGGTAATCACCCTCTTCCTTTTTGATGTCTGATGCACAAGAACAACATTTGAGTGGAAAAACATGGTATGATGACAGATGGAATATGTATTGATAATGGATGGGCATGGCATCTCGAGTTATATGATGAGTAAACTAAGGAGATGGCGGTGCAACAAAGTAGAAGAAATGCAAGAAAACATATGCAAAATACGCGCAATCAATAAAACCTTGGCAAATTAGAACAGGCACCTTGATGGGTGAAAAGGACAGGCCATCTGCCTTTGACTCCTCGAGGTTAGAATAGTCATTAGGATGATATTCTGAACAAGAATCAACATGTGGGGAGCGTACGAGTTTCATTGCTTCCAGAATGGCACTCAATGCCTTGGTGCCAATTTTGTAAGTCATTGCAGTGTTCCACAATATTCTTCTGATGCGCGGATTCTGATATTCACTATAATTGCGTATAATATATGAGAACCATGAAAACATAAATAGTTGTGAGATTATCTTTGTAATGCAGATGATATTCTAATATAGGGGCGCCCCTGTAAACACTTACTATGTGCTATCACTGGATTCTCGATGAGAGAGCTCATGTGTGCTGTAATATGGTGCGTGCATTTATATAATCCGCACAAGTACACAAAAATAGGCTCCGTAAGTAAGGATAGCTGGCAGATGATAGGTTCATAATATATTTGTAGAGAGTTTATTGCCAAACCATGATAACAAGAGCACACAAAGAAGTAGGCAGATCATAGTGTACATAACAAGGGTACACCATAACCATGATATATAAATCGGAAAGTGGGCTGGCTTGAAAATACGGTGTTGTATTGCCGCTAGTAATTGAAAGCCTATCGATCACGCATGAGCCAGCTCTATCGAACATGGTAAAGAAGAGCAAGCAGATTTTGGATAATAAAATGTTGGTTGCGCAGTGCCCACATATGATGAACCGAGCGCATTAAGAATGCAACTCCCAGCTGTCTCTCGACCATTTCAAAGCGGTTGGATGAAGATCCTCGTCTCCTAACCCTTCTTCTTCCTCGCCTCGATTCTTCCCATACAGAACACCCTTGCGGGTCGCCCGGCCGGACCACCGCCCCCACCGCCTGTGTTCCTCCACCACCCCACCCCCACCCACGCCCAACCCCACCCCGCCGAGTTTCTTCGTTCGGCGAGGCCCCACAACCACCCGAGCCCCTTCGATCGCGACCGCGAACTCCAGTGAGCTCTGAAAATCGACCACCCAATTTTGAAATTTAGTCTCTTCGTGATTTAACTAGTGTGGAATATAAAAGGGAAAACCATAAGCATTGGGAGTATAGTGTTGAGCGTGCCATGGCGGATCTGAAGGTGCAAACCGGACAAAGGCAACTTCGCAACCAAGACAAGAAATCGAGTAAAGCAAGTGGCGATCTATTTTCTTGCTGCGATAAATAAGTTGAGCAGATATCTGAAAAGAGTACCGCCTCAGTGCGGCGCCATGTACGCATCTGCTGAGAATTTGACGGTGCTGCGGTAGCGATGGCTGTCGGCGGTGTGGAAGCAGATCTAGGAGGGTAGACGGTGGCGGCGGGGCGTGGTGGACGAGACGGTCGTAGGAGCGGCGCCAGCAAGGTGGACGACGGCGGGGATGAAGCGAGAGGACGGGATGCAAGGATCCCGGTCCGAAGGCGTGGATGAGAGAGGTCGATCTCTTGTAATGGACGGCGGCATCGGGGTATCAGCTCCGGCATGGTGGAGGAGGACGGCGGTGGATGGGGTGGCGGACAGCGGCGGACGAAGGAGGGTGGGGTGGAGAGGGTGTTTTGGCGCCCACGGAGTACGAATGGGGAAAAGGGAGGTAGAGAGGAAGGGGGGAACCATGTATTCAGGGCGCGCTTGTCTCAAATGCGAGGAAATTTACAAACTTAGCCCCCGTTTCATATTTCTACTAAGTCACAACAACATTAGTCGGTTGGGGATAGGACAGTAATCTCGCATACAACGAATATTTGCCGACGAGAGTTTGTTTTTGGCGCCCACTGTGTATGAATATGAATCGGGCAGGGAGTCGATTTCGGCCGAGGACACACTGTGTTTTGGCGCCCACCATGTATGAATCCGGGTGAGAGGCGGTTACGTCACGTTTGGGTGAAACTACAAACCTACCCCTATCGAAACCTATAGAAATCCAGTAGAAAGGCTTTGCGTGGCAGGGATAGGCAGTAGTGATTTCCATCTCGCAGATTTTGGTTTCGGGTGGTTACTGCGACTTTTCCCGCTTCGTTCAAATTTGCAGAGTGCACGTTTACCATGCCAACTCAATTCGAATCCCGTTTGTATTCTATTTTTTTCCGGGCGGGATCCATTTTCAATTGGAATTACATTCTATATACATCATTTTTTATATATACTTTCAAAAGCACAACACCATTTATACATAAATATGTTTTACAAATGGCATGATCTTAGATTCATAAGGTTGTATCCATCAATTTTGATTTTCAAATATTTGAAAAAACTTTATGTTGAAATCCAATGTATGCATTCCTCGCTAACTGTCTCCAATTAATGTGTGTTTCATGCGGGTTTTTTTAACTTCTCAAACATGTATAATGTGTTTCACACACGCAACATATAGTGTAATCCCGTTTAGACATTAATTGCATATAAACCATGCATTGTTTGTAATTGAAGAATCTATGGATCACCAATATTGATAAACTATATAACATTACACGTGTGCCGAAATTCAAATGAATATGCATGTTAGATACACCAATTTGCGTTATGATATTATCGATGTCGTGATCTCCAGTTTAAATATTTGAATCCCCTTTAATCCAGATATTCGTCTCATATAGCTATCACTCATGCTTATATAGGACTATCTCTACGGACCTATCTGCGTTCATCGTCTCTCAGGTATCTCTCGTGCTACCTGTATGTCGACAATGATATTTTATCTTCGTAACACACTTACGGTACTCTCACCCTCGACCTTCATCACTCTATCTCTCTCTAAGTATATCTCTCTCCCTGCTATGTGTCTCTAACTATGATTCTCCATGTGGAATCTCTTTCTCTCACACAAACACAAAACTTTGTCTCCCGGGGTCTCATTTCTCTCTACTATTCCCATGTGTGCCACTCGCACACCCCTCATACAGAGATGTCTTTAGCTCCTTAGATATGAGAACCTACGACTCTTCCTCTTCAATATCTCTTTCTCACACACAAACACAAACTCTGTCTCCCAGGGTCTCATATTTCTCCATTGTTCTCTTGTATGTCGCTCACACACACCCTCTCTCCCTAGAGATATCTTGTGTTCCCTCATATGTCTCTCTAGCTATCACTCTCGTTGTGAAATATCTTTCTCTCTCGCAGACACAAAACTCCGTCTCTCTGGATCTCATTTCTCTCTGATATCTGTTTGTATGTGACTCACATGCACCCTCTCTCTGTCTCTCTCACACCCACACACATAACCCAGCCTTCTGATCCACTCGACTCCTATCTCTAACGCACGCTAGCTAGCATCTTTATCTTTCTATTTATCTGTTTCTCCATCAACCTTCTTTCTCGCCCTCACTCTTGATTCCTATCACGCACACTACATTTGTTTCTCTCTACATGCAGTCAAGTGCCCTCTCACACACATATATAACTTCACCCTTTGAACCACCCGACGGTCATCTCCAACACCCAAACTAGCGGATGTCCCTCTAGCTAGCATCTCCATCTCTGTATCTATCTGTAATTTCTCCGTCAACATTTCTTTCTCGCACGGAGTCTTGCTTCCTATCACCCACACTATATATGTCTCTCCATACATATGCATTTATAGATTGATCTCTTTTGCACAATCGTTGTGCCTCACCCCCTCTGCTTGCCATAGATGCATGCTCCAGCCCACGCCACTATCTCTTAAAGACAAAAACACATGCTCAATTGTCGGGCCTTCTTCCCTGCATTCTCACATGCATGCATATTGTCATACCGATCCGTCTCTCCCATGTCGTTGATCTTATGACTTATGTCTTCTTTCTTTTATCTCGATCATGTGCGCGCGCACACACACACATCCCACATATACATGTATACCTCTCACACATGCACGTTCAAGGTCTCTATGTCTCCATACGTAGTTAATTACCCTCAATCTAACGCCACATCGAATCGTTCTCCACTTTTGTGCACATAACTTCCGCCTGGATGGGTAAAACACACACTCACACTTAACAATCTCCTTCTAGATACCCCCCCCCCCCACGCGCGCCTCTCACTCTTCCCCTATATTTCCGAAACTAATAAGACCATCCCTTTGTTTAATTCCCGCCTACATATGCACCATCGATATATAGAAGTCTTCCTCGGTGTCTCTCGAACAAACACGTTCTCTCGATGTCGACTCCTCTCACGCGCACGCACCTTCTCTTCCCTCTCTACGGGCATTTTCTCTCTCGCACCCCATCGTTGGTGGCCTCTGCCATACATATCACCTCTCTATTATGAAGCCATGAACACTTAAATTACATCCGCCACACAGGACCCCGCGACACACACACACACACACACACACACACACACACACACACACACACACGCACGCACGCACGCACGCACACCCCCCCACACACACTAAGACTCCATCTCTCTCTCACACACACACACACGAACGCACCCCCCACACACTTAGACTCCATCTCTCTCTCTCTCTCTCTCACACACACACACAAACTAAGACTCCATCTCTCTCTCCCTCTCTCTCTCTCTCTCTCACACACACACACACACACACTAAGACTCCATCTCACACACACATGCTCTAGGTGGAGCATTTGTTCCTACCACCCTTCATCCAACCTTACCCGTATGATAAACAATCACCTTTATTTACTTGCATAACATGGACAAATTCCACTTTACTTTAGTAGTCAGCAGATTTATCATCTGTACCCTTACAAAAAAACGAGTTGGCGATGATGGTGTGCCTGCCATCTTGTAATACAGACCGTATGATCTATATCTGATGGATAGAAAGCAAACTATGATAATTTTACAAAAGATACCCGCACCTCTCTCCACATCATTATCTCCCGCAACCTCATTGCTCAGCAATTAAAAAAGAAATAAGTCTTTGGAACAATCTAGCATGCATGGTGGCTGCTGCCGCCTGCCGGCGCCGTCCATCCCCATGCCTCCGCCCATTCCGACGACCAGTCACCACCACGCTCCACTCCTCCTCGCCTTATCTCTCATCTTTCATTTTTTTCGATGACATTCTCGAGATACCAGTTTTCCTATAAAATTCTCGAGATAACATTAGTTTTTACACATGGGATTACTCCTGCAAGGGACAATCACAACAGATGTTTGTAAAAAAAATGCATATTGATGTTCCGTGCAATGCACGAGAATCTTGCTTGTAATTATATAACGCAAATCACGAGCAGGAAGTGACACTTTTTTGACACAACCACGTTAACATGGCCACGTAAATCACTAGCTAAAGTAAATACCATTATACTTATATCCCGATGCAAAAGGTTGAGTACATGTCCGAAGAGTAGAGTCGCACACACGCACTGTCTCTCAGAATCTCTCTCGCACACACACACCAGTTACATGACGCCCACTTAAGCAGACATGAGTATGTTACAATTTGTGCACCCGCGGGTACACGTGATGCTGCGCATTTATTTAAGCCGGAAGGCGAACCAAAACAGTAGTTGCATTCATTCCCCTCCTGCCGCCTCTTCTCTGGTCGCCGTCACCCGGTAGCCATGGGCCGGCCAAAGGTAACAACATACGCCATACTCCCGCCGGAGCGGCGCTTTAATATGGAAATTTTAGTGGTCATGCATGCATCTTTTTGTGCTAGCACTCCTATATAAGGGTTGACGGTCGCTTCCCTGCGGACGTCTTGCGAGCGGTGGAAGAGGAAGGAGAAGGGAAGTGGGCTGTGGAGTAACGTTTTTACCACAATTTCTTAGGAAATTGAGTGCAATAATTGAGTAGTTTTGCAAACTACCAAGATTACACCTAAAACGGTTCAAAACCTATACTCCCTTGCCAAGTAGCGCTTCCGCGTGAAACGGTCAAGATCGCAGGCGTCGATGCCGCATTAATGCCCGGCCAAAGCGGAGAAGACCTCTCACTGGCGCCGGCTTTGAAGTGGCACGACGGCCGAGAGAGCGCCGCTTCCCAGGGCACGCGACTGTTCCGCGTCGAGACTGGCCATATGCCCTGTTTGGATCCATGGGTTAGAGTTAGTTTGAGCTAGTTGGGGTTCAAATAGCCCTAAAGTATCCAAACATGAGGGTTTAAATTGGAGCAAGTTGCACCGAACCCACCAAAAAAAACTATCCCACCCAAGAGGTGCTAATTGGAGATAGTTCTCATTGGGACCATTGAAAAATCACTTTTCTCTATCCATGAAGTGCATTTATTGTCAATCTAACCCTGTCACCCAAACACCTCTTTAGCTACAGTTAGTTCAGGGTTAGTCATGAGTTAGTGTAACCTCTAGCTAAGTTAGAGTATCAAACAGAGCAGATAGGACATGCAAGTTGCTCAAAGCATACAGAAAATTAAACGTGAAAAGATTTTTTTCTTTTTGAAAATGGAACGAGAAAGGAATTTTTTTAGAATGCTCTTGGCATGTCGCTAACATGTGATAGTTAACCGACCTCAATAGACGGCAGAAACGCCAGCCCGCCGCACTTTGATAGAGACGAGGAGGGAGAAGCAATACAGGCTGCTGGATTACTAGAGATAGGCGTCGCACGGAAGCCAAGAAATATGGTGATATCGTGGGTTAGCCATGTACTAGTATGATGTAACTACACTGGGCTGCCGTGTTTCGTACTCTTCCAGTCCACTATGGAGATGATTGGTTAATTTTATATCGTTGAATAATGTTAAATATTATGAGTGCAGATGCTCCACCACGAGGTTCCTTGCTCCTTCTCGGTCGTCCGGAATCTATGTTCTTCCACTCTTTTTTTTACGTGAGCTTCGTTCATCCTTTTGCCAACACGCGAGACATCAAGGTGCACGTGTTATGCAAGGATCGTTCCATCTATATGAAGAACACGTGGGACTGGAACTACGAGACGGACATGTACCCAGGAGTGGACGAACGAACCTGAGTAATGTAGCGCAGTAAGTGAAGTAGAAAGGCACAAATGGTATGAACATGCTTGGCATATAGGGTGTGTTTGGTTGCATTCTCGACTCAGCATAGTTGTTCTCTCTTCATGCATGCTCAACTCAACACCCCTCTTCATGCATGCTCTCTTCATGCATGCTTCTAGTGTATTTGTGCTAAACTAGTGTGGACTCATGCACCCTCCATACACTCTACCAAACACCCAAAAGTAGGCCAAGAAGGGAACTCTTAGGCGGCATTTGTCTCTTACTACATACTACCACTAAATGTTGTACGTGCAATGCACGGTGATGTTATGGAGTACGTGCCTAAGTACTCTACTACTAATATATTAGTTGGAGGCACATATTAACTTTTATATTTGTTTACGTGTATGCCCCTAGAACTTCCAACTGGACGTGTCTTTCTCTCCAGGTCACACTTTGTATCGTTCATACCACTAAGTACTACTACGTGTGGTCTCCGACCCAGAAGTGGAAGAAGTGGAGACGCTCTACCACGCTGTTTTTTTTACGCTGGGCTCTACCACGCTGTTCATGTCCCACTCCTTTCGCCGACGTGTGGGACATCCAGCACGTGCCGTGTTTGGCACCCTTCGTCGTAAGAGTTGAACCACTAGCATTCATCAGAAATAAAAAATAATTATAAATCGGCAGTCATACTATTTTTTTGCGAACCAATCAGTAGTGATACTATACCACGCGGTTTCCTTGCTCCTCGATATCGGAAAGAATACTTCCGTTCGCCAACATGTGGGACGTCGACCATCTTGGTCCACTTGCCATGCACGTAGAACTACAAGGGAGTCACCCAGGTCGTCGTGCCGCAGTAAAAATGACTAATGAGCCGTCAAATCACAGGCCCACTTCCCACTTTGAAGTTGCTCGGACAAAGGAACCATCATGACTTCGTTGAATTCCGCTTCTTGAAGAAAACTACTATACCAGCAGTACTGCTAGCTATAGTAGTTACTCCAACAGAGGCCTCCTTTCGTTCATAGGATAGGAATATGAAAATCATAGGAAGTGAGATGACATGCATCTCAATTCCTATAGAGAAAGAGATGCCATTTGATGCTTAGGATAGGAATTTTTCTATTTAGTCTAGGCTAATGTACTGGTAATTTGCTCTAAAAACTAAAGTAGTAACTAGTACTAGTATTGGTACATGCTAGTACTCAGACACAGACACACACACTAACTACTAGTACTACTACTTCTCACATGTTGGCCAGATGCCGTCATTCTCCTTCCGGCGACACCCCACCGTGCTTGGATCTCCACTGACCTCTCCGCAGCAGCGTGTGTGTCCTTTTCTTTCTTGCGGCAGCGGGCCTCTCTTGTCTTGAGTGCTTTCTGACTTTTCCGCTCCCTCTGTGCGGCTTTGGCCGCCTCTTGCTCTACCGCCCATTCGGCCTTGGCATCTTCAAATTCCTCCCACATAGTTGTCAGGTCGCGAGCATCGATGAACTAGGCACGACGGGATGCCATCGCTTCCCTACCATTTTGTGTGCGGTCGTGGGCGGCGAGGAACTCGGCGCGGCGGGATGCCATCGCTGCCTTACCGGTTAGTGTGCTGCGCGGTGGCATGAGCGGCGTTTGGTGAGAGCTCTGGGGTGGAGTGGCCGGACAACCGTATAGTGCATTGGTTTGTCAAGAGCTCAAGGACAGAAGACGAAGCAAATTTGGATTCCCCTTCAATTATGGTCATTTATTACCGAGTAAAATGCATTGGCGGTCATCAAACTTGTCTTGATAGCTCACTTTGATCATTGTATACGAGATATGGTGATTATACGGTCACTGGCTCAGCGTATAGCTCCGTATTTGTCTGTTTGACAAGTCAAACAGTCCGCATGCGCCTCATTAGCTCGTGTTCTTTATCTATCTATCTATGCGGGCCTACCTGTCAGTGAAGAAAGAAATAAAAACCAAAATTATGCGTATGTGACATTACTATTTAGAAGTTTGCTGGAGGCCTCCGTGAACACCGAGCATGTATTCACCTGGCTCAACACCAATGGTCATACTCGTGACTCAGCGCCTTGCTCATGTATATCGTCCATCACAATGGCAATCTATAAAACAGCCTAGCTAGAGAGGGTACTATGGTGCGGAGTATGTACTATCGTGAGCAACCGATCATAGTGCCACTGCACACGAGTGTGTGTCTGATCGATTCGTCCATTATTCATAAGTTATGTATGGTTGTGTGGTGTCTAATGGTGGTCATCGAATGCTAGCTGGCGACAAGAGCGGTTTCATGGACGCCTGGTTATCAATACGTGCCGCATACGCTTCAAAGGCTCGTCATCCATGAGTTCACATTTTACCACCACGCCAGCGTCTGACCGCCTCGCCTCATCAAACCCCTTCCATCGCTAGCGAGCTCTTCCCGCCTGAAACGATCACCGTCTCTCCAGAATGTCAATGTCGCATTCACCATCCTTAACTGCAGGTGCAGTTGGTGTGTCACTGACATGCGGGCCTGATACCCGTTGGGCCCACATGTTAGTGAGACAATGCACCTGCGGTTAAGTCACTGAAGCAGCGTCCGCATTCACGCCCGACGTGACCTCTCACTGGCGCCGACATTGCAGCAGCGCGCCGACCGAGAGAGCACCACCCGCGCGGCATCCCAGTGCAAGCGACCGCTCCGCGTTAATGACACCACGGCTGCCGACGAACCTACTCCGCTGCCAGCCGTCCATCCGTCTGCCGCGGCTCATTGCCATTCGCCCGCTATATTAACTTGAGCCCCAGCTCCCAGCCATAGCCAAAGACCCACACTCATTCTCCTCCGGTCCCTTCCTTTTGTTGGCACCACTCCAACCATGGCCTCCGGGCACTCCAAAGATCTCTTGGACGTACTGTCGCAGGAGCAGACGAAGGACATCGGTGGCTCCGCTCCGGGCGCGCTCCAAAGCTCTCTTGGACGTACTCTCGCAGGAGCAGACGAAGGAGATCGCCGGCTCCCCGCCGCCCTCCGCCGCCACGACCATGAAACCGGCGCATGTGCGCGGGCGCAGCCGGCAGCGAGGAAGAGTAGTACACGGTAGGTCGCCACCGCTCTGGTCCTAGGAAGGCCACCGCTCCTCCACTCAGTCGACGCCAAGCTTGGTGGGATAAAAATCGGCAGCCGATTAGCCGCTTCATGGCGACGTGGAGGCGGAAATCTTCATAACCTTGTGCTCTGGAGGAGGAGGTTATCGAGGCGGATAAGGAGGAGGCAAAGGCAATGGCCGGCTTTCTCAGGTTCATGGCCGGACATGGTGGTCGGGGCCCGGTGATAATTTAGATTAGGTTTACAGTAGGTTTTAGTACGGTTTGTGCGAAATATGTAATGAACTTCATCCAGTTTATAGGAAAAGTTCTCGAAATGTAATGAATTTCATCCGGTCAATTTGAAATTTGCTTTGTTTGCCCGAATTTCATCCGGTTAGTTCATATAGTTGTTGAAAGGTATGCGGGCAGCATCGGATGGCATCCATCAGTGTCCTCGGACATATGCCAGTGTAAATTTGTGGGCCAGCGCTGGAGATGCCCTAACTATCATGCTATAATCGCTAACAATCCTCCATTATTTGGCAGGGAACAGTTATCCCTCGATCAAAATCAGATCCGCGGTGTTTCGCACTCCTCCTGCGTAAGAGTGTAAACTCTTGCTTACATAAAAATGGAGCGAGTGAACGGCATCAGTAGCACGCCATATCACTCGAACTAGCCCGCCTAACGGCGGAAAGTATCGCCCTCGTCATTTTGTTCTGGATTTCTATCGATCGATCGCGCGAAAATGTTACACTTCACAAGTTCTAAAGGAAAAGGTGGCACACTTACGACTCAGACGATCGCAACCCCGACCCGACAGTCCGGCTCGCACGCCGCTCACCGAGAGGGACACGCGTTGTCTTGCAATTTCACTGACATGTGGGACCGTAATTGAATAAACCGTCGATAGCCGAAATCTAATCGCTCGGCAGGCGTCGGCTGAGAAGAGAGAAATGGGGAGGCAGAAGAGATCGCCCGCCACCAAGACGGACTCCAAGAAATATATGGTGATAATGTGAGGTGGGCCATGCTGGAGTTCGGACGCCTCGAGCCCGCTCTCACCGCCCTGGCCCCTCAAGATGCCAGCTGCCTGCCGCATGCATGCATAGCAAGTACGTAGTACTGCTTATGTGGAGGAGAGAGAGGCATTGACAAAGTCAAGGAGTGGGCTCTGCAAGAGCCCGTCTCTACACGTGCTCCTAGGTATAAAAAATAATTCTAAAAAAAGGCATAAAAAACTGTTGTGTCTTAAAAAAAGAAAGGTAAAAAACATTTGAGAGGAAATAGATAGAGAGAAAATGATAAAAAGCTGTAACCTGGGCATTACATGAGGAAGGAGGGAGTGGTGCACATGCCAAGTTCACTTGGCTGCCGTGTTTCACACTCCTCCGTCGTAACAGTGGAGACAATAGCTTTCATCAAAAATAAACAATGAATACTTGTTGCTCGTCCTCTATATCGGAAAGAATACTTTCATTCGCCGACATGTGGGACATCGACCATCCTGGTCAACCTGCCATGAACAAAATTATCCTGGTCTACCCCGGTCGTATCGCAGGCTGTCGCAGGCCCAACCTTTCCCACTGTAAGTTGTTTGGACGAAGGAACAATCATGACTTCGTTGAATTCCGCTTCTTGAAGAAAACTTACTGTACCCGCAATACTGCTACCACACGCGAAGACTGCACGGCACTGTACCACGTCATATCACTGAAACCCACTAGGCCAAACTAGCCCTCCTAGGTCATCTATTTTGGAACGGAGGGAGTACATCTCTGCACTGCTATGATTTTGTGTTGCACGTTCTCTGTACTTTTGCTATGATTTTCCCATCCTATGAACCAAATGAGGCCTGAATGTATGTCGACTATTGTCTGATCGATCGCTAAGCCTACAATTTTAGGAGCTAGGGCTATTGGTCGATCAACGAGGGATAAGTATAAGCGTACCACGAGCTCATCAGCCCCAACGTTTCTCTTTGGTGAGTGTTTTGCAAGTACTATAGCTCGCACAGTAGCTAGCCTACTAACACCAAGAATCATCAAACAAGCCCTGCTGATATGATAAATAGTTCAAACTTACATCTAAGCATGCCATATATTACATCAAAAGCTGGAGAGGATACATTTGTTTCCATAACTCAGAGAGGGTTTGCATGATTCACTATCAAACAAAAGTAGCAAGATCCGCCCACACAAGATAGTGCACTAGCCCTAAGATGGTTTCATAACACGCATCGTTCTGGTAATTAAACACAGGGCAATGCAAACTACCCTGAAGGATTAGCGCGACCAACTATTTCTTGTCATCGATCTCTCGGCAATGGCCACAAGACGGACAGCGGCATGGGAATCGATTTACGGCGATGTCGCGCAGGATCGACCGCGACATCGAATCGATCTTCGGGCGATGTCCACAGGATGGACAGCGCATCGAATCGATCTCGGGCGATGCCAACAGGGCGGGCCACGACATCGAATCATCAAGGACGCCCACCGCACCTGCACAACCCTAACATATTAGCAAGCACATTGCAAATAATCAAAACCACAACTATGGTAATAAGCCATTATTTTTTACCTTGTGCAGCTCACGGGGGATCTCATCCTCCGGGGCCATCTCCTCGTCCTCGATGGGGGCCATCACCTTGCCAGGGGAATACTGCTTCTCAACGGCGACTATCTCCTCAAACTTGGTCTTGAGCCTCACATAGGTGGCAATCAGAGTTACTGGGGTAGGCACGGTGGGGGCCTTGCTGTTCTTCCAACTTTCTTTGAGGAGTTCTTCCGCCAACGTCCTCAACTCTTGGGCCAGTGCTTGTTTCTCGGAGTTCTTCGTCTCCATGGGTTGGCCCGCCAACATGGTCAACTCGTTGGTCGGTGCTCGCTTCCTGGAGATCGCTGTTTCTAGTGGGTTGTCCGCCAGCAACTCTTTGCCTAGTGCTCCAGGATCCATCAATGAACTGACAAACAAAAAGCAATCGAAAGGAAACCACAATCGCAATGAAAACGGGAAAAGAATAGGATGTGAGAATCGGTTGGTGCTTCGCAAAAAGAAGATTCTTGGAATGAAAATATAGCAGCATAACTGATTCGCCCACCTTTCCTTCGTCGGTACAGAAGAAAAATGCCAGAAGTGAGTAGCCTGGAGTGATGTTTTCTTCAAGAAAGGGAAGAAAGGGCTTGAACGAGCATTCCAGTGAAATGATGGTTGCTTCGTCCAGTCCAACTTGGAGGCCACCTTACCACTATTGGTAAAGGTGTGGGTTTTGTGATATGACGGGTCATGACGGCCACACAGGGGTGACAGGTGAGTCTCGACTGTAGCACCTCGCTGTGATTTGGTGGATGGCACGCGGGCCCCGATACTTTGAAATGTCCCGCATGTAGATAGAGCGGCTAGTCATATAGGAGTGCTCAATACTGTGCACCGCGACCAAGGTGGAGAGGAAAACGAGAGAACTACGTAATTAATGCATGAGTTTAATTAGGGTAGTTTTGTAAAGTACGAGATACATTCCTCCAATCGCAAAATGCCTTGGTTCATGAGATTTGAGATTTGAGCCCTATAAACCGGAAGGGAGGGGGTACTGCACACGGTATAGTCTAGTCACTTGTTGAAATCTCTAGAAAGGCAAATACTCCTTTCCGGTTTACAGGTCTATACTACTCCCTCCATCTAAGGTGTGTAAGTCATCTTACGAAAACCAAATATTCCCAAAACACTTAGGCGCGGTGCATTAACTTCTACCTTGTTTCTTGTTTCTTGACATATCCACCAATAAGAGATGAGAGGTGTGCATCCTTTTAATGGCTTGCAATGGCTAGTTCATTGCATGCAATGCTATTAATTAGCAAATAAACATTGGTGACCCCAGGAGGAAACGGTGCTAAGCGCGTGGACCTATGCAGAATGAGTATCAACCAATGGATAATGGAGATTAATTGTTAAACAATACTCCCACCTTTCCGGTTTATAGGGCTTATCTCAAAATTTTATGTTTTCCATTTTATAAGGCTCAATTTGGTTGTTTTCCATCACATTTTCAGATTCCAGGGTGCATTAAATCATTGCATGCAAGTATTAAGAGAAATTTGACCAATGCATGTACTTTATGCATGCATGCATTGCAATTAATGCACTGATAAACATAATTTTTTGAGGAAAACAAGAGCATTAATTAGGTGCTTTTGCAAAACTACAAATCAGATTCCACCACTCACCATCTACATTGATTGGTGAGATTTTTGAATTGAGCAAGATAAACCGGAAAGGAGGGAGTAGCAATTTTGTCTCATGCAAGAGCTCGGCTACTATATGCGTGCTTCAAGGAACCGCACCACGCGAGCGCTCAGAATCGCCACGTTCGGGTTGCACTTGGCTCTTCGCCTCTTCGAGAAGACGAACAATGATGGTACTCCTACTTCTACAGTATTGAATCCACTGCTGCATGTCCGTCCACCTCATGCGGGAGGGATAGCGTGTAGCGAAAGCTTCTACTTATTGCTCCTGCCTTTGCATCTATGACAGGTGGGCCCAACAGTGGTTGGCCCTCCCGCATGCAGCCAAAGGCGATGCAGCTAAAACACCGGAGCTCAGTCCGCGAGGGAGAGGGCGTCATAGTAATCAAATTTCTCGGTCTTGTACGAGTTGACGCGACACATCAAAGCACTGCACTCGATAAAAATCTTTTTACACATTTCAAATGGGCTACTTCGTATGTAGGAGTAGACATATTCTGCTTCGTATGTACTCCCTCTGTTCTAAATTACTCGTCGCTGAAACGGATGTATCTAGAACTAAAATACATCTAGATACATCCATACGTGTGACAATTAATTCGGAACGGAGGGAGTAGTCACTTGTTGCAATCTCTAAAAAGACTTATATTTGGAAACGGAGGGAGTACAACGCATGCATGCATGCCGTGATTTTCCTTTTGATACTTGCATGTGTTGATTTGATGCACCTTGCCAAATTTTGACTATAAATTTAACTAACCAAATTTTCATGCATGTCACAAAAAATTACGGGGCTGTTTGGGTTGTGACTATGTTTGTCTTATGTTGCCACATTATTTTTCCCACACTTGCCACACTTGCCTAACCTGAGTTGCTCAAATTGTTAGACACACTTTGGCTTGCCTAAGGGAATCTTGCCAAAATTTTTGTGTCTATGACATGTGGGGTTCACTGCTAATAAAAAAATTCTTGTCTTAGGTGCGGCTAATAAGAAAGACTTATATTTAGGAACGGAGGGAGTAGAAAATATAAATAATAATGCATGTTGGGGCAACCCACGTTTCCGCTAATTTTAGCCGTGGGCTTGTTCAAAATTTTTACGAGGGGGTGGTTGTTCATTTAATGGAGGGACTTGTAGTACCAGACTTGAACGATACAAAGTGCGACCTGGCACACCATAACACCACTTGGAACAAGCGGGTAGCTATCTCAAAAAACAATAAACAACTAAAAAACCGCGACCTGGCATGTAGTAGTGCACAATTTTAAACGATTGTTTTGATGGAGTGAAAAAGGAAAACTACCCCACTACTTATATATAGGCCGGAGCTTCCGCGCTTGCTTGATAGGGTTGCTCTATTCACATACTCTCATCCTCTCCAGATCTAAACAAGATAGGGGTAGTAACACTGTCTTTCTCCCTTCAAAAAACACTGGCTTTCTATCCTCACCGCTGGTTACACATCTGGACGTATCCCCCTCCGCCGATGAAGGGGAGGAGGGGCAGCGTTTAGGACGTCGTCGACAGCGAGGGAGGAGACCCACTGCCGACCGCACCATTATCTCTGGTCGAGCGCCGGCGCGGGAGGTCCTCCGATCCCTTCGTCGTTGCCTGTGGGCGGATCTGGCCTCCCGCCACCCACCTATCCACATCCCGACGACCTTCAGGTATATCTTCGTTCGAAAATGCCTTAGCTCTACTTCCCCAGCTCGCTACGTTGCTGCATGTGCATCATTTTCTACCTCTCAGCCCCTCTCGATCGGATGGTCCAACGTCACCTTTTTTTTTCTTCTATTGTTAGAGGTAAAGCTACTTCATGGAGTCGAATCTTGTACTCCCTCCGTCCGAAAATACTTGTCATTGAAATGGATGTATCTATATGTATTTTAGTTCTAGACACATCCATTTTGATGACAAGTAATTCGACGAGGGAGTACTTGGTTCAAACAAGAAATAAAGTGGGGTTGGGGGAATTTAGTATGTACATCGGACTTGGTACAAACATGAAGGAAAGGGGGTGAAAGTAGTACAGATTGGTCATCCAACCGGTCTCTTGGTCGAAAAGGGAAATATAGGGTAACGCTGTACACAAAGGTATGACCAGGACTAGATTTGCTATCCACACATAGGAGTAGGTGGCTTGAGGAACAAAAATGGGACCAACCAGATATGTTTCTTGGATGTTTGTTTCTCGGGCAAAAACTATGAATCACCACTTTATGCCCCTGTTTACGTACATGGTGCTGTA
This sequence comes from Aegilops longissima, assembly GCA_021605205.1. NCBI lineage: Eukaryota > Viridiplantae > Streptophyta > Magnoliopsida > Poales > Poaceae > Aegilops > Aegilops longissima. Next base: position 571,397,982 of record CM038676.1, on the reverse strand, counting down.
CTACTGGTGCACCCACTGTCCCATGCCCTTATACCAAATATTTATGCTCCGGTGGGAATAAAGGGGTAGAAAACATAGATCTTGATGAAAATAGAGGAATAGGAAAGGAATGTTGGTATAAAACTATGGAACAAGGAACCGGAGGAAACTCTCAAGAGAATGTGTTTGGATGGACTACAAAATGTACAGATTTGTTTTTTAGAGTAGCATGCTTGGCAAGATGAGATGCTATTTGTTTATTCAGCTGCACAAAGGACTACTCTTGTCCTCACCTCACGCACCACACATAGGTTGATTTTTTATTCCGCAAAACAGCATAGCAACCTGTCTAACGATGGCAGCGAAGCGCCGCCTCGGGCTTCCGCCAAAAATGAGCAGCACGTGGATGTTTCTAATCCTATGCAATCAAGACTACTGCACCAGCTTTCCTATGAAACACTATTCACCTTTCCCGTGTTCAACGTTTGAAGGGAAAGAATACTGTAGGAATTGTGTTCCTACGAAAATCCTGCACCAAACCCGTGAACCTAACGCAGCCTTAGTTGTTCTTAATATAATGTCCTGGTAAAAATGAAGCCATGCCACTGTTTTTGCTCAGTAATTGTTTGAGACTCGACAAGTTTAGCCAAATGTTTTGCCTGTAATTGTTTGAGACTCGACTGCTTTCCTCAGTGCCTTTTTGTGCAAACAGGATATCCAATTCACCGGTTGTTGTTGTGACCTTTTGGTGCATCGCACAAAACTCTTCTTAAAATAAGTGACTTTTGTGCTGTTTAATGGAATGTCGAATGGAACAGTTGGTTCATTTTGGTGGAACTGCACAAAGGGAGATCTGTGTTCCAATCCTCATCATCCATATTGGCGCCATAACCTTCCATTAGGTATGAATGATATTTAATGCATGTGTCATCTCTATTTTCCGACTGCCATGAGAAAATAATGCTGTTTTTACTAGTACACTTGTACTCCCTCACTGACAAAACCAATTCTGAATTAGAAGGCCAATCATGTACTTGGTTTCACCAACTGGTGAAGAGAAAGAGAAACAGAGCATGAAGAGGAAGAGGAAGAAGAATAAACAAGGCCAAGGCGATCTTGTTGAAGCTGAGGCCTCGGTCGAGGCCATTCAAGGGCTCCGCAGCGACTACCTTACATGTGAGACGATCCTCCGTGGAGCCCTTCCACTTCGCTGTCTCACTTAATTAATTAGGAGTACTTAAGTACCACTAATTTATTACTGCCTAATTTTCCTGTTGGAGTTAAACAAATCTTTAGTAGGACCCTATGCTGAATCATGTACGTGTGAATGTTTGTCTATGGAGGTGAATCATGTGGTGGAGCAGGAGGAATATTATTAGTGTCATGACATAATAGTGCTATTGTTTTGCATGTCAATTTATTGCCATTGGTTCAATGAGGCAATGTTTTGCGATTGTCCATCATGAATTTGATGCTACTGTTTGAGTAATATGCTAATGTCTTCCTATCCTTTCTCATCGAGCTAATGAAGGTTTCACCTTGTTCCTACTTGTGCATACAGGATCATGTTGTGCCAATCATACATTTTAGTGGAACTACACAAGACAATACAATGAACTGTATCCTAGCCGATTGCTTTAACTCTGCTGGAAGTTCTTGATAATCTTTTGATATAATCTCAAAGATCGGTAAACAAGAGTGATTTCAACCATACATTTGAAGTGCACAAAATATATACTATTGTGTGATTCCAAAGAGTGCTTTATCATCTCTTATGGGACTACATGAATAAGCTTTTTTCTTAGGTTGGTACGGGCCTAAGTCCTTCATCCATATTAGTTTGTCATCATCTCTATTTGTATCTTGCTACCGTCATGAGAAACTCCTTTATCTTTGCACTTTTAAGTTTTGCAACCTATGATAAATGGCAATGCTTTGAGTGTTGAGTTGAGCTAATTGGCACTGATTAAATAAACTAATACCTCTCTTTAAGCAAGACTACTATGTTGCTAACTTTACCCATTAAGATAATGAGGGTGCTTCTATTTGTTAGTGTATGTTTCATCAACTAGTCCCACTATTACAGTAATCTCACTCTCTCAATATATGTGCCAACAGGATGCTCGATTTTGGTGGAACTACACAAAACTTTGGTGCTTCATTGCCTCGACAGCTTCCATCCTTTCCCGTCACCGCTAATCTCCGCTTGCTTTCTTCCTTTGTCACACCGCTATTTATCTCGGCTTCCAAATAAGGAAATAGTAATTGATATGCTACCTCACACAGGTTGGTACTGGTCTTTATCCTGATTATTGTGCCTGTCATATGTATTGGTAATTTGGTATTGTGCTACTGTTTGCCGATTTCATAATGGAGTAATTTCGAGCCTGAACTCGTAGGAAAATCATTACATCGGGTGATTTTAGTAGAACTGCACAAAATGATCAGATGGACAGGTACTTATGCTGCTGCTATGTACTCCAAAGTTCACTCTGACAAGCATCGATGTTGACAAGAAGTGCCTATATTCATTCCAGTATCAACCAGCGTCAACCAATTGTCAAACTCCAAGTATTAGGAGAGTGAACGCCAAAAATATTGCTTGGTGCATAGCCCAGAAAAACGCAGTCCAGTCTTTGGTCCCAACTTGTGCCTTTTTGTTATCGGCACATATGGTAGCGAACTATATGGCATGGAGTCTAAAGATTCCGCAAGTTGGTTGACGCAGATATTCATCTCGGCACTTAATCAGTCTGCACGCCAAGGATGCTCCATTTCAGCTTGAACTGCACAAAAATTTGGGTGGTTCATTTTCTCAACCGCCTCCTTTCTTGTCTCGCAATGTGGAATTTTGGCGAGATACAGGACCAAGATGAGCCAAGAACTAGTTGGATGAAAGTAGTGGCCAAGTTGTTCAAACCTCCCTCGGCACGAGGCCACTATTTGAGGATAAACCTACAAGCAAAGTTCAGATTGTCTGTGCTGCCTCTTATGTACTCGAAAGTTTACTCGTACAAGAACTAATTTTAGCAAGAAGTACCTCCGATTGAACACCATTTACCAAATGCACCCTAGGTAATTAAAGTTCGTCCATGGATCATATTGGCTGTGATCTCAATCATTTGGATGCATAAACATACAGAACATGTGTATATCTGAATCTTTTTGTGAATTATGTATGAATATTGTCGTGTGATCTCTCAATCATTTGGATGCATAGATATGCTGGGCTTGTGTATATATGAATATTTTGAGTTGTTGATAGTGAATGTTGGCTATGAATATGAACGTGTCCTGTGAACCTGAGTTTGATATGAATGTTTACCTTTTCTGTTGTATTTGTGTGTCAACTTGTTAGTATGCCTACTGTGGGGTATAAAACGCAGGTCTCTTATAAAAGTAATGTTGTGTCCAATTTATGTTTTCCGTTCTAACCACATATATATTTATATTATTACTATTATCGTATATTTTATAGAGACTTATATGTACATTATAAAAACATCACATGTTATTAACTTATAGAAGTAAATGTTTAACGGAAAATCCTAGTTGTTTTTGACTCACATGCAAGGAAAATCCTGGTGATTGTGTACAAAAGCTTGCGAAGATTTTGAAGGACCAATTTAATAATAACGCGCTCATTTTTATTTTGAGCAATAACTCGCTAATTTTCTTAATTATATATATATATATATATATATATATATATATATATATATATATATATATATGTGCCTCTACAGTTTATTCTTTGATATTAATTGCTCCTTCTAACATAACATTATACATATAATGAGCCCACCTAATACGTGTATTTCAAGGAAGTCACTACAAAAAAAATACACTTCCGTGATGATACGTGTTTGTCACAGTAGGTTGCGTTTTTTATCATGCATGTACATCCATGACAAATTTATGACAGAATCAAGATAGTCATACATGTGCTGTCGTAGAAGTGTTCCATGACATTACCAAAATTATCATCACGGAAGTGTCCACTTCCATGACGAGAAATAGCGCGTCACAGAAGTGCTTTCGTCAAGGGTGACCGACACGTGGCATCCACCGTAACGGAATGTCGTTAAGCTATCGGGTCGGGTTTTGGATCCAATAACCCGTTAACAGCCCCGACCAATGGGGATTTTCCACGTGTAAAATCATCATTGGCTGGAGAAAACACGTGTCGGCTCATCGTTGGGACAGATGTCATCCACTAATTGGACAGAAGGCGCCTATGATACGTCGACATGTGGCACGACCAAACAGAGGCCCATTCCTATGAAAAGGCCGGCCCAGTAAAAATTAGCAGGCCAGCCCATATAAGGACTACTTGTGTCAGGTCCATTTAAGCCCACGGCCCATACGAGATGTGCCAATTCGGCGCGTCAACGGCCCGTTAAAGATTTGACACCATTGCATCCCATCGTCAGTTCGAGCCCGTTAACAACCCGCTATATATTTTGGCTCAATATTGGCCCGATGAGATTTCGGCCTGTTAACGGCCCATTTAATGGATGGGCCAATTTTCAGGATGTACATCTTTCGGCCTTTTAGCGACCCATTTAAATGTTGGGCTAGTTTATGGCCCGGTGTGTCTTTCAGCCTATTGACGGCCCATAAATCTGATGGGCCATTTGTTGTCGGACCTGAGTTTCGCCTTTAGCGGCCCATTTAAGTGTTGGGCCAATTTTCGGCCCGTGTCACTTTCACTGTTGACGCCCATAAATCAGTTGGGCCATTTGTAGTCGGACCTGAGTTTTGGCCTTTTAGCGACCCATTTAAATGTTGGGCCAATTCCCCGCCCTGTGTGCCTTTTGGCCTGTTAACAGACCATAAATGAGTTGAGCCATTTGTAGTCAGACCTTAGTTTTGGCCTTTTAACGGCCCATGCCCTTCATGGTCCAATACCAACCTGGTTTCTCTTTCGGCCTACTAAAGGCCCACAACACAGTTGGGCCATTTACAATACGACCTGACTTTCGGCCTCTTAGCGGCCCATGGTCTTCATGGTCCAGTACAAGCCCGCTGTCTCTTTCGGCCTACTGAAGGCCTACAATATAGTTGGGCCATATGTAGCCCAAACTTAGTAACGGCCTGTTGACGACCTGTGAAATAAACCGGGGCCACCTGTTGCCCGCTTCGATGTCGGCCTCTTAACAAATCGGGAGGTAAGAGGGCCGGCCATTAACTTCGTTTAGTAACGCCCATTAACTTAATGGGCCCACTAAAGTTCAGACATGTCTTTAGGCCAAATTAGATAATTTGAGCCCATTACGACGAGCAATTATGCACAGAACAAAACCGATGACGCAAAGGTACGACATACAAGGAATAACGCTGCACATCCAAAGATATACTACAGAAATTACATCCATCGGGCAATCAAACATTGATGCCAGGCAAATAAATGAGCAGAACCTAACCATCTACAACGCCACAATCTACAACCTCAAAGATGATGACGCCCATAAGCATGTGGGCAAGTTCTTTCTGCTTTGCTACACTGCTCTCGAAAACATTGATCGCTTGTTGTGTCGCACGACTCTGCACCTCTGATTCATCCACCATTTCCATCATTGCTTCAACCATTAATTGGTTCACAAACATACATTTATTCTGTTGCATTCGAGACAGAGGATACTGAACAGATTTAGATGGCAATTTTGGCAGGCTTGTATTATTGATAGTGGAGAGTGTCTTGACCACTGCATCATAACATAAATTAGGACGGGAACCAAACAGATTAATCATGAGTTATTGCCATATTACCTGGCCTAGATTTACTAGAAAGAAACAATGGGGTTGCCTTGCTGTTTTCAGAGTTTGTCTTCTTATCTTCAGCAGCCTGCACAAAATTAACACACTAGCATTGCTATCATTGGCCAAGTCAGATAATAGGAAAGCAACACTGACACAACGAACGTTTGGGCAACTAGCCTACACCAAATTAACACAATATGGCACAACTATAATTAGCCAGGTAAGGTAGTACGAAAGCAACATTGACACAATGAATGAATGGGCAACCAGAGAAGCACTACAATTCAGTAATGTGCGTGATATGAGATAGTACATTCATGCAGCTCAAGATGCAAAACTACCGTGCAGTTTTCCTTACAAAAATCAACATTTGCGCCTTTAACATTTTGCTACAACTAACTTTAGATCAGATAAAGGTTAGATTCACGCCGATTAACAAAATACATGTTGATGTAAAATATAGTGATATACAACAGTACTTACATCAGCATTGGAGCACAGAGAATTCCATAAGATATTTTCCTCGAATACGATCCCAATGGAGGAAGTCTTCTATCGCTTAACCTTATTTTCTAAAAGAGAGATGGGTAAGAAACATGTAGAAAATATGATCGAATACTATAAAATTTCATGATGCGAGGATACGCACACGCTTCTTAGAATGGAGTTGACATTCTTTTGTTGGACCGAGCGGACTAGTTCTTTGGCCACCGGAATCGCTTATTATCGGGGACTTGGGTTTCTATGCTGGAGCAGATATCTATGAAAAATGGAGTTGGTTTATTATCTCCTGGCGCTTGGATCTTTTGCAAAGACCTGGTTTGTAACCCTTCAGATTCTAACATAACCGTCTTCCCCTTGCATGCCTTATATAGAAGAATGGTGATTCAGTTATAAAACATGCCACATCAGAGATGGAATAGGTATTGAAGAATAGAAAGGCATTTCATATTGACATGTATTCCCTCCACCCGAAAATAAATGGACGGGTCTAGGCGTATTTCAGTTCTAGATACATCCAGTTTTATCCATTTCTGCGACATTTAATCCGGACGGAGGGAGTATGATGTAAGAGCTAGGGATACGATAGGACAACACAGAGAAAAAACACCTAAAACCCACTGCAGAACCAAAGTATTCAAACCCACCGATATGAGATAGTACACTCATGCAGCTCAGATGCAAAACCACCGTGCAGTTTTCCTTACAAAAATCAACATTGTGGCCTTTAATCATACATTTTGCTACAACTAAATTTAGATCAGAGAAAGGTTGGATTCACGCCGATTAACAAAATACATGATGATGTAAAAATATAGTGATATACAACAAGTACTTACATCTACATTGGAGCACAGAGAATTCCTGCAAGAATCTTTCCTCATAAACGATACCATTGCAGAAATTCTTCTATATGTTAAGCTTATTTTCTGAAAGAGAGATGGGTAAGAAACATGTAGAAAATATGATCAACATTCTATAAAATTTTATGATGCAAGGATACGCACACGCTTCTTAGAATTGAGTTGACATATTTTTGCTGGACTGGAGCGGACTAGTTCTTTGGCCACTGGAATCTGCTTATTATCGATGAGGAGTTGGGTTTCTCGTCTTTGGAGCAAGATCTATAAAAACTGGAGTTGGTTTATTATCTCCTGGCGTTTGGATCTTTTGCAAAGGCCTTGTTTGTAACCCTTCAGATTCTAACATAGTCGTATTCCACTTGCATGCCTTGTATAGAAGAATGGTGATTTAATTATAAAACATGCGACAGCAGAGAGATGGAATAGGTACTGAAGAATAGAAAGGCATGACATATTGACATGTATTCCCTCCATACGGTAAAAAATGGATGGGTCTAGGCGTATTTCAGTTCTAGATACATCCTTTTTAATCCATTTTGGCAACATGTAATCCGGACGGAGGGAGTATGGGGTAAGAGCTAGGGATACGACAGGACAACACATCAAAGAAAACTAGTTGAATGTAAAACTATATGCAAGCGGAATATGTACAGAAATAACTCAGGCAACATACAGATGTATGATTGGGAAAATAAGATGGCATTGCAACAGAGCACTAGAACATCACTTCAATGTAAAAAAAACATGGCATGGAAGACAAATGAAGTACATACTGATGAATAACAATGCATAAGATATTCAGAAGCATGATGTCCAAATTAAGCAGATGGCATTGCGATAGAGTAGAATGACAGTACTTGAATTTGAAAACATGTTATCATGAATGGAATAGGTACTGAAAAACAGGAAGGCATGACATATTTACATGCATGATCAGCATGCTAAGCACATGGCATTGCAACAGAGTAGATACACTCCAGGACATTATATGCATGTTGTACCCATATCACAGGCCAAGTTATAGAAAGGACCTTGTGGGGTGAAGAGGATTCATCATCTTTCTGCAAGTCTTCTGAAGAACTGTCTTTACATGTTCCATCATATTGGGTATCATTGACATCAAGTTTATTGGCCTTTACATTGCTCCGTGAGGTTCTTGTGGATATATCAGTGTGTGCAATTATATCTGACATGCATGAAAGACAACTAGTTGTTAGATTTATGTAAATGAGTGCCTGTAGGAGACGATATAAATAGTAGGACTGGGGTTAACTAGCAGCAACAGGTCTCATAAACTAAAGGGAGAACACAGATGAAAGCTACAGAATATGTATCGTTTGTACTCAAGATTAACTAGATGGCACACAAAAGTATTAAAGAACAACATAGGTAATACTAGAAGTGGTGTAATACTATAATCACCAGCCTGTGGGATAGCATTGGCTGATGGATGATAACTATGGAACAGCGTTACCTAAAGAACAAGTATCTTAACTAAACTATGGAACAACGTGAACTCCTGAACAAGACCCGTAAGAGATCGGCATGAATATACAATGAAATGTGATGATCTATTTTCCGTGCTTAGATGAATAACAAAGCCATAAATGTTGCACACAAGTAAGATGAGGGTACAACCTATCTGGCTGCCATCCATAGGAGTGAGCATCATGTGCTGACTTGTCGATTGCCCTGCAGTTGTTGTGGCTGTCCATGTCGGGCACACGCATTCGATGCAGGGAACTGTTGAGTGGGGACTGTAGCTCCCTTCTAGTGTATGCTTCCTTGTTGGAGCATCTGCGGTGAGTCGAAGACGGTGTGTCCAAGATGCGATAACGATAATGTTAAGAATGACATATCTCTTTGATCCAAGAAATACACTAAGAGATCAACAAAGAAGGTACGAGAGTGGTCACACGTATGTTGATCAAGACTAAATTGGGGTCACACGATTTTATTTTATTTTGGGACTGTCCGATCTCGCCGATGGCTTGATGGCCGCCTTGTGCCTTGCGGCCGACACTGCTCGAATCTTCCCGAAGAGCCAGCGACCAACGGCAGAGCAGCCTGCCTCCGCCGTCTGTGGCCCCGCCAAAACCCCGCCCCAGCCCCACCAAGATCGCCGTGGTTGCGCCGCCCGGCCAATCCACAAAGACTCCCCGTCATCCAGATCCGGCGGCGGCAGTACCTTCAACCCACGCAACTCTAAAAGATAGCCATCTAAGCGCTGCTTCCCCGGCGAACTTGCGGCCCTGCACCCTTACGTTAGACACCAGCCAACCGGCAGCCTAGGAGCTCTGCCGCCTCGAGGGGTGCTGCTTCCCATTGGGAATCGATTGGCCCAGAATAAAAATTCAGACAACTGACACCTAAATAAAGTGATTTCAGATGAGGGTGTGACCTATCTGGCAGCATGGTGAAGTAGGCAGGTCCAGCTGCCGAGTCGGTGAGGCCGGCGCGGTTGCGGTGGCGACCGGAGGCAGGGAAAGAGCGATGTCGCCACGGTCGACGGCTACGCGGAAGCAGCGCCAGACTCGGATGGATCCGGTTGAGTTGCCCAGCGCCGTGAACAACGGCGGGGTGAATCGCTCCGATGCGGTTCACGCGCCATCGCCGAGGTAGCACCAAGAAGACGGAGTAAGAGGCACACAGCCCAGAGCACGACGGCAATTGGACAGCGTCTCCGGCATTAGGGAGGAGGGCGGCTGTGAAATTGGTGCGGTGGGGGGCACCATGGAGGTAGGGCTGAGGTTTCGTGGCTCGAGAGAAGGGAGCTTCCCGGGGAGAAGGTGATTTGGCTCCCACGAGGTATGAATGGGGGCGGGCGGGGGGGATTTGGGAGGGGAGTGGAACCATGTCCCTTACGGACGCATTTGTCTGAAATGTGAGGGGGAGTTACAGTTCTACCCTTGCCTATAGGCTTCTCGGCTTGGGTCTGTGTACTGAGGGTCGGGGATAGTAGAGTAACTTTGCTTCTCCCCAAATAGTGGGCGGGAGCAATTTCAGGCGAGGAGGGCGTGTTTTGAACTATAGTGGGCGCGAGCGATTTCGGGCGAGGAGAGCGTGTTTTGAAATAGTGGGCGCGAGCTATTTCGGGCGAGGAGAGCGTGTTTTGCCGACCATGGTTTACGAATTATTTGGCACATGTCATTTCGGCCGAGGAGAAGGCGCGCTTGGATGAAGTTACAAACCTACCTTCGATGTACAACGGGCCAATTGATGTGTGTCCCACATAGTACGGTAATTTTGCGTCTCCCATTTATTTGCTCGGGCGAATTCCACCGAGCATAGAGGATGTTTAACGGTTCGTTCAAATTTTGGGAGAATGAGCATCCACGTCTACCTTACCAAGTCGATTCGAATCAAATTTTGAAATATTAGCTTGCCACATCTTTTTTAGATGGAGAGATGATGCTCGGAGTATTGTGTTTTTACATGCTCGCTGCTAGCGATTTACTATATGACAAATAGTTGACCCACTCAAAAACACGAATCAAACCCAAAATGAAATCTCTCGATTCAATGAACTAGCTCGTTCAGTAGGTCAAAATAGTGAACTAAATCCAAAATTGAACACCTCAATCGAGTAGCATGTTGTACAGTGTTATAGTACTCCATGAACATGTTGAAAGTCAAATTAATGAACTTGTTTGATATACGATATATCCGCTCATGTGTGGATTGCGTACAACATGTTCTCCAATTTAAATATTTGAATGCAAGTTTATATCGAAACATGGTTTATATCAGTCTTTGATGCATAAAACGCGACCTCCCCTCTCCCTGCACTCCTGTTCTCTCTCTCTCTCTCTCTCTCTCACCGACAATCTTCAATTCTGTCATGCGATCCGACACAAAACCTTGTTGGTCCCTCTCCTTTCTCTCTCTCTCTCTCTCTCTCTCTCTCTCTCTCTCTCTCTCTCTCTCTCTCTCTCTGTGTGTGTGTGTGTGGGGGGTCTTTCTAGTTCGCATTCATATATACACCATCTATAGGTCTCTCTCAAGACACTATGTATGATACTCTAGCTAGTCCAAGCTAGATATCTTGGGTGCACTCATCGTAAGCACACAAATTCCTTGGCTCTTGCCCGTAACTCTCTCACGCACCACTATGTCGCCTCTGAGCTCTTCCCCCTCTCAAACTCTCCATCCACTGGTCACACATACACATGCATATCTCACTCGCACTGATAGGCCCATCTAAAACTCTATCTCTCTCCTTGTTCTCTCTCCATCTCACACGCACACACACACACACAATCTCATGCCCAGCTAGCCAAGTATGATGGTCTCTCACTCAATTGTAGGCACATGCAGTCCCCCCTATATGTATATCACTAGCTAATCTTAGTCTCCATCACAAACATGTGCATGGTCTATCTCGATTTCTCTCAGGGCATCTTTCTATCGCTCACGCACTCCCTCGATCTCCCACCCATATAGTCCCCTCACGATCTCGAGGGAATCTCTCTATCACAAACACGCCCTCTCTCCCTACCCATGCGTCCATGCCATCCATGTGTCCCTCTCAACCTTTTTTCCTTGTTGGCCAGACCTCTATTGGACATGTGCTACAGGGGTGTGTCTCTCCGTTGCAAACAATCACACACTAGCTATCTTCGTGTATCTCCTCGCCTGACTTTTCCATCTCGGAGATGCATGCGTGATATGTTCGCATAAGAAACGAAAATACACACTCTCTCTCTAATTTATCGTTTGTTGTCACTTTCTCTTTCACACACATACACTTTTTGCACACTTACTCATTCTCCTTCACACGCACTTGATCTGTCTCGACTGAGGCATCCTCCTCCGTCCATAGCACATAGATTTATTGAAAAGTCAAACATCATAAAGTTTGACCATGTACGTGGACAAAAAGAATTACATCTAGTACGGCAAACATATACCATTAGATTCACCATGAGATGTAGTTTTGTATGATGTTTCTTTGGTATTGTAGATATAAATAGCATTTGCATAAACCTGATCAAAGTTTTCAAGGTTTGACTTCTAAAAATTTTACATGCACTGCATTATCGAGCGGATGGAATATCTCTTTCCCCCTCTCAGCTATCTGACGCACCACTCAGCCTTATCGGGGCTCCTCAATCTCTCTCAAACTTTATTGGTCAGTTTGGTTCATGACCTGACCCTCATGCCTTGATGGCCGGTACTGCCTGGTGTGGACTTGAGATGTAAAATATTTCTGCTCGCCAGGCTTGTGTGGTGCTGAAGCGTTTGGTTCATGCCCGCCAGCAAAGCATCAACATCCCATAAATCAATCCATGCATCAATTATTTAATGCTAATATCCATCCATGTTGTTGTTAGCCTCGTGGTCGCATCGACCGTGCACGGCCAGCGCTCAAATCGGTCGCTTGGGCTAGGCTACTTGCGAGTGTCCGGAGTTCAGCCAAAGCTAATTAAAGTGCAGGGAACCCAGCCCAGCGGGCTTTCTTTTCATAGGGTAGCAACCAAACAAGCGTGCATGAAATCCAGCCACAACCCCAGGCCATGCAAAAGATGCTCACGACGCAAGCCAAACTGGCCTTATATCTCCTTGGTTCACACATACACATGTCTCACTCGCGCTATACATATAGACCCATCCAACACTCTCCGCCTTTGTTCTCTCTCCATGTGACACGCACCCCTAAGTACCATAATCCTCACTCCATCATAGGCTCTGCTTTGGATCCATGGGTTAGAGTTAGTTTGGGTTAGTTTGGAGTCAACTAACCCAAAAGATCCAAATAGGAGGGTTAGTTTAGGTTAGATGCATCTAACCCATCCAAAAAACTAACCCATCCAAGAGGTGCTAATTTGGGTTAGTTCTTCTCGGGACCACTAATAAACACTTTTTCTCTCGCTCTCCCGCAGCAGATCCCTCCCACTTCCTCAAGCTTCTCGCCCTCTCCTCCTCCCTCTCGCACCGCCCGTGAAGGTGCCTCGCCGTATCCGCGCTCCATCTAACCCTGCCATCCAAACACCTCTTTACTTAGAGTTAGTTCAGGTTTAGTTCAGGGTTAGAATCTAACTCTAACCTCTAACTGAGTTAGAGTATCCAAATAGGGCCATAGGCGCCCCCTCCTAAGTATGATTATCTCTTACTAGCCATCAGGAACACACGTATTGTCTCCTTCCATCCATACGTCTATCTCGATATCTCTCGGGGCATCTTCTATCGCGCACACACCTTGTCACTCGATCTCCCACCCATGTAGTCCCATCACGATCTCCAGGGGATCTCTCTATGACAAGCATACACTCTCTCCTCCCCAAGTCTGCATTTTCTCCGTACGTCTCTCTCGACCTCTCTCCCTTGTTTGTCAGACTCCTCTTGGCCACGTGCTAGGGGTCTTCCTCTCTCGGTTCCAAACAACCACACACTATCTCCTCACCTTGCCTCCATTGTCGAAGATGCATGTGTGGTATGTTTTCATAAGACACGCACGCCTTTTCTCCACTTTCATCGTGTGTTGTCCATGTCTCTTTCACACACGCACACACACTTTTTTCACTCACTCACTCACTCTCTCTCTCTCTCTCTCTCTCTCTCTCTCGTTAGGGACTCTGTCACGTCCATAAGCATATGGATGTTTTGAAAAGTCAAACCTCAGAAAAGTTTGGCCAGGTATATGTGGAGAAAAACATTTACATTTGGAATGATCATTAGATTCATCACAACATGTACTTACTTCATACTATCATTTATCTTTGGTATTGCAGATATAAGTAATTTCTTTATAAACTTGGTCAAAGTTTCCAAAGTTTGACTTAAAAAATGTTGTAACTACATTATCGAACGGAGGGAGTAGCTCTTTCTCTCTCTCTGCTATCTCTCACGGGCCTCCCCTCTCACTCGAACTCTCTATACCGACGGATTATACGCTCACTGTGTCAGCGTATAGCTCCGTATATTGTTTAGCTGACCAGTCAACCAATCCAGATGCTGCGTTGTCAGCTCGTGTTCTGTATCTTGGTGTGCTGGCCCATGTGGCAGTGGGTGAAAATAAGTAAACTAGAGGGCAAACTGCGCGGCGGTATGCATGTATGACGCAGCGATCGCGCACCCGCACACAATGCACACCAAGACACGCGTACACACGGCGTCGCCGCCGGTTGAGATGGACGGCGAGGCAGCCAACAAGCGGAGGCCGCTCGAGCCAAAACCGCATCCGGCGAGCCTAGACTTGATCAGCAGCCTCCCCGACGACATGCTGCTCGTCATCATCGGCCTCCTCCCCACCAAATCTGCCGTGTGGACCGCCCTGCTCTCCCGGCGGTGGCGCCCGCTCTGGCGCTGCGTCCCCCTCAACCTCACCATCGACAGCTGCCTCTGCGACGGGGATTGCAAACGCATGGCCGCAGTCTCCAAGATCCTTTCATCGCACCCTGGGCCAGCCAGACGCCTTGACATCCGCATGTTCAGTACCAACTGCAGGGTCCATCCCAAGTTCGACGATTGGTTCTTATCCCCCGCCCTAGATCAGCTCGAGGAGCTCAGCTTTGAAGCTAGACGATGTCGCTCTCTGCCGCCGTCCGTGCTCCGCCTCACGCCAACGCTGCGCCGCACCAGCTTCAGCTCCTGCTATCTTCCCTAGATTAATGCCGCGCCCGCCCTTCTTCTCCCTCAACTCAAGCAACTCGACCTCTTCGACATTGTCATCTCGAAGAAGGCTATGGAGCACCTGCTCCGCAGCTGTACTGCGCTCGAGTACCTTCGTCTTGAGCAGATCCACGGGTTCATTAGCCTCCACATCGCCTCGACGAATCTCCGATGGATGTATGTGTCTTGTTGGCCCCGCAACAAGACATCAATTGGGAAGAGATCACTCCAGCTGTTCCACGTTATGGTCATTGAGAATGCGCCTTTCCTTGAGAGATTGCTTGTATCGGATCTAGAAGGTCCAACAAAAATCAGCGTCATTGACACGCCGAAATTGACAGCGTTGGTGTACTCGTCTGCCAAATTCTCCGAACTCTTTATTGGATCCGTAATCGTTCAGGTACAACACTCATCTTCTTCTCCGTCTTCTTGAAATTCACATTTTTAAATTTCTTCTTGATGTATTTACGACCGTCTTCCAGAAAATGATTCCCACAAGCTTGACCCAGTCCATGCGCACAGTGAAGATCTTAGCACTAAAATCTATCGGCCCCAATCTGGATCAAGTTGTTGGATTCCTTACATGCTTTCCATGCATGGAGAAGCTACTCATCGAGGTGAAACTTCTTTCCTATTATTAAACGGTAATCACAACGTAGCTCAACTTTTTTTGTAATTTTCCCAAATTACGATGACAAGTGTAGTGTTCAAAACTACATCTACGCACTGCACCGAAAGAAATGTTTTTAGTATTTTTTTCTCACGTGATCACCTGCATCATTTTTATGCTGTACTACTATAGTAGAGTAGGCTAGTCATAGTGGAAAGTAACTTAGACTACTCCAGTAACTCTATGGTTACCCTAAGGGCAAGTACTACCTCCGTCTTGGTTTACTCTTCCAATTTTGTAGTATCAAAATTTGACCATAGATTTAACTGACAAAATGTTAATGCATGTCACTAAGAACTATATCGTTGGATTCGCATTTGAACATAATTTCAAATGATGTAATTTTTAGTGACATGCATTGGCATTTTCTTAGGTAAATCTATGGTCAAAATTTTATACTAAATACGAGTAGATGTTTTCCGCTTTTAAATTCTTGTCTTACATTTGATTAGATACAGATGTATCTAACACTAAAATGTAACTAGATACATCCGTATTTAGACAAATTTAAGACAAGAATTTTGGGACGGAGGGAGTACAAAAGTGGGCTATGTAGGCCAAAACACATGCCAAATTCACTTGTGATGCATTTGGCATCGATTCCCCTCCATTGCTCACCTGGTGCCCCAATCTGGATCACCTACTTTGCTCCGGTGCCAAATTAACTCACGCAATGAAAAACACTGCGTGGGAGAGAGAGAGGACCGAGGCAATAAAAAAACACTTGTTTGGGAGAGTGAGAGGCTGGTGTAGTTGGTTTGATTGATTTGTTTATACATGTGGGTCTGTGTGCACAACGGTGCCAACTCTCTCACATCGCGAGAGCGGTGCCAAAATCTTTTGATTTGACATCGATGCGTATTCTGTGGCATACTTTTGCGAAATATGGCATCGGCCACATAGTGGAAGGCAACAAATGCCCAAGCTCTTCATGTGCTCCTAGTTAAATGAGAGGAAACAGAAAGATAGAGAGAGAGAGAGGGAGAGAATGAGAGAGTGAAAAAATATCACTAGCCAGCCAACCCCATCATATGAGCGAATGATATTGGTACCTCTTGATGACACGACAATCTTATGCAGCCAGCTGCTCTAATATGTTCTCTTCTTTTGCAGATAAAAAAAGACCCGAAAGTGAAAAATGTGCTGCACTATAACAATCTCATCGAATGCCTTGATCTCCATCTTACAGAAATTGACTTGATCGACTACCGAGGCAGCACATCTGAGATTAAATTGGCCAGGTTCTTTGTTCTGGAGGCAAGTGTGCTCAAGGTAATGAGGTTTGGTGTTCTCTGGCGCAACAATGAAAGGCGTGCTGATCACCGCAAGCGTCGAAGCCTAAATGACAAAGTCTCCGCAGAAGCTGAATTTGTTTTTGAAACATCAAATGGCCAGATACTCAAAAACTTATTTGCCCATTAGTGACTTGTAAGGGCGGTGGATTTTAGTTTGTACGATAACGCTGCATCCACCTAAAGTAACGAAAGTTCTTACGTAAACTTCCTAGTAATTCCCTCTTCCTAGGTGCAGCATTACTCCTAACATTTGTAGTATCAGTTTGAAACTTGTAATATTGCCGTGTCCTATTCCTGCGTTTTCAAAATCCTGCGAATCAAACAGGTCCTGAGTTGGTGATGATGTTGTGCCTCCCATCTTTCACCAATAGCCGTGGGATCTAGATCTGACGCATACAAACCAAGCTTCTCCATTTTTGCAAAAAGATGCCCGCACTTGTTCCCTATTTACAAACAACTCCTTGTCTCTCACAATCAGCCTTATCTCCTCCTCAACACATCTAGAAGGTCGTGGAAAAATCTGGCGCGATGGCCGCTGCCGGAGCCGTCCACCCCCAATCTTGGTGTTCTGTGCAATGCACGGGCATCTATACACGGGAAATTATGTCGAACAGGGATAGTTGTAAGCAGGCTAGCTCTACAACCATGATGATAGTGACTGCAGACGGTGAGGCTGACTATGGTATGCCGAACACGGCGCCTATACTCAGGTGTCATCTCCGGCGCAGGGTCTTGTCACTTCACTGTGAGGAGCAGCACGTAATAATTTGACCAACGGTAGTACAAAGCTAGTACTCCTAGGAGTACTACATTGGTAGTACTACTACTAGTACTAGTAGCACCACCGTCTGGATTTAGGAGTACTACCACGCCCATCTGGATTTTAGTATTTGACTAGCAATATCTAGTAATGCATGTCACAAAATGTACTACTCCCTCTCGTAAATAAATACATGGTGTTTTATTCCTATCGGCGAGAGAACTTAATGTTTTTTGCTAACTAGAGTACTAATAGGATTACATGCAATGAACTAAACACTGCATGTCATGTTTGGTAGTCTCAAGTCATTGAAAGCATGCACGCCCACATCTCTCATTGGTTGATATGTCACGAAATAAGAAACAAGGAGGGAGTTAATGCACCGTGCCTAAGTGTTTTGGGATTATTTGGTTTTCGTAATGTGACTTACACAACATTTTTGTTTACATGCATTAACATGTTATTAGTTAAATCAAAGGTCAAAACTTGGCGCAAAATGCAAAGGGGACCAATAAACCAGTAAACATCAAACTTCTCTCGTTTGGCCCCAACTAGAGGTCCGATGAGATGACTATACTGCACCGACACAGAGGGGGGTGCAGCTTCATTGACTTACGGCAACTGGCTTTGGGTGAATGACACGTGGGCCCAGGGGGTGGCTGGCCCACCTATCATAAAGCCAAAGGCAGGTGCAGTAGAGGGCCGAGGAGTAGTACGAAATCCTACGCACCTACACACGCTAACCAAGGGCAAGATCGATCACTCGAATCGCAAGATCAGTTGACTACTACCTCCGTCCTGGTTTATTAGTCTCCTTTGTAATTTGTGCTAAATTTTGACCAAAGATTTAACTAACAAAATGTTGATGCATGTCAACAAAAATTATATTTTGGGATTCGTATTTGAACATAGTTTTCAGTGATATAATTTTTAGTAACATGCGTAAACATTTTGTTAGTTAAATCTGTGGTCAAAATTTGACATGGATTACAATGGGGACCAATAAACCAGGACAGAGGTAGTAGAAGCTAAGCTAGACCCATGGAGGCGATGAGCGCGAGCATCAGCCGGCTGTGCCAGATGGTCCATGATGCCGGCCTACGGCCCGGCAACGAGGAACGTCTCCAGGTAGTATTGCTTGAGGCCGCCAGGGCGAGGGGCCGCTTGGACGACAGCTTCGTCTCCTTGTTCGACGAGGTCCTCGTCGGTTTCCTCGACAAGTTCACCATCGTCAAGAAGCTCGCGGACGACTTTGACGTAAGCCTCCAGCCGATGCGCCCAGGCTCTGCGGTGCCCGCCACCCTCAACGGCCAGTATGGTGACAACCTCTTCGATGCACTGGTGGCCCTACGACTGCCCGCCGTCGCGCCGGAGAATGTCCACCTCGAGGTCGCGCTCGCCGCGCAGCGCCTGGCGCAGCAAGACAACATCGACATAATCACCCACTTCTATGCGCATCCAAGAGGAGGACGATAGGACGCTGGCCTTCTTGGACCGCAGGGCAACCTTGGACGGCACTGTTCAGAAGCATGTTGAGCTCGCCGCCAACGCCGCTGCTCCTCACGCGTCGGTTGGTGACCCAGCGCACTAGGGCGTGAGGATGTCGTTGATGGATCCGTATGTATTTTTATCTTTACGTCAAATCCATGTAGTAGTATATGATACTTTTCCGTCTGAATACTCGCATCAAATGGATAAAGAGGATGTATGTAGAACTAAAATACGTCTAGATACATCCCCTTTTATTCATTTTGATGACAAGTATTTCCGGATGGAGGGAGTACTACAGTAATTATCTTACCTTTCGCATCAACTTCATAATTTTCGTACGTACTCCATGCATGAACGGCGCCAGAACCAAACTTCTCATTACTCTAGGCAAAATCGTTATTTTCTATCTATCGATCGCGCCATGGAGCAGGACCAAATTTTACAAGTTACGAGTTCAAAAGGAAAATCCTGCTGTGTTCGCGTCGCACCCCCACACTGTTGGTCCGGCACGCCGCTCAAACGGGAATGCATGCGGTGTTGCATTTTCACTTACAAGTGGGACCGTAGTTGAGCAAACCGACTATCGGCAAACCCCCACCCCGCCCACCGCGCGATGGCTGAGAAAACAGGAGGGAGAAGAGATGGTTGTAGCACGGAGTCCAAGAAAATTGGTGTCGGATGGGACTCATGTGGGTGGCGTGTGCCGTACTGCTAGAAGTGAATGCTAGTTATGGCCCATGCCACTCCACTATATCGAGACTATATCGAGGTACGTAGAACAAATTTCCTGCAGTCCGTGCTCAACACTCCTGTATCTCTCTTCTCAGCCAGCCAGCGGACGCGCAGAGCCCATTGTCTGTTTGCTCACATGCGGTCCCACATGTTAGTGAAAACGCAAGCGGACCCACTGAACCTGCACATCTTTAACCTCGACGTGCTGGTGATGAAAAACAAATCCAAGAAAGATCGTCGGTGGCCGCTTTTGGAGTTACTCAAGAGTAGTAAGATTCTATTTACAGTATAACCCAAGATGCACATCTCGTGGCTTCAACTACCACTCTATTTTCTTTCATGACACGATGCTATGTCTTGATCTTGCGTTGGTTTTCCCCGAAGAGGAGAGGATGATGCAGCACAGAAGCGTAAGTATTTCCCTCAGTTTTTGAGAACCAAGGTATCAATCCAGTAGGAGGCCACGCACAAGTCCCTCGTACCTGCACAAAACGATAGCTACTCGCAACCAACGCGATTAGGGGTTGTCAATCCCTTCAAGGTCACTTACGAGAGTGAGATCTGATAGAGATAATATTTTTCGTATTTTTGGTATAAAGATGCAAAGTGAAAAGTAAAAGGCAAAGTAAAACAAAAGCAAGAATAAAAGTGATGGAGATTGATATGATGAGAATAGACCCGGGGGCCATAGGTTTCACTAGTGGCTTCTCTCAAGAGCATAAATATTCTACGGTGGGTGAACATATTACTATTGAGCAATTGACAGAATTGAGCATATTGATGAGTACATCTAGGTATGATCATGTATATAGGCATCACGTCCGAGACAAGTAGACCGAAACGATTCTGCATCTACTACTATTACTCCACTCATCGACCGCTATCCAGCATGCATCTAGAGTATTAAGTTAAAAACAGAGTAACGCCTTAAGCAAGATGACATGATGTAGAGGAATAAATTCATGCAATATGATAAATACCCCATCTTGTTATCCTCGATGGCAACAATACAATACGTGCCTCGCAACCCTTTACATCCTTTGGTAAGGACACCGCAAGATTGAACCCAAAGCCATGCACTTCTCCCATTGCAAGAACTATCAATCTAGTTGGCCAAACCAAACAGATAATTCGAAGAGACTTGCAAAGATAACTCAATCATACATAAAAGAATTCAGAGAAGATTCAAATATTATTCATAGATAAGGTGGATCATAAACCCACAATTCATCGGTCTTAACAAACACAACGCAAAAAGAAGATTACATCGAATAGATCTCCAAGAGAGAGGGGGAGAACATTGTATTGAGATCCAAAAAGAGAGAAGAAGCCATCTAGCTACCAGCTATGGACCCGAAGGTCTGAAGTAAACTACTCACACTTCATCGGAGAGGCTATGGTGTTGATATAGAAGCCCTCCGTGGTGGATGCCCCCTCCGGCGGAGCTCCAGAACAGGCCCCAAGATGGGATCTCGTGGATACAAGAAGTTGCGGCCATGAAATTAGGTTTTTGGCTTGTGTTCAGATCGTTTGGGGGTACGTAGGTATATATAGGAGGAAGGAGTACGTCGGTGGAGCAACAGGGGGCCCATGAGGCAGGGGGCGCGCCCTGGGGGGGAGGGCGCCCCCACCCTTGTGACCGCCTCTCTGGTTTCTTGGCGTAGGGTCCAAGTCTCCTAGATCACGTTCGGTGAGAAAATCACGTCTCCGAAGGTTTCATTCCGTTTGGACTCCGTTTGATATTCTGTTTCTTCGAAACACTGAAAAAGGCAAAAAACAACAATTCTGGGTTGGGCCTCCGGTTAATAGGTTAGTCCCAAAATAATATAAAATTGGAAAATAAAGCCCATTATAGTCCAAAACAATAGATAAAGTAGCATGGAGCAATCAAAAATTATAAATACGTTAGAGACGTATCAGACATCCCCAAGCTTAATTCCTGCTCGTCCTCGAGTAGGTAAATGATAAGAAGAGAATGTTTGATGCGGAGTGATACTTTGGCATAATTTCAATGTAAATCTTCTTAGTTCTGGTATGAATATTCAGATCTGAAAGATTCAAGACAAAAGTTCATATTGACATAAAAAATAATAATACTTCAAGCATACTAATCAAAGTAATCATGTCTTCTCAAAATAGCATGGCAAAAGAAAGTTCATCCCTACAAAATCATATAGTTAGGCTATGCTTCATTTTCGTCACACAAAGATGTTCCCAACTTCTATACCCCCGATGACAAGCCAAGCAATTGTTTCATACTTAAATAATCTCAAAAAATTTCAACCTTCACGCAATACATGAGCGCGAGCCATGGATATAGCACTATGGGTGGAATAGAATATGATGATGGGGATTGTGTGGAGAAGACAAAAAAGGAGAAAGTCTCACATTGATGAGGATAATCAACAAGCTATGGAGATACCCATCAATTGATGTCAACATGAGGAGTAGGGATTGCCATGCAACGGATGCACTAGAGCTATGAATGCTCAACAAAAGAAAACTAGTGGGTGCGCATCCAACTTGCTTGCTCATGAAGACCTAGGGCATTTTGAGGAAGCCCATCGTAGGAATATACAAGCCAGGTTCTATAATGAAAAATTCCCACTAGTATAAAAAGACAACTTATGAGACTCACTATATGAAAAACATGGTGCTAAGCACAATATATGAGACTCACTACATGAAGAACAAGGTGCTACTTTGAAGCACAATATATGAGACTCACTACATGAAGAACAAGGTGCTACTTTGAAGCACAAGTGTGGAAAAAGAGATAGTAGCATTGCCCTTTTTATTTATTTTCTTTTTTTGGCCTTTCTTTTTTTCTTTTTGGCCTTTCTCTTGTTTTTGGGCAATGCTCTAATAATGATGATCATCACACTTCTATTGATTACAACATAAGGATTACAACTCGAAACTAGAACAAGGTATGACTCTATATGAATGCCTCCGGCGGTGTACCGGGATGGTGCAATGAATCAAGACTGACATGTATGAAAAATAATGCATGGTGGCTTTGCCACAAATACGATGTCAACTACATGATCATGCAATGGCAATATGACAAAAGTAAAGTATGTCATGATGATGATGAACAAAACGTTGGAAAGTTGCAGGGCAATATATCTCGGAATGGCTATGGAAATGCCATAATAGGTAGGTATGGTGGCTATTTTGAGGAAGATATAAGGAGGTTTATGTGTGATAGAGTGTAACGTATCACGGGTTTGATGCACCGCTAAGTTTGCACCAACTCCCAAGGTGAGAAAGGGCAATGCACGGCATCAAGAGGCTAGCAAAGGCGGAAAGGTAAAAGTGCGATAATCCATGGACTCAACATTAGTCAAAAGAACTCATATACTTATTGCAAAAATTTAGAAGTCATCAAAATCAAGTACTACGCATGCTCCTAGGGGATAGATTGGTAGGAAAAGACCATCGCTCGTCCCCGACCGCCACTCATAAGGATGCACAAGCCGGTACACTTCATGTTTCAAATTTGTTACACAACTTTAACCATACATGCATGCTACGGATTTGCAAACTTCAACACAAGCATTTCTCAAATTCACAACTACTCAACTAGCACGACTTTAATATTATCACCTCCATATCTCAAAACAATTATCAAGCATCAAACTTATCTTAGTATTCAACGCACTCAAAAGAAAGTTTCACATATCTTGAATACCAAGTATATTAATATTAAGCAAATTACCATGCTATTAATGACTCTCGAAATAAATCTAAGTGAAGCATGAGAGATCAATAGTTTCTTTAAAATAAATCCACCACCATGCTCTAAAAGATCTAAGTGAAGTACTACAGCAAAAATTATCACGCTCAAAAGATATAAGTGAAGCACTATGATCAAAACTATCAAGCTCAAAAGATATAAGTGAAGCACATAGAGTATTCTACCAAATTCCAATTCATGTATGGCTCTATTCAAAAGGTGTGTACAGCAAGGATGATTCTGGTAAACTAACAAGCAAAGATGCAAATAATACAAGACGCCCCAAGCAAAACACTTATCATGTGGTGAATAAAAATATAGCTCCAAGTAAATTACCGATGGAAGTGGATTTAAAGAGGGATGCCTTCCGGGCATCCCCAAGCTTTGACATTTTGGTGTCCTTGGATTATCTTGGGGGTGCCATGGGCATCCCCAAGCTTAGGCTCTTGCCACTCCTTGTTCCATAATCCATCAAAAGAATTCACCCAAAACTTAAAAACTTCACAACACAAAACTCAATAGAAATCTCGTGAGCTCCGTTAGAGAAAGAAAACAAAAGACTACTTTAAGATACTGTAATGAACTCATTCTTTATTTTTATATTGGAGTTAAACCTACTGTATTCTAACTTCTCTATGGATCATAAACTATTTTACTAGCCATAGATTAATCAAAATAAGCAAACAACACACGCAAAACAGAATCTGTCAAAAACAGAACAGTCTGTAGTAATCTGTAACTAACACAAACTTCTGGAACTCAAACAATTCTACCAAAATTAGACGACCTAGAATTTTTTTATTGATCATAAGCAATTGGAATCAATATTTTATCACGTTCTGGTGATTTTTAACAATTCGGGCACTGAGCGCAAAGTTTCTGGGAATTACAGCAAGATCAAATAACTATCATCCAAGAAGATTCAATAGGTTTAACTTGGCACAAACACTAACTAAAAGATAAAACCACATCTAAAAAGAGGCTAGATGGATTATTTATTCCTAAACCGAAGGAAAAACAAAAAACTAAAAATAAAATTGGGTTGCCTCCCAACAAGCGCTATCGTTTAACGCCCCTAGCTAGGCATAAAAGCAAGAATAGATCTAGGTATTGCCATCTTTGGTAGGCAATCCATAAGTGGCTCTCATAATAGATTCATATGGTAATTTTATTTTCTTTGTAGGAAAGTGTTCCATGCCTTTCTTTAATGGAAATTGGAATCTAATATTTCCTTCCTTCATATCAATAATTGCACCAATCGTTCTAAGGAAAGGTCTACCAAGAATAATAGGACATGAAGGATTGCAATCTATATCAAGAACGATAAAATCTATGGGCACATAATTCCTATTTGAAACAATAAGAACATCATGAATTCTTCCCATAGGCTTTTTAATAGTGGAATCCGCAAGATGCAAGTTTAGCGAGCAATCATCAAAGTCACGGAAATCTAGCAAATCACACAAAGTTTTGGGAATAGTAGAGACACTAGCACCCAAATCACACAAAGCATGAAACTCATAATCTTTAATTTTAATTTTGATAGTAGGTTCCCACTCATCATAGAGTTTCCTAGGGATAGAAACTTTCAACTCAAGTTTTTCTTCATAAGATTGCATCAAGGCATCAACAATGTGTTCGGTAAAGGCCTTATTATGACTATAAGCATGAGGAGAATTTAGCACGGTTTGCAACAAGGAAATACAATCAATTAAATAGAAATTTTCATAATTAAATTCCTTGAGATCCAATATAGTGGGTTTAGCAACATATAGATTTTTATTTCTTTCAATCCCACTTTTATCAATTTCATCATCAAGATCTAAAAACTCTGAATTCTTAGAACGCCTTCTAGGTAAAGTAAGATCATATTAAGTTTTATCAAGATTCATATTGCAAAACAAAGATTTAATAGGGGACACATCAATAACTTTCAGATCCTCATCTTGATTATCATAGGAATTAGTAGAACACGCTTTAATAAAGGCATCTTTGGAAGAACGCATCCTCGCGGTTCTTTCTTTGCACTCATCAATGAAAATTCTCATAGCTTTGAGAGACTCGTTGATATCATGCTTAGGTGGAATAGATCTAAGCTTTAAAGAATCAACCTCAAGAGAAATTCTATCAATGTTCCTAGCCAAATCATCAACTTTAAGCAATTTCTCTTCAAGAAAAGCATTAAAATTCTTTTGTGAATTCATAAACTCTTTAACACTACTCTCAAATTCAGAGGGCATCTTATTAAAATTTCCATAAGAGTTGTTGTAGGAATTTCCATAATTATTAGAAGGATTACTAGGATAAGTCCTAGGATTAAAATTCCCTCTATACACGTTGTTACCAAAATTATTCCTACCAAAAAAATCCACATCCATAGATTCATTATTATTCTCAATCAAAGTAGACAAAGGCATATCATTAGGATAAGAAGAAACACACTTAGTAGCAAATAATTTCATAAGTTCATCCATCTTTCCACTCAAAACATTGATTTCTTCTATCGCATGCACTTTTTATTAGTAGATCTTTCAGTATGCCATTGAGAATAATTCACCATAATATTATCTAGGAGTTTAGTAGCATCTCCTAAAGTGATTTCCATAAAAGTGCCTCCCGCGGTCGAATCTAAAAGATTTCTAGAAGCAAAATTCAATCCGGCATAATTTTTTTGTATAATCATCCACAAATTCAAACCATGAGTAGGAAAATTATGTATCATTAATTTCATTCTCTCCCAAGCTTGTGCAACATGTTCATGATCAAGTTGCTTAAAATTCATAATATCGTTCCTAAGAGAGATAATCTTAGCGAGAGGAAAATACTTAGAGATAAAAGCATCTTTGCACTTGTTCCAAGAATCAATACTATTTTTAGGCAAAGATGAAAACCACGCTTTAGCACGATCTCTAAGCGAAAAAGGAAATAGCTTCAATTTAACGACATCATTATCGACATCTTTTTTCTTTTGCATATCACATAAATCAACGAAGCTATTCAGATGAGTAGCGGCATCTTCACTAGGAAGGTCAGCGAATTGATCTTTCATAACAAGATTCAACAAAGCAGTATTGATTTCACAAGATTCAGTATTGGCAAGAGGAGCAATCGAGTGCTAAGGAAATCATTATTATTGGTATTGGTGAAGTCACACAATTTGGTAGCATCTTGAGCCATTGCGACAAACAAGCAATCCAAGACACGAGCAAACAAAAGGCAACAGGAAAAAGAGGAGGAGATTGGGAAAGAGAGGGCGAATAAAATGGCAAGGGTGAAATGGGGGAGAGGAAAACGAGAGGCAAATGGAAAATAATGTAATGCGAGAGATAGGGATTGTGATGGGTACTTGTTATGTTGACTTTTGCGTAGACTCCCCGACAACGGCGCCAGAAATCCTTCTTGCTACGTCTTGAGCTTGCGTTGGTTTTCCCCGAAGAGCAGAGGATGATGCAGCACAGTAGCGTAAGTATTTCCCTCAGTTTTTGAGAACCAAGGTATCAATCCAGTAGGAGGCCACACACAAGTGCCTCGTACCTGCACAAAACGATAGCTACTCGCAACCAACGCGATTAGGGGTTGTCAATCCCTTCACGGTCACTTACGAGAGTGAGATCTGATAGAGATAATATTATTCGTATTTTTGGTATAAAGATGCAAAGTGAAAAGTAAAAGGTAAAGTAAAACAAAAGCAAGTATAAAAATGATGGAGATTGATATGATGAGAATAGACCCGGGGGCCATAGGTTTCACTAGTGGCTTCTCTCAAGAGCATAAATAGTCTACGGTGGGTGGACATATTACTATTGAGAAATTGACAGAATTGAGCATAGCTATGAGTATATCTAGGTATGATCATGTATATAGGCATCATGTCCGAGACAAGTAGACCGAAACGATTCTGCATCTACTACTATTACTCCACTCATCGACCGCTATCCAGCATGCATCTAGAGTATTAAGTTAAAAACAGAATAACGCCTTAAGCAAGATGACATGATGTAGAGGAATAAATTCATGCAATATGATAAATACCCCATCTTGTTATCCACGATGGCAACAATACAATACGTGCCTTGCAACCCTTTCTGTCACTGGGTAAGGACACCGCAAGATTGAACCCAAAGCCATGCACTTCTCCCATTGCAAGAAATACCAATCTAGTTGGCCAAACCAAACAGATAATTCGAAGAGACTTGCAAAGATAACTCAATCATACATAAAATAAATCAGATAAGATTCAAATATTATTCATAGATAAGCTGGATCATAAACCCACAATTCATCGGTCTTAACAAACATACCGCAAAAAGAAGATTACATCGAATAGATCTCCACGAGAGAGGGGGAGAACATTGTATTGAGATCCAAAAAGAGAGAAGAAGCCATCTAGCTACTAGCTATGGACCCGAAGGTCGAAAGTAAACTACTCACACTTCATCGGAGAGGCTATGGTGTTGATGTAGAAGCCCTCCATGGAGGATGCCCCCTCTGGCGGAGCTCCGGAACAGGCCCCAAGATGGGATCTCGTGGATATAGGAAGTTGCGGCGGTGGAATTAGGTTTTTGGCTCCTGTTCTGATCGTTTGGGGGTACGTAGGTATATATAGGAGGAAGGAGTACATCGGTGGAGCAACAGGGGGCCCACGAGGCAGGGGGCGCACCCTAGGGGGGGCGCCCCACCCTCGTGACCGCCTCTCTGGTTCCTTGGCATAGGGTCCAACTCTCCTGGATCACGTTCGGTGAGAAAATCACGTTTCGGAAGGTTTCATTCCGTTTGGACTCCGTTTGATATTCTGTTTCTTCGAAACACTGAAAAAGGCAAAAAATAGCAATTCTGGGTTGGGCCTCCGGTTAATAGGTTAGTCCCAAAAATAATATAGAAGTGGAAAATAAAGCCCATTATAGTCCAAAACAATAGATAAAGTAGCATGGAGCAATCAAAAATTATAGATACGTTGCAGACGTATCACACGACCTGGATGTTGGATGTCCCACGTGTCGGCAAAAGGAGGAAGAACCCGACAAAATCTCCGGTTGTGCTCTCGGATTAGACTAGTTATGATAACTTAAAATTTGTATTGTGTACTCCCTCCGTTCCAAAATACTTGACTTCCATTTGTCCAAAAATGGATGTACCTATATACTAAAACATGTCTAGATACATATATGTTTTGACAAATAGAAGGCATGTATTGTGCAACGGAGGGAGTAGAATGGATGCAAGTTTTTGTATTGGGAAGAAGAGTACATCCATATATTGATAGAGCGCAATTTAGTAGATGTTCTATCACTTTTAGCTAGCATGAGGCTATAGATGAGATTAGTGCACTTGTTGATACTCCTACTTGGTATGCGTGTTGCTGCTTAGACGCAGAGAAAAACGGACCGGAGGGAGTACTAGAATAGAGGCTAGACATGAGACAAGATGCGAGGAAGCAACGTCTACTTCTTTACACTCGAAGAAGAAAGAAGCACACAAGATCGAGCCTCCGCAGATCAACAATGAATGCATCGAGAAGGCACTAATCCAACTTACAGGAGTAGTAAAATGTATTCTTGTGGTTCTTGTTTTCTTAGGTCTTACTTTTCTAGTCAAAATTATCGTTGGAGTTCATGCAAAACGTAGGTCCGTTTGGGGTCGTGCGTTGCGCTTGGCCTTACAAGTGGGACCGCAGATTAAGAAACCGACTATCGGCAAACCCCACCTCGCCCGCCGCTATGATGGCTGAGTTAGAGAAACGATGAGGTTGAAGAGATTGCTCTAGCACGGACTCCAAGAAATATGGTGTCAGATGGAAGTTGTGCTGGTGGCGTGTGCCGTACTCCTGGACGTGAATGCTTGTTCTGACCCATGCCACCCTACTACTCCTACTACTTACTATATAGTACTACTACTAGTATCGAGGATTCGAGGTGCTGGTTACGTAGTACAATATGGCTACAATAAAACACCCTCACGACCTTGCCAAGCATGTGAAGCTAGTACAAATAGTGTACTACTATTGTTGATTGGCCTCATCCGATAACCTGTTGCAATGCACGTACAATTATGTATTCGGAAAAAAATTGCCTCGTCGCACCACTCACTCACAGAAGCAACTCGAAAGCCATTCATAAATTTAGTAAGTTTATCACAGGCATATCATTTTATTACATACAACAGGTCATCAACCCACATCGACAACGAGGATACATTATAAATACTAAAGTTTTCACCACATAACAAATAACAAGCAATGAAATGAACTTCAACTCAACCATTCCTCGGTGTTGGAAATGCTTGCTTTGAACCACAAGTGATTCTCTGGGACGGGCCATCCATTGTCGATCTGGAGACCAACGCAGGACTGATCATCTAGGCTGAAGCGGCCTACTATATCAGTACCAGGGTAGGGAACCACCCAAATGTCCGAGGTACAAACACAGTCGCTTCTCATAAATGGTAGTAACGTTGTGTCAACAACAGTTGGATCGCCTTTCACCATCATTGGATAATTTTGTCCAAGGAAGAGCGAGTTTTCTCCAAGACTATCAATTCTGTACCAGGGAGAAGGAGTTGGCGCTAGCACACTAGTATCCATCCCGAATACCATGCAACGGGTGTTGGAATAGGTCCGGGGAGTGCGACCATGGGAGACTACACCTGCTTCCTTAGCAGTAACATCATCAGTGGGCTGTATACACAAGAGAAGAGGTGATCCATCAGAATTAGTTGCCACGCGCCAAATAGTATATGGGCGCTGCTCGTCCTCATGCTCGTGATCATCACCGTCATCATCTCCCCCTTGGTTATAAAAATCTTCAAGTATAGGTGGTGGAATGTTCACAGGACCTTGGAAACACAAGAAGAAGGTTAATTAGTAAGGATGGCCATAGTGGGGGTAACACAAGTAGTATCATGCACTTGGGACTCGCAAAATGCTTATGTGGCAGGCAATTAAGGAAGAGAGAGATGGTTATAGTAACATAGGTAGATACTGTAACATAATAAATGTGATTCTACTATGTGTCATGCATGGCAATAAATGAGACCACCTATGATACTAATCTAAGATACTGTGCACTAAAGGGAAACTTGCTAACCCGCATGCATGTGGATGAAACAATTATAATTACGGTGGAAGACAAACGTACCGAAACTACAAGGATGCCATGCAAAAATAGGGCCACGATTCGTGGCAGCAAACACAAGGCCCTCGTATTGAATTGCATCACAGTACTCATCTGTGTACAGAAACTGATTTTTGAGCAATATCCATCCAGTCAAACCACTGAGGACGGCAACAAGCTTGTCGAAGATAGCAACAACTTCATAGTTGTTGTAATTCCAAGAGCGGTTGGGGACTTGAGAAATTGCTATCTTCCGTAGAAGACAGTCACCATGATTGTATTTGAACGTGCGTACAATACCGGTGTGCTCAACCTCTGGGCAGTTTGCTGAGATTTTTGGAAGTGGAACCCGGTCACGAGTGTACACATTCACAAGTTCCCACTCGTAGTTGGACCCAATGTAAACAACCCAATCTCCATTTGCGCCTGCCCAAGCCTTGCCCTCAAGCGATGGCATCTTACCATCATATGTATCATTATCAAGCGGCATCAACTTGCACAGGGCGAGGCTTCCGTCGTGACGGCGCCAGTCATCAGGGTCACGGCGAAGAAGATAGGGGAGATCAAACCGCTCCTTGACTCTTGGGTTCCTTGTAATGATGTTATTAGTTGAGTCGAGAATGGGCTTGAACGAACCTGCCATGCTAGCCGAGGTGATGACGTTGCACCGTTCAATGAGTTCCTCCACCACGTCATCTTTCAGATCGGGGCAAGAATAACGGGGTCGTTTCCGTCCTGTTCCCTCCATGGAGAAGACGATCGAACAATGGCAGAAGAAAGGGTGAAGGGCTGAAGGAAAATGGAGGAGGGAGAGGAAGAGCGTGCGACAGCAGTTCCAAATCGAGAGGGAACGGCGAAGAGTCGGTGGACGGTTGCCAGTTTGCCACGATTCACGAAGGGGCGCCCCAGACTACACGTCGGTTCGGAAATACTACTCATACTACTCGCCGTCGTCTCACTGATATGTGGAACGGGACCACTTGTCAACGATACATGTTGTGTAATTTCTCGTGCAAAATGTGATCTGGCCGCGTTGGCCCGAGGTGTCGCATTAGTTATCGACCTTTATTTTTTTAATGGCGTGCCGTTCAGTTTTGAAGCACGACTAACTGGTACTGTACGCATAGAAAATATAAACTACTCTACCACTACTCCACCTCCAAAGACTAGTAGTATAAAGAAGATATATAGGCTGGAGCTTGGCGCTTTCTTGCCAAGGGCTGCCCACTTGCTTCTCACACTACCACCCTCTCTCCGGATCTAAATAAGACGGCCCTCTCTCCTCCTCACGGTGGTCACAGATCCGCCGGGGAAGAAAAGGACGTGCAGCGTTGACGCACTCGTCGTCGGCGAGCGAGGTCACGCACTGACGACAAGGCCGTCCTCTCAGACCTAGCGCCCGCGCGAGATGGCCTCCGTCCCCAAGCTCGTTGTCGTAGTGTGTGCGGAGGACGACGACCACGAGCGAAGCCACTTCCCGCCGACCCTTAGGTATGCTACCTCTTTTCGAACCATACCCTTGTTCTATTGCCCCATCTAGCACGTCGTTGCATGTGGATCTTTTTCCACTCCACCATCTTCCCAATTTTCTATCCTCTGCTCTGCTGGCCACGCAGACGAAAACCATAATTTGCACTATTAAAGGAAACCCTACTTTATGCAGACTAATGCATGTCTGGGTTGAATAAGGAAAGGAAGGGAGAATTTATTGTCCAAGAGAGTAGGCATCGAACCCGCATCTAGGTTGAAAAGGGGAAAATCAGTAGCTAAGGAACGAGTCTCGTTCTCTTGGTTGAAGAAGGGTAGAAAGGCATGACAACGCAATAGAGAATGACCGGGTCGATCGGTTTGTTGTCCTCACATAGGAAAAGGGTGGCTAAAGAGAACAAATATGGGACGTAATCCACATATGCTTCCTGGATATTTGTTGCTCTGGGCAACCATACCTCCCTCACCACTCTGTGTCCGTGGAGGTACATCGTACTGGTGCGCCCACTGTCTGAATGGGCCTCCCATGCTCTTATTGCCACTTTTTTTGCTGTTAGTATAACGCCAGCAGTCAAGTCAAGCAATGCTACTGCTAAAGTGATGCCAAATTTAACTAATGCCGCTCTCAGTCTAATGCCACAGATAAACTTAAGTAGTGCCATTTAATGTCATTGGATCATTTCAGGGTTAGCTGTTGATTGTGGATGTATTAAAGATTTTTCAGCTAAGGCATTCTAATGCTGTTGCACAGCTAGTATACCAACGATGAAACTTGTTACTACCTTCAGATTTTTGCACTGTTAATGCTTATAGATTACATACCGAACTTTCATGAGATAAGTTAATTTTTTTGTACAGTGTCACCAAAATGCCAAGGCGCTGATGTCATTTTATTTTGGTTAAACTGCACAAACAATTATGAAGACAAGAGGAAATGTCAAGAGTGGGAACCTCCTCCTCCGGCTGTTCTCTTGATTCGTTCGATCAAGTTTTTATGTTTGATGATTATCAAGATTGGGATAGCAATTTTTAAGGTCCCCCCGAGTTCAAAATGATATTTACCTTGGAGGTACATGGTTTGCAATTTTTTTATACTGTCATTAGTTAATAATGCTAGTTACCTTAAGACTTCTGTATTTGGTTTAATGCTCATGCACAGCTAGTATACCAATGCTGAAACTTATTACCTTTACATTTTGTATTGTTAATTCTTATAGAAACCTTCCAGTCTAGAGTTTATTGAAATCTGTTCATTAAAACCATTGTACTGTACCCTGTAATAAACTAACTACTCTACTGTTGCACTAGCCACTGGATTAGTGTATATTTGTAGTATTCGAATGGTGTTGCATTAGCATATGGACATAAATAAAGTGTGGCAAGCTTTCCCAGATATGTGCTCAAGAAAACTACTACCTGTTTTTCTAAATACTAGACGTTTGGGTACTTTAAATTGAACCGCGAAAATGTCTTATATTAAGGAACAAAGGGTGTAGAGTTCACTCAAATTATCCCGGTAAAGCTAGTCACACCTTTGTTAAAATTAATGTTCATTATGTTATCGGAAGAGGTCTGTATGTTTGTCTCTAATGCCTGTCTACTACATACCCGACATCATGATGTAATGTTAAGTCATTTCCTTTTGTACAGTGTCACTAAATTGTCAAGGCGGTGATGGCATTTTATTTTAGTAGAACTGCACAAAATTTGCTTAAAAGAAGAGGAAAGGTCAGGAATGGCTCATTTTTTCAGAAAAAACTATATATGCCTTCCTGACATCAGCCGCTGTTGCTTTATTTATTCCTTCAAGCAGGTGGTTAGAAACAGTCTTGCTACCTTATCCCATTAAGAAATTGGAATGCTTATATTTATGAGTCTATGCTTCAAATAGTGCCACTTTTAGTGGAGCTGCACAAAAAGTCCAACTGGTTCAACATTAGGAACATGTTTTTTTCCAAACCTTTATATCCAATTGGTGGCACTATGAGCTGTTCATTACGAAGGTACATGGTTTGCTACTATATTTCTACTCTTTTTGCACTGTCATTAGATAGTAATACTATTGGTTTGCATGTCAATTTATTGGCAGGGTGGACCTACATTGGAGGTGCAGGACAGGATTCAATGATTGGATGCTCAATTTCGGTTGTATCGATTTCACCTTTTCCATCACTTCGAACATGGTGTGGTATATGTTTACTAACTGCTTGATATTTGTGCAGATAGAGATGTCTGCCCGTTACTATTTGGCAAACAAACAAAGTGTACGCAATTTTGGTTGAACTGCACAGGAGAATAGTATAGTCACTGCATGCAGTGCCATTGGAAAATAGACACAAAGATTGGATAGTCACTTCATGGACTGCAGAAAAGTAGTACTCTACTATTTACTGGCCAACACTAGGTGCTTCATTGCTTTGGTCTGATTATACAATGGGCATCATTTTCCCTAAGTTAAAGTTTGTATTCCGAAAATAGTCTCGTGGTGTGATCGAGAGAAGACCAAATCATATTGCAGTGGATGTTCCTCCATCATGTGTGGTTCATTCTCATGGTTCCAAATGTTGGTGAAACCACTTACGTTTGCAAGAGGAATTGTAGACTTCACAAACAAATTTGTCTTTCGATCTCATGAATGTTGGCCAAGAGAAGCATCCATGTTAGTAGGAAGAACATATGTTTTTTCTAGATCTTTGCTTTTGGAGCTACATATTTGTATATGATCTGTGAATCATTGAGATGCATTAACATGTTGATCTTATGTATGGGAATCGTACTAGTTAGTTTTAGTTGCGATGCAAGATCCGAAGTGGCTGATCTTTGCTTTTGGAGCTACATATTTGTATATGATCTGTGAATCATTGAGATGCATTAACGATTACTTATTTCTGTTAGCTCGGTGTTTACAAGTTACTGATCGATCATTAGCTAGCCTACAAATGCGCTCCTGGCAGTTTTATTTGCGACGCAAGATGCGAAGTGGCAGTTTTTTGAATAAAAATGCCTACCTTTGAAGAAACTGACAAGCTACACTATCGATCCTACACGGATAAAAATGCCTACCTCTGAAGAAACTGACAAGCTACACTATCGATCCTACACGGATAAATAGCAGATCACGCACGTAGTACCTCCTTTCCGGTTTGCAGGGCTCAATTCAAGAAACGACCTACTCGATCCTACACGAATAAATAGCGGATCACACACGTACTTGTACCTCCTTTCCGGTTTGCAGGGCTTAATTCAAACCTCTCACCAACCAAGGTACTCCCTCCGTCCAGGTTTATAAGTCCCGTGAGCAAAGCAGCAAGACCAAGGCATGGCAATAATTAACGGCATGCAGAAGTTTAAGCCTAATTAATTCCAGCAATTTAAGTGGCTGCATGCGTGCCCTCGGCTGCGACTCGTTGCATGCTGCTTCACATACTTCCTGCAAGCGATTCTGAGTGCCTGCATGCAGCCGGCCATAATTAAGGCAACTAACTGATGCGAAAAAAGATACGCTTTAATTGTTGCGGGCTTTTTAAATCCGTGAAATCATTATTGACAAGGAGGGAGATGATTCGAGTGCACTCGTTTGACCGCCATGCCGGCGTGCGACCCAGACGGGACGGGACGGCACAGTCATAATTTCAGTTTCCCTAGTTTTCCACGGTAAGCTGGCGCACTAAGCCATTATGCATTGAATTCCGATGACCGTCGCGCTACCTTCCCCCTATAAGTACTGTTTCCCGGCCTTCTCCAGTGCCACCGTGACCCAACTCGCCATATCCTCATAAGCCTCCATAGGCCCGACGTCACTCGCCACGTCCGCCATGCCCCCGCCCGTCCGCGGTAGGCGACGCCGGAGGCAGTCACCACCGGAACTAGTGTTCGGTTTTTCACCGGAAGGCAGACGGAGGGAGGAGGCATTCTATCTGTCTTTAGATGGCAATGCGCAGATCGAGGAGTTGTTGGAGGGCGACTGCATGGTGGAGGAGCAGGAGTTGTTGGAGTGCGACCGCCTGGCGGAGGAGCCGCGTATCGCCGATTTGCGCCGCCAGCGGGACATGGAGCAGCAGCGCACCGATGCTCTGAGTCGCGAGCAGAGCGCCCGCAACTGGGCCGACTACGTGGAGGCGGCGCCGACAAAAGCCCACGGAGGCTGTCGGACGCACGCGCGTTCGACGCTGATTTTACTACCAGTTCGTCAAGTGGGTTTCCGCTTGGAAGCAACTTCGGTGGACCACGCCGGCATGGAAAGGGCCAGCGCGCGCGAGCAATCGCTATATCGCACCTCTGCAAGTCCGAGGCGGGCGCAGGACACCGGTGCGGCGTTTAGCATGTACCGCCGCATCGTCTAGTTAGCTAAAGTAAGTTAGTACTTGTCTAGTGGGAGTAGATAGTTAACTTGGCTATGATGGTTGTCAACGTGGAAGTTCAAGATTTCTATATGTGGATCGGACTGTTACTTTGCTCAATGTTGAACTTTCCGTTTGAGCGTATGGAATGGGCTGTTATTTTTTAAATAGGTTGTATTTGTCCTCCACGGGTTTAGAGGCTGACTTGTGGGCCTAGCAAGTTGACGCGCACACAATCGGGAGATGATTGTGCGTGGAGAGGATGACAGCAGGGACCCGCCAAGGTCATGGCAGCACGCAAGCAAGTGCCTCCTTATTTCAAGCCAATAAAAAAATGGCTCCTCCTAGTGGATTTCTGACATCTGGGTCCCATGCCATTGTCAACGTAGTCAATAAACGAGAGAATTGCACTGTGAGCGGTGACACGAGGACCCATCAGCTAGCCCAGCTTATTTTTGTTTTGGGTTAATTTGATAAATGCCTCCAGAAATGCCAACGCAATTTCCAAACTTTGAAAATGCCATTTCATGCCATTTCTAGTGGCATTTTTTGAAGTCTGGAGTGGCGTTTTTCAAAGTTGTCAAACTGCAGTGGCATTTTTCAAAGTTTGCAAAAATTGCAGTGGCATTTTTCAAAGTTTGGAAATTGCAGTGGCATTTTTATGAATCGCCATAATTGGAGTGGCATTTATCTAATTTGTTTTTTAGACGGAAGCAGGGTGTCAACTAGGCTGTGCGGGACACTCTGGCCTGTCTAGACAACCTTTTCTTTTATGTTTACCACAGACCAACCCAGTAGTTTTTTTTCTTTTTGAAAATGGCTAGCCCAGTTTTTTTGTGATTTGTCAAGTAAGTCACTTTATCAGGCTTGTTGGGCTGCAAATCTTTCAAGACAAGGAGAGCTTCGTTCGGCTGGTCGAGAAAATGGCCTATCAATAATGAGAAATGGGCTGTACATTTTTAAAACACATCAAACCGGCAATTAGTTTCAAATATCTTCTTTCATTTCGAGATTTTAAATTGCATATATTTTTATGCGTGGACAGTTTATTGGATTTTATATTTATATACATTTATTTTTAAAATCAGTCTGAATGTGATTCGAAATTTCGGGATTAAAAACAGTTCAGACCGCACCGACATATGCAATATTGTGTATAATTTTTTAACCGTGGCCACAATATGGGCTGTAATGCTAACAAAAAGAATATGGGCTCCAAAAAAACCCGTAAGAA
This sequence comes from Aegilops longissima, assembly GCA_021605205.1. Lineage (NCBI taxonomy): Eukaryota > Viridiplantae > Streptophyta > Magnoliopsida > Poales > Poaceae > Aegilops > Aegilops longissima. Next base: position 571,360,407 of record CM038676.1, on the reverse strand, counting down.
TTAGCAAATGGGCTGTAAACTATTTGAAATAATGGCGGATGGGTTGTATGCTGTTTTCCACAGATTTGAGGCTTTCCACAGATGGCACAGATATTTGTTGGATGTCCATCCAACGGCCGTCGTCTTCTTCAATCTCTGCTCTTCCTGCTCCAAATTACCAAACAAGTGCCATGGACTGCCCGCTCCCTCCTCCCCGCGGCCAGCTGTGCTGCCGCGCAGGCCTCACCGCCCCACCGTACTCCCATCGCTGGCCTAGCTATCCCTCTACTCACCCACACATGCTGTTATTCTCCGGCGATGACAGACGAACCAGTAAACCCTCGTACTCCTCCGCGTGGGAAACAACTGCCGAGTATTCCCTGGCTCCGTGTCGTTCCTTCCTAGGCCTCGCCGTTGTCCACTTTGCTCAGTGCTCTCGGCGCGCCTGGTCAACGTGGTCAATGAACGACATCCATCGGAAGTGGACTGTACGTGGAGAGGCTGACAGCTGGGTCCACGGCCGCACACAAGGAAATGCCTCCTTATTACGCGCAAAATAATGATTCCTCCACCTGACATCTGGGACCCACCGAACGGGCCTCTGTATTTCGTGAAAAAAACGTTACCGTCGCTGACAGCTCGGACCCACTAGCTATATCTTCGCAGGCAAGGAAGTGCCTCCTTATTACGCCCAAAAAAAAGAATACTCCCCCTGCTAGCTGGGACCCAGTATAGTGGCCCTACTAAGTTGACGGGGACGAAGGGCTTTGTCAACTTAGTCAATATGCACGATTCTAGCTCGACTGACCTTACGATGTCCATCCAACGGCCGTAGTGCTTCTTCAACCTCTGGTCTTCTTGCTCCAGCCGCTGAAAGCAGCGCCGGTCGTGCCGCCTGCTCATGCCTCCCGTGGCCGGCTGTGCTGCCGCGGAGGCCTCACCGCCCCCATACTACTCCCACCGTTGGCCAGGCCATCCCTCCACTCCACTCACCCACACCCCCTGTTATTCTGCGGCGACGGTAGCGCAGCCGAACCAGTGAACCATCGTACTCCACTTCGCGTGGGCATCCACTGCCGCGTCTTCCCCGGCTCCGCGTCGTCCCCTTCCTAGGCCTCGCCGTCATCCACCGCCGTGGTGCTCTCGACGCGGCGTGGTCAATGTGGTCAACGACCGAATTCCGTCGGAAGAATACTGTACATGGAGAGGCTGACAGCTGGGTCCACGGCAGCGGCAAGGAAGTGCCTCCTTATTACGCGGAAAATAATTATTCCTCCACCTGACAGCAGGGACCCACCGGACGGGCCACCAGTATTTCGCAAAAAAAATGTTTGCCCCTGACTGCTGGGACCCACCCAACGGGCCACCTTATTTTGCGAAAAAAATGTTCCCCCTGCTGTCATCTCGGACCCACCGGAAGTTCCTCATTATTACGCACAAAAAAATGAATACCCCTCCTAACTAGGACCCACCTTGGTGGGAGGCTGACTTGTGGGCCTACTAAGTTGACGGGGACGGAGGGCCTTGTCAACTTAGTCAATATAAACGATTCTAGCTCTAGTGACCGTACGATATCCATCCAACGGCCGTAGTGCTTCTTCAACCTCTGGTCTTCTTGCTCCAGCCGCCCAAAGCAGCGCCAGTCGTGTCGCATGCTCCTGCCTCCCGTGGCCAGATGTGCTGCCGTGGAGGCCTCACCGCCCCCTACTATTCCCACCGCTGGCCAGGCCCTGTGGCGACGGCAGCCTCACACCGCAGCCGAACCAGTGAACCCTCGTACTCCTCTCGGCGTGGGCTTCCACTTCCGCGTCTTCCCCGGCTCCCCGTCGTCCCCTTCCTAGGCCTCGCCGTAGTCCACCACCCTGGTGCTCTCGGTGCGGCGTGGTCAACGTGGTCAAGGAACGACTTTCATCGGACGTGGACTGTATGTGGAGAGGCTCACAGATGGGTCCACAGCCGCAGCAAGGAAGTGCCTCCTTATTATGCGGAAAATAATTATTCCTCCACCTGACAGCGGGGACCCACCGGACGGGCCACCGTATTTCGCGAAAAAAAGTTTTCCCCTGACTGCTGGGACCCACCAGCTACACCTTCGCATGCAAGGAAGTGCGTCCGGGCAAAAAAAACCAAAACGATTCGCCCCCCTGACTGCTGCGACCCACCAGCTACATCTTCGCAGGCAAGGAAGTGCCTGACAGTCGGGACCCACCTGGTCAAAGCGTACGTAGCATTGTCATTCTGGTCGTGAATGTGTACGTACATACTGGTCGTTGTAGAGGCGCGCATGTATCATAGTAGAGGGGCACACGTAGCATGTACACGTACGTGCAGCGGCGAGGGTGCAAGAAAGAAAATACGGCCACGTACGAACATACGGGCATGGTGTTGAACGCCTACTCGCGCATACGTACATGGCTAGGTCGGAACGGAGAAACAGCGTCGTCGTCGTGTTCATGGGGAGGCAACAGAATGCGTCGTGTTCATGGGGAGGCAACGGAATGCGCCGTGTTCATCGGGAGGCAACAGAACGCGTGGGAGCCAACCGGCTGGGTCGGAACGGAATGCGTGGTCGTGTTCATCGGGAGGGCTTGGACGGAACAAGCGATGGAAGCGAGGCCTGACGTACCGCACAACAGAGGAAACGGCTTTGTGTTCGACCGGCCACGTTCGAAACAGGATCCTGTTCATCGGGAGGGGTCTGGCGTACCGCAAAATGGAGGAAACGGACCTCCTACGGTCGAAACGGGGGTCCTGTTGATCGGGAGGGGTGTGGCGTCAAACAAAACGGATTTAAACGGACCTCCTACGGTCGAAACAGGGTCCCGTTGATCGGGAGGGTGTGGCGTATCGCAAAACGGATTTAAACGGACCTCCTACGGTCGAAAAGGGGTCTGTTGATCGGGAGGGTGTGGCGTACCGCAAAACGGACGAAACAGACTTGTGTTGCAGCGCTACGGTCGAAACGGAGGTCCTGTTCATCGGGAGGGGTGTGGCGTACCGCAAAACGGGACTCCACGGGATACTATTCATCTCCACCGTCGACCTCCTCCAGCCTCCACGGGCTATCGTCGACCTTCTCCAGCCTCCACGGGCTCCTGTTCATCCAGCCTCCACCGCGCGCTACTCCACCGGCTACTATTCAACCACCCCTCCACGGGCACCCCTCCACCGTCTACTGTTCATCCAACCCTCCACACCAAGGGGTCCTGTTCAACCACCCTCCACGGCCACCCTCCACCGCTCATCGCTCATCCAGCCCTCCACACCACGGGTCCTATTCATCCAGAGGCAACGCCACCGCCATTTATTCATCCAACCCCCCCGAACACTCATCGTTCATCCAATCGATCGGCTTGATTAGCAGCGATAGCGAAGAATCGCTCCATCGGGTTTAGCTAACAGCCATCGATCGATCGCTTCGGTTCGATAACGCGTATCCTGCGGTGCAATCGCTCGGGTTCGATTAGAGCCCAACGCCTCGCTTCGGGTTCGATTAGAGCCGCCGCCGCACACACGCGTCGTGTACAAGAGAAACACGCATCGCTCGGCCCCCGACCTCCCACCATAACCGGCAACTCCCCGAAATTTTCCTCCCCCTCCCTTCTACCACGGTTTTTTTCGTCATGGACGGCCCAAAGAATGTCATGCAGCTGCGTCTCCGGCCCGCCCAGGACGAAAAGCCCATTTTCTGTCATGATTTTTTGTCATAGAAGTAGGAGCCCACCACATCTATGATGATACCTGGTTTTGTCACAATTATCGTCATAGAAGTGTCATATGTATGACAAAAAAAATTCGTTCGGCCCAAAATGTCATGGATGTGTCTTTTTTTTGTAGTGAGTGCAAATGGGCTGGGATTTCTTAGAAAATATAAATGGGCCTGATTGACGCGAAATTATTTGTTCACCCAACCCAGCAAATGGACTGTACATTCTAGAAAACATGGGTTAAATATATGCCCCATTTTTGCACGCTGACATGTGGGCCAATAGGTCGAAGCCTACGCAGGGCTTTGTCAACTTGGTCAACAAATGATTGTGTCCTCCACAGCCATTGGATTTATATCCAACGGCCGGCATGAACCTTCAATCTCTCGTCTTCTTCCTCCAGCGTCGCCGGGACCGCCTGGTCCGGCCTCCGATGGCTAGCGGCTCTGCTTAGCATGCATCGCTGCGAAGCGCTACCCCACCGTCGGCCAGGCTATCCCTCCACCCCTCGACACCTCCTATTATTCTCCACGCACTACAGCCCGCGCCGCAATGTAACCAGTTATAACCCTTCTCCTCCTCTCAATCTGCGACTCCACCGCGTTTTCCCATCTACGAGTCGTTCCGTCCGGGCCTCGCCGTCGTCCACCGCCTTCTTGCTGTGTTCGGTGCGGCATGGTCAACAAACGAGAGTCATCGGAAGAGGACTGTACGTGGAGAGCCTGACGGCTGGGACCCACGAGGTCCATGGTCGCACGCAAGGAAAGTTCCTCCTTATTAAGCTGAAAAAAAAGTTTCCTCCACCTGACAGCTGGGACCCGCTGGCTGTATCATCACACGGAAGGAAGTGCCTCCTTGTTTTGCCAAAAAAAATATTCATCCCGTTGACAGCTGGGACCTATCAGATTTGGTGACTGACTTGTGGGCCTACTAAGCGGACGTGTACGCACGGCTTTGTCAACTTAATCAACAAATGATTCTAGCAGCTGGACCGTTGGATGTTAATCCAACAGCCGTGCTCCTTCTTCAACCTCTGTTCTTGCTCCTGCCTCCCGTGTATGGCATGCACTGCTGTCTTGCCGCCAAGACCAACCAAAGAAGTTTCCCACCCTCTCCATCTGCGACTCCACTGCCCGTCGTCCCCATCTCCGGTCGTTCCAACAGTGCGCTCGGCACGGTGTGGTCAACATGGTCAACAACCGAGAGTCATCGGAAGATGACTGTACGTGAGAGGCTGACAGTGGGACCGCACCACGCCCATGGACACATGCATGCAACGGAATGCGGCGAGGTCAACGTGGTCAAGGAACAACTTCCATCGGAAGTATATTGTACTTGGAGAGTCTCAGCTGGGTCCATGGCCGCAGCAAGTAAGTGCCTCCTTATTACGCGGAAAATAATGATTCCTCCAACTAACAGCAGGGACCCATTGGACGGGCCACCGTATTTTGCGAAAAAACGTTTTCCCCCTAACTTCTGGGACCCACCTGACGGGCCACCGCATTTCGCAAAAAAAACGTCCCCCCGCTGTCAGCTCAGACCCACCGGAAGTGCCTCCTTATTACGCACAAAAAAATGAATACTCCCCCTGCTAGCTGGGACCCACCTTGGTGGGAGGCTGACTTGTGGGCCTACTAAGTTGACGGGGACGAAGGGCTTTGTCAACTTAGTCAATATGAACGATTCTAGCTCCAGTGATCATACGATGTCCATCCAACGGCCGTAGTGCTTCTTCAACCTCTGGTATTTTTGCTCCAGCCGCCCAAACCAGCGCCGGTCGTGCCTCATGCTCCTGCCTCCCGTGGCCGGCTGTGTTGTCGCGGAGGCCTCACCGCCCCCTACTATTTCCACCATCGGCGGGCCCTGCGGCGGCGACACCCTCACACCGCAGCGAACCGGTGAACCTCGTATTCCTCTCCGCAAGAAGCTTCCACCGCGTCTGCCCGACTCCGCGTCGTCCCTTCCTAGGCCTCGCCATCGTCCACCACCGTGGTGCTCTCCAAGGGCGTGGTCAGCGTGGTCTAGGAACGACTTCCATCGGAAGAGTATCAGACGTGGAGAGGCTGACACCGGGTCCACGGCCACAACCCAGTTTTTTGTGATTTGCCAAGTAAGTCGCTTTGTCGTGCCTGTTGGGCTGCAAATCTTTCAAGACGAGGAGAGCTTTCATTAATTGGCCGAGAAAATGGCCATTAGTAATGAGAAATGGGATGTACATTTTGAAAACACATCAAACCGACAATTAGTTTCAAATATCTTTTTTATTTCGAGAATTTAAATTACATTATTTTTTATGCATGGATAATTTGTTGGATTTTATATTGATATACATTTATTTTTAAAATTAGTTTGAATGTGAGTCGAAATTTCGGGATTAAAAATAGTTCGGACCGTACCGAAATATGCAAAATTTCGTATAGTTTTTTAACCGTGGCCACAATATGGGTTGTAATGCTAACAAAAAGAATATGGGATCCAAAAAAAAAAACCTTAAGAATTAGCAAATGGGCTGTAAATTATTAGTAATAATGGCGGATGGGTTGTATCTTTTTTTCCACAGATTTGAGGCTTTCCTAAAAAAGGTTGGCGACAAGCAAAGGATCGTTGGATGGCCATCCAACGACCGTCGTCTTCTTCAATCTCTGCTCTTCCTGCTCCAAATTGCTCAAACAAGCACCGGTGGACTGCTCGCTCCCTTCTCCCATGGACGGCTCTGTTGCCACGCAGGCCTCACCGCCCCACCGTGCTCCCATCGCTGGCCTAGCCATCCCTGTACTCACCAACACCTGCTGTTATTCTCCGGCGACGGCAGACGAACTAGTAAACCTTCGTACAGTCGTACTCCCCTCCGCGTGGGAAACAACTTCCGAGTCTTCCCTGCCTCCGTGTAGTTCCCTTCCTAGGCCTCGCCGTCGTCCACCACCCTGGTGCTCTCGACGCGGCCTGGTCAACGTGGTCAATGACCGACATGCATCTGAAGTGGACTGTACGTGGAGAGGCCGACAGCTGGGTCCACGGCCACACGGAAGGAAATGCCTCCTTATTAAGCGCAAAATAATTATTCCTCCACCTGACAGCAGGGACCCACCGGACGGGCCACCATATTTCGTGAAAAAAAAAGTTTCCCCCTGACTACTCGGACCCACCAGCTACATCTTCGCACGCAAGGAAGTGCGTCTGGGCAAAAACAAACAAACGATTCGCCCCCCTGACTGCTGGGACCCACCAGCTACATCTTCGAAGGCCAGGAAGTGCCTGACAGTAGGGACCCACCTGGTCGAAGCGTATGTAGCGTTGTCACTCTGGTCGCGAACGTGTACGTACATATATACTGGTCGATGTAGAGGCGCGCACGTGTCGTAGTAGAGGTGCGCACGTAGCATGTACACGTATGTACAGCGGCCAGGGTGCAAGAAAGAAAATATGGCCACGTATCTGTACATACGGGCGGGGTCTCGAACGCCTACTCGCGCATACGTACATGGCTGGGTCGGAACAGAGAAACAACGTCGTCGTCGTGTTCATGGGGAGCCAACTGGCTAGGTCGGAACGGAATGCGTGGTCGTGTTCATCGGGAGGGCTTGGACGGAACAGGCGATGGAAACGAGGCCTGGCATTTCGCACAACGAAGGAAACAGACCTCCTACGTTCGGAACGGGGTCCTGTTAATCGGGAGGGGTGTGGCATACCGCAAAACGGAGGAAACGGACCTCCTACGGTCGAAACGGGGGTCCTGTTGATCGGGAGGGGTGTGGCGTACCGCAAAATGGAGGAAACAGACCTCCTACGGTTGAAATGGGGATCCTGTTGATCAGGAGGGGTGTGGCGTACCGCAAAACCGACGAAGCGGACTTGTGTTGGAGCGCTACGGTCGAAACGGGGGTCCTGTTCATCAGGAGGGGTGTGGCGTACCGCAAAACGGGACTCCACGGGATACTGTTCATCTCCACCGTCGACCTCCTCCAGCCTCCATGGGCTACCGTCGACCTCCTCCAGCCTCCACCGGCTCCTGTTCATCCAGCCTCCACCGCGCGCTACTCCACCGCTCTTGTTCAACCACCCCTACGGGCACCGCTCCACCGTCTCATGCTCATCCAGCCCTCCACACCACGGGTCCTGTTCAACCACCCTCCACGGCCACCCCTCCATCGTCTCATGTTCATCCAGCCCTCCACACCATGGGGTCCTATTCATCCGAGGCAACGCCACCGCTCATCGCTCATCCAACCCCCGCAACGCCATCGTTCATCAATCGATCGGCTTCGATTAGCAGCGATGAGCGAAGAATCGCCCGATCAGGTTCAGTTAACAGCCATCGATCGATCGCTCGGGTTCAGTAAAGCGTAGCCGGTAGTGCAATCGCTCGGGTTCAGTTAGAGCCCAACGCCTCGCTCGGGTTCAATTAGAGCCAACGCCTCGCACACACGCGCGTACGTGTACGAGAGAAATGCGCATCGCTCGGCCCCGACCTCCCACCGTAACAAGGAACTCCCCGAAATTTTCCTCCCCCTCGCTTCTACCACGGTTTTTTCCGTCATGGACGGCCCAAAGAATGTCATGCAGCTGCGTCTCCGGCTCGCCTAGGACGAAAAGCCCATTTTCTGTCATGATTTTTTTGCCATAGAAGTAGGAGCCCACCACATCTATGATGATACCGGGTTTTGTCACAATTATCGTCATAGAAGTGTCATATGTATGACAGAAAAAAAATTTGTTTGGCCCAAAATGTCACGGATGTGTCTTGTTTTTGTAGTGCCGCCTCCAGTTACCATCGATCCTAGACGCACAGTTCAGGACGCCCTACCTGAGATCCGCCGGTTTTGACACCGACATTGGTGATTTCATTGAGAGTTCCGCTGTGTGATTGGCAAAAGGATCAATGGCTCGCCCGCAGGTCAACTGCGATGCCGGCATCTTCGGCGCCGGCTCGACTGGTCACCTTGGCTCGACCGAGGACCGCGCTCCATCTCCGGTCGTCATGATCGGACGGGGGCTTTCATCAACATCAACTCCGATCTCTATCATGATCATAGAGGAATCATCCATGGAGCTCGAGGGATCAACGCCAACATTGCCCTCGGGCGGCCGTGCTATTTTTCTGGACAGCGAACTTGTATCCACCGTCACCGCCTCCTCGAGCGTCGGTTTGACCATTGCTTCAATGGAATAGTGTGGAATTACGTCTACGACAGCCATGCAAAATTTCGTCAAGTTCCGACGGAGGAATCTCCGACGATCTACGGTATACCGGAGCCCTGTCAAATCTGGACGGGAATCTGGACGAGTTTAGGGCGTGGTGTCCAGAGCCCAGCTCGGAGGTCCTTAGGAAGATCCAACCGTTCATCTACTACGGAATTCCCATATCTACCACCCCTCCAAATTTCAGCTCGATCCGACGGTTCAAACTCCGGGAACCTTCCGATGAGTGGACCAGTTTTCAGATCTGTTTTCTGCGTGAATACGGATCCGACCTGAATTCATGTTTCTTTATGAACGTGATATTGGACAACCTTTTTAGAGGAATACTCTTCTAGGGTATTGTGTATCGTTTTTAAACACGTGCCGATAAAATTTTAAGCCTCCCCTGAGGTCATCTTCATCATCATGCTGGTGTTAAACTAGTTCGGCAATATTGCTCCAAGGCTGCCGACCTGCGCTAGACACGTCGTCGCTTTGTTGAGCCGAGCTCAACTTCTTCGGATCATCATCTCGGCAAGCCGAACAAGATTTCGGCATCGCGAAGGATAAATCATCACCAACATCGCCGCCCCACGGATTACACGGAGCGGGCACACCGGCATCGCCGCACGGTCACTTCATCAAGCCAGCATTGACCACATCACGATCTGCATCGGCAGGGCCGCACTGTTGCTTCTTCAAGCTGGTGTCCATCACACCGACCTACTTCGACTCATCAGCTGACATCGAGGCTTCGACATCTCGGCTGGACCGGGGGCTTCGCCATATCTTCATCAACCTACTCCAGAGACTTCGGCGTCACTAGCCGACCAGCTCCGTCACGTTAGCTGGACCGAGGGCTTTGCCTCGGCGAGCCAAACTTTTCCAGCATCGCCATGCCGTCGGTTTATCGCCCATCAGGCAATGGGTATGCGGATCGAGTCCCAATTTTGGGAATCACCTTTCTTCGGATTGCTACAACAAATAAACTAGGTGCTATTAATCCTAGTAATTTTTCTTGTTTGGGTTCATTTTTCCCAAGGAATTATTACTCTGGTTTGTCCATCATATGTACACATGTCTATCAAATGGTGGCCGCATTAACGACGGTCGCATGGTGGTTCGGTCAGTTTCCGTACATAGTCCGGCGAACGCCGCATCCGGAACTCGGACCGACCTATGAATTCAGGCTTTGCCACGCCTTTACCTCATCACGCCGACGCCCTTCATCGACATTGACTTCGGCGTCAGGCCACATTTCTTTTATTACTCACTTTGCATAAATTATTTATTATGGAACGATTTTTTTAAATTATTATTATTACTATTATCTCCGGTTTGCACTATTTTTTGTGCACAGGAAAATGATCCGGGTTGGGCAGTATCGTCAACTCGGCGTACTGACATACCACGTCACCTCGGCTGGATGGGGGGCTTCGTGAACACTTCATTACCCCATGCCGGGGACTTCAGCATCACTCTACCGGCCTGCATTGACCGTGCTATGTCACCACTTCGGAGTGTCGAGCTCTTTGCTCCGCCAGCTCGGGACCGGCTTGGGGGATGGAACCTTGTCCCGCATCAAGCTTGGACCATGTCATCAATACCAAACACATTAACCAGCTGAGTTGCCTTCATGCTCAAAGTTTTAAATTTTTAACTTGTGTTCGGTTCGACCAAGCATTATACTTTTTTGGAAAAAAGTTGCGTGTAAAAAAATTCCTTGTCATAACTTTGTTTGTGACACACAAATTCAAATACCCAGCTCACTTGGGGGCTTCCTTCATGAAGCCTTTACTCTTGCATATGATTATACTTGTACGGCTTCGTTCCTTGTTCGTGTATTACGCCACAATATGCACCATATTGACTTAAGCGATTTGCATGCTGGGTTGCCTCGCTCCTGTGTTTACCCCTACGTTCTCGATTGTTCGGCTAGGGAGTAAAGGGAGCACCTCTGCAATTGTCACGATCGGATCATCCGAGCCGAACCTCAGACTGGGTGAAGCTGAAAGCTAGCGCTCTTATTATTTTCAATTATGGTCGGCACACAACGGAACTCATGAGTACAAGAAATCTATTGCACAAGTCTCATAGTAACAATGAGCACCGAAGGAAGCTATCGGTGGGGGTACTATTTTCTTTGAAGATGCTTCTTACACTTCGTCAGTAATATAGCATAAGTTCCTGAGCGCTTTTGTGCATTACAGCCTTATGGCCTGATTGCCTGGTTATCGGAAACACCGTCGATATTCTCGACAAGTGGAGTACATAACACTTTTCGGCCCTTGACCGAAGAGGGAGAAGCCGACGGTCGGTTAAGACGCGTTTAAAGTTCGGATGAACACAAATATGACATAAGTACTTCAGTACATACAATGATTATACATAAAATTCTTTTACCCAAGTCACTTGGGGGCTCTTAAATTTGCATGAGCCTTTTTACAATAAATTTTTCTTCTCTGTCGCTTCAAAGTCTTTTTTATCACTCCTTTTTTTCGACACGAGTGTGTGGTCACTAGCCGGAGAGCCTAATTTCTCTCTCAAAGCCACTAGAGTTTAGTTTGCTAAATTGGCCTAATGAGAAGTACTCCGCCTTCGGGATAGGAGGTTGAAGCCGTAGGCTGACCCGCTTGAACTCTTGAGATAGGATGTGTCATGTTAAAGCCTGACAGAAGCACCTTTTTTTTCTAAAGACCAATTTTCGTATTGGCATCGAACACTTGATCTAGTTCGGACATTAAACTTTTGGATAAGTTTTTTGGCTTTTCAAGCCTATGGCACTTTTAAACTATTTGTGCGTTTCCAGCATTAGTCTCGCAGTGCAACGTTGGACACCTTTAGGGGTTCGCCAAGAACATTCTCGGATATTGCTATATATGCATCGGTTTCAAATTGTGTTTTCGGTCAATAGTTGGGTTGCCCGGCTCCTGTGCTTGCCTCCTACGTTCCGCTTTGTTCGGCTAGCTGTGCAAAGGGAGAACCACTGAGATTGTGCTTCCAGCTCGCATGTTTAAGAACCTCAGTGGAGAAAGCCGAAAACTGACTGTCACAATAGGCGTAAACAGGTCAGCGGTCCGATGACTATGTTAAATGACGGGCCCGTCATAATATTGGCCGAAGTGCTTACGGCTTGATCTCGACTGTTGCCGAACAATAACCGGAGGCTAGTAACTGGCCTTCCAACTTTAAGCTCCTATGAATGAGTGAAAGTTATAAAGCCCGCATATCTGATTGCCTCGTTTCTGCTAACACAACCGCCTCCGGGCACCGAGACGTCGGCTAAGGGTTGTTTTGTTAGTACGGAAACACCCTGCATAGTATCTACCAAGGGGTAGAAGCCGACGATGGGCCACTTTCAACTGATAAACGGTCGCAATGGAGTCAAAATAATGATGTAAAGTACTTGGATACATAAAATCATTACACATAATCCATGATTTTATTCTGGATATCGGTCCTTAATTCGGCCACCCGTGCCCACATTAAGGCTCGGGGGCTACTGGGCTTCATGCTCATTATTTATAAATATTAAAGGGGCACATCGATCCCCTGATCGGGTGTTGCCACCCGACTAGTGTCTCGGGGGCTACTGCATTGCCTATTTTAATGCAAAAAAATCCAACTGCCAAGTGTTCGGCTTGACCGAACTATGGGCAAACGTGTCTTCGGATAACAATAGGTACCATTTGGACCTATCCGACATCAAGATAAATATATTACGACAACTTTTCAAGACCCTCTCTCAAGGGCCCGTTCGCCGATCACTATTATCTCTAATATATTACACTGCGTTTCTATTCCTACGTGTGCTACCGAGCTAGGAGTTGATCCTCAGGCCAATTTCGCGCATCGACCTGAGTTTCAGGGGCTACTAGGATCAACGGTTTTATGCTTGCCTTCAGGTGCATCTCGGGTTTTGGACTAATACACACCTTGAGGGCTACTCGATATACATCGGTAGAGAATAAACTACACCAGTTAAAAATATTCACAAAATATCAGCCCGCGGTCGTGGTGGTGCACCACCTCGGAAGCAGTCCGGCATAAAGCTCGGGCGTTAGCGGCTAGCACCATAGAGGGAATTTTCGGCATTAAGCTCGACTAAACTCCTTCAAATTTTTTGGACCAAGATGATCTATGACATCTCGGATATAGTCCGGCGTTGGAGCTTGGCCACAGTCCGGCGTTGGAGCTCGGATACATTTTGACATTGGAGCTCGGAAGCAGTCCGACATTGGTGCTTGGCTGCAAAAGATACCTCTAATGCAGTCCGGCGTTAGAGCTCGGACGCAAGAGGACACTGCCTCCCAGGAACAACTTCAAACCCGAGGTGTGGCATAAAAATAACAAGGCATTGATAAAGGCCGGAAACTTAAGGGGGCTCCTCGGATACCCAGCGTGTAGACTCTTCAGATTCACTTTGGCGATCCTCAAGATTAGAGATGAGAAGATTTGTTGAACCAGTTTTCAAGACGGACGACCGAAGATGAATAACAGTTCGGAAGAATCGAGGAGCGTCCCTAACTTGAAGACCGGTTCAGGGGGCTACTGACGGTGTCCTGGACTAGGGGGTACTCACCATGTTATCTCCCGATCTGTTAGATTGGGCCGAGGACCCCCATGGCCGTATACTCATGGGCCAATTCGGACAGCTGCCGCATACAAGGAAGATTCCACAAGACTTGGCGATCAAGATAAGGACTCCTCCCCACTGGCGTATTCGTCTAGGACTCTTGTTATCCTAGGCCTCTGGTGCATTATATAAACCGAGGCCGGGCTAGTCGATAGAGGACATACAACAATCATACCATAGGCTAGCTTCTAGGGTTTAGCCTCTACGATCTCATGGTAGATCAACTCTTGTAATACTCATATCATCAAGATCAATCAAGGAGGAAGTAGGGTATTACCTCCATCGAGAGGGCCCGAACCTGGGTAAACATAGTGGCCCCCGCCTCCTGTTACCATCGATCCTAGACGCACAGTTCGGGACCCCCCTACCCGAGATCCGCCGGTTTTGACACCGACACCCGGCGTTCACCGGACGCTAGACGGACACTTCCTCATATGACATGTACATGGTGGACACACCTAAAGAAGGCGACGGCAACTATGAGAAGGATCCAGTCGAGGACGAACCTCCTGAGATACCTGATACGTCCATTTTGCATCATGCTTTTATATCAATATTTATTGCATTATGGGCTATTATTACGTTATGTCACAATGCTTATGCCTATTCTCTTATTTTACAAGGTTTACATAAGAAGGAGAATGCCGCAAATGGAATTCAGGCTGGAAAAGGAGCAAATATTAGAGACCTATTCGCACAACTCCAAAAGTCCTGAAACTCCATGGAATATCTTACAATAAATAATAAAAATCCTCGCCAAAGATGAAGGCCAGGGGCCCACACCTGTCCACGTGGGTGGGGCGCCTCCTAGGGCGCCCCTACCTCGTGGGCCCCTGGTGGCCCTCCGATGCCCATCTTCTGCTATATGAGGTGTTTCACGAGAAAAAATCAGAAGCAACCTTTGGGACGAAACTCCGCCGCCACGAGGCGGAACCTTGGCGGAACCAATCTAGGGCTCCGGCAGAGCTGTTCTGCTGGGACAATTCCCCTCGGGGGAAATCATCGTCATCATCATCACCAACGCCCCTCTCATCGGGAGAGGGCAATCTCCATCAACATCTTCAGCAGCACCATCTCTTCTCAAAACCCTAGTTCATCTCTTGTATCCAATTCTTGTCTCTAAGTCCGGAATTGGTACTAGTAGGTTGCTAGTAGTGTTGATTACTCCTTGTAGTTGATGCTAGTTGGTTTATTTGGTGGAAGATCATATGTTCAGATCCTATATGCATATTAATACCCCTCTGATTATGAACATGAATATTCTTTGTGAGTAGTTACATTTGTTCCTGAGGACATGGGAGAAGTCTTGCTATTAGTAGTCATGTGAATTTGGTGTTCGTTCGATATTCTGATGAGATATATGTTGTCTAGCCTCTAGTGGCGTTATGTGAACATCGAGTACATAACACTTCACCATTATTTGGGCCTAGAGGAAGGCATTGGGAAGTAATAAGTAGATGATGGGTTGCTAGAGTGACAGAAGCTTAAACCCTAGTTTATGCGTTGCTTCGTAAGGGGCTGATTTGGATCCATATGTTTCATGCTATGGTTAGGTTTACCTTAATACTTTTGTTGTAATTGCGGATGCTTGCAATAGAGGTTAATCATAAGTGGGATGTTTGTTCAAGTAAGAACAGCACCCAAGCACCGGTCCACCCACATATCAAATTATCAAAGTGCCGAACATGAATCATATGAACGTGATGAAAACTAGCTTGACGATATTCACATGTGTCCTTAGGAGCGCTTTTCCTATTATAAGAGTTTGTCCAGGCTTGTCCTTTGCTACAAAAAGGATTGGGCCACCTTTCTGCACTTTATTTACTTATTTTACTTGTTGCTCGTTACAAATTATCCTATCACACAACTATCTGTTACCACTTGTTTCAATACTTGCAGATAATACCTTGCTGAAAACCGCTTATCATTTCCTTCTGCTCCTCGTTGGGTTCGACACTCTTACTTATCGAAAGGACTACGATAGATGCCCTATACTTGTGGGTCATCAAGAATCTTTTCTGGCGCTGTTGCCGGGGAGTGAAGCGCCTTTGGTAGGTGGAATTTGGTAAGGAAAAATTTATATAGTGTGCTGAAATTTACTGTCACTTGTTACTATGGAAAGTAATCCTCTGAGGGGCTTGTTCGGGGTATCTTCACCCCGACCAGTAGAGCAAAGAGTTGCTCCTCAACCTAATGAACCTACTGAAAATGAATATGAAAATATTCCCTTTGAATTTCCTTCGGGTATGATGGAAAAACTGCTAGCTAATACTTTTGCAGGAGATGGAACCAAGCATCCTGATGAACACTTAATATATGTGGATGAGGTTTGTGGATTATTTAAGCTTGCAGGTATACCCGATGATGTTGTCAAGAAGAAGGTCTTCCCTTTTTCTTTGAAGGGAGATGCATTGACATGGTATAGGCTATGTGATGATACGAGATCATGGAACTACAGACGATTCTAATTGGAATTTCATCAGAAATTTTATCCTATGCATCTTGTTCATCGTGATCGCAATTATATATATAATTTTTGGCCTCGCGAAGGAGAAAGCATCGCTCAAGCTTGGGGGAGGCTTAAATCAATGTTATATTCATGCCCCAATCATGAGCTCTCGAGAGAAATAATTATTCAAAGTTTTTATGCTCGGCTTTCTCATAATAATCAAACCATGCTTGATACTTCTTGTCTTTGGCTATTTTATGATGAAGACTATTGAATTCAGATGGAATTTATTGGATAGAATTAAACGCAACTCTGAAGATTGGGACCTCGACGAAGGTAAGGAGTCAGGTATGACACCTAAGTTTGATTGTGTTAAATATTTTATGGATACCGATATTTTACGTAAGTTTAGCACTAAATATGGACTTGACTCTGAGATAGTAGCTTCTTTCTGTGAATCTTTTGCTACCTATGTTGATCTCCCCAAGGAGAAGTGGTTTAAATATCATCCTCCCATAGAAGTAAATGTAGCTGCACCTATTAAAGTTGAAGAAAAGACTGTCAATTATAATGATCCTATTGTTCCTACCTCTTATGTTGAGAAACCACCTTTCCCTGTTAGAATAAAGGATCCTGCTAAAGCTTCAACTGTGGTTCGTAAAAGCAATATCAGAACTTATATACCTCCTGAGCAAGTAAAAGTAGAACCTAATATTGCTATTGTTAAAGATCGCTTGTCTGATAATATTGATGGGCATGTTATTCAATTCTGTGGTGAATCTGCTAGAATTGCTAAACCTGGCGCTAAAGACAAACATAGACCTGTGGTAGGCGTGCCTATTATTTCTGCTAAAATAGGAGATCATTATTATCATGGTTTATGTGATATGGGTGCTAGTGCTAATGTTATACCTTATGACTTGTATAAAGAAATTAAGCATGAAATTGCACCTGCTGAGTTAGAAGATATTGATGTCACAATTAAACTTGCCAATAGAGATACTATATCAGCAGTGGGAATTGTTAGAGATATTGAAGTCTTGTGTGGGAAAATTAAATATCCTGCTGATTCTTGTTCTAAGTTCCCCACAAGATAGCTTTTGTCCCATTATATTTGGTAGACCCTTCTTGAATACTGTTAATGCTAAGATAGACTGCGAAAAGAATGTTGTTACTATTGGCTTGGATGATATGATTCATGAGTTTAATTTCTCTAAGTTTAGTAAACAACACCGTGAAGAAGAATGACCTAGTAAGGATGAAATCATTGGTCTTGCTTCTATTGCCGTACCTCCTAGTGATCCTCTAGAACATTATTTGCTAGACCATGAAAATGATATGTTTATGAATGAAAGAAGGGAAATAGAATAAGTATTCTTTAAACAGGAACCTGTTCTGAAACACAATTTGCCTGTTGAAATCCTTGGGGATCCCGTGTTTGAGATTAAACCGTTACCTGATAATCTTAAATATGCTTATCTTGATGAAAAGAAAATATATCCTATTATTATTAGTGCTAACCTTTTAGAGCATGAAGAATAAAGATTATTGAAAACTCTGAAGAAGCACCGTGCTGCTATTGGATATACTCTTGATGATCTTAACGGCATTAGTCCCACTCTATGTCAACATAAAATAAATTTGGAAGAAGATGCCAAACCGATTTGTGATCACCAACGAAGGTTGAATCCTAAGATGAAGGATGTGGTAAGAAAAGAAATACTAAACATTCTAGAGGCAGGTATAATTTATCCTGTTGCTGATAGTCAGTGGGTAAGTCCTGTCCATTGTGTCCCTAAGAAGGGAGGTGTTACTGTTGTTCCCAATGAAAAAGATGAATTGATCGCGCAAAGAATTATTACAGGTTATAGGATGGTAATTGATTTCCGCAAATTAAATAAAGCTACTAAGAAAGATCATTACCCCTTGCCTTTTATTGATCAAATGCTAGAAAGGTTATGCAAACATACACATTATTGCTTTCTAGATGGTTATTCTGGTTTCTCTCAAATACCTGTGTCGGCTAAAGATCAATCAAAGACTACTTTTACATGCCCTTTTGGTACCTTTGCTTATAGACGTATGCCTATTGGTTTATGTAATGCACCTGCTACCTTTCAAAGACGCATAATGGCTATATTCTCTGACTTTTGTGAAAAGATTTGTGAGGTTTTCATGGACGACTTTTCCGTCTATGGATCCTCTTTCGATGATTGCTTGAGCAATCTTGATCGATTTTTGCAGAGATGTGAAGAATCTAATCTTGTCTTGAATTGAGAAAAGTGCCACTTTATGGTTAATGAAGGTATTGTCTTGGGGTATAAAGTTTCTTAAAGAGGTATTGAAGTTGATAAAGCCAAAGTTGATGCTATTGAAAAGATGCCATGTCCCAAGGACATCAAAGTTATAAGAAGTTTCCTTGGTCACGCCGAATTTTACGGCAGGTTCATTAAGGACTTCTGAAAAATTTCTCGACCCCTGACTAATTTATTACAAAAAGATATACCATTTGTCTTTGATGATGATTGTGTAGAAGCATTTGAAATACTTAAGAAAGCATTGATCTCTGCACCTATTGTTCAACCACCTGATTGGAATTTACCCTTTAAAATTATGTGTGATGCTAGTGATTATGATGTAGGTGCTGTTCTAGGGTAAAGAGTTGATAAGAAATTAAATGTTATCCAATATGGTAGTAAGACTCTAGACAATGCTCAAAGAAATTATGCTACTACTGAAAAAGAATTCTTAGCAGTTGTATTTGCATGTGATAAGTTCAGACCTTATATTGTTGATTCTAAAGTAACTATTCACACTGATCATGCTGCTATTAAATATTTAATGGAAAAGAAAGATGCAAAACCTAGACTTATTAGATGGGTTCTCTTGCTACAAGAATTTTATTTGCATATTGTTGATAGAAAGGGAGCTGAGAACCCCGTTGCAGACAACTTGTCTAGGTTAGAAAATGTTCTTGGTGACCCACTACCTATTGATGATAGCTTTCCTGACGAGTAATTAAATGTCATAAGTACTTCTCGTAGTACTCCATGGTATGCTGATTATGCTAATTACATTGTTGCTAAATTTATACCACCTAGTTTCACATACCAGCAAAAGAAAAAGTTTTTCTATGATTTGAGACATTACTTTTGGGACGACCCACATCTTTATAAAGAAGGAGTAGATGGTGTTATTAGACGTTGTGTACCTAAGCATGAACAGGAACAGATCCTACGCAAGTGTCACTTCGAAGCTTATGGAGGACACCACGCTGGAGATAGAACTGCACATAAGGTATTGCAATCTGGTTTTTATTGGCCTACTCTCTTCAAGGATGCCCGTAAGTTTGTCTTGTCTTGTGATGAATGTCAAAGAATTGGTAATATTAGTAGACGTCAAGAAATGCCTATGAATTATTCACTTGTTATTGAACCATTTGATGTTTGGGGCTTTGATTATATGGGACCTTTTCCTACCTCTAATGGATATATACATATTTTAGTTGTTGTTGATTACTTTACTAAGTGGGTAGAAGCTATTCCAACTAGTAGTGCTGATCATAAAACTTCTATTAAAATGCTTAGAGAAGTTATTTTTCCGAGGTTTGGAGTCCCTAGATATTTAATGACTGATGGTGGTTCACATTTTATTCATGGTGCTTTCCGTAAAATGCTTGCTAAATATGACGTTAATCATAGAATTGCATCTCCTTATCACCCACAGTCTAGTGGTCAAGTAGAATTGAGTAATAGATAACTCAAATTAATTTTGCAAAAGACTGTCAATAGGTCTAGAAAGAATTGGTCCAAGAAACTTGATGATGCATTATGGGCCTATAGAACTGCATATAAAAATCCTATGGGTATGTCTCATAAAATTGTTTATGGAAAAGCATGTCACACTACAAAAAAATACACTTCCGTGATGATACATGTTTGTCACAAGAGGTCGCATTTTTGTCATGCATGTACATCCATGACAAATTTATGATGTAATCAAGATAGTCATACCGTCTTTGTCGAGAAGTGTTCCATGACATTACCAAAATTATCATCACGGAAGTGTCCACTTCCATGACGATAAATCACGCGTCACGAAGTGCTTTTCGCCAAGGGTGACCGACACGTGGCATCCACCGTAAGGGAACGCCATTAAGCTATCGGGTTGGGTTTTGGATCCGATAACCCGTTAACAGCCCCGACCAATGGGGCTTTTCCACGTGTAAAATCATCATTGGCTGGAGGAAACACGTGTCGACTCATCATTGGGACAGATGTCATCCACTCCTTTGGATGTAAGGCGCCTATGATACGTCGACACGTGGCACGCCCAACAAAGGCCCATTCTGTGAAAAGGCCGCCCGTTTGACTTGGTCAAAAGGCGGGCGGCCCATGGAAAGCTTGTTAACGGCCTGTTAGCATATAGCCCATTTACAGCCCGCTAACCCAAGGCCCGTTATGCCCTATGTGAATTAGGCCCGATGGCGTCATCTGGGCCATCCAATATGATTCCAGCCGTTTTCGCCGGCCCATGTATGGCCCATGACGTCTTCGGCCCATATGAGGCCCTTTGTAACTCTTGGCCCATTAGCGCCCGTCTTTGAAATCGCCCGTAATGAACGAAGTATTACTTTACACCCATTAACGGCCCGCGGTGAAACTGGCTGTGTAATGAACAATGTAATACTTTATACCCATTAACGGGCCGTTATTCCGTTGGGCGTTTCAGCCCAAGTTAACTTCGCCTTCGAGGGCCCATTTATTCTTGGGCTCATTTGCGACATTCGTTACTTACGGCCCCTTACTGTCATTTTCTGCTTGTGGGCCAAATTCAGCCCGTCGTTACAGTCGGCCCGTTTGTGGTCCGTTAGTCTGTTGGGCCATTTTCATAGCATCACCAAATACGGCCTATTAAGGGCTTGTTATGGTCAGCCCATAAAACGTACGATTTCCATTATAGGCCCGTCTACGGCCCATTAAAGGCCAGTACAAGACCCATAAATGAGTCGGCGGCCCATGGATCCTACGTGACATAAAAGTCCCATGGATCCTGCGAGACGTAGAAGGCCCATGGACACTGCGAGACATAGAAGGCCCATGGATCCTGCTAGACGTAGAAGGCCTACGAATCCTGCGAGACGTAGAAGGCCCATGGATCCTACGAGACGTAGAAGGCCAATGGATCCTATGAGACGTAGAAGGCCCATGGTCGGGCGAGTTGGCCCCTGTTTGAACGATATAGCATATTCAAAGAATTATCCTACTAAAAAGCATACACTATACAACAAAGAGATCAAGGCATAGAAAAGTAGAATAATCCTACACTATACAATAAAGAAATTACAGCCGATTATACCCACTGGGCGTTATGGTACGGCACAGGTGATAATAAAGTATACACAAACAACAAATTACATACACTGGGCAAATACGGCTCATACATCATGGACGTGCATCAACTTAACTCCATTTGAACTATAATATCTTCAGAAAATAGGATTGGCGAATTTCAGATAACACAAATTTCAGTCTGCAAAATCTCCAATTCCTTCATGGTTACCTCAGTGTCTTGTTTCATTTTTTTGACTCCTGCATCTAATACCTGCATGTCCAGTCTCAACTTGTTGATTATACGTTGACAATCATGTACACGTTGTCTTGCCACCTCTAGTTGATGCTCGAGAACATCAGCACATTCCAATTCCAATCCATAATCATTCGGTAACGGCCATGCCGCACTGCTCACAATTTTTTCTGTTGATGTCGCTTCATCCTGAAATGTTTCTGTAAGTACACACGACTAGGGCAAAAATATAGTTACAACAGTGAAGCGAACAAGACACTATTTTTTACTACATTGCAAAACAGGACTAACAATAATTTTACACGTCACTTTCACAAAAAAAATGTTACACGTCAGGAAGCATAAGCAGGTGATATTTTAAAAATTATAAAAAAGATAGTCAGTGCAGCCTGCATACAGAAATCCTCTTAGCTCACCAGAGGAGCATGATGTTGGGGCCCAATCGAAAACACAGACAAGTTACAAATTTAGACATCACGTTGCGTATAAGTAAGCAAGCAGTTGGCCATTCTGTACCTCAATTAAAGTCTTAGGGAGCATAATGAACATAAGAGGGTTTCATACAAACATACTACAACAGGCAAAACTATGCAATCATTATCGTAGTATAAACTAGATTGTGAGCCTCATGCAATAATAGTTGGTTAATAGACTTCAAAGCTTCAGTCACACTTCGGCAGAGTAATTAAATGGTAAGGCCTTTAATTATTTCAACTAATAGTGATACAAGTACCAAACATCAGGCATAATTATTTGGGCATCTCATTAAGTGAGGAAAAATAAAGCAATTGAAAAGAGAAAATTAACTATGCTTGAAACAAACAAGGAATTGAACCATTGAGTTGCATACAGTGACTTACCTTAGTAGGTTGAAGAGGCTCAACACAGCTCCTACTTCTCTTGCAAGGCTCCTTCCTAACATCTTGTACTTGGAAATCCTCAATCTTAACTTCATCGCACCCCCTCTGGAAGGTGACACAAACTAGTTACTCATCTCCTTGGAAGATAAATATGCATACTTTCCAGTCTGTGAACACAAAAGGATGAGATTATAACAAAACAACACCACATAATGAAACATGCCGCATCTCTTGCACTTGCACACAATGAAATGAGCATTTACTATGTCTGCACTATGTAAAAACTAGGCATACCTTCGAACTGGATCTCCAGGTACTCTTGGAGAGCCTACTGTAGTGTACAGCCAAACCTTTATATCACCTATGAGTTAGACAAGGCCCCACTACAGCAGCCCTTAGTGTTTAAATCGTTGACAAGCTTTGTTAGAGCGTTAGGTCAAGAACAGCAAGTAATCAAAGCAAACAGTACTAGTATGGCTGGCTGATGCAAACAAGCAATTGAACAGATGTGTGTGCAAATCTTACATATCAAGAAAAGAAGCAAAGAAGGAGGCTTAAAGACCATCACTTGACTGACCAGATTTAAGGGGCATTTAAACATCATGTGCAACGTATGAACTAAGATAAACATTGCATATTCTAGAGTCTACAATGGAATGCACATGTATTAGGTTATGCCATGTATGATGATGCCTAAATGTACAGATAGCAGGCAGGAGTGATTCATCATTGCACGCACAATTTAATTGCAGGTTAAGGGCCAGTTCGATTCCGCCTTTTCAGGGCATATTGTCAAAATAAGCCATAAAAGATGTAAAGAAGTCATTTTTGAGTTATGGGCTTGGGCTTAACTAATTTCGCTTTGGAGGGGGTTTGGGTAGAACCTCACTAAAATTGAACGGAAGGGAATAGTGAAATGACTCATTGTTCGCCTATATTACACTCAAAATGCAATCACGACGCCTGTGTCACACCTGACCCTCAAGTAAAAACAAACACACAAGCATTCATTGCCCTGCCCGCTTGCATCTCCTCTCCCTTTCTCTCTACCTCGATCCCACGCTGCAAAGACTAGGGTTCCTCCAAAGGAGCGGGTCGCCACCGTCCCATCCGCCTGGTCCTCGATGATACTATGTCCAGCTAGGCTACATGGCCGGCGGTAGGGCAAATCTCCTGGATGCTCCTCCCTCTGGCGCCGCCTCATTCTCATGGTCTCCAGAGCTGCTCCACTATGGTTCATCCAACGACTACTCCGGAGGGCGCTGCACAACTCGGCCGATGCCACATCGGCGAAGGCACCTTGTTCCCCTCCTCCTCCAAGGCCATGGCCTTGAGGTGCTGTTGAAGGATGAGCTCATCCAACAAGGTGAGGATCTCCTCTGATTTTTTGCCAAATTTTCATTCTGATCCACTATACGATGAATTGCTATGAGCTGCTTCTGCTGCTGCTATATGATGCATTGCTATGAGCTGGTCCTACTGCTGCTATATGATGAATTGCTATGAGCTGCTGCTCCTGTATGATGAGTTGCTATGAGCTGCCGCTGCTGCTATATGATGAATTGCTATGAGCTGCTACTGCTGCTATATGATGAGTTGCTACAAGCTGCTCCTGCTGCTGTTAAATGATGAATTGCTATGAGCTGCTCCTGCTGCTGCTATATGATGAATTGCTATGAGCTTTTCCTGCTGCTGCTGCTATATGATGAATTGCTATGAGTTGCTGCTGGTATATGATGAATTGCAGACTGCTGCTGCTATATGATGAGTTGCTATGAGCTGCTGCTGCTGCTATATGATGCTTTCAGGTGGTGCTGCTATATGATAATAACCAGCCACTTGGACCATCGAATTTAAATAAATAATTGTTCTTCATTTAAATGTGGGTCATGCATTCTTTGTTTAAATTAGGCAATGGGATCTCTATGGAAAACATTGACCAAAGTAGATTGTGCCAAGTAGATGGTATCTTTGTATTTGCATTTTGAGCAAATAATGATGGTCTGTTTTCCTATCATATTAATTACTGCACTGGGTTCAATTTGTGATGTTTGCAAGTCAAATTAATTTCCATATGGGCAGCAAAATGAAAAATATATATAATGCAATCTAGACTTTCCACTGATCATAAGCTGAAAACACAATGAAAATAACTGGTTGGCGTATTACATGGAGCTTATATTCACAGGTGCTTATTTTCTTAGGATAACTCGTAATAACTGTCCCTAAGAAACTTGGCTAATAGAACTGGCATACAAATAAGATGTCACGATGATTGCAATGGAGGAGTGACGTACCATAGCACACTGTATAGGCTCACCGCTGCCTCTCCTTTTTTTGCGATGTTCCATGAAATTGCCACATACATATTGTACTTTTTCATTGTGTAACCCTATCTGCAAGTTGACACGGCTAATTTCAGACATATCTACATGATACTACATTGCATATCCCTTGCGCATATTTAAACCACCAATTAACGATTGTGTGCGTACCATAAACTAGCCATGACTCAGATGCTGGATCAAGGTGCACTCTAAGGGAGCCTAATGTAGTGCACTAGAATTCCTACATGCCACCTACGATTTTGTGTAATGTATCGCCCTGTTCCTAAATATATGTCTTTGTAGAGATTCCAATATGGACCACATACAGATGTATATAGATGCATTTTCGAGTGTAGATTCACTCATTTTGCTCCGTATGTAGCCTATAGTGGAATCTCTAGAAAGACTTATATTTAGGAATGGAGGTACGAGGTAGTATCATGTATGACATCTACATATCTAATTTAGCAGCCAGTAGTAGAAATCATTGTGCGCACAAGGGATTACTGGTCGAAAATCCTAGCAAAGCACGCTGGCAGGCACAGAACAATACAACAGAGAGAGACGCGCTTACAAGATCATAACAATGCCTCAGTCCAGGATCTTGGCTGGCCAAGCTGTTAGATCCAGAAGAAACATCGTCCTTGTAGTTTTTGCCAGCTGCATAACAGGTAACAGCGACCGGTTAGTATATTTGAAGTACATCGGGCAGGTGATGCTGGACGGGTTTAAAGGTGACAAGTACCTAGGCCGTGGCGGGTGCTTGGCATCTCTCCACACGGTGGGAATGTTGGGGAACGTAGTAATTTCAAAAATTTCCTACGATCACGCAAGACCATGGTGATGGCATAGCAACGAGAGGGAGAGTGTCCGTCCACGCACCCTCGTGAGACCGAAAGCGAAGCGTTATAACAACGCTGTTGATGTAGTCGTGCGTCTTCACGATCCGACCGATCCAAGCACCGAACGACGGCACCTCCGAGTTCTCGCACACGTTCAGCTCGATGACGATCCCGGACTCGATCCAGCAAAGTGTCGGGATGAGTTCCGTCGACGACGGCGTGGTGACGATGTTGATGCTCCACCGACGCAGGGCTTCGCCTAAGCTCCGCGACGATATGACTTCTCCGCGCAGGCTTCGCCTAAGCTCCGCGACGATATGACCAAGTCGAATATGGTGGAAGGGGCACCGCACACGGCTAAGGAAAGATTCGTAGATCAACTTGTGTCTCATGGGGTGCCCCTGCCCCGTATATAAAGGAGGCAAGGAGGAGGTGGCCGCCCAAGGGGAGGCGACAAGGAGGAGTCCTACTCCCACCGGAGTAGGACTCCCCCTCTCTAGTTGGAGTAGGATTGGGGAGGGGAAAGAGGAAGGGCGCCGCCTCTCCTTGTCCTATTCGGACTGGAAGGGGAGGGGGCGCAGCCCACCTGGCCGGCCCTTCTCCTTCTCCCTTGAGGCCCATGAAGGCCCATATACCCCGGGGTTCCGTAACCCCGGTGTTCAGAATATCCTGCTTTCACTGGAACCATTCAAGTCCAAACATAGGCTTCCAATATATCAATCTTTATGTCTCGACCATTTCGAGACTCCTCGTCATGTCCGTGATCACATCCGGGACTCGAACAAACTTCGTGCATCAATACTTATAAACTCATAATGAACTGTCATCGAAGCGTTAAGCGTGCGGACCCTACGGGTTCGAGAACTATGTAGACATGACCTAGAACCATTCTCGGTCAATAACCAATAGCGGAACCTGGATGCCCATATTGGTTCCTACATATTCTACGAAGATCTTTATCGGTCAAACCGCATAACGACATCGTTGTTCCCTTTGTCATCGGTATGTTACTTACCCGAGATTCGATCGTCGGTATCCAATACCTAGTTCAATCTCGCTACGGTAAGTCTCTTTACTCGTTCCGTAATACATCATCTCACAACTAACTCATTAGTTGTAATGCTTGCAAGGCTTAGGTGATGTGTATTACCGAGAAGGCCTAGAGATACCTCTCCGACGATCGGAGTGAAAAACCTAATCTCAAATACGCCAACCCAACAAGTACCTTTGGAGACACCTGTAGTACTCCTTTATAATCACCCGATTCGTTGTGACGTTTGGTAGTACCAAAGTGTTCCTCCGTAAACGGAGTTGCATAATCTCATAGTTACAGGAACATGTATAGGTCATGAAGAAAGCATTAACATACTAAACGATCAAGTGTTAAGCTAACGGAATGGGTCATGTCAATCAGATCATTCAACTAATGATGTGACCTTGTTAATCAAATAACAACTCCTTGTTCATGGTTAGGAAACATAACCATCTTTGATTAACAAGCTAGTCAAGTAGAGGCATACTAGTGACATACTGTTTGTCTATATATTCACACATGTATTATGTTTCCGGTTAATACAATTCTAGCATGAATAATAAACATTTATCATGATATAAGGAAATAAATAATAACTTTATTATTGCCTCTAGGGCATATTTCCTTCAGTCTCCCACTTGCACTAGAGTCAATAATCTAGATTACAAAGTAATGATCCTTACACCCATGGAGTCTTGGTGCTGATCATGTTTTGCTCGTGGAAGAGGCTTAGTCAATGGGTCTGCAACATTCAGATCCGTATGTATTTTGCAAATCTCTATGTCTCCCACTTGGACTTGGTCCCGAATGGAATTGAAGCGTCTCTTGATGTGCTTGGTCCTCTTGTAAAATCTGGATTCCTTTGCCAAGGCAATTGCACCAAGATTGTCACGAAAGATCTTCATCGGTCCCGATGCACTAGGTATGACACCTAGATCGGAAATGAACTCTTTCATCCAGACTCCTTCATTCGCTGCTTCGAAGCAGCTATGTACTCCGCTTCACATGTAGATCCCGCCACGACGCTTTGTTTAGAACTGCACCAACCGACAGCTCCACCGCTTAATAAAAACACGATCCGGTTTGCGATTTAGAATCGTCCGGATCGGTGTCAAAGCTTGCATCGACGTAACCATTTACGACTAGCTCTTTGTCACCTCCATATACGAGAAACATATCCTTAGTCCTTTTCGTATTTCAGGATGTTCTTGACCGCTGTCCAGATGATCCACTCTGGATTACTTTGGTACCTTCCCGCCAAGCTTACAGCTAAGCATACGTCGGTCTGGTACACAGCATTGCATACATGATAGAGCCTATGGCTGAAGCATAGGAACATCTTTCATTTTCTCTCTATCTTCTGCTGTGGTCGGGCATTGAGTCGACTCAATCTTACACCTTGTAACACAGTAAAAAACCTTTCTTTGCCTGATCCATTTTGAACTTTTTCAAAACTTTATCAAGGTATGTGCTTTGTGAAAGTCCAATCAAGCGTCTTGATCTATCTCTATAGATCTTGATGCCCAATATGTAAGCAGCTTCACCGAGGTCTTTCATTGAAAAACTTTTATTCAAGTATCCTTTTATGCTATCCAGAAATTCTATATCATTTCCAATCAATAATATGTCGTCCACATATAATATTAGAAATGCTCTGAGCTCCCACTCACTTTCTTGTAAATACAAAGCTTCTCCAAAAGTCTGACAAACCCATATGCTTTGATCACATTATCAAAGCGTTTATTCCAACTCCGAGAGGCTTGCACTGACCATAAATTGATCGTTGGAGCTTGCACACTTTGTTAGCACCTTTTGGATCGACAAAACCTTCTGGTTGCATCATATACAACTCTTCTTCTAGAAATCCATTCAAGAATGCAGTTTTACATCCATTTGCCAAATTTCATAATCATAAAATGCGGCAATTGCTAACATGATTCGGACAGACTTAAGCATCGCTTCGGGTGAGAAAGTCTCATCGTAGTCAACTCCTTGAACTTGTCGAAAACCTTTTGCAACAAGTCGAGCTTTGTAGACAGTTACATTACCATCGGCGTCGGTCTTCTTCTTAAAGATCCATTTATTTTCAATGGCTTGCCGATCATCGGCAAGTCAACCAAAGTCCATACTTTGTTCTCATACATGGATCCCATCTCAGATTTCATGGCTTCCAGCCATTTTGCGAATCTGGGCTCACCATCGCTTCTTCATAGTTTGTAGGTTGGCCATGGTCAAGTAACATGACTTCGAAATAAGATTACCGTACCACTCAGTGCGTATTTTACTCTGGTTGACCTCGAGGTTCATAGCAACTTGATCTGAAGCTTCATGATCATCATCATTAGTTTCCTCACTAATTGGTGTAGTTGTCACAGAACCATTTCTTGTGATGAACTACTTTCCAATAAGGGATCGATCTGATTATCTCATCAAGTTCTACTTTCCTCCCACTCACTTCTTTCGAGAGAAACTCCTTCTCTAGAAAGGACCCGAATTTAGCAACGAAAATCTTGCCTTCAGATCTGTGATAGAAGGTGTTACCCAACAGTCTCCTTTGGGTATCCTATGAAGACACATTTTCCGATTTGGGTTCGAGCTTATCTGGTTGAAGTTTCTTTACATAAGCATCGCAGCCCCAAACTTTAAGAAACGACAACTTTGGTTTCTTGCCAAACCACAGTTCATAAGGCGTCGTCTCAACGGATTTTGACGGTGTCCTATTCAACGTGAATGCGGCCGTCTCTAAAGCATAACCCCAAAACGATAGCGGTAAATCGGAAATAGACATCATAGATCGCACCATATCTAGTAAAGTACGATTCGACGTTCGACACACCATTTCTCCGTGGTGTTCGGGTGGCGTGAGTTGCGAAACTATTCCACATTGTTTCAAATGTAAACCAAACTCGTAACTCAAATATTCTCCTCCACGATCAGATCGTAGAAACTTTATTTTCTTGTTACGATGATTTTCCACTTCACTCTGAAATTCTTTGAACTTTTCAAACGTTTCAGATTTGTGTTTCATTAAGTAGATATAACCATATCTGCTTAAATCATCTGTGAAGGTGAGAAAATAACGATATCCGCCAAGTGCCTCAACATTCATTGGACCACAAACATCGGTATGTATGATTTCCAACAAATCAGTTGCTCGCTCCATAGTTCCGGAGAACGGCGTTTTGGTCATCTTGCCCATGAGGCACGGTTCGCAAGTACCAAGTGATTCATAATCAAGTGATTCCAGAAGCCCATCAGTATGGAGTTTCTTCATGCGTTTTACATCGATATGACCTAAACGGCAGTGCCACAAATAAGTTGCACTATCATTATCAACTCTGCATCTTTTGGCTTCAACATTATGAATATGTGTATCACTACTGTCGAGATTCAACAAGAATAGACCATTCTTCAAGGGTGCATGACCATAAAAGATATTACTCATATAAATAGAACAACCATTATTCTCTGATTTAAATGAATAACCGTCTCGCATTAAACAAGATCCAGATATAATGTTCATGCTCAACGCCGGCACCAAATAACAATTATTTAGGTCTAAAACTAATCCGAAGGTAGATGTAGAGGTAGCGTGTCGATCATGATCACATTGACTTTGGAACCATTTCCCACGCGCGTCGTCACCTCGTCCTTTGCCGTGCTCGTCTATTCCGTAGTCCCTGCTTGAGTTGCAAATATTAGCAATGTAACCAGATCAAATACCAGTGCTACTACGAGCTCTAATAAGGTACACATCAATAACATGTATATCACATATACCTTTGTTCACCTTGCCATCCTTTTATCCGCCAAATACTTGGGGCAGTTCCGCTTCGAGGTCCGGTCTGCTTGCGGTAAAACACTCGATTTCAGGCTTAGGTCCAGACTTGGGTTTCTTCTCTTGATCAGCAACTTTCTTGCTGTTCTTTTGAAGTTTCCTTCTTCTTCCCTTTGCCCTTTTCTTGAAACTAGTGGTCTTGTTGACCATCAACACTTGATGCTCTTTCTTGATTTCTACCTCCATGCTTTTAGCATTGCGAAGAGCTCAGAATTGTCTTAGTCATCCCTTGCATATTATAGTTCATCACGAAGCTCTTGTAGCTTGGTGGCAGTGATTGGAGAATTCATCAATGACACTATCATCCGGAAGATTAACTCCCAGCTGAATTAAGTGATTGTCATACCCGGACATTTTGAGTATGTGCTCACCGACGTAACTATTCTCCTCCATCTTGCAGCTATAGAACTTATTGGAGACTTCATATCTCTCAATCCGGGCATTTGCTTGAAATATTAACTTCAACTCCTGGAACATCTCATATGCTCCATGACGTTCAAAACGTCGTTGAAGACCCGTTCTAAGCCGTAAAGCATGGCACACTGAACTATAGAGTAGTCATCAGCTCGCTTTGCGGACGTTCATAACTTCGGCTCAAGATCTGCAGCAGGCTCGTCACCCAGCGGTGCTTCCAGGGCGTAATTTTTACGTGCAGCAATGAGGATAATCCTCAAATTCGGACCCGATCGTGTAATTGCTACCATCATCTTTCAACTTTGCTTTCTCAAGGAACGCATTAAAATTCAACGGAACAACAAAGACGAGCCATCTATCTACATTAAACATAGACAAGCAAAATACTATCGGTACTAAGTTCATGATAAATTTAAGTTCAATTAATCATATTAAAAACTCCCACTTAGATGACATCTCTCTAGTCATCTAAGTGATCACGTGATCCAAATCAACTAAACCATGTCCGATCATCACGTGAGACGGAGTAGTTTAAATGGTGAACATCACTATGTTGATCATATCTACTATATGATTCACGTTCGACCTTCGGTCTCCGTGTTCCGAGGCCATATCTGTTATATGCTAGGCTCGTCAAGTTTAACCTGAGTATTCCGCGCAGCAACTGTTTTGCACCGTTGTAGATGGACGAGAACTTATCACACCGATCATCACGTGGTGTCTGGGTACTACGAACTTTGGCAACGGTGCATACTCAGGGAGAACACTTCTTGATAATTTTTTAGTGAGAGATCATCTTATAATGCTACCGTCAAACAAAGCAAGATAAGATGCATAAAGGATAAACATCACATGCAATCAATATAAGTGATATGATATGGTCATCATCATCTTGTGCTTGTGATCTCCATCGCCGAAGCACCGTCATGATCACCATCGCCACCGCGCGACACCTTGATCTCCATCGTAGCATCGTTGTCGTCTCGCCAACTATTGCTTCTACGACTATCGCTACTCCTTAGTGATAAAGTAAAGCAATTACATGGCGTTGCATTTCATACAATAAAGCGACAACCATATGGCTCCTGCCGATTGCCGATAACTCGGTTACAAAACATGATCATCTCATACAATAAAGTATAGCATCACGTCTTGACCATATCACATCACAACATGCCCTGCAAAAACAAGTTAGACGTCTTCTACTTTGTTGTTGCAAGTTTTACGTGGCTGCTACGGGCTGAGCAAGAACCGTTCTTACCTCGCATCAAAACCACAACGATACTTCGTCAAATTGACTCCGTTTAACCTTCTCAAGGACGGGCGAGCCACACTCGATTCAACTAAAGTGAGAGAGACAGACACCCGCCGTCACCTTTAAGCAACGAGTGCTCGGGCGGTGAAACCAGTCTCGCGTAAGCGTCTGGCGTAATGTCGGTCCGGGCCGCTTCATCTCACAATACCGCTGAACCAAAGTATGACATGCTGGTAGGCAGTATGACTTGTATCGTCCACAACTCACTTGTGTTCTACTCGTGCATATGACGTCAACGCATAAAACCAGGCTCGATACCATCGTTGGGGAACGTAGTAATTTCAAAAATTTCCTACGATCACGCAAGACCATGGTGATGGCATAGCAACGAGAGGGAGTGTCGTCCGTACGCACTCGTGAGACCGAAAGCGAAGCGTTATAACAACGCTGTTGATGTAGTCGTAAGTCTTCACGATCCGACCGATCCAAGCACCGAACGTCACGGCACCTCCGAGTTCTGCACACGCTCAGCTCGATGACGATCCCGGACTCCGATCCAGCAAAGTGTCGGGATGAGTTCCACAAGACGACGGCGTGGTGGACGATGTTGATGCTCCACCGACGCAGGGCTTCGCCTAAGCTCCGCGACGGTATGACTTCTCCGCGCGAGGGCTTCGCCTAAGCTCATGACGATATGACCAAAGTGGAATATGGTGGAAGGGGCACCGCACGGCTAAGGAAAGATCCGTAGATCAACTTGTGTCTCATGGGGTGCCCCTGCCTCGTATATAAAGGAGGCAAGGAGGAGGTGGCGCCCAAGGGGGCGGCGCACAAGGAGGAGTCCTACTCCCTCCGGAGTAGGACTCCCCCTCTCCTAGTTGGAGTAGGATTGGGAGGGGAAAGAGGGAAGGCGCCGCCCCCTCTCCTTGTCCTATTCGGACTGGAAGGGGAGGGCGCGCAGCCCACCTGGCCGGCCCTTCTCCTTCTCCCTTGAGGCCCATGAAGGCCCATATACCCCCGGGGTTCCGTAACCCCGGTGTTCGATAACATCCTGTTTTCACTCGAACCATTCCAAGTCCAAACATAGGCTTCCAATATATCAATCTTTATGTCTCGACCATTTGAGACTCCTCGTCATGTCCGTGATCACATCCGGACTCAACAAACTTCGTGCATCAATACTTATAAACTCATAATGAACTGTCATCGAACGTTAAGCGTGCGGACCCTACGGGTTCGAGAACTATGTAGACATGACCTAGAACCATTCTCGGTCAATAACCAATAGCGGAACCTGGATGCCCATATTGGTTCCTACATATTCTACGAAGATCTTTATCGGTCAAACCGCATAACGACATACGTTGTTCCTTTGTCATCGGTATGTTACTTACCCGAGATTCGATCGTCGGTATCCAATACCTAGTTCAATCTCGTTACGGTAAGTCTCTTTACTCGTTCCGTAATACATCATCTCACAACTAACTCATTAGTTGTAATGCTTGCAAGGCTTAGGTGATGTGTATTACCGAGAAGGCCTAGAGATACCTCTCCGACGATCGGAGTGACAAAACCTAATCTCAAATACGCCAACCCAACAAGTACCTTTGGAGACACCTGTAGTACTCCTTTATAATCACCCGATTCGTTGTGACGTTTGGTAGTACCAAAGTGTTCCTCCGGTAACGGAGTTGCATAATCTCATAGTTACAGGAACATGTATAGGTCATGAAGAAAGCATTAACATACTAAACGATCAAGTGTTAAGCTAACGGAATGGGTCATGTCAATCAGATCATTCAACTAATGATGTGACCTTGTTAATCAAATAACAACTCCTTGTTCATGGTTAGGAAACATAACCATCTTTGATTAACAAGCTAGTCAAGTAGAGGCATACTAGTGACATACTGTTTGTCTATATATTCACACATGTATTATGTTTCCGGTTAATACAATTCTAGCATGAATAATAAACATTTATCATGATATAAGGAAATAAATAATAACTTTATTATTGCCTCTAGGGCATATTTCCTTCAGGGAATTAGGTTAGAAACATCGAGGGTGATGACGTTGCGCTGGCTGTCGGGGTTCGGTAAGGAGATCTAGAACCGTCGAGTAGGGTGTTTGTGGAGCGGCTCCGGTAGGGTGGACTACGGTGTGGGCGAAGGGGATCTGTGGCTGTGGACGAGAGCGTAGGTGAAGCTGCTCCGGTGGTTGGGTTAAGGATGGTGTCGACGATGCGGATCTGCGGCCGTGGACGGGGCATCAGAAGCTGCTCCGATGGTTGGGTTAAGGATGGTGTCGACGATGCGGATCTGCGGCCGTGGATGGGGCGTCAGAAGCTGCTCCGGTGGTTAGGTTAAGGGTGGCATCGACGATGCGGATCTGCGGCCGTGGACGGGGCATCAGAAGATGCTCCGG
Source organism: Aegilops longissima (assembly GCA_021605205.1). Classification (NCBI taxonomy): domain Eukaryota; kingdom Viridiplantae; phylum Streptophyta; class Magnoliopsida; order Poales; family Poaceae; genus Aegilops; species Aegilops longissima. The sequence goes on along the minus strand of CM038676.1, from coordinate 571,325,876 downwards.
TAGGTTGGATGAGGGTGCGAGGAAGAGGATCTGAGGCCGTGGACTTGTGAGTTGGCAAAGCGGCCCCGGTAGGGTTGAGAATGGTATAGGTGAAGCTACTCCGGTAGGGTTGATGCCGGTGTCGGCGAAGCGGCTCTGGTAGGGTTGAGGACGGTGTTGGCGAAGCGGCTCCGGTAGGGTTGAGGAAGGTGTCGGCGAAGAGGATCAGAAGCCGTCGACGGGGGCGTCGGTGGGGCGGCTCCGGGGGTGTGGACGAAGCGTCTCCGGTGGGGAGTAAGAATGAGCTGCGGCAGATGCGCGGCGGTTGACGAGAGTACCGGCGAAGCAGATCCGGCGCCGTGGACAAGGCCGGCACTGAATGGGCTGTGGTACAGTGGTGGATGAGCAGTCTACTTGTTTCTAGGGGAGGTGGGAGGGGTAGATGCGGCCGCAGAAGTAGATCCGACGAAGTGGACGCCGCTGGCCGTGAATGGGCTATGGTACGCCGATCGATGAGCAGTCTAGTGTTTCGAGAGGGGAGGGGAGAAAGGGCGATGAAGTACGGACGGTGTGATGTAAGATGCTCTGGTGCTGTGGAGTTAGTCGTTTTTATGGAGGGGAGAGAAATGGGGTGCCGTGTAGTGGGGAACCAGAAGTTACCAAAGCAGCCCCGACCTATCATGTAGATGAGTGCGGTATTGTAATTGTTGGTCTCCGTGCACCAAGGACAAAAGGGGGATTTCGCATGCTAAAGACAAAGGTGGCGGAAATTTTAGAAGGAGGCGGGAGATTTTGCATACCACGGATCATTCGTATCCAGTTTCAACTAATTTTGGACCGTGCTAGCGGAAGGTCAAGCTAGACTGTGTACACGGGCACACGTCGTGTTAATAACTGGTGTGAAGTCCACCCCGAAAAAAGACAATAACTCGGGATGATGCGCCGATAACTTGGCGTTCACACGGCGCGACCAATCGTCACGGGTGTAGTGGCGCGTGCTCACAAAAAGGGATCAAACGCTCAGCCTATGTATTTCTCGTAAATAGATAATTTAGTGCCATTGGTTATTTACTTTAAACATAATGCATTGACGTGTTAGTGTAGAGGCGCACAAAAAGAAATGGATATTGTAGTTAGCTACTTAAAAGTGTTACCTCATATGATTACATAGCCTCCATTTAATAAATTATGCATCCCATTGAATTCATATATGAATATCACATATATTACTTAAAAATAGAAACTTAAATCATCCAAGACTAATGAATTTGAATGCAAGAGTAACAATGGTGCATGTGCATGATAGCTACATTGGTTGTTTGAAGAAACATCACTGTAACTTTGGCATGCACAACTGAAAAGGTTTATTTAAATAGAAATAATGTGATATGTGAGTGTCCAATCTTTATAGCGTTGAATCGATATTAAACCTTTGGCCACGATACGAAGTAGATATTGACTTATGTTCAAGCCATGCACGTCCACGATCGCTAGATAGTGATACGTGAATGAATTGTGCAATCTGTCTCACATGCATACATATCTCATTTCCCTGTGGGCATCGGAATCACACACGCGCACTTCATGTATTTCTCTCCCTCCGTCAGGGTTAAATTCGTCTTTCTACCCCGTCCTACAAGTCTCTCACACAGAAACACACACACGCTCTCTATGTCTAACACGCCCACCTCTTTAATTCCGCCCACCCACAGCCACTAATGTCTCAAAGTATAATAATGTCTCTCACACATATGCTATCTACCTATCCCTTAATATAGCTAGATATGTGTCACACAAACTCCTTCTCCCTACTAGTAAGATGCCCATGTGCGTTGCACGGAACATCAAGATGCATTTGTATGAGAAGTTTATCTTGTGGGAGAAAAGGATGAACAAGGGAATGCCTTATTTGCAAATGCGGAGAGGGGTGTGGGTATCTTTTTGCAAAATTGCCATATTTTCCTTCCTGTCCGTCGGATATAAATCAGATGGCCTATATTGCAGGATGGCAGGAACACCATCATCACCAACTCTGTTTTTTTATAAGAGTAGAGATATGTGAGTGTCACTACCCCCCCCCCCCCACACACACACCCGCACTTCCCAACACCGAAGGAGTAGGGTGACACCTCGATCTTGATACTAATCTATCGACTGGCTTCTCACTGAAACATACACACACACACACACACACTACCCGACACCGAAGGAGTAGGGTGACACCTCGATCTTGATACTAATCTATCGACTGGATTCTCTCTCAAACATACACACACACTACCCGGCACCGAAGGAGTAGGGTGGCACATCGATCTTGATAATAATCTATCGACTCCTCTTTCAAACACACACACACACACACACACACACACACACACACACACTCGCTAGTTGTGCCTCTGTGCCTACCGCGCACACTCTCGATACGTCTTTCTCTCCATCCCCCCCCCCCCCAAATGACAGCAGAAGGGTGACAGCTCGATCTGATCATAATCTGTCAATTGGTTTCTCTCTCAAACATTGTGTCTCGATGCCTCGCTCGGTAGCCCCTCGATATGTAGACTTCTCACGACGCATAGCTGTAGTGACGATGACGCTGAACCCAGTGTGCCTTGTTTTTACCGGCCTCATGTGATAGTTTTCACCCTGTTTTATGTTAATTAACAAGGCAACCTTTTCTTTGTTACTACTAGTGAATCTGAAATCATTCAGGACAGACATAAAATATATCACTTCAACCCAAGTATCGCAGAAACTATTTTAAAATAAATTAGCTAGCTGCCCGTGCATTGCACGAAACATCAAGATGCATTTGTTCGAGTAGTTTATCTTGTGAGAGAAAAGGCTGAACGAGGGAAGGCCTTATTTGCGAACGTGGAGAGACGTGTGGGTATATTTTTGCAAAATTGCCAGAGTTTCTTTCCTATCCGTTAGATATAAATCCGACGGCCTATATTGCAGGATGGCACGCACACCATCATCACCAACTCTGTTTTCTACTCCCTCCGTCCGAAAATACTTGTCATCAAAATGGATAAAAATAGATGTATCTAAAACTAAAATACGTCTAGATACATTTCCTTTTATCCCTTTTGATGACAAGTATTTCCGGACGGAGGGAGTATTTGTCTTTCTAGAGATTTCAACAAGTGACTATGACCGGACCTTACCAACATACTCAAAAAAGTAGTCCATAATTTTGATGTTACCCTCTTTTCTTGGCGATGCAGTGCCATATGGATACCTCATAAATAAATCAAGGACAAAACTGACCCCTTCCTGAAAAGACATACGTAGCAAAATGAGTGAATCCACACTCTAAAATATGTCTACATACACATGCGTATGTGGTAGTCCATTTGAAATCTGAAAAATACAAATGTTTAGGAACGAATGGAGTATATATAAGAGTAGACATGGAGATATATCTCCAGCATGGTCTACAACAAAAATGTGCTGGGCTGGTTAGCGCCGGAAGCTCGTAACGCGATGACATGAGTTCGAATTCTGTCTTTTAATTTTAGATTTGTATATTATATATTACTCTACTTATTTAATATATACTTCTTTGGCTATCTTGACCTTGAAAGTGGAACCCACAGAGTACTTAGAATATTAAGGATGGACTTGTATCTTTTTAACTTTCTGTACGAAGCTGTAGCCACCTTGAAAGTCACGTGTACACTGTACATGCAATTAACTTTTTATAGAGGGACAATCATACGGGCAATTAACTCAAATGGATTGGATGTTACTCTATTATTTCCAGCATAAACAGCATCTCCAATGGCAGCTGGCAAATTTCTTCCCGCTTCCTTCCGCTGGAGGATTTACATCAAACGCCAAAAGCGCACATTTTACAACTCTAACCAACCAGATGAAATTCGTGCAAACACGGACTGATTTCATATAAGCACGAACGATTTCAGATAAAAAGCCGGATCTTCATATAAACATGATGGATTTCATTACATTTACATGAACTAAGAGGTGCCAATCCGGCTCTCTTGTATAATTAATACTCCCTCCGTCCGGAAATACTTGTCCTAGAAATGGATATATCTAGACTTATTTTAGTTCTAAATGGCCGCCCGCGGATCCCTTTGTCTTCCTCATGTCCGTCAGACACTTGCGGGGTCGACGAAGGTCCTCGGAAGAGACGAAGCAGCAAAGAAACCACCTGAATCCGCGGTCGTCGCCTCGGCGATGGCCTTCATGGGTCCCAAGTGGCGGCGGCCTCACGTGTTCTACTTCTCCTTGATGATGGCGGCGGACACGGAGAAGCTGGCCACCGACTCGTCGCTCTCCACGCACCCGGATTCTGTCTCTGCCTGCATGGCGCTGCCGCATGCACGGGAGGCACGCCCACAGACACGGGAGGCGCGGCCACCGCAGACACTGGTGGCGCGGTACGACGCGGCAGTGACGGCGCCTGTACCGGCGTGCTCATTGTCGTGCCGGCGTGGAGCAACTCGCCACCCCTCATCGAGCTGAACTGGAGCGGCGAGTTGCTGAACCACGCGCCTGCTTGGGGCGGCAACTGGCCCCGTCGGGCCAAGCGAGGTTGGTGAAGCACCGAGCGGCCTCGCCCGTATCCGGAGGGCTCGGCGGGCCACCCAGCCGTGTAATATGCTGGAGAACGGCTCACCGGAAGCCATCGGAAGGGTGGAGAAAATGGTGAAGCAGGAGAGGGGGGAGCGGCGGAGGGGTGCGATTCTTGCCCGCCGTCCGTCTCGCCTCGTAAATAGAGGGCGGACGGTAGGAGCTTGGCGGCGCCCGCCTCGTTTAAACCGAGGGCGGACGGGAGGAGCTCGGCCGGTGTTGCGTTTAATTCCGGCCCGCTCATGAACGGACGTGTGGACGGAGTAGGATTCTCGGTTTGCATGCGGGTTTAACGGAGGGGCTTAATGGAGGCGCCGGGCGTGCAGCGGGCGGCGTAGTACTAGTCGATTTGACAGCATTAATGAGCCGTCAAATCACAAAGGCACTCGCCTCTCGTGAAACCGACCGAGCTAGACTGCCCCGCCCTCTAGCCTTTTAAAAATGCATATACTCCACTTTTGTACAGTAGTAGTATCGATGGATTGCACCATGGAGCAAAACTTGAAATTAAAAAAAGGTGGTACATATAGAGAGCTGTAACGCCCCGGATTCGATGCGCCAGGTGTCTGCCAGCTATTCGCCGTCATTGCCATGTCATGTGCTTGCGTGTCTATCTTTGCCATGTCTTCATCTGCATTTCATATCATGTCATCATGCGCATTTCATTTTGCATACGTGTTCGTCTCATGCATCCGAGCATTTTTCCCGTTGTCCGTTTTTGCAATCCGGCACTCCTATGTCTCCCGGCGCCCCCTTTTACCTCTTTTCGTGTGTGGGTGTTAAACGGTCTCGGAATGGACCGAGGTTTGTCAAGCGGCCTTGGTATAGCACCGGTAGACCGCCTGTCAAGTTTCGGATCATTTGGAGGTCGTTTGGTACTCCAACGGTTAACCGGGTAACCGCAAAAGCCTCTTTTGTATTGCAGCCCAACTCCCCTTTCAAAGTGGCCCAAAACCCACCAAACTCCCCTCCATGCTCTCGGTCGTTCGATCACGATCGCGTGGCCGAAAACCGCACCTCATTTGGACTCTCCTAGCTCCCTCTACCTATAAAACTAGATCCCCCCCCGAAAAAAATCGCAGATGAAACCCTAGCCTTCGTCCTCCTCCCGCGGCGGACACGTCCGGACCCGCGGACATGTCCGTCGCGTCCGCCACCTCACCCGGCCAATCCTGCATGCCACCTCAGCTCCGCCGCCACGTGGCGCCTCGATCGCCGCCCCGCGCCCACTTCCCCGCGCCGCCGCCCGGCCCGGAGCCCAGCGGGCCCGCCGCCCAGTTCGCCGCCGCCGCCTGCCCCCGCGCCGCCGCCGAGCCCCACGCTGGTGCCGCCGCCGCCTCGCCCGGCGCTTGTCCGCCCGGCCGCGCCGCCGCCTCTCCTGGCCGCCGCCGCCAGCTCCAGCATCGCCGGAGCACCGCGCCCTCGGCCATCGCCTCTCCCGCCGCCTTACCTCGCCCGGCGCCCGCCCGCCGCCTCCACGGCCGCCGCCGCCACGGAGCTCCGCCCGGCGAGATCCGCCCGGCCGCCGCGCCCCTCGCCGCTCCAGCCCGTTAGCGCGCCATGGCCGGATCCGGGCCGGCGCCGCCCGGATCCGCCTCTCCCCGTCCTTCTCCGGCCCTCCCCGGCCTCCTCCCCGATCTCCGGTGAGATTCCGGCGAAGTTCCGGCGCTGCATCGATAACCGTGCAAGAGGTTGACTTTTTCCCCCAATTTTCATCCGTGTCCCGAAATCTGCAGTTATTTTGTGCCATTTTCGTTGCATCATATCTCTGTCATCGTAGCTCCGTTTTGCGCGTGTAATATGTCAAAATGTTCGTCTCGAAGAGTAGATCATTTCATTCCATTGCATCATTTTCATTTGAGCTAATCTTGATGCCCGAAATGCTGTTTCAAGAGTGCTATGTGATGTTAGTTTCTGATTTTTATCAGAACTTGCACTTTTGTCATTTTCGCCATGATTGATGTGTGCATCCTATGGACTTGAGCCCTACATGTGTTTTGTAATATGCCATGTCTTCTTTCCAGTGGTGCTTGCTATGTATTTTTGTGATCTATGTGGTGACTAGCACAAGCATGCAAAATAGGTGTCTTGTTGTTACTGATTTCAGCCCTGTTTTGCTGATATTTTGATGCCATGTTAACTTGATGCTACCGAGAGTTCTATGCATATTTTGAGATACTTCAGTAAGGATGTTTTGTAAAGCATGTATTGCTCTATCCATCCATGCCCTTGTTTGCAATTTTGGAGTAGTCTAGCTTGAGTCAATCGAGCTCTACTTTTGCTATCAAATGTTTCCTGACAGATTGTATACATGTTATTCAATTTTGCCAAGCTTGTTGTGGTTGATCCATATATGCTATGTTATTGTTCTTGCCATGTATGTCTTCTATGTCATGTCTTCGTGATGTATGTATGCTTAGTTTATCATTTGAGGCTCTGTAGTGAGTGCATTGAGCTTGTTAACATGCTTACTCGTTATCAGTTTTTGACATGTCATGTTGCTGAATCTGTTAACGAGACTTTCGATATTGACATGGGTGTTACTATATTTTATGATCCTTTTTGGCTTATGGCCACTAAAGGACTTTTGTTCTATGCTTTGAGTAGATTCATGCTATGCCTTTGTTTGCCATGTTAAGTTCCTGTAACATGTTGTTTCATAGCTCTAAACATTGCAACCTGATGTTAATTTCTGCAATGCCTGAAACTGTTATTAGTTGCAATCTTGCCATGTCATTTTCAGCATGTTCTAGTCATTTATGGAGATAGCTCAGTGCTCATGTTTTGTAATGCATTACCTGTACATCATGCCCATGCCTTTTGTTTTCATATTGAGGTGCTGTAGCATATTGTTTTGATGCTTGCCATATGCCTAGTTGCTGTTTTGGACAGCTTGTCCTTTAAACTTGTATAGGGTGTATGTGTTGAACCGTTGCTCCGTTTTGAGTGTGCTCTATATGAAACTTGCTTGATTTTGCTTGTAGCTTCACATTATCATGTTGGATCCTTGTTTTGAGGTGTTTTGCTTGATGTTTGTGTGCATTTTGCACCAATGCCATGCTTATCTTGTTTTGCTCATATCTTCTAGGCCGTAGCTCCGAATCTAATGAACTTTATATGTAACTTGACTAGAATTTCGTGTAGATCATCGTGGTGCATTTTAACTTGCTGTTTAACAACTTGAACATAAGGTTTTTTCAGATCTGGAACAATTTCGAAATTTGCATATGAGGACTTACCGGAATTGTTATGTGTTGTTTCCGGCCTCATTTAAACTTGTCTTGATGTGTTGCTCTTGTTTGCATCATCTCTTGCCATGAGTAGCTTCATGTAGCCCTTGTCATGCATCATGCTTGTTCGTGCATCATGCCTTGTTCATGTGTGGTGGGTTTACCTATGTTGTGTGCTTCTTCTTGTTAGTTCCTGTTGCGTTGCGATCGTGAGGACTCGTTCGTCTACGCTTGGTTCGGCTTCATCCGTTCATCTTCTTCATGGATTCGTTCATCTTCTTCATGGACTCGTTCTTCTTCCTTGCGGGATTTCAGGCAAGATGACCGCTACCCTGGATCTCACTGCTATCATTGCTATGCTAGTTGCTTCGCTCTATCGCTATGCTGCGCTACCTATTACCTGTTTATCAAGCCATCCCAAATTGCCATGAACCTCTAACTCGTTGTCACCCTTCCTAGCAAACCGTTGTTTGGCTATGTTACCGCTTTGCTCAGCCCTCTTATAGCGTTGTTAGTTGCAGTGAAGATGAAGTTTGTTCCTTGTTGAACATGGAGATGTTGTTCCTTGTTGGAACATGTTTACTTGTTGGGATATCACAATATATCTTATTTAATTAATGCATCTATATACTTGGTAAAGGGTGGAAGGCTCGGCCTTATGCCTGGTGTTTTGTTCCACTCTTGCCGCCCTAGTTTCCGTCATATCGGTATTATGTTCCCGGATTGTGCGTCCCTAACGCGGTCGGGTGATTTATGGGACCCCCTTGACAGTTCGCTTTGAATAAGACTTTTCCAGCAAGGCCCAACATTGGTTTTACCATTTGCCTCACCACCACCTACTTTTCCCTTGGGAGTCGCTCTCTCGAGGGTCATCTTTATTTAGCCCCCCCGGGCCAATGCTTGTCTAAGTGTTGGTCCAAACTAGAGCCACTTGCGGTGCCGCCCCGAGGCAACTTGGGGTATCGTCGGTTGCCGTACGTACTGCTCATCCGGTCGTGGCCTGAGACGAGATACGCGCGGCTACTATCAGGGTGTCGGCACGCCGGGAGGTCTTGCTGGTCTTGTTTTATTGCTGTGAAATGTCTTGTAGCCGGGATTCCGAGACTGATCGGGCTTCCCGGGGAGAAGGTCTATTCCTTCGTTGATCGCGAGAGCTTATCATGGGCTAAGTTGGGACACCCCTGCAGGGTTTGAACTTTCAAAGCCGTGCCCGCGTTATGTGGCGATGGGAATTTGTTAATGTCCGGTTGTAGAAAACTCAAGTGGATCTCAATTAAAATACACCAACCGTGTGCGTAACCGTGAGTGTCTCTTTTCGGGTTGATCGAGAGGAGAACACGGTTTCTTGGGTTATGCCCGACGTAAGTAGGTGTTCGGATCACTTCTTGATCATTGCTAGTTGACGACCGTTCCTTTGTTTCTCTTCTCGCCTCATTTGCGTATGTTAGCCACCATATATGCTTAGTCGCTGCTGCAACCTCACCACTTTACCCCTTCCTTTCCCATTTAAGCTTTGCTAGTCTTGATACCCATGGTAATGGGATTGCTGAGTCCTCGTGGCTCACAGATTACTACACTACCAGTTGCAGGTACAGGTTTTGCGATGATCATGACGCGAGAGCGATGCTTGCTTGTCTTGAGTTCTTCTGCTTCTTCTTCGATCAGGGGATAGGTTCCAGGTCGGCAGCCTGGGCTAGCAGGGTGGATGTCGTTGAGTTTCTGTTTATGTTTCATCCGTAGTCGGATGTTGTTCTTGTATATGATGTTGATGTATTCTTGTGGCATTCGTGCCTTATGTATGTATCCCCATCTATTATGTAATGTTGATGTAATGATATCCACCTTGCAAAAGCGTTTCCAATATGCGGGTCTATCCTTGGTGGGACCTTCGAGTTCCTTTTGGATAGGGTCGCATATTGGGCGTGACAAGAGCGCTCGTGAACTATGTGTCATGCATGGCAATAAATAAAGTACTACATGATACTTATATGATACATGGCGCAGGAGTACTAAGTATTATTAATACAGTTTTGCTAGAACTCATCTAGATGAGATATAATTTGGTCTCATTCATCTTTTATAGCCATTGGATGTGATGCTATAAGATGCATGTGTGCCGACGTGGGTTGTATTTGTTCTTGTGCAACTAACCCACCAACGCATGTCATGTTTGATAGTCTCAAGTCATTAAAAGGATACAAGCCCCACATATCTTCTTGGTTGATTCCTCTATTTATGTCAAAAAATAAGAAACAACGTGAGAGTTAATGCACCACGCCTATGTGTTTACTAGTATTTGGTTTTCTTAAGATGACATAATACTCACCTAGACGGAGGGAGTATTCGATTTGACAGCGGGCGGCGCAGTTCCCGATACGCCTTTAATGCAGACGAGGGAGGGAGTAGCTGTAACATCCCAAATTTTCAATTTGGAATGTTATACATTAGGTCATCATGCATATCATATTTTCTCGCATTTTTCCGATCCTAGAAAATTTCACGCAACTCAAGGACCCTCGGAGAGAGTTGGAAGTTTCATAATTTTCATATTTGGGATTTCTCAAATTTTGAAAATGGGATCATTTGGATTTATTTAATTATCTTCATAAAGTTTTTCCTATAAAAATATTAAGAGAGGGAATAATATGACTTTCCCAACAATTAAGAAAAATGAAGATATTATAAATAAATCAAAATTTGGTTTTGAAAGATTTATTTTGCTTAGGCAAAATGAGCATTTTAAAAATATATGCATGTTTGCTGCTTTTAAAGTTCATTTTGTTCGACTCATTTTTAGGAGTCGGGAAAATTTGTTTTATTAAAATCGGAGTTCGTTTGGTATTTTTTTAATTGCTTTGTTTTATTTAAAAAAAAACCGCCCACTGGCCAAGGCCCACTGCCCACCAGCCAGCCCCGCCCAGCGCCCCCACCTCCTCCTCCCCTCGAGCCCGCCCGAAGGGAGCTCTCCCGCCAAGACGCCACCCCACCGCCGAGTCCGCCTCCACCCCGACCCCGGCCCTTCCCAAGCCACCACCACCCCCCCCCCTCTTAAATGGCCGCCCCCTTCTCTCACTCACGCTGCCACCACCAGCCCGCCCGACCGAGAGCCGCTGGCCACAGCCGAGGACGCCACGATCCCCGCCGCCGCCGCCCGCGTCGCCGAGCACCCGCCGCCCACCGCCGACCTCACGAGCCTCGGACCCGGCCAAGAGAGCCACCGGAGGTAGCCGCCCCGCTCCGTTCCGATCCGGTTTTCCCTAAAAACCGATCCGGTTTTTTTTTGCGTAGTTCGGTTTTTAAAAAAAAACCTAGATGGTTTTTTATTTATTTTTTGGTTTTTCTTATTTAACGAACGTTCACCGAACCGTTCGTTTCGATGAACGTGTTCGTTGAATTAGTTCTGTTAACGAACGTCCGTTATTTAATCCGTTCGTCGTTTTCTTTTAATCGGAATTAATCCGTTATTTTTCTGATTCGATTTCCGATCCGATTTTCAAATCTGTTTTATTTCTCGCTCGTTTATCGGAATCAGGTGATTCAAGCGCTGGAGTTTCAGAATATAAACCGCCGTTCCGACTACCCTACTTTCACAGAGTTTTGCTACTGTAAAATTTTGACCAAGTTTCAGATTGCTAAACCGAGTCGTTCTCTCTCGAGTTTCGACTTTCGATGTTTATTTTGATTCGATTCTTTTTGCAACCAGGGTTCTTAAGTTGAACTTTCTGGTTAGATCTTTTATTCGAGATTTCCTGCATTAGATGATTACTTATTGTATGCTTGTTGTTTGTCTGCGTTAGATCACCCGGAGTGCGCCGCTTGTTACTTCAATCTCTAGGTCTCATGGATCATCGCAAGGCAAGTAACACTTTGATCATACCCTTCTCATACCCAGTTTTATGCATTAGATCAAATCCTCAAACACTTGCATGTTTAGGATCAAATTAAATTGTGGGTTTGGGAAGTAGATTGAGGTAGTACCTATTACCTGCTTTTACTTATGAAACCTTGGGAGTTACTTCTCGTTTGCTATTATGCCATGCTATGCTAGTAGACGTGGATTGGGTGAGTGAATATCCATGACAGATGTGAGATTGTTAATTAATGGTTTATCTAAGGTGGCAACTTAAACACACATCTGGGTGGATTGAGGCACCTGGTTTCCATCAGACTTGCTGTATTTCTTCGACCGCCACCTGTGCTCCAAGGGATCATAAGATTATTCAAACTGAAACTTCCGTGTGCAGCCACAAGCCAATTATGGGCTCATGCGTAGTTGACTAAGTCGTCATGAACTCTTACGGGTAGGCTAGCTGATGTAGGGGATGTAGGTTGGTACGGTCTACCCACATGTAAGGTGCTAGCGCTTCTGAAAGACTATGTCTCGGTCATCCGTTTCTCAAACACCATGAAGTGCGAGAACCAAGCGGAGGCGATCGAGTCTTGTGGGGAAAAGTCATAAACCTCTGCAGAGTGTATAAACTAATCATGGTTAGCCGTGTCCCCGGTTATGGACAATTTGAGTATCTGGTAATTGAATATCATGTGAATCTCAACATGTTACTTCTAAATAAAAGTTATTGGGTTTTGATGAGTACTTTTAATTGGGATTGAGGATGCTGTCAACCATTCTCAATGTTTAACAACCACCATGATAGTTAAATAAAATTTATTCCTTTGTTGTAGGGAAAAATCAGCTTTATGCAAAAATGTAACCGTAGAGCCTTACCACCAGCCACATATGCATGTAGTATAGGCTTATTTCCTTCATTGCTCTTTATGTGTTACATTGCCAGCATATTCCATGTGCTGACCCGTTTTGGCTGCAACTTTCACGCTGCACTTTTCGCATTTACGAGTAAGGTGTTAGGTCGTGGTTCTATACTCGAGTGATGCCGTTGGAGTTGATGGACTCACTTGTCTTCCAAGCCTTCCATTGTTATCATTAGATGGCCTTAAGCCATATTATTGTAATAAGTTCCCTTGTGGACAACGATGTAATAAGTGTGTGATTGCTACTCTGCTATAAATCCTTCAAGTCTTGTGTGGTGTCGGACATCGATCCAGGATGACACGAGCACGAGACTTGATCCATTCGGTCTGGTCGCTCACAGAGAATGGTATCGAGCACACGCTGACCGTAGGACACGACCACTAAGTTAAGGCCATAGATCACTACTCTCTTCCCATTTTCTAACTCCTCATCTTTTCTACTCTCTTTAGGATGACGGAAGCGAAGATCAAGTACACCCAACCAGATGAAGGCACACCTTTTGGATTTCACTTGAAGGAAGTCACCAAATACCGAACATTGGACTACCAAGCTTTACCGACTTTCAACGCCACTCTTGCTCAAGAGGAGCGCCGAAGATTCACGCCACGCTCCAGAAGGACATTCGCCCCAATCACCAAGCCTATAGATAATGTTTTCATTGCACCAACTTGAGTCCGGGAAAGAGCATGGCAGCTCACATCACCATGGGACGATTGGAGAAGTTTATCAAGAAGACCTCAAGGATACCATCTACCAGATTTATGGACGCCGAGATGACAACTGGGGCGTCGTCGGCACCAAGAAGGATAGATCCATTACAGCGCTCATCCAGAGTTAAATCAGCACATTCGACGCCAGAGAACCAAATGTGCAACGACATGTTGGAGTTGCGTAAGACAAAGGAAAGGATCCTAGAACTGGAAGGAGAACTAAAGACTACACGCAAGGACTACATGGACGAGATCGTAGCTCGCAAGACACAACAACGATCTTAAGTACGAGATCAAGAACTCAAGAAGAAGTTGGCGCCAGAATGAAGACCAGTATGTCGAATACCCAAGCGACTACATCAACATCGATTTACACCGATTCAGATCCAAGTGAACCCGACTTTGAAGACGGTCGGAGCAGACATCATGGAGTCTTCCACCGTTCAAATTAGTAGAAGTCCCCACATATTAGTAGTATTTCCTCCATGTAAACATTATAGTACACGCACCTTTTGCGATAGTTAGATCGTTGTAAGCCCTTGTTTGATTGAATGAAGTGATTTTGTGTGCTTTTGCTCATGTGCATTTGAGTAGTGATTCCCTTAGACCTCATTCTATTCTAAATTCTCTTCTTCTAAACCCATCGATGCCTCCGAGACGCGACCCGGATTCGCTTTTCCCGCCAGAGATCACCCAATTGATCCAGCAGCGTATACCTCGATTCAAACATTGGTGCGTAACCGGGGAACAACAACAACAACAACAACAACCCACCGCCACCACCACCACTGCGGATCATCCGACTCGCTTCCTTAGATCGAACCCGCGGTGTATTCCAAGAGCACCGAGCCGATTGTAGCAGATGACCGGCTCCGCAAGATAGGAAGGAGCTGACCACTGCAGGATGCATGATGGAGAAAGAGTGAAGTTTGCAGCACATCAGCTTGAAGGACCCGCAGCAGATGGTGGGAGAATTTCACAGCCACTTACCCGTAGACACCGCCACATGGGACCAGTTTCAGAAGCTTTTCAGACCGCCCATGTATCGCCAGGAGCCATGGCCATGAAGAAGCGTGAGTTTCGCAACTTACGCCAAGGAGGAAGGACTGTTGGCGAAGATGTGGATGACTTTAGCAAGTTAGCACGTTATGCCCCGGATGACGTTACTACGACGCTGCTAAGCAGAGAAGTTTCTAGAAGGACTGAATGATGAGTTCAGATGCCGTTGATGGTGGCAAGTTTCAACAACTACCGGGAGTTAGTAGACCGAGCTCTCATGATTGAAGGAAAGCAGCAAAGAATTGAGAACTGCAAGCGAAGTATGGACAAGGGAAGTATAACTCGATCCCAAACAGAAGCCTTGTTATACCCCTAAATCAGGAATTCAGTTTCAGCATACCCATGGAGGAGGTAATTCGCACAACCATAATGGCACCAAGAATGGGAACGGAATGGAGGAAGCAATGGACAGAACCGCACCAACCCGTCAACACCATCCAAGGTAGACTGAGTCACATTATTTGCTTTAAGTGCCGCAAGATCGGGCACTATGCAAATGACTGCCCGTATACGTAATGGAAATGGCAATGGAAGCTCGAAAGAAGCCAAACCCTTTCAACAGGGGATGTGAACCACATTGATGTGGAGGAGGTTGAAGATCAGCCCGATGCATGAATCGGTAAGTTTTTGGTTAAGTCATTTACTGCAGTTGTTCTTTTCGATACTGGTACATCGCATTCATACATATCAAGGGGATTTGTGGATAAGTACAATTTACCAACCCAAGCCCTTAGGTCACCCATGCTAGTAACCTCACCCGAGCAGAGTACATGGCTAGTAAATGGTGTGATCGAATGCCACTAAGGATTGGACACTATGTTTTCACCTCAGACCTAATAGTTCTGGAATCCCAAGGATTGGATGTGATATTAGGAATGGATTGGCTCTCAAAGTATGGAGGAAACATAGATTGTACCACAAGGTCAATTTTGCTCACCACACCGTAAGGAAGAAGAATTATATGTATCACGGCACGAGCCGAGGAGAGCACAAGTTAATTGCTTATCGAGTGGTACAGAAGAAGTACCAGGTGAAGGATTTTCCGATGTATTTCCTAAGAGTTGCCGTGAATGCCACCGGATAGAGACATTGAGTTTTTGATCGAGCTGTTGCCGTGAACAGGCCCGATATCGGTTTACCGTCAGATGGATGCCCGCAAAGGATTTGGCGGAAATCAAGAAACAGATTAAGGAACTATTGGATAAAGGTTTTATTCGCCCAAGTTCATCACCTTGGGGATCACCCGTTTTGTTAGTGGAGAAGAAGGATGGATCGTTAAGAATGGTTGTTGATTATCGTGGATTGAATGAAGTAACAATCAAGAACAAATACCCACTACCTATGATAAATGATCTGTTTGATCGCTTGCAAGGAGCCAAAGTGTTTTCTAAGATCGACTTGCGATCATGGTACCATCAGTTGAAGATTCGGGAGCAAGACATACCCAAGACCGCATTTACCACGAGATATGGACTGTACGAGTATACCGTTATGTCATTTGGACTGACTAACGCACCAGCCTATTTCATGAACCTGATGAACAAAGTGTTTATGGAGTTTTTGGATAAGTTCGTCGTGGTGTTCATTGATGACATTTTGATTTTTTCGAAGAATGAAGAGGAACACAAGGAACATTTGCGATTGGTTTTGGAGAAACTGAGGGAACACCAGTTGTATGCCAAGTTCAGCAAATGTGAGTTTTGGCTAAAGGAAGTTGGATTTCTCGGACATGTTATATCCGGAGAAGGGATAGCAGTTGACCCCACAAAGGTTGAGACCGAATTAAATGGGAAGCACCAACGACAGTTGGAGAGATTCGGAGTTTCCTTGGACTTGCAGGATACTACCGAAGATTCATTGAGAATTTCTCAAGGATTGCAAAGCCTATGACAGAATTGTTGAAAAAGGAAAACAAATTCATATGGACTGAGGACTGTGAGGCAAGTTTTCAGGAGTTGAAGAAAAGATTGGTTACCTCACCAGTTTTGATATTGCCGATCGACTAAGGATTATGAGGTGTATTACGGCGCTTCACGCCGAGGACTTGGAGCCGTGCTTATGCAGGAAGGAAGAGTTGTTTCAGATGCTTCACGACAACTTAAGCCCCATGAGTTGAATTATGCCACTCATGATTTGGAGTTAGCAGCCGTTGTGCATGCCTTGAAGACGTGGAGACATTTTCTTATTGGAAATCATTGTGAAGTATACACGGATCACAAGAGTTTGAAGTACATCTTCACACGTATGAATTGAATCTCGCACAAAGGAGATGGTTAGAACTAATCAAGGATTATGATATGAGATTGCATTATCACCCGGAAAGGCTAATGTCGAGCAGCACGCATTGAGCCGTAAGAGCCACGTCAATACCCTAATGATGGGAGGAATACCCAATGAGTTAGCCGAGGACCTTCGAGAACTATGTTTGGAAATAGTTCCGAGAGGCTATGTAGCAGCAATGGAGATTCAATGACACTAATGGACAAAATCGAGAGATGCCCAAAAGGCGATAAGGAAGTTGCCTCTATAAAGGAGAAAATGAGCAAAGGAAAAGCTAAAGGATTTCGTGAGGACGAGCACGATACCTTATTGTTTGAAGACCGTGTTTATGTGCCCAATGACCCAGAGATCAGGAAGTTGATTTTACAAGAAGCCCATGATTCACCTTATTCGATTCACCCAGGAAATACCAAAATGTATTTGGATTTGAAGAATATTTTCTGGTGGACCGGAATGAAGAAGGATATTGCGGAGTATGTAGCAATTTGCGATGTATGTCAGAAAGTAAAGTCAGAACATCAGAAGCCAGCAGGATTGTTACAACCGTTGCCGATACCCGAATGGAAGTGGGATAAACTAGGCATGGATTTCATCACAGGTTTGCCAAAGACTCGCTCAGATATGACTCGATTTGGGTCATAGTCGATCGTTTGACCAAGGTAGCTCATTTCATTCCAATCAAGACTACCTATAGCAGTGCTAAGTTGGCAAAGATATACAGACCAGAATTGTGTGTTTACACGGAGTTCCGAGGAGCATCAGATCGGATAGAGGAACCCAGTTTACCTCGAAATTTTGGAACCAGCTTGCACGAAACATTGGGAACCAGACTAGAATTCAAGACAGCTTTCCACCCACGACCGATGGACAGACCGAGAGAGTCAATCAGATTTTGGAGGACATGTTGAGAGCTTGTGCACTAGATTATGGATCTAGCTGGGATGATAATTTGTCAGATGCAGAATTTTCCTACAACAACAGCTACCAAACCAGCTTAAAGATGGCACCTTCGAGGCGCAGATGGAAGAAGGTGCAGGACACCGTTGTCATGGGACTAAACCGAGATCGCCGGTTGTTTGGACCAGATTTGATTAAGGAGTCTCAATGAAGGTTGTTGATTCGAGACAGGCTCAAGATAGCCCAGTCTGCATGTAAGAGCTATGCCGATTCAAAGCGCAGCGATTGAGTATGAAGTTGGAGACAGAGTATATCTCGAGTATCCCCGCTCGAGGAGTTAAGCGTTTTGGAGTGAAAGGAAAGTTAGCACCCGCTTCGTTGGACCATATAAGATTTTGCAACGCATGGGAGAAGTTGCGATAAGTTAAAATTGCCGAGGGACTGTCAGAGTTCATGATGTACTTCATGTTTCTCGATTGAAGAAATGTCACCCGGAGATAGCAGAGGTACCGTTAAGAGACACAAGTACACCGAAGCAATTCAGTTGAAGGATGACCGACATATGAGGAAAACCAGTTAAGATTCTCGATTATGCCAGCAGAGTTACCCGCAGCAAGGTTATCAAGTTTTGCAAAGTTCAATGGAGCCACCACACCGAGGATGAAGCCACCGGGAAAGAGAGGAAGTTTTGCTTAAGGACCACCTCACCTATTTTCTAGTTAACCCGAATCTCGAGGGCTAGATTCATCTTAAGGGGTAGGTTTGTAACATCCCAAATTTTCAATTTGGAATGTTATACATTAGGTCATCATGCATATCATATTTTCTCGCATTTTTCCGATCCTAGAAAATTTCACGAACTCAAGGACCCTCGAGAGAGTTGGAAGTTTCATAATTTTCATATTTGGGATTTCTCAAATTTTGAAAATGGGATCATTTGGATTTATTAAATTATCTTCATAAAGTTTTTCCTATAAAAATATTAAGAGAGGAATAATATGACTTTCCCAACAATTAGGAAAAATGAAGATATTATAAATAAATCAAAATTTGGTTTTGAAAGATTTATTTTGCTTAGGCAAAATGAGCATTTTAAAATATATGCATGTTTGCCGCTTTTAAAGTTCATTTTGTTCACTCATTTTAGGAGTCGGGAAAATTTGTTTTATTAAAATCGGAGTTCGTTTGGTATTTTTTTAATTGCTTTGTTTTATTTAAAAAAACGCTACAAGACGCCGGGCCAAGGCCCACTGCCCAGCCAGCCAGGCCACGCCCGGCCCCCCACCTCCTCCTCTCCTCGCGCCCGCCCGGGAGCTCTCCGCCACAAGACGCCACCCCGCCACGAGTCCGCCTCCACCCGGACCCCTGCCCTTCCCCAAGCCACCCTTGACCCCCCCTCTTAAATAGCCGCCCCCTTCTCTCACTCACCCACACCACCGCCCCCGACAGAGCCCCACACACCGAGGACGCCACGATCCCCGCCGTCGCCGCCCTCGTCAGCCGGAGCACCTCGCCACCACCCGCCCGACCTCGCCGCCCACCACCGACCCGCCGCCTCCCGACCTCGCGGAGCCCCGCGGACCACGCGGCGAGCCACCGAGGTAGCCGCCTGCGCTCCGCTCCGATCCGTTTTCCCTAAAACCGATCCGGTTTTTTTTGCGTAGTTCGGTTTTTTTTTAAAAAAAACCTAGATGGTTTTTTATTTTTTTTGGTTTTTCTTATTTAACGAACGTTCACCGAACCGTTCGTTTCAATGAACGTGTTCGTTGAATTAGTTCTGTTAACAAACCTCCGTTATTTAATCCGTTCGTCGTTTTCTTTTAATCGGAATTAATCCGTTATTTTTCTGATTCGATTTCCGATCCGATTTTCAAATCTGTTTTATTTCTCGCTCGTTTATCGGAATCAGGTGATTCAAGCGCCTGGAGTTTCGTAACGAAACCGCCGTTCCGACTACCCTACTTTCACAGAGTTTTGCTACTGTAAAATTTTGACCAAGTTTCAGATTGCTAAACCGAGTCGTTCTCTCTCGAGTTTCGACTTTCGAAGTTTATTTTGATTCGATTCTTTTTGCAACCAGGGTTCTTAAGTTGAACTTTCTGGTTAGATCTTTTATTCGAGATTTCCCTGTGCATTAGATGAGTACTTATTGTATGCTTGTTGTTTGTCTGCGTTTGATCACCCGGAGTGCGCCGCTTGTTACTTCTAATCTCTAGGTCTCGCGGATCATCAGCAAGGCAAGTAATACTTTGATCATACCCTTCTCATACCCAGTTTTTATGCATTAGATCAAATCCTCAAACACTTGCATGTTTAGGATCAAATTAAATTGTGGGTTTGGGAAGTAGATTGAGGTAGTACCTATTACCTGTTTTACTTATGAAACCTTGGGAGTTACTTCTACGTTTGCTATTATGCCATGCTATGCTAGTAGACGTGGATTGGGTGAGTGAATATCCATGACAGATGTGAGATTGTTAATTAATGGTTTATCTAAGGTGGCAACTTAAACACACAGCTGGGTGGATTGAGGCACCTGGTTTCCATCAGACTTGCTCAGATTTCTTCTGACCGCCACCTGTGCTCCAAGGGATCATAAGATTATTCAAACTGAAACTTCCGTGCAGCCACAAGCCAATTATGGGCTCTGGCGTAGTTGACTAAGTCGTGCGAACTCTTACGGGTAGGCTAGCTGATGTAGGGGATGTAGGTTGGTACGGTCTACCCACATGTAAGGTGCTAGCGCTTCTGAAAGACTATGTCTCGGTCATCCGTTTCTCAAACACCCTGAAGTGCGAGAACCAAGCGGAGGCGATCGAGTCTTGTGGGGAAAAGTGCGCAAACCTTTGCAGAGTGTATAAACTAATCATGGTTAGCCGTGTCCCCGGTTATGGACAATTTGAGTATCTGGTAATTGAATATCATGTGAATCTCAACATGTTACTTCTAAATAAAAGTTATTGGGTTTTGATGAGTACTTTTAATTGGGATTGAGGATGCTGTCAACCATTCTCAATGTTTAACAACCACCATGATAGTTAAATAAAATTTATTCCTTTGTTGTAGGGAAAAATCAGCTTTATGCAGAAATGTAACCGTAGAGCCTTACCACCAGCCACATATGCATGTAGTATAGGCTTATTTCCTTCATTGCTCTTTATGTGTTACATTGCCAGCATATTCCATGTGTGACCCGTTTTGGCTGCAACTTTCACGCTGCAGACTTTTCGCATTTACTTAGTAAGGTGTTAGGTCGTGGTTCTATACTCAGTGATGCCGTTGGAGTTGATGGACTCACTTGTCTTCCAAGCCTTCCGCTGTTATCATTAGATGGCCTTAAGCCATATTATTGTAATAAGTTCCCTTGTGGACAACGATGTAATAAGTGTGTGATTGCTACTCGCTATAAATCCTTCAAGCACTGTGGTGTCAGATTATTGATCCAGGATGACACAGAGCACAGAGACTTGATCCATTCGGGTCTGGTCGCTACAGTAGCGGTTCCCGATATGTTGAACGGCCAATGCACCCTCCTTCAATTAATGCATGAGGGAAGTAATAGGAGGAGGTCCGGGAAAAGAGGCTGCACGATGTGAATGCAACGCAGTTTGCCCTCATTGCCCTCATATAAAGGCGCCCCTCCTCCATTCCAATGCATCTACCACATCGTACGCACCTAAGCACTTGCCTAAGAACCTACACTAAGCGCAAAAGAGCTCGCTCCAGACCCATGGCGGTGATGTGCGTGAGCGGCCAGCGGGTGCGCCAGATGGTCCACGACGCCGGCCTGCGGCATGGCGCCCAGATCGCTCTCGACGGTGTTGGAGACCGGCTGGTGGATGGCGCCGTCGACGCCAACTACGACTCTCGCTTGACCAGATGATCGTTGCCACCAGCAACAAGTTCACCGTCCTCAAGAAGCTCGCGGACAACATCGCCGTACTCCTCCAGCCCGCGCGCCCGGGCTCCTCATTGCCTGCCACCCTAATCGGCCTCCATGGCCGGAACCTCTTTCAAGCACTGGTGGCCCTGCGACTGCCCGCCGACGCCACGAAGAATGTCCACCTGGAGGTCGCGCTCGCTGCGAGGCGCCTCGCCCTGCAAGAATTCGTCGACCTACACATCCACGCTTACGAGCAATTGTGTACATAGGTATCTACAAGGCCAGTGAGGACGCTACGACGTTGGCCTTCCTCAACTGGCTGGAAGCCTTGGATGCCTTTGTTGAGAAGCACCTCGACCTCGCCACAAAAGCCGCCGCTCCTTAGCCGCCGGTCGGTGGCCTGGCGCACAAAGTTGAGGAGGAGGAGGTTGTACGTTCGTGGATCCATCTTTCTTCTTGCCTTCTGTAACCACCATTGTGATCGCATCATCGTGGCCTTAATTTTATTGTGCTATTGCATTCTCGCTCCATCCAATACCGACATGTGCGATCCCGCTGCTTAATTATATGCATCACCGTAACTAGTACTCCATCCGTTAATTTGTAAGTTGTGCTTACCTTTTCCATCAACTTCGCAACGCAGCGGGCATCTTGCTAGAAACACTAGAATATGTCTATATAATCCATATGTGATAGTCCATTTGAAATCTCAAAAAGACAAATATTTACGCATCGAGGGAGTAATATATTAGGAGTATATCAAAACAATAGTGATTTCTTTCAAGTTTGTGAACAAATACTACTATTCTACTACTTTGGATCCGCTGCAACGCACGGGCACATTGCTAGTAAAAGGAAAAGGCCTGCCACGTTCAAGGCGCACCACCACACGCCCGGGAATCGAGTACAACACGCCCGTCCGCACGACACATAGCTTAGGGAAGGCGTGTTGCCTAGCAGTGGCGGAGCTTGAAGCAAAATGTTGGGCGTGCCAGTCTAGCCAGGCTATAGAAATTACCCTTGCGTTGATGTTGCATGCCTCAAAACTGGATGTATAACTATGAAAATCCTGCTAGGTTGGGACGTTCCATGCCTCAAAACTGGATGTATAACTATGAAAATCCTGCTAGGTTGGGCGGGCCAGGGCACGTGTTGGCCCTCACGTACCTTCGCCCCTGTGCCTAGCATTTTCACTTTCATGTGGGACCTCCCATTGAGCAAACCGATACCCCGCCCGCCGCCGGGTTGGAAAACATAAACAAGGGGAAGATCTAGCTGTAGCACGTGGCTCGTTGATAGAGTAGGAGCATTCCGTACTAGTACTACTCCTACTAATACTTACCAAGTTTGTACTCCTAATACTATATTACTTGTACTACCACTATACAACTAGCAGATACGTGCACGGCACAACATCGTAGGAACAAAAAACGGGAAGATCTTGTTTTGGGTGATTTATCTTTTTTTCAATCAACGTAGTATGAATAATATGATGTGGGGGGCACCCATGAAGATCAATCAAGGAGGAAGTAGGGTATTACCTCCATCGAGAGGGCCCGAACCTGGGTAAACATAGTGGCCCCCGCCTCTTGTTACCATCGATCCTAGACGCACAGTTCGGGACCCCCTACCCGAGATCCGCCGGTTTTGACACCGACACCCGGCGTTCACCGGACGCTAGACGGACACTTCCTCATATGACATGTACATGGTGGACACACCTAAAGAAGGCGACGGCAACTATGAGAAGGATCCAGTCGAGGACGAACCTCCTGAGATACCTGATACGTCCATTTTGCATCATGCTTTTATATCAATATTTATTGCATTATGGGCTATTATTACACGTTATGTCACAATGCTTATGCCTATTCTCTCTTATTTTACAAGGTTTACATAAGAAGGGAGAATGCCGGCAGCTGGAATTCTGGGCTGGAAAAGGAGCAAATATTAGAGACCTATTCTGCACAACTCCAAAAGTCCTGAAACTCCATGGAATGTCTTACAATAAATAATAAAAAATCCTCGCCAAAGATGAAGGCCAGGGGGGCCACACCCTGTCCACGTGGGTGGGGGGCGCCTCCTAGGGCGCGCCTCACCTCGTGGGCCCCTGGTGGCCCTCCGATGCCCATCTTCTGCTATATGAGGTGTTTCATCGAGAAAAATCAGAAGCAACCTTTCGGGACGAAACTCCGCCGCCACGAGGCGGAACCTTGGCGGAACCAATCTAGGGCTCCGGCAGAGCTGTTCTGCCGGGGACAATTCCCTCCGGGAGGGGGAAATCATCATCATCATCATCACCAACGCCCCTCTCATCGGGAGAGGGCAATCTCCATCAACATCTTCAGCAGCACCATCTCTTCTCAAAACCCTAGTTCATCTCTTGTATCCAATTCTTGTCTCTAAGTCCGGAATTGGTACTAGTAGGTTGCTAGTAGTGTTGATTACTCCTTGTAGTTGATGCTAGTTGGTTTATTTGGTGGAAGATCATATGTTCAGATCCTATATGCATATTAATACCCCTCTGATTATGAACATGAATATGCTTTGTGAGTAGTTACATTTGTTCCTGAGGACATGGGAGAAGTCTTGCTATTAGTAGTCATGTGAATTTGGTATTCGTTCGATATTCTGATGAGATATATGTTGTCTAGCCTCTAGTGGCGTTATGTGAACGTCGACTACATAACACTTCACCATTATTTGGGCCTAGAGGAAGGCATTGGGAAGTAATAAGTAGATGATGGGTTGCTAGAGTGACAGAAGCTTAAACCCTAGTTTATGCGTTGCTTCGTAAGGGGCTGATTTGGATCCATATGTTTCATGCTATGGTTAGGTTTACCTTAATACTTTTGTTGTAATTGCGGATGCTTGCAATAGAGGTTAATCATAAGTGGGATGTTTGTTCAAGTAAGAACAGCTCCCAAGCACCGGTCCACCCACATATCAAATTATCAAAGTGCCGAACACGAATCATATGAACGTGATGAAAACTAGCTTGACGATATTCACATGTGTCCTTAGGAGCGCTTTTCCTATTATAAGAGTTTGTCCAGGCTTGTCCTTTGCTACAAAAAGGATTGGGCCACCTTTCTGCACTTTATTTACTTATTTTACTTGTTGCTCGTTACAAATTATCCTATCACACAACTATCTGTTACCACTTGTTTCAATACTTGCAGATAATACCTTGCTGAAAACCGCTTATCATTTCCTTCTGCTCCTCGTTGGGTTCGACACTCTTACTTATCGAAAGGACCACGATAGATACCCTATACTTGTGGGTCATCAAGAATCTTTTCTGCGCTGTTGCGGGGAGTGAAGCGCCTTTGGTAGGTGGAATTTGGTAAGGAAAATTTATATAGTGTGCTGAAATTTCATCGTCACTTGTTACTATGGAAAGTAATCCTCTGAGGGGCTTGTTCGGGTATCTTCACCCCGACCAGAGAGCAAAGAGTTGCTCCTCAACCTAATGAAGCTACTGAAAATGAATATGAAAATATTCCTTTGAATTTCCTTCGGTATGATGGAAAACTGCTAGCTAATACTTTTGCAGGAGATGGAACCAAGCATCCCGATGAACACTTAATATATGTGGATGAGGTTTGTGGATTATTTAAGCTTGCAGGTATACCCGATGATGTTGTCAAGAAGAAGGTCTTCCCTTTTTCTTTGAAGGGAGATGCATTGACATGGTATAGGCTATGTGATGATACGAGATCATGGAACTACAGACGATTCTAATTGGAATTTCATCAGAAATTTTATCCTATGCATCTTGTTCATCGTGATCGCAATTATATATATAGTTTTTGGCCTCGCGAAGGAGAAAGCATCGCTCAAGCTTGGGGGAGGCTTAAATCAATGTTATATTCATGCCCCAATCATGAGCTCTCGAGAGAAATAATTATTCAAAGTTTTTATGCTCGGCTTTCTCATAATAATCAAACCATGCTTGATACTTCTTGTGCTGGCTATTTTATGATGAAGACTATTGAATTCAGATGGAATTTATTGGATAGAATTAAACGCAACTATGAAGATTGGGACCTCGACGAAGGTAAGGAGTCAGGTATGACACCTAAGTTTGATTGTGTTAAATATTTTATGGATACCGATATTTTACGTAAGTTTAGCACTAAATATGGACTTGACTCTGAGATAGTTGCTTCTTTCTGTGAATCTTTTGCTACTTATGTTGATCTCCCCAAGGAGAAGTGGTTTAAATATCATCCTCCCATAGAAGTAAATGTAGCTGCACCTTTTAAAGTTGAAGAAAAGACTGTCAATTATAATGATCCTATTGTTCCTACCTCTTATGTTGAGAAACCACCTTTCCCTGTTAGAATAAAGGATCCTGCTAAAGCTTCAATCAGGTTCGTAAAAGCAATATCGTAACTTATATACCTCCCGAGCAAGTCAAAGTAGAACCTAATATTGCTATTGTTAAAGATCGCTTGTCTGATAATATTGATGGGCATGTTATTCAATTCTGTGGTGAATCTGCTAGAATTGCTAAACCTGGCGCTAAAGACAAACATAGACCTGTGGTACGCGTGCCTGTTATTTCTGCTAAAATAGGAGATCATTGTTATCATGGTTTATGTGATATGGGTGCTAGTGCTAATGTTATACCTTATGACTTGTATAAAGAAATTAAGCATGAAATTGCACCTGCTGAGTTAGAAGATATTGATGTCACAATTAAACTTGCCAATAGAGATACTATATCAGCAAGTGGGAATTGTTAGAGATATTGAAGTCTTGTGTGGGAAAATTAAATATCCTGCTGATTCTTGTTCTAAGTTCCCCACAAGATAGCTTTTGTCCCATTATATTTGGTAGACCCTTCTTGAATACTGTTAATGCTAAGATAGATCATGAAAAGAATGTTGTTACTATTGGCTTGGATGATATGATTCATGAGTTTAATTTCTAAGTTTAGTAAACAACACCGTGAAGAAGAATGACCTAGTAAGGATGAAATCATTGGTCTTGCTTCTATTGCCGCATTCTCCTAGTGATCCTCTAGAACATTATTTGCTAGACCATGAAAAGATATGTTTATGAATGAAAGAAGGGAAATAGAATAAGTATTCTTTAAACAGGAACCTGTTCTGAAACACAATTTGCCTGTTGAAATCCTTGGGGATCGCGTGTTTGAGATTAAACCGTTACCTGATAATCTTAAATATGCTTATCTTGATGAAAAGAAAATATATCCTATTATTATTAGTGCTAACCTTTTAGAGCATGAAGAATAAAGATTATTGAAAACTCTGAAGAAGCACCGTGCTGCTATTGGATATACTCTTGATGATCTTAACGGCATTAGTCCCACTCTATGTCAACATAAAATAAATTTGGAAGAAGATGCCAAACCGATTTGTGATCACCAACGAAGGTTGAATCCTAAGATGAAGGATGTGGTAAGAAAAGAAATACTAAAGATTCTGGAGGCAGGTATAATTTATCCTGTTGCTGATAGTCAGTGGGTAAGTCCTGTCCATTGTGTCCCTAAGAAGGGAGGTGTTACTGTTGTTCCCAATGACAAAGATGAATTGATCGTGCAAAGAATTATTACAGGTTATAGGATGGTAATTGATATCCGCAAATTAAATAAAGCTACTAAGAAAGATCATTACCCCTTGCCTTTTATTGATCAAATGCTAGAAAGGTTATGCAAACATACACATTATTGCTTTCTAGATGGTTATTCTGGTTTCTCTCAAATACCTGTGTCGGCTAAAGATCAATCAAAGACTACTTTTACATGCCCTTTTGGTACCTTTGCTTATAGACATATGCCTATTGGTTTATGTAATGCACCTGCTACCTTTCAAAGACTCATAATGGCTATATTCTCTGACTTTTGTGAAAAGATTTGTGAGGTTTTCATGGACGACTTTTCCGTCTATGGATCCTCTTTCGATGATTGCTTGAGCAATCTTGATCGATTTTTGCAGAGATGTGAAGAATCTAATCTTGTCTTGAATTGAGAAAAGTGCCACTTTATGGTTAATGAAGGTATTGTCTTGGGGCATAAAGTTTCTTAAAGAGGTATTGAAGTTGATAAAGCCAAAGTTGATGCTATTGAAAAGATGCCATGTCCCAAGGACATCAAAGTTATAAGAAGTTTCCTTGGTCACGCCGAATTTTACAGCAGGTTCATTAAGGACTTCTGAAAAATTTCTCGGCCCCTGACTAATTTATTACAAAAAGATATACCATTTGTCTTTGATGATGATTGTGTAGAAGCATTTGAAATACTTAAGAAAGCATTGATCTCTGCACCTATTGTTCAGCCACCGATTGAATTTACCCTTTAAAATTATGTGTGATGCTAGTGATTATGATGTAGGTGCTGTTCTAGGGTAAAGAGTTGATAAGAAATTAAATGTTATCCAATATGGTAGTAAGACTCTAGACAATGCTCAAAGAAATTATGCTACTACTGAAAAAGAATTCTTAGCAGTTGTATTTGCATGTGATAAGTTCAGACCTTATATTGTTGATTCTAAAGTAACTATTCACACTCGATCATGCTGCTATTAAATATTTAATGGAAAAGAAAGATGCAAAACCTAGACTTATTAGATGGGTTCTCTTGCTACAAGAATTTTATTTGCATATTGTTGATAGAAAGGGAGCTGAGAACCCGTTGCTGCATAACTTGTCTAGGTTAGAAAATGTTCTTGGTGACCCACTACCTATTGATGATAGCTTTCCGACGAGTAATTAAATGTCATAAGTACTTCTCGTAGTACTCCATGGTATGCTGATTATGCTAATTACATTGTTGCTAAATTTATACCACCTAGTTTCACATACCAGCAAAAGAAAAGTTTTTCTATGATTTGAGACATTACTTTTGGGACGACCCACATCTTTATAAAGAAGGAGTAGATGGTGTTATTAGACGTTGTGTACCGAGCATGAACAGGAATGATCCTACGCAAGTGTCACTTGAAGCTTATGGAGGACACCACGCTGAGATAGAACTGCACATAAGGTATTGCAATCTGGTTTTATTGGCCTACTCTCTTCAAGGATGCCCGTAAGTTTGTCTTGTCTTGTGATGAATGTCAAAGAATTGGTAATATTAGTAGACGCCAAGAAATGCCTATGAATTATTCACTTGTTATTGAACCATTTGATGTTTGGGGCTTTGATTATATGGGACCTTTTCCTACCTCTAATGGATATATACATATTTTAGTTGTTGTTGATTACTTTACTAAGTGGGTAGAAGCTATTCCAACTAGTAGTGCTGATCATAAAACTTCTATTAAAATGCTTAGAGAAGTTATTTTCCGAGGTTTGGAGTCCCTAGATATTTAATGACCGATGGTGGTTCACATTTTATTCATGGTGCTTTCCGTAAAATGCTTGCTAAATATGACGTTAATCATAGAATTGCATCTCCTTATCACCCACAGTCTAGTGGTCAAGTAGAATTGAGTAATAGAGAACTCAAATTAATTTTGCAAAAGACTGTCAATAGGTCTAGAAAGAATTGGTCCAAGAAACTTGATGATGCATTATGGGCCTATAGAACTGCATATAAAAATCCTATGGGTATGTCTCATAAAATTGTTTATGGAAAAGCATGTCACACTACAAAAAAATACACTTCCGTGATGATACATGTTTGTCACAGTAGGTCGCATTTTTTGTCATGCATGTACATCCATGACAAATTTATGACAGAATCAAGATAGTCATACCTGTCTTTGTCAGAGAAGTGTTCCATGACATTACCAAAATTATCATCACGGAAGTGTCCACTTCCATGACGATAAATCACGCGTCACAGAAGTGCTTTCGCCAAGGGTGACCGACACGTGGCACCCACCGTAAGGGAACGCCATTAAGCTATCGGGTTGGGTTTTGGATCCGATAACCCGTTAACAGCCCCACCAATGGGGCTTTTCCACGGTAAAATCATCATTGGTTGGAGGAAACACGGTCGACTCATCATTGGGACAGATGTCATCCACTCACCGGATGTATACGCCTATGATATGTCGACACGTGGCACGGCCCAACAGTGGCCCATTCCTGTGAAAAGGCCGGCCCGTTTAACTTGGTCAAAAGCTGGCGGGCCGGCCCATGGAAAGCCTGTTAACGGCCTGTTAGCATATAGCCCATTTATAGCCCGCTAACCCAAGGCCTGTTATGCCCTATGTGAATTAGGCCCAGTAGCGTCATCTGGGCCATCCAATATGATTCCAGCCCGTTTTCACTTCTGGCCCATGTATGGCCCATGACGTCTTTCGGCCCATATGAGGCCCTTTGTAACTCTTGGCCCATTAGCGCCCGTCTTTGGCGCCCGTAATGAACAAAGTATTACTTTACACCCATTAACGGCCCGCGGTGAAACTGGCTGTAATGAACGAAGGTAACACTTTATACCCATTAACGGGCCGTTATTCCGTTGGGCGCTTTCAGCCCAAGTTAACTTTCGCCTTCGAGGGCCCATTTATTCTTAGGCTCATTTGCAGATTCGTTACTTACGGCCCTCATCGTCATTTTCGCTTGTAGGCCAAATTCAGCCCGTCGTTACGATCGGCCCGCTTGTGGTCCGTTAGTCTGTTGGGCCATTTTCATAGCATCACCAACACGGCCTATTAAGGGCTTGTTATGGTCAGCCCATAAACGTCATTTATTTCCATTATAGGCCGCCTACGGCCCATTAAAGGCCATACAAGACCCATAAATGAGTCGGCGCCCATGGATCCTACGTGACATAGAAGTCCCATGGATCTGCGAGACGAGAAGGCCCATGGACACCGCGAGACATAGAAGGCCCATGGATCCTGCTAGACGAGAAGGCCTATGGATCTGCGAGACGAGAAGGCCCATGGATCCTATGAGACGAGAAGGCCAATGGATCCTATGAGACGAGAAGGCCCATGGTCAGGCGAGTTGGCCCTGTTTGAACGATATAGCATATTCAAAGAATTATCCTACTAAAAAGCATACACTATACAACAAAGAGATCAAGGCATAGAAAAGTAGAATAATCCTACACTATACAATAAAGAAATTACAGCCGATTATACCCACTGGGCGTTATGGTACGGCACAGGTGATAAT
This sequence comes from Aegilops longissima, assembly GCA_021605205.1. Classification (NCBI taxonomy): domain Eukaryota; kingdom Viridiplantae; phylum Streptophyta; class Magnoliopsida; order Poales; family Poaceae; genus Aegilops; species Aegilops longissima. Next base: position 571,295,366 of record CM038676.1, on the reverse strand, counting down.
AAAGTATACACAAACAACAAATTACATACACTGGGCAAATACGGCTCATACATCATGGACGTGCATCAACTTAACTCCATTTGAACTATAATATCTTCAGAAAATAGGATTGGCGAATTTCAGATAGCACAAATTTCAGTCTGCAAAATCTCCAATTCCTTCATGGTTACCTCAGTGTCTTGTTTCATTTTTTTGACTCCTGCATCTAATACCTGCATGTCCAGTCTCAACTTGTTGATTATACGTTGACAATCATGTACACGTTGTCTTGCCACCTCTAGTTGATGCTCGAGAACATCAGCACATTCCAATTCCAATCCATAATCATTCGGTAACGCCATGCCGCACCGCCGCAAATTTTTCTGTTGATGTCACTTCATCCTGAAATGTTTCGTAAGTACACACGACTAGGGCAAAATATAGTTACAACGATTGAAGCTTAACAAGACACTATTTTTTACTACATTGCAAAACAGGACTAACAATAATTTTACACGCCACTTTCACAAAAAAATGTTACACGTCAGAAGCATAGGCAGGTGATATTTTAAAATTATAAAAAGATAGTCTGCAGCCTGCATACAGAAATCCTCTTAGCTCACCAGAGGAGCATGATGTTGGGGCCCAATCGAAAACACGCATAAGTTACAAATTTAGACATCACGCTATGTATAAGTAAGCAAGCAGTTGGCCATTCTGTACCTCAATTAAAGTCTTAGGGAGCATAATGAACATCAGAGGGTTTCATACAAACATACTACAGCAGGCAAAACTATGCAATCATTATCGTAGTATAAACTAGATTGTGAGCCTCATGCAATAATAGTTGGTTAATAGACTTCAAAGCTTCAGTCACACTTCGGCAGAGTAATTAAATGGTAAGGCCTTTAATTATGTCAACTAATAGTGATACAAGTACCAAACATCAGGCATAATTATTTGGGCATCTCATTAAGTGAGGAAAAATAAAGCAATTGAAAAGAGAAAATTAACTATGCCTGTAACAAACAAGGAATTGAACCATTGAGTTGCATACAGTGACTTACCTTAGCAGGTTGAAGAGGCTCAACACAGCTCCTACTTCTCTTGCAAGGCTCCTTCCTAACATCTTGTACTTGGAAATCCTCAATCTTAACTTCATCGCACCCCCTCTGGAAGGTGACACAAACTAGTTACTCATCTCCTTGGAAGATAAATATGCATACTTTCCAGTCTGTGAACACAAAAGGATGAGATTATAACAAAACAACACCACATAATGAAACATGCCGATCTCTTGCACTTGCACACAATGAAATGAGCATTTACTATGTCTGCACTATGTAAAAACTAGGCATACCTTCGAACTGGATCTCCGGTACTCTTGGAGAGCCTCATCAGAGTGTACAGCCAAACCTTTATGTCACCTATGAGTTAGACAAGGCCCCACTACAGCAGCCCTTAGTGTTTAAATCGTTGACAAGCTTTGTTAGAGTGTTAGGTCAAGAACAGCAAGTAATCAAAGCAAACAGTACTAGTATGGCTGGCTGATGCAAACAAGCAATTGAACAGATGTGTGTGCAAATCTTACATATCAAGAAAAGAAGCAAAGAAGGAGGCTTAAGGACCATCACTTGACTGACCAGATTTAAGGGGCATTTAAACATCATGTGCAACGTATGAACTAAGATAAACATTGCATATTCTAGAGTCTACAATGGAATGCACATGTATTAGGTTATGCCATGTATGATGATGCCTAAATGTACAGATAGCGGCGGAGTGATTCATCATTGCACGCACAATTTAATTGCAGGTTAAGGGCCGCTCGATTCCGCCTTTTCGGGCATATTGTCAAAATAAGCCATAAAAGATGTAAAGAAGTCATTTTTGAGTTATGGGCTTGGGCTTAACTAATTTCGCTTTGGAGGGGGTGTTTGGGTAGAACCTCACTAAAATTGAAGGAAGGGAATAGTGAAATGACTCTGTTGTCCGCCTATATTACACTCAAAATGCAATCACGACGCCGTGTCACACCCGACCCTCAAGTAAAACAAACACGCAAGCATTCATTGCCCTGCCCGCTTGCATCTCCTCTCCCTTTCTCTCTACTCGATCCCCGCACTGCAGACTTGGGTTCCTCCAAAGGAGCGGGTCGCCACCGGTCCCATCTGCCTGGTCCTCGATGATACTATGTCCAGCTAGGCTACATGGCCGGGGGTAGGGCAAATCTCCTGGATGCTCCTCCCTCGGCGCCGCCTCATTCTCATGGTCTCCAGCAGCTGCTCCACTGTGGTTCATCCAACGCACTACTCCGGAGGGCGCTGCACAACTCGGCCGATGCCACATCATGCGTAGGCACCTTGTTCCCCTTCCCCTCCTCCAAGGCCATGGCCTTGAGGTGCTGTTGAAGGATGAGCTCATCCAACAAGGTGAGGATCTCCTCTGATTTTTGCCAAATTTTCATTCGATCCACTATACGATGAATTGCTATGAGCTGCTTCGCTGCTGCTATATGATGCATTGCTATGAGCTGCTCCTACTGCTGCTATATGATGAATTGCTATGAGCTGCTGCTCCTGTATGATGAGTTGCTATGAGCTGCCGCTGCTGCTATATGATGAATTGCTATGAGCTGCTACTGCTGCTATATGATGAGTTGCTACAAGCTGCTCCTGCTGCTGTTATATGATGAATTGCTATGAGCTGCTCCTGCTGCTGCTATATGATGAATTGCTATGAGCTTTTCCTGCTGCTGCTGCTATATGATGAATTGCTATGAGTTGCTGCTGGTATATGATGAATTGCAGACTGCTGCTGATGTATGATGAGTTGCTATGAGCTGCTGCTGCTGCTATATGATGCTTTCAGGTGGTGCTGCTATATGATAATAACCAGCCACTTGGACCATCGAATTTAAATAAATAATTGTTCTTCACTTAAATGTGGGTCATGCATTCTTTGTTTAAATTAGGCAATGGGATCTCTATGGAAAACATTGACCAAAGTAGATTGTGCCAAGTAGATGGTATCTTTGTATTTGCATTTTGAGCAAATAATGATGGTCTGTTTTCCTATCATATTAATTACTGCACTGGGTTCAATTTGTGATGTTTGCAAGTCAAATTAATTTCCATATGGGCAGCAAAATGAAAAATATATATAATGCAATCTAGACTTTCCACTGATCATAAGCTGAAAACACAATGAAAATAACTGGTTGGCGTATTACATGGAGCTTATATTCACAGGTGCTTATTTTCTTAGGATAACTCGTAATAACTGTCCCTAAGAAACTTGGCTAATAGAACTGGCATACAAATAAGATGTCACGATGATTGCAATGGAGGAGTGACGTACCATAGCACACTGCATAGGCTCACCGCTGCCTCTCCTTTTTTTGCGATGTTCCATGAAATTGCCACATACATATTGTACTTTTTCATTGTGTAACCCTATCTGCAAGTTGACACGGCTAATTTCAGACATATCTACATGATACTACATTGCATATCCCTTGCATATTTAAACCACCAATTAACGATTGTGTGCGTACCATAAACTAGCCATGACTCAGATGTTGGATCGGCAGCACTCTAAGGGAGCCTAATGTAGTGCAATCGGAATTCCTACATGCCACCTACGATTTTGTGTAATGTACTGCCCCTGTTCCTAAATATATGTCTTTGTAGAGATTCCAGTATGGACCACATACAGATGTATATAGATGCATTTTCGAGTGTAGATTCACTCATTTTGCTCCGTATGTAGCCTATAGTGGAATCTCTAGAAAGACTTATATTTAGGAATGGAGGTACGAGGTAGTATCATGTATGACATCTACAAATCTAATTTAGCAGCCAGTAGTAGAAATCATTGTCTGCACAAAGGGATTACTGGTCGAAAATCCTAGCAAAGCACGCTGGCAGGCACAGAACAATACAACAGAGAGAGACGCGCTTACAAGATCATAACAATGCCTCAGTCCAGGATCTTGGCTGGCCAAGCTGTTAGATCCAGAAGAAACATCGTCCTTGTAGTTTTTGCCAGCTGCATAACAGGTAACAGCGACCGGTTAGTATATTTGAAGTACATCGGGCAGGTGATGCTGGACGGGTTTAAAGGTGACAAGTACCTAGGCCGTGGCGGGTGCTTGGCATCTCTCCACACGGTGGGAATTAGGTTAGAAACATCGAGGGTGATGACGTTGCGCTGGCTGTCGGGGTTCGGTAAGGAGATCTAGAACCGTCGAGTAGGGTGTTTGTGGAGCGGCTCCGGTAGGGTGGACTACTGTGTGGGCGAAGGGGATCTGTGGCCGTGGACGAGAGCGTAGGTGAAGCTGCTCCGGTGGTTGGGTTAAGGATGGTGTCGACGATGCGGATCTGCGGCCGTGGACGGGGCATCAGAAGCTGCTCCGATGGTTGGGTTAAGGATGGTGTCGACGATGCGGATCTGCGGCCGTGGACGGGGCATCAGAAGCTGCTCCGGTGGTTGGGTTAAGGGTGGCATCGACGATGCGGATCTGCGGCCGTGGACGGGGCATCAGAAGATGCTCCGGTAGGTTGGATGAGGGTGCGAGGAAGAGGATCTGAGGCCGTGGACTTGTGAGTTGGCAAAGCGGCCCCGGTAGGGTTGAGAATGGTATAGGTGAAGCTACTCCGGTAGGGTTGATGCCGGTGTCGGCGAAGCGGCTCTGGTAGGGTTGAGGACGGTGTTGGCGAAGCGGCTCCGGTAGGGTTGAGGAAGGTGTCGGCGAAGAGGATCAGAAGCCGTCGACGGGGGCGTCGGTGGGGCGGCTCCGGGGGGTGTGGACGAAGCGTCTCCGGTGGGGAGTACGAATGAGCTGTGGCAGATGCGCGGCGGTTGACGAGAGTACCGGCGAAGCAGATCCGGCGCCGTGGACAAGGCCGGCACTGAATGGGCTGTGGTACAGTGGTGGATGAGCAGTCTACTTGTTTCTAGGGGAGGTGGGAGGGGTAGATGCGGCCGCAGAAGTAGATCCGACGAAGTGGACGCCGCTGGCCGTGAATGGGCTATGGTACGCCGGTCGATGAGCAGTCTAGTGTTTCGAGAGGGGAGGGGAGAAAGGGCGATGAAGTACGGACGGTGTGATGTAAGATGCTCTGGTGCTGTGGAGTTAGTCGCTTTTGGGGGGGAGAGGAAATGGGGTGCCGTGTAGTGGGGGAACCAAGTTACCAAAGCAGCCCCGACCTATCATGTAGATGAGTGCGGTATTGTAACTGTTGGTCTCCGTGCACCAAGGACAAAAGGGGGATTTCGCATGCTAAAGACAAAGGTGGCGGAAATTTTAGAAGGAGGCGGAGATTTTGCATGCACGGATCATTCGTATCCAGTTTCAACTAATTTTGGACCGTGCTAGCGGAAGGTCAAGCTAGACTGTGTACACCGGGCACACGCCAAGAAGTTAATAACCGTGTGAAGTCCACCCAGAAAAAAGACAATAACTCGGGATGATGCGCCGATAACTTGGCGCTCACACGGGCGACCAATCGTCTGACGGTGTAGTGGCGCTTCACAAAAAAGGGATCAAACGCTCAGCCTATGTATTTCTCGTGTAAATAGATAATTTAGTGCCATTGGTTATTTACTTTAAACATAATGCATTGACGTGTTAGTGTAGAGGCGCACAAAAAGAAATGGATATTGTAGTTAGCTACTTAAAAGTGTTACCTCATATGATTACATAGCCTCCATTTAATAAATTGCGTACCCATTGAATTCATATATGAATATTACATATATTACTTAAAAATAGAAACTTAAATCATCCAAGACTAATGAATTTGAATGCAAGAGTAACAATGGTGCATGTGCATGATAGCTACATTGGTTGTTTGAAGAAACATCACTGTAACTTTGGCATGCACAACTGAAAAGGTTTATTTAAATAGAAAAAATGTGATATGTGAGTGTCCAATCTTTATAGCGTTGAATCGATATTAAACCTTTGGCCACGATACGAAGTAGATATTGACTTATGTTCAAGCCATGCACGTCCACGATCGCTAGATAGTGATACGTGAATGAATTGTGCAATCTGTCTCACATGCATACATATCTCATTTCCCTGTGGGCATCGGAATCACACACGCGCACTTCATGTATTTCTCTCCTCCGTCAGGTTAAATTCGTCTTTCTACCCCGTCCTACAAGTCTCTCACACAGAAACACACACACGCTCTCTATGTCTAACACGCCCACCTCTTTAATTCCGCCCACCCACAGCCACTAATGTCTCAAAGTATAATAATGTCTCTCACACATATGCTATCTACCTATCCCTTAATATAGCTAGATATGTGTCACACAAACTCCTTCTCCCTACTAGTAAGATGCCCATGTGCGTTGCGGAACATCAAGATGCATTTGTATGAGAAGTTTATCTTGTGGGAGAAAAGGATGAACAAGGAATGCCTTATTTGCAAATGCGGAGAGGGGTGTGGGTATCTTTTTGCAAAATTGCCATATTTTCCTTCCTGTCCGTCGGATATAAATCGGATGGCCTATATTGCAGGATGGCAGGAACACCATCATCACCAACTCTGTTTTTTTATAAGAGTAGAGATATGTGAGTGTCACTACCCCCCCACACACACACCGCACTTCCCAACACCGAAGGAGTAGGGTGACACCTCGATCTTGATACTAATCTATCGACTGGCTTCTCACTGAAACATACACACACACACACACAATACCCGACACCGAAGGTGTAGGGTGACACCTCGATCTTGATACTAATCTATCGACTGGATTCTCTCTCAAACATACACACACACTACCCGGCACCGAAGGAGTAGGGTGGCACATCGATCTTGATAATAATCTATCGAATCCTCTTTCAAACACACACAAACACACACACACACTCGCTAGTTGTGCCTCTGTGCCTACCGCGCACATTCTCGATACGTCTTTCTCTCCATCCCCCCAAATGACAGCAGAAGGGTGACAGCTCGATCTGATCATAATCTGTCAATTGGTTTCTCTCTCAAACATTGTGTCTCGATGCCTCGCTCGGTAGCCCCCTCGATATGTAGACTTCTCACGCACGCATAGCTGTAGTGACGATGACGCTGAACCCAGTGTGCCTTGTTTTTACCGGCCTCATGTGATAGTTTTCACCCTGTTTTATGTTAATTAACAAGGCAACCTTTTCTTTGTTACTACTAGTGAATCTGAAATCATTCAGGACAGACATGAAATATATCACTTCAACCCAAGTATCGCAGCAACTATTTTAAAATAAATTAGCTAGCTGCCCGTGCATTGCACGAAACATCAAGATGCATTTGTTCGAGTAGTTTATCTTGTGAGAGAAAAGGCTGAACGAGGGAAGGCCTTATTTGCGAACGTGGAGAGACGTGTGGGTATATTTTTGCAAAATTGCCAGAGTTTCTTTCCTATCCGTTAGATATAAATCCGACGGCCTATATTGCAGGATGGCACGCACACCATCATCACCAACTCTGTTTTCTACTCCTCCGTCCGAATACTTGTCATCAAAATGGATAAAATAGATGTATCTAAAACTAAAATACGCCTAGATACATTTCCTTTTATCCCTTTTGATGACAAGTATTCGAACGGAGGGAGTATTTGTCTTTCTAGAGATTTCAACAAGTGACTATGACCGGACCTTACCAACATACTCAAAAAAGTAGTCCATAATTTTGATGTTACCCTCTTTTCTTGGCGATGCAGTGCCATATGGATACCTCATAAATAAATCAAGGACAAAACTGACCCCTTCCTGAAAAGACATACGTAGCAAAATGAGTGAATCCACACTCTAAAATATGTCTACATACACATGCGTATGTGGTAGTCCATTTGAAATCTGAAAAATACAAATATTTAGGAACGAATGGAGTATATATAAGAGTAGACATGGAGATATATCTCCAGCATGGTCTACAACAAAAATGTGCTGGGCTGGTTAGCGCCGGATGCTCGTAACGCGATGACATGAGTTCGAATTCTGTCTTTTAATTTTAGATTTGTATATTATATATTACTCTACTTATTTAATATATACTTCTTTGGCTACTGTACTGACAGTGGAACCCACAGAGTACTTAGAATATTAAGGATGGACTTGTTTCTTTTTAACTTTCATGCGGCTGTAGCCACCTTGAAAGTCACGTGTACACTGTACATGCAATTAACTTTTTATAGAGGGACAATCATACGGGCAATTAACTCAAATGGATTGGATGTTACTCTATTATTTCCAGCATAAATAGCATCTCCAATGGCAGCTGGCAAATTTCCTCCCGCTTCCTTCCGCGGAGGACGACATCAAACGCCAGCGGCAGACATTTTTACAACTCTAACCAACCAGATGAAATTCGTGCAAACACGGACTGATTTCATATAAGCACGAACGATTTCGTATAAAAAAGCCGGATCTTCATATAAACATGATAGATTTCATTACATTTACATGAACTAAGAGGTGCCAATCCGGCTCTCTTGTATAATTAATACTCCCTCCGTCCGGAAATACTTGTCCTAGAAATGGATATATCTAGACTTATTTTAGTTCTAAATGGCATCATGATCCCTTTGTCTTCCTCATGTCCGCCGACACTTGCGGGGTCGACGAAGGTCCTCGGAAGAGACGGCAGCAAAGAAACCACCTGAATCCGCGGTCGTCGCCTCGGCGATGGCCTTCATGGGTCCCAAGTGGCGGCGGCCTCACGTGTTCTACTTCTCCTTGATGATGGCGGCGACACGGAGAAGCTGGCCACCGACTCGTCGCTCTCCACGCACCAGGCTTCGCTCTCTGCCGCATGGCGCTGCCGCAGTACGGGAGGCACGCCCACGACACGGAGGCGCGCCACCGCAGACACCGGTGGCGCGGTACGACGCGGCGATGGACGGCGCCAGTATCCGGCGTGCTTCGTTGCCGCGTTGGCGGAGCAACTCGCCACCCTCATCGAGCTGAACTGAGCGGCGAAGTTGCTGAACCACGCGCCGCTTGGGCGGCAATCGCCCCGTCGGGCCAAGCGAGGTTGGTGAAGCACCGAGCGGCCTCGCCCGTATCCGGAGGGCTCGGCGGGCCACCCAGCCGTGTAATATGCCGGAGAACGGCTCACCGGAAGCCATCGGAAGGGTGGAGAAAATGGTGAAGCAGGAGATGGGGGAGCGGCGGAGGGGTGCAATTCTTGCCCGCTGTCTGTCTGGCCTCGTGTAAATAGAGGGCGGACGGTAGGAGCTTGGCCGGCGTCTGGCCTCGTTTAAACTGAGGGCGGACGGGAGGAGCTCGGCCGGTGTTGCGTTTAATTCCGGCCCGCTCATGAACGGACGTGTGGCCGGAGTAGGATTCTCGGTTTGCATGAGGGTTTAACGGAGGGGCTTAATGGAGGCGCCGGGCGTGCAGCGGGCGGCGCAGTACTAGTCGATTTGACAACATTAATGAGCCGTCAAATCACAAAGGCCCTCGCCTCTCGTGAAACCGACCGAGCTAGACTGCCCCGCCCTCTAGCCTTTTAAAAATGCATATACTCCACTTTTGTACAGTAGTAGTATCGATGGATTGCACCATGGAGCAAAACTTGAAATTAAAAAAAGGTGGTACATATAGAGAGCGCTCGTGAACTATGTGTCATGCATGGCAATAAATAAAGTACTACATGATACTTATATGATACATGGCGCAGGAGTACTAAGTTGTCACATCCCAGTTAGACCATGCATTAGGGTGTGCATCATGTTTAAATTCCATTTGAATTTGAAATGGGGAAGGCAGGAACCCTGAACACCCCCTTAAATCAACTAGGGTTTACTAAAAATTATTTCAATGAACCTGAAATGCCCTTCAAAATGCTCATCCTCTTTGCTTTGGTTCAGAACCTATGTCAAAGGAGGTGTATCATTTTCTAGGTCACCCAAAGGTCCTTGGATTAATTCACAAGTTTTGAACTTGAGCATTTTAAATTATACAAAATATTTTAAATGTTCAAAAATTGCCAAACCAAAATGTTTCATGTTGGAAATATTCCAACAAGGGACCAGGAGCATTTTGGTGATTTTTAAAACAGTTTTGGTATTTTAGAAAACCCCACAAAGTTGCAGGAAATTAGGAAAAGATTAAAAATCAGAAAACCTTACCTGACGCCCGTGCCCGGCCCACCTGCCGGCCCAGCCCAGCAGCCGCGCCAGCGAGCTGCTTGGCTCGGCCAGGCAGGCAGCCAGGTGCTCGGCGGCGGGCACCGCTCGGGTGCCACGCACCTGGTCGCCGCCCGCCGCTCCTCTCGCCACCGTCGACGAGGACCGACCCTCTCGCTCTCCCGAACCCCTGGACACTCCCTCTCCTCCCGGATCATCTCTCTCGCTCTCCCCCAACTTGGCCGACGCCACCGCCGCCGCACCACCGCCGTAGTCGTGCTCTCCGCCGTCCGTGCTCCTCCACACCTTGTCCAGGAGCTCCGCCGCACTCCACTACCCCTAGCTAGCCGAGTCCCGCTCACTCAAGTGCCCCGGACCCATCTCACCGACCTCGCCCGAGCTCGCCGTCGCCGGAGATCCCTTTTGTCGTCGCCGTCGCCCCGGTTCATCCCCGACCTCAATGCAAGCTTCTACGCGACGCCCGTGAGCCTACCTAACTTCCCTTCCCTCTCTCTCACGCCCTCGAGCAACGTAGCAACCGAGCCACGTTCACCCGCACCCGCCGCCGTGGAGCTCGTCGCCGACGTGCTCCCGGTCACCCTCCGGCCACCCCATGGTGTCCGTTGCACTCACCGCATCCCAACGGGTCTGGCCATGCACTTCCCGCACCTCGCCGAGCCCTCTAACCTCAAGCCCGTCGTTGGCCGAACCCCGGCGGTCACCTAGCTCGTCGCCGGCGCCAACTCCGGCCACCCCGACCCCAACTAACCCCACCAATAGACGCGGGTTGCTCCTAGCTACCCGTAGCTATCTTCCGCGACTCGTTTGGTCGCCGGAATCACCAAACATACTTCCTCCGCCGTGTCGGGCTCGCCGGCGGCTAGTCGCCGGTGCGGCCGACGTGGACATTGACCACTGCGGGCCCGCGTTGACCCCGTCAGGTCACTGACAAATGGGGCCCATCCCTGCTAACTAAATAGGTTAGTTTAATTAAACTTTAGTTAAGTTAATTACCCTGACATGCGGGACCCACTGTCAAGTTTGACCTGGACGTCCCTGTTGACCCTGACGTCATGCTGACGCATGGCTGACGCATTAATTCAAATTCTGGATTTATTTTGATATAGTAAATTGCAGAATATAATTCAAATTTCAAATGCCTATAACTTTTAATCTATAACTCCAAATGCAAAGATTTATATATGAAAAATTATCAGAAAAATCTACTCTATCCATTGGTACAGGTTTCATGCATGTTAAAGCAAGTTAACTATGCTGTTTAACCAGAATAAGATATTGCACCATTAGGACTAACTCAAATGAGCTATCATTTGAATCCTTGATTCAAATGAGTTCATTCCCTGTTATTTCAACTTGCATTAGGCCAACACACATCCATATTGCCATGTCATAGCATGCATCATATTGTTGCATATTGTCATGTGTGTTTACTTTCGGTGTGCTTTCATGATAGGTTCTGCCCCCGAGGATAACCTCGACTATCCATCCAAAGGCGTTACTCTACCCCAGTTCCATCAGGCAAGCAACCCGTTGATCATTTCGATACAAACCCATGTTCTCGCTCCTGCTCTCGTTTACTGCATTAAGACAACGCGATTCAAACTGTTGTGTGCTGCGGTAGTTGAACCCACTTCCTTTGCATGACCTGTCATTGCCACAGTAACTAGATGAAACCCACTAGTATGTGTAGGAGTTGATTGAGCCATGTTTGTGATTCCTACCATGCTATGCTTGCTATGCTTAGAGTTGTGTCAGGTCTGGCTCATCGGGACGATGAACTGGAGTGAAAGGTTGTGTTGGTTCGAGAGTGAAAGTGTTGAACACGATTTGGTAAAGGTATCGATGAGAGGCCATGTAGGAGTACATGGTGGGTTGTTTCATTGAAGCCGAACTTAAGAACTGAGATCTGTGTTTGTGATCCATGAATCAGTTACTACCACACATTGGGATCCTTAATTGACCCTCTCGGCTTCTTAACCACCCTTGTTCTTAGTCCGGGAGTTGCAAGTAGTTTCTGGTGTTTGTAGCATGCTGGGGGCCGCACGCAACGCTGACCTTAGGGGTGGGTTGTGTTGCGGTAGGCACGTGGCCCGGTGTACCGAGTGCCCGTTTGGTATCTCGGGAACCCTGCACACATCGTTCGGGGTTGTATGGGAAACCTCGGCTGGACTCCCTGCGGATGGAACCCGAATAGGCGATAAACCTGAACTAGGGACTTGAGTGTTTAGGTAGGCTGTGGCCGACACCCACGTTGGGCTTCCGCTTGAAGGTTGCCGAGTACATGTCGTTTAAACGGCGATAAGTGGTGAGAGCGTGTGTGAAGAGGTACACCCCTGCAGGGTTAAATATGATCTATTCGAATAGCCGTGTCCACGGAGAAGGACTTCTGGGTTACCTATATCAGTTCATAGACAAGTAAATGGATACTATTAAAAGCCTCAAGATAAGTGTGAGTATCATGGATGGCCCTCTCGTGGGATGACGAGAGGGGATCCACGATGGAGTATTGTGATGGTGAGTAGTGGACTCGTGTACGACAAATGCTTTACAAAGTGGTGTCACGTAGAGTAGCTTAGCCAAGAGTCAAAGCTGGCTTGCTGCAAATAACTCCACTTCCTTCCTTGAGAATGTGCATGTATGATAGGATTCTGTGGTAAGACTTGCTGAGTACCTTTGTACTCATGTTTGCTAATTAATGTTTTTCAGAGGACAATACTACCCCTCCGACGGATTCTATGTAGATATTGACTTGACGAGTGAACTAGCCACCCGGTGGCGACCTAAGACTTGTGAAGGGCCATTGTAGATAGAAAGGCTCCAACAAGCTTTCTTTCTTTCTAGAGTCTGTACTCGCACTAGTTTGCTTCCGCATGTGCTTGTATGATTGTATGACTTGAGTGTTGGGTCATGTGACCCCTACCTGTATGACTATGTTATGTATGGCTCCTCGGGCCTCTTAAATAAAGTACTTGAGTTGTAGAGTTTTGTTGTGATGCCTTGTTGTATTTACTCATATCGGGCATATTATGTGTATGATTGAAATGCTTGGTATGAGTGGGATCCGACAAACTAGTTGTTTATCCTTGGCAGCCTCTCATATGGGGAAATGTAGTCTCGTGCTTCGGCGATAGTAGTCCGCTACAGCCGGTTCACGGAGTCCTGCTAGCCCAAAGACTACTGCTTGGACACTTGACTGGCGGCATGTGATTCATTTCGTTCCTATGTCTGTCCTTCGGGAAATGTCACGCGGTGGTATTCGAGTCCTGCCTAGCCTGCTACAGCCCAGATACCGAGTCCTGTTAGCCCAAAGCTACAGCCCGAATTCATACGTTGATGACCGACATGCTCGAGGTGATTCATGTATGCCTGTCCCCATAGGTTGGTGCCGCTTTGGGTTCACGACTAGCCATGTCGGCCCGGGTTCTTTGTCATGTGGATGCTAGCGACACTATCATATCGTGAGCCAAAAGGCGCAAACGGTCCCGGGCCATGGTAAGGCGACACCCGTGGGAATACCGTGCGTGAGGCCGCAAAGTGATATGAGGTGTTACCAGCTAGGTCGATGTGACTTGGAATCGGGGTCCTGACATAAGTATTATTAATACAGTTTTGCTAGAACTCATCTAGATGAGATATAATTTGGTCTCATTCATCTTTTCTAGCCATTGGATGTGATGCTATAAGATGCATGTGTGCTGACGTGGGTTGTATTTGTTCTTGTGCAATGAACTGACCACTGCATGTCATATTTGATAGTCTCAAGTCATTAAAAGGATACAAGCCCCACATATCTTCTTGGTTGATTCCTCTATTTATGTCAAAAAATAAGAAACAACGTGAGAGTTAATGCACCACGCCTATGTGTTTACTAGTATTTGGTTTTCGTAAGATGACATAATACTCACCTAGACGGAGGGAGTATTCGATTTGACAATGGCGGCGCAGTTCCCGATCGCCTTTAATGCGAGCGAGGAGGGAGTAGCGGTTCCCGATATGTTGAACGGCCAATGCATCCTCCTTCAATTAATGCATGAGGGAAGTAATAGGAGGAGGTCCGGGAAAAGAGGCTGCACGATGTGAATGCAACGCAGTTTGCCCTCATTGCCCTCATATAAAGGCGCCCCTCCTCCATTCCAATGCATCTACCACATCGTACGCACCTAAGCACTTGCCTAAGCACCTACACTAAGTGCAAAAGAGCTCGCTCCAGACCCATGGCGGTGATGTGCGTGAGCGGCCAGCGGGTGCGCCAGATGGTCCACGACGCCGGCCTGCGGCATGGCGTCGAGATCGCTCGAGCGGTGTTGGAGACCGGCTGGTGGATGGCGCCGTCGGCGCCAACTCGACTCTCGCTTGGACCAGATGATCGTTGCCACCAGCAAAAAGTTCACCGTCCTCAAGAAGCTCGCGGACAACATCGCCAGTACTCCTCCAGCCCGCGCCCGGGCTCCTCATTGCCTGCCACCCTAATCGGCCTCCATGGCGGAACCTCTTTCAAGCACCGGTGGCCTGCGCGACCGCCCGACGCCACGAAGAATGTCCACCTGGAGGTCGCGCTCGCTGCGAGGCGCCTCGCCCTGCAAGAATTCGTCGACCTACACATCCACGCGTACGAGCAATTGTGTACATAGGTATCTACAAGGCCAGTGAGGACGCTACGACGTTGGCCTTCCTCAACCGGCTGGAAGCCTTGGATGCCTTTGTTGAGAAGCACCTCGACCTCGCCACAAAAGCCGCCGCTCCTTAGCCGCCGGTCGGTGGCCTGGCGCACAAAGTTGAGGAGGAGGAGGTTGTACGTTCGTGGATCCATCTTTCTTCTTGCCTTCTGTAACCACCATTGCGATCGCATCATCGTGGCCTTAATTCTTATTGTGCTATTGCATTCTCGTTCCAGTCAATACCGACATGTGCGATCCCTTTGCTTAATTATATGCATCACTGTAACTAGTACTCCATCCGTTAATTTGTAAGTTGTGCTTACCTTTTCCATCAACTTCGTGCAACGCGCGGGCATCTTGCTAGAAACACTAGAATATGTCTATATAATCCCTATGTGATAGTCCATTTGAAATCTCAAAAAAGACAAATATTTACGCACGGAGGGAGTAATATATTAGGAGTATATCAAAACAATAGTGATTTCTTTCAAGTTTGTGAACAAATACTACTATTCTACTACTTTGGATCCGTCGCAACGCACGGGCACATTGCTAGTAAAAGGAAAAGGCCTGCCACGTTCGCGTCGCACCACCACACGCCCGGGAATCGGGAGTACAACACGGCCCGTCCGGCACGACACATAGCTTAGGGAAGGCGTGTTGCCTAGCAGTGGCGGAGCTTGAAGCAAAATGTTGGGCGTGCCAGTCTAGCCAGGCTATAGAAATTACCCTTGCGTTGATGTTGCATGCCTCAAAACTGGATGTATAACTATGAAAATCCTGCTAGGTTGGGACGTTCCATGCCTCAAAACTGGATGTATAACTATGAAAATCCTGCTAGGTTGTGCGGGCCAGGGCACGTGTTGGCCCTCACGTACCTTCGCCCCTGTGCCTAGCATTTTCACTTTCATGTGGGACCTCCCGTTGAGCAAACCGATACCCCGCCCGCCGCCGGGTTGGACAACATAAACAAGGGGAAGATCTAGCTGTAGCATGTGGCTCGTTGATAGAGTAGGAGCATTCCGTACTAGTACTACTCCTACTAGTACTTACCAAGTTTGTACTCCTAATACTATATTACTTGTACTACCACTATACAACTAGCGAATCGTGCGGCACAACATCGTAGGAACAAAAAACGGGAAGATCTTGTTTTGGGTGATTTATCTTTTTTTCAATCAATGTAGTATGAATAATATGATGTGGGGGGCACCCATGAAGCTTATGTGGCTTGGTTGCATGGCTACGGAAGGTTAGAGAAAAATAAATAGATAATGTGTTTAGAGTGCACTCCACTAAATAGATATACTTTGGATCCATTGCAACCGACCGCCACATCTATATCTATACCCCCTATATAGTGTGTGAAAAACTTTGAAAGTTGGTCGTTGGATGAAGCCAATCCGACGGTACAAAGATGGCAAATCCGAGCACTACTGGCCATTGGATATCATCCACCAGATTTTGCCACATGTATAATCTTCAAGACTCCATGGTTGAACTTAATTCATGACTAACTTTGCCACAACTAAGCTCAGGCAAAGTTATTAATAAGTTCTTCAAAATGAGAGCCACAAGTTGGCAAGCCTAAGGGAATCTTGCCACATTTTTTGTGTGTATGTCATGTGGGGCCAGTGGGGCTTGCCTAAGGTGTGGCTTGAACCAAACACTCACCTGAGTTAATAAAACTTGCCTAACCTTACATTCCACCAGATTTTGCCACATGTTAGAATCCAGAAAACTCCACATGTAGGAGCATAATGCACAAACCACCAGAATCTCATGTGTGCAATGCACGTGTACCTTACTAGTACTAGTTGGTAGTAGTAAGAAACAAATTCCAGTTTTGGCACGAGCTCGTACTGCGGGAGCACCACAAGGCCTGCCGCAGGAGTTACATTTCCCTCTCGGGGCCCACGGGACCGAACTTCAGTGGCTTAGTGCCTGGCCTATGAGTCAATGACATGCGTGCCTTAAATGCGGCTGGCCCACATGTCATTCTCATGGTGGTGGTGTGGTTCGCGACTCACTCGTTCGAGATGAACCGGCCGGTGGTGGCGTGGCCGTGGCGAGGGTACCATAGCTGGGCGTCGGGGCGTTACGAGGCGTAGATGGCCACACCGGCAGGTACTACCTGTAGTACATAAGTACTCCAGCTGAGGATTGATGCCCGGGACGAAATGTGTCACAGCCGCTGGATGAAAATTCGATGGTGCGGGAGTACGGATCGGCGCATAGCAGCGGAGCAAGCAAACCGCGTCCAATCGGGTGTGTCTGTGGTAGAAAGTTGATGGTCGCCACAGTTCAGCTGGCCCGCATGTCATGCACACAAAGGCAGAGGAGCGGTGGGGCCGAGAGGGATGAGGGGCACGAACAATCCTACCATTCCATCACTGACATGTGGGACCCGTAAGCGTGGGTCCCACCTGTCAGTGAAGGAAAGGCAGGGCAAGGCAGTGATAGCCACGTCAGAGAATACATGTCCACGTTGGGGGACGTTGTGCCATGGGTTGGAGCGGCGTCGTGGGAATCGCGTGTGGGTGTGGCAGTGGTAGAAACAAGAAACGTGATGGTCGCTGTGGTTCAATTTCCATGGACAAGCTGTCGTGTCTGCTGACACATGTATATCAAAACTAGAGTGTCTATATTTCAAGCACATGAACAAGTATTATTCTAGTACTAGTTTGGATCCATTGCAACGCATGGGCCAGCACATTGGTAGTAGTAGTGTCCATCTCTATCTCTAGAGGCCTTCCCTCGTTCATCCTTTTCTCTCACAAGATAAACTACTCATACACATGCATCTTGATGTTCCGTGGAACGCACGAGGATGTTTCCTTGGTGGTCTCTCCAGCGCGGCGTGGCCGTAGTTGCAAGTTGACGCCCCTTGAGATGCCGACGTTGAGGGGCACTCGGATTTCCTCCGATGAGCAGGTAAGATGAGTTTGATCACGTAGTAAATGCATTCTAAAGACTACTTCCATGCCCATTTCCTAATTCTCCCCATGCCCACTGTTTCACAGGCTAGGCTCAAAGTAGTGGAGATTGGCTTGCATATGTACGGGAGGGTACCAACATCAATTTGCACAACATTTACAACGGTGACACCATTCCTGTAGAACCTTTGTCCAACATTGGGATCAGCCATGCAACGGGCCACCGCATGAATTGGTACGATGGAACCACGGTGAGATTGAATAAAAGATAGAACGAACCTTGCACATGGCGGTCAAAGGCGGACCATGCTGTCTGCGGCCGATTTGTTGCCGTACGAGTAGGAAGACGCTGTGCTCCTTTCTAACCGCATCTTCGCGGTGACAAACCAGGGGAGTTATTTTGTATGGGACACATCCTACGATATACTCCCTCTCTCCCAGTTTATTTGTTTTGAATCTTTTTGTTTTATAAGTTTCAAATTCAAATTTAGAGCTCCCCATCACATGTTGAGATTACAATGTCCATTAAATCGTTGTGTGCATGTATAGTAAAGAAACAAATCTTGAGTTTGGCACGAGTTCATGCTGCGGGAGCACCACAAGCCCTGGCGCAGGAGTTACATTTCCCTCTCAGGGCCATCGGGACTGAGCTTCAGCGCCTTTTACTACACCTACCTTTGAGTCAATAACATGTGGACCAGTAATGCTCCAAAAGGCAAAGGGGCAGTGGGGCCAAGAGGGGTGAGCCGCAGGTCGGGGGGACGTGTGGTTTCATGGGTTCGAGCGGCGTCGCGGGAATCGCGGGTGGCTGTGATAGAAACTTGATGCTCGCCACATTTTAGGTGGCCCACATGTCATGCACACAAAGGCAGAGGGGCGGTGCGGCCGAGAGGGGTGAGGTGCACGTCGGGGGGTGTGGTGCCGTGGGTGGGGGAGGCGTCGTGGGAATCACAAAATTAAATGTGATGGTCGCCGTAGTTGAACTTCCATGGACAAGCTGTCATGTCTACGGACACATGCACTGCATACCGATCACTGGAAGGAGTAGCAAAGAAAGCTATATATGCGGATAAATAGTTCCTTATAGTTAAGCGAACCCATGCTACTACTCTGTTCCAAAGACATGCACACCATCGAAATAGTCCATCTATATCAATGTACACCGAGAGGGAATAAGTTTTTTACAAGAGAGGAAATAGTTCATCCATCCATAATGCCCTCCTGCTGGTGCAGCATTTTCTTCTTCTTCTTCTTCTTCTTCTTCTTATCATTCTCTGTGGGAGACGGCTTCGCAACAAGCTCTTTGGACCATGCAGCTATCTCGAAACTCACATGGGCATCGAGGGCAGCATATTTTATCCGCTCGTATGTCAAGGGATAATTCTCCCATCCAGACGACCTTAATGCCACCGTCTCGTCACCCTTCTGAAGATTTGTTCCGAGCAAAAAATTTGCTACGTCGAATAGGGTTGGTCTCTGTTTAGCACAATCTTCTACAGGAATTTTGATTCTAGTTTGTAGGTCAGCGATGCTTTTCAAATGAAGGTTGTATGGATCCAGCTTCTGTTTGTCCCCTTCGATGGCTGCCCCACATAAGTATACGTCCTCCCGAGACAAGAAATCGTGAAGCTCACCTGGTATGGAGGGCGAGTGTATGATGTGGTACACCAAAACATCATCTTCGAGGCACAGCTGAAGGACGGCGGCACGTTGGATCTTCCCAGGGGCACGCTCCGTGTACTCTGCGTCGAGATCGATGACCCTCGTCTCTAACTTTTTGGGGGAGTTGGATACATTGTTGATCCACTGCCGAACAACCCTTGGGTGGACGGTGATAGTGGCAACTATGCGCATCCAGCCTTCGACGAGGACATTTTGGACGCTAAAAACCTGCATCTCGATCTCTTTTGCCATTTGGAACTGCTGGAACGGAGGGCTATGGTTTGGGTAATTAGGATTAGATGGCTAGTCTGACTAAAGTAGTAGATGATTATTTAAAGAGGTTAAAACAATGTGAATGCAGTGGGGTTTGGATGCAAATGAAGACGAAGGGGAGGTGAAGAAGCCGAGGCGAATCGGTTCCCGATGGAGAAGTAAATGGGAGAAGTGGCGTGCAGGCAGTTGATTAGACGGCTAGGTAGACTAAACGAAAAGGCTATGCGGGTAGACCAAGGAGTCATACCTGTTCGTGTACGTGCCCATCCTTCTTGATAGGTGGGACCTATGCAAACAGATAAAAAAAATGTGTCGTAGCTTTTTTTTGAGCGCGTGAGTGGGAGACACAACATTCCCTGGTTAAGGAATACTCCCTCTGTTTAGGTGAGTATAAGTCACCTTATGAAAATCAGGTTTTCCCAAAACCTTTAGGCGTGGAGCATTAACTTCCTGCTCGATCCCCTCCCAGCCTCTTTAGCCAGCGTTCTCTTCCTCTGTTGCTGTGTTCTACCTTTCCATTTTTCCTCTTCTCAAGTGTGGAACGATCTGCATGCCGTCCTTGATGCACCAGAATGACCACTGCATGCATCGCGGCAGGGCGTTGATTGGGCATGCACAAGAATTTGGTTCTGCTCGCAATATGGATGATACCTGAACGATGAAGTGAAGAGGCATGCTAGCACGGGAGACCTATTTCCGCTATACAATACTGGAGTATCATGTTCCTACTACTAGTAGTAGTTGTTGTAGTACAACTATGGTACACTTGATGGTCAAAATATTATTCATCTGGTCCTCACAGTGAAGTGACAACACCCTGCGCCTGACACTAGTCCAGGCGAGGCAGCGTGTTCGGGTTACCAAAGTCAGCCTCACCCTGTGCACTGTGCAGTCTGTCACCGCCGCTGTGTAGCACATTGGCGCCTCGCCTCGTCTCCCTCTCCGCTCCCATAGCACCACTCCATATCCGTCTCCATCTCCGTCTCCATCTCACTGTGCCCCCGTGTACCGTCGCCTCACTCGCCTCCCCCAGTACCACTTTTCCCTCGCTAGCCGCTCCAGCACCGACATCCTTCTCCCCCGTAAATCAAGCCCCCTTCCAAACTCCACCATGTCCGAACGCGAAACGCGCAGCATCCATATGAGCCGCGATTGGAGAAATATCCCCAGTGACATCCTCGACCTATGTTGTTCATGTATGGATATGTTGACCGCCCTGCGGCTGGCTGCATGCTCGAGGGACATGCACACGGCCATCGTTGAAGCGAGGCCTAAGCTTTTCAAGACACCCTGCTTGCTGCTATCTGGTCTTGTGAGATTGGCTCACCATGATACGGAGGCGTGCATGATGCCCCTTGACTTCAATCCGATCTCCTTTAGCCGAAACTTCTTTGCAGGTATGTAGTGTGTCGCCGTACATCATTTCCCTCGACATCGATCCGATCACCATCGCCCAAACTTCTTGGCAGGTATGTACTGGTCGGCATGAACTCCCATCGATGGCTGCCTTCGAGAAGACGGTAAAAAGTTGGTGCTCGTGAACTTCCAGACCTCCCATGAGATTATCCTTCCTCCGTTGGATTATATAGAGTATTACATTCGCGGTCCAAGTCATCTAGATTACTACGTCAGTTGGACGGACCTTGTTTTGCAGAAGATTGTAATCTGCCAAGTACCCACATGACATGCGAATTACGCAGACTTCAAGCTAATTGCCTTGTTCAACCGCGGACTTGCCTATCTTTACGCCGGTGCCTTTTTTAGCTGGAGACAACTTGGCTTGCAGTGGATCATCGTCAAAGCTGATACACACTTATGTGATGCTATTGAACACAATGGTATCATCTACGCGATCGACAAAGCAGATGGCACCACGTATTGCTGGGACGGCACGTGTAAGTTGTTTCCTCTCATGTTAATGATGACGCCATGAGACTGTTTGAACTTTTTGTGATGATTGGCATATCCCTGTTTGAGCAGAATTTGAGTAGAACTATGGCAATGTATTAGAGACGCCGTAAATCAACTATAATTTGGAATGAGTTAATTCGTGTGATTGTGACCATGTCATTACAGCCAATTTGTACCCTGAATAATCAAACGGTTAGGAATATATGGATATTATCCTTATTTTACAGTAATCTATATAGTACTACTCAATATGAGTGTGTATCAGTGGCCATGTTAGTGTCCTCATTTTCTTGATGTAGAAACATGCACCACACTGTTGGTTTCATCTAACCATACATTAGGGAAGTAAATGTGCATATGGAGAACTCTATATTTGGACGTAGTGAAATCCTGCAATGCTTACCATGTGTACATACCTATATTCGCCCTTCAAGCAATCAATGGCTAGAATAATATCCTCACAAAAATTTTGCCCACGAACATGAGTATATAACAATGCATGGTCTGCTAGTTACCTTGAAGAATTTGTTTGTGAGCACAGAACATGATTACATAACATGCATGACATGGTAGTTTCCTGTGAAGAATCGATTGCGAGATAACATGAGTATAACCATGCATGGCACTTCTATATTTTCGAACCCAGTATACATTTGTAGCGACCCGACCCGAATGGATCAAGTCTCTGTGCTTTCGTGTCATCCCTGGATCGGTATGCTGACACACACAGTACTCGAAGGATTTATAACAGAGGTAAATCACATGTATGAAATAACGTAAATATTATTACCTCGATCCAAAATATAGCGGAGGCAACAAGGTTGTGGATTCCCATCAACACCAACGGCAAAGTTGAGTATAGGAAATCGTAACCCTAACGTATCACTTACTGTCGTTCGAAAATTCTGCAACATGAAAGGTTGCAGCCAACAACGGGTCAGCACATGGAATATGCTGGCAATGTAACACATAGAGAGTAATGAAAGAATAGGCTATACTACATGCATATATGGCTGGTGGAAAGCTCTATGGTTACAGTTTTTGCAAAAAGCCAATTTTCCCTACTTCAAAGGAATAAATTTATTTAACTATCATGGTGGTTGTTAAACATTGAGAATGGTTGACAGCATTCTCAATCCCAATTAAAAGTACTCATTAAACCCAAACAAATTATATTAAGTAACGTGATGAGATCAACAGGATATCCGGTACTAGATACTCAAAATTGTCCATAACCGGGACACGGCTAATCATGATTAGTTTGTACACTCTGCAGAGGTTTATGACTTTTCCCCACAAGACTCGATCGCCTCCGCTTGGTTTCTCGCACTACATGGTGTTTGAGAAACGGATGACCGAGACATAGTCTTTCAGAAGCGCTAGCACCTTACATGTGGGTAGACCGTACCAACCTACATCCCCTACATCTGCTAGCCTACCCGTAAGAGTTCGCACAACTTAGTCAACTACGCCAGAGCCCATAATTGGCTTGTGGCTGCACACGGAAGTTTCTAGTTTGAATAATCTTATGGTCCCTTAGAGCCTGGGTGGCGGTCCGAAGAAATACAGGCAAATCCTGTCTACCCAGGTGCCTTGACAGGCAAGTCCTGGATAGCCAGGTGCCTCAATCCACCCAGATGTGTGTTTAAGTTGCCACCTTAGATAAACCATTAATTATCAATCTCACATCTGTCATGGATATTCACTCACCCAATCCACGTCTACTAGCATAGCATGGCATAATAAGCAAACGTAGAAGTAACTCCCAAGGTTTCATAAGTAAAACAGGTAATGGGTACTACCTCAATCTACTTCCCAACCCACAATTTAATTAGATCCTAAACATGCAAGTGTTTGAGGGTTTGATCTAATGCATAAAAACTGGGTAGTAGAAAGGATATGATCAAGTGTTACTTGCCTGCAAAGTTGATGAAGATGGTTCGCACTCAAAACTCTTGATAGCTCTACTCGTCACACTCCGGTCAATCTATCGTAATCAAGCAATAGTAACCACACATAAGCAATCACTCAAAAGATTGGAAAGAGCGAAGAAAACAATTCGGAAAACGTCAAAACCAAATCAAATAACTCTTGCAGCATAAAACAATTTCTAACAGTACCAAAATTATGTGAATTTGGCCTTATCAGAAAGTTTAGGTCAAGAGCTTCGATTAGCAAAAGAATCAACTAAATCAGAGTTACTGAAACTCAAGTTATGATCAAACGAAGTTCAAATACAAATCTGTTTGAATTCAAATTTTAAAACTTTCAAAAACATGTTTGAGTTGTATTACTGGATAGAGGAGATCATAACGAAGAAGTGGGCGTTGGTTTCGTTGGATTCCGACTTACGAGTAAAAAGTTATAGCCGTTTGAAGATTAGGGACTACGGATAGATCCATGACGGAAATTAAAAATAAAAAGAAAAATCTATCGAGTGAACGCTCGCTAAACAAAACCGGAAAGAAAAACCGGCGAGAAAACCGATCTAGGGTTTCGGAAAGGAAACCGAAACGAAAAACCGATCTAGAAAACGGAACGGAAACCGATCTAGAAAACCGATCTAGAAAACGTGACGCGGCGCGGGGCTAGTACCTCGAAGAGGCGAGGGCTCATGGTGGCGGCGAGGGCGGCGGCGGCGGCAAGTGGCGGCGGCGCGGTGGTGGCGGGCGGCGCTGGTGAGGCGGCGGCGGCAGGCAGGAGGGGCGGCGGCTGGTGAGGGCGGCGGCGAGGGCGGCGGCGGCGCGGCTATGGCGGCGGCGGCGGCTATGTGGGGCGGCGGCGCGGCGGTGGTACTGCTGCTGCTGCTGCTGTGGAGGAGGAGAGGAGAGGAGAGTTGATTTGATGTGTTGGAGGGGGTGCTTGGGTATTTATATTGGGGAGGGGAGAGGTTTTGCTTGGGGTAGGGGGCAAGAAATAGATTAGGATTAGGAATCCTAGGAAATAGATCTAGGAATAGATACGGAATAAACGAAGTAGGAAAGGAGTCCTACTAGGAAAAGGAAGCGCCTCCCTTGGTGCGTGGTGCGTGCGTGCGCGATGGCCTTGTGGCCTTGGCCGGCCGGCGGCTAGCGGCTTGGGCCTTTGGCCCAAGGCGCTGCAGTTTTTTTTTTTTTAAATTTTTTCAGAGAAAAAAATAAAATGAGTAAAACTTTTATATAGGCATATAATATACCAAAATTTGCAGAAAAAGATTTTCTACAACATGGACATTATTTTAGCTTCAAATAAAATATACATAAATTCAAATAAAACAAACAGTGCTTCAGCTCTAATAAAATCCAATAAAAATCATTTTAAAAATACCAAAATGAATTCAAATTTATTCCTCTCCAATTTTCTGTTGTAGGGAATCATGTTACCCTATTTTCCATGTATTTTATTTTTGGAGAAAAATAATTTGAATAAAACTCAAATAACTCCAAATTGAAAATAAATTCAAAAGAACTTTGAATTTTAATTCTTTGAAACTCCCAACTCATATTTCATATGTTTTGAAGAAGTCATTTTATCTTCGCTCGTGAAAATCATTGAGTTGCATAAAGTTTCAGAATTGGAAATATTTTCCAAATGAAATTCAAATATTTTCAACACCCCTTGTCATTTAAATAAATGGAAGAAGTCATGTCATCTTCTCTCCAGGGTTTTGTGATGAAAAGAATTTGAATTCCCGAAGTTCATAAAAGCAAAATGAAAGTTTGGGAAAGTCCTTTTATTCCCTCTCATTTAACTTTCAAAAGTTTTGAATTCACTCACTTTCAGTCAATCAATCAAACAATCAGCCAAAACTATCTATTGTTTATAACATTCCAAAATTTAGAATTTTGGGATGTTACAAACTACCACCCTTAAAATGAATCTCGTCCTCGAGATTCGGAGAGGCTAGCAAGAAATAGGTTAGGGTTTGGGGGTCTTCTCGAAAATCCATTGATCGTCTCCAGGTCTCGGGTGCTACCACCCTTAGAAGCATTGTTAAGGTTCCATCAAAACTCATATACTCCATCCTTATTGTTGACAGTGTCGGTCTTCTCAGATATTAAGGATAATTCCTTCTCTGGGCTCTTCCGGTCGTGGCATAACCTTTTCCTCAATACTTTTGTCCATTCCTCTTGGTAAGGTTATTCCGAGATTGGGTCTTCATAACTGACGGGTCTGGCGCCAATACTAAACAACTATCGATATCTCATGGTGGTCAACGATTTATGGTTTCTCCTGCAGAAAACGGGTCTGGGTTGAACCTCACCGTATGACCTACGATTGGCAACAGCTGCCGTGTACAAGGGGAAAAGAAATACCTATACCGTTCTAAGGTTTAAACAAGGTTTAATATCGTCGTCTCTCTGCTATAGGTAAGTCACTCAGATTTACCATCCCATATAGCAAAGCGAGTAATAAGAGTAAGTCGGTATGGTGATCAATCCATCCCGCACCCAAATCATTACCTTGTACATGGTTTAGCGAATCTCGCATTCTAACACTCGGTCATCCTCACAAGCATTGCAGAATTTCTCTTGTCGACGAACCAAGTTCGGAAATCCATTGATTCTGCAAGCCAAACAAACATCTATCGTTCCTTAACAACTCTCAGGTTTTGCGTAAACTCCTATAGAATCGTTGGTTGATAAAATCATAACTCTTCCAGGGTTTCTCCTTCAGCAAGAGTGTGCTTGCTTCTTGGCAGGTCCTGGGGCCTATGGGTTATGGCCCATCTCATCACTTGCATATCTTGAACTCATCATCTGGGCAACTGATCGTTATCCCAACATCCAACTCCCTGGCATACTTAAATCCATCCAATTGTACTGTCTCTTTTCCTTATATTTGCACCAAACTAAGACGTGATTACTCAAACTCATCATGGAATTTCCATTGATCCATACTTCCAACATCATACCTCCTTTATATCGAATAGTAATTCATCTCTTCATCCTCGTGGGATGTCCCACATACCGTGATAAAACTTATACTTATGAAATCCATACTCCACTTCGTGGAACCTCATTATCCTTTCCAGGGTCAAGCGTCCTTACAAGGAAATATTGGCCATCTCTGCATGGCACTTCTTCAACTGGAAAACGTGAAACACATCATGAACTCCTGACAGTCCTTCGGGTGACTTCAACTTGTTAGCCTATTCTCCCATACGCTCCAAAACTCGGTATGGTCCTACAAATCTCGGGGCTAACTTTCCCTTAACTCCAAATCGTTTAACTCCTCGCAGAGGTGGCACACAAAGATATGCTCTGTCTCCGATTTCATAGACTACCTCCTTGCATTTTTGAGTCTGCATAACTCTTCTGCCTGGACCGAGCTATCTTCAGTCTATCTCGAATCAACTTAACATTCTCTTCTGACTCCTTGATCATATTTGGTCCAAACAACTGACGGTCTCCAACTTCATCCTGTTGGGCAACGTAGTAATTTCAAAAATTTTCCTACGATCACGCAAGACCATGGTGATGCATAGCAACGAGATGAGAGTGTCGTCTACGTACCCTCGTAGACCAGCAACGGAAGCGTTGACGCAACGTAGAGGAAGTAGTCGTACTTCTTCCCGATCCAACCGATCCAAGTACCGAACGTACGGCACCTCCGAGTTCTGCACACGTTCAGCTCGATGGCGTCCCTCGAACTCCGATCCAGCCGAGTGTTGAGGAGAGTTTCACATCGACCTGACGGCGTGGTGGCGATGATGATGTTCCACCGGCGCAGGGGCTTCGCTAAGCTCCGCAACGGTATATTCGAGGTGTAATTTGGTGGAAGGGGCACCGCACACGGCTAAGGAATCGATCTCAATGATCAACTTGTGTGTCATGGGGTGCCCCTGCCCTGTATATAAAGGAGGGAAGGGAGGGCTGGCCGGCCAGAGGGGGGCGCATCAGGGTGTCCTACTCCTACTAGGAGTAGGATTCCCCCAAATCCTAGTCCAACTAGGGTTTGACCAAGGGGAGAGGGAGAGAGGGGGCGCCACCCCCTTCTCCTAATCCTAATAGGACTAGGGAAGGGGGGAAGGCTGCGGCCAGCTATAGGGCCCCCTTTTCTCTTTCCCCTTAAGGCCCATCAAGGCCCATTGACTCCCGGGGGTTCGGTAACCCCTGGTACTCGAGAAAATTCCCAATTTCACCCGGAGTGATTCGGAGTTCAAACATAGGCTTCCAATATATCAATCTTTATGTCTCGACCATTTCGAGACTCCTCGTCATGTCCGTGATCTCATCCGGACTCGAACAACCTTCGTACATCAACATCATAAAACTCATAGTAACCGCCATCAAGCGTTAAGCGTGCAAGGACCCTACGGGTTCGAGAACTATGTAGACATGACCAAGACACCTCTCGGTCAATAACCAATAGCGGGACCTGGATGCCCATATTGGTTCCTACATATTCTACGAAGATCTTTATCGGTCGACCGCATAACAACATACGTTGTTCCCTTTGTCATCGGTATGTTACTTGCCCGAGATTCGATCGTCGGTATCCAATACCTAGTTCAATCTCGTTACGGCAAGTCTCTTTACTCGTTCCGTAATACATCATCTCATAACTAACTCATTAGTTACAATGCTTGCAAGGCTTAGGTGATGAGCATTACCGAGAGGGCCCAGAGATACCTCTCCGACAATCGGAGTGACAAATCCTAATCTCGAAATATGCCAACCCAACATGTACCTTCGGAGACACCTGTAATGTACCTTTATAATCACCCGATTCGCTGTGGCGTTTGGTAGCACCCAAAGCGTTCCTCGGGCAAACGGAGTTGCATAATCTCATAGTCATAGGAACATGTATAAGTCATGAAGAAAAGCACTAGCAACAAACTATACGATCAGGTGCTATGCTAATGGAATGGGTCATGTCAATCAGATCATTCAACCAATGATGTGATCCCATTAATCAAATAACAACTCCTTGTTCATGGTTAGGAAACATAACCATCTTTGATTAACGAGCTAGTCAAGTAGAGGCATACTAGTGACACTCTGTAGGTTTATGTATTCACACATGTATTATGTTTCCGGTTAATACAATTCTAGCATGAATAATAAACATTTATCATGATATAAGGAAATAAATAATAACATTTATTATTGCCTCTAGGGCATATTTCCTTCAGCTCCCACTTGCACTAGAGTCAATAATCTAGATTACACAAGAATGATTCTAACACCCATGGAGTCTTGGTGCTGATCATGTTTTGCTCGTGGAAGAGGCTTAGTCAACGGGTCTGCAACATTCAGATCCGTATGTATCTTGCATATCTCTATGTCTCCCACCGGACCAAATCCGGATGGAGTTGAAGCGTCTTTTGATGTGCTTGGTTCTCTTGTGAAATCTGGATTCCTTTGCCAAGGCAATTGCACCAAGATTGTCACAAAAGATTTTCATTGGACCCGATACACTAGGTACAACACCTAGATCGGTTATGAACTCCTTCATCCGCACTCCTTCATTAGCTGCTTCCAAGCAGCTATGTACTCAGCTTCACATGTAGATCCCGCAACGACGCTTTGTTTGGAACTGCACCAACTGACAGCTCCACCGTTTAATGTAAATACGTATCCGGTTTGCGATTTAGAATCGTCCGGATCAGTGTCAAAGCTTGCATCGACGTAACCGCTCTGACGAGCTCTTTGTCACCGCCATAAATGAGAAACATATCCTTAGTTCTTCTCAAGTACTTAAGGATGTTCTTGACCGCTGTCCAGTGATCCACTCCTGGATTACTTTGGTACCTGCCTGCTAAACTTACAGCAAGGCACACATCAGGTCTGGTACACAGCATTGCATACATGATAGAGCCTATGGCTGAAGCATAGGAACATCTTTCATTTTCTCTCTATCTTCTGCGGTGGTCGGGCATTGAGTCTTACTCAACTTCACACCTTGTAATACCGGCAAGAACCCTTTCTTTGCCGATCCATTTTGAACTTTTTCAAAACTTTATCAAGGTATGTGCTTTGTGAAAGTCCTATTAAGCGCCTTGATCTATCTCTATAGATCTTAATGCCCAATATGTAAGCAGCTTCACCGAGGTCTTTCATCGAAAAACTTTTATTCAAGTATCCCTTTATGCTATCCAGAATTCTATATCATTTCCGATCAATAATATGTCATCCACATATAATATCGTAAATGCTACTGAGCTCCCACTCACTTTCTTGTAAATACAAGCTTCTCCAAAAGTCTGATAAACCCAAATGCTTTGATCACACTATCAAAACGTTTATTCCAACTCCGAGAGGCTTGCACCAGTCCATAAATGGATCATTGGAGCTTGCACACTTTGTTAGCTCCTTTGGATCGACAAAACCTTCTGGTTGCATCATATACAACTCTTCTTCCGTAAATCCATTCAGAATGCAGTTTTAACATCCATTTGCCAAATTTCATAATCATAAAATCGGCAATTGCTAACATGATTCGGACGGACTTAAGCATCGCCACGGGTGAGAAGGTCTCATCGTAGTCAATCCCTTGAACTTGTCGAAAACCTTTTGCAACAAGTCGAGCTTTATAGACGAGAACATTACCATCAGCGTCGGTCTTCTTCTTGAAGATCCATTTATTCTCAATTGCTTGCCGATCATCGGGCAAGTCAACCAAAGTCCACACTTTGTTCTCATACATGGATCCCATCTCAGATTTCATGGCCTCAAGCCATTTTGTGGAATCTGGGCTCACCATCGCTTCTTCATAGTTCGTAGGTTCATCATGTTCCAAAGAACATGACTTCCAAAACAGGATTACCGTACCACTCACTCGTGCGGATCTTGCTCTGGTTGATCTCTGAAGTTCTGAGAAACTTGATCTGAAGTTTCATGATCATCATCATTAGCTTCCTCCTATTTGGTGTAGGTGTCACGAAACTGTTTTCGTGATGTACTACTTCTCAATAAGGGAGTAGATACAGTTATCTCATCCAAGTTCTACTTTCCTCCCACTCACTTCTTTCGAGAGAAACTCCTTCTCTAGAAAGTTTCCGAATTTAGCAACAAAAATCTTGCCTTCGGATCTGTGATAGAAGGTGTACCCAACTGTCTCCTTTGGGTATCCTATGAAGACACATTTCTCCGATTTGGGTTCGAGCTTATCAGGTTGAAGCTTTTTCACATAAGCATCGCAGCCCCAAACTTTCAAAAACGACAACTTTGGTTTCTTGCCAAACCACAGTTCATAAGGCGTCGTTTCAACGGATTTAGATGGTGCCCTATTTAAAGTGAATGTAGCCGTCTCTAAAGCATAACCCCAAAACGATAGCGGTAAATCAGTAAGAGACATCATAGATCGCACCATATCTAATAAAGTACGATTCGACGCTCGGACACACCATTACGTTGTGGTGTTCGGTGGCGTAAGTTGCGAAACTATTCCGCATTGTTTCAAATGTAGGCCAAACTCAGTAACTCAAATATTCTCCTCCACGATCAGATCGTAGAAACTTTATTTTCTTGTTACGATGATTTTCCACTTCACTCTGAAATTCTTTGAACTTTTCAAATGTTTCAGACTTGTGTTTCATTAAGTAGATATACCCATATCTGCTCAAATCATCTGTGAAGGTGAGAAAATAACGATATCCGCCACGAGCCTCAACATTCATTGGACCACATACATCAAGTATGTATGATTTCCAATAAATCTGTTGCTCTCTCCATAGTTCCGAGAACGGTGTTTTAGTCATCTTGCCCATAAGGCACGGTTCGCAAGTGCCAAGTGATTCATAATCAAGTGACTCCAAAAGTCCATCAAGATGGAGTTTCTTCATGCGTTTACACCGATAAGACCTAAACGGCAAGTGCCACAAATAAGTTGCACCATCATTATCAACTCTGCATCTTTTGGTTTCAACATTATGAATATGTGTATCACTACTATCAAGATTAAGTAAAACAAACCATTCTTCAATGGTGCATGACCATAAAAGATATTATTCATATAAATAGAACAACCATTATTCTCGATTTAAATGAATAACCGTCTCGCATCAAACAAGATCCAGATATAATGTTCATGCTTAACGATGGTACTAAATAACAATTATTTAGGTCTAATACTAATCCGAAGGTAGATGTAGAGGTAGCGTGCCGATCGCGATCACATCGACTTTGGAACCATTTCCCACGCGCGATCGTCACCTCGTCCTTAGCCAATCTTCGCTAATCCGTAGCCCTGTTTCGAGTTGCAAATATTAGCAATGAACCAGTATCAAATACCAGTGCTCTGCGAGTATTAGTAAGGTACACATCAATAACAAGTATATCACATATACCTTTGTTAACCTTGCCATCCTTCTTATCCGCCAAATACTTGGGGCAGTTCCGCTTCAAAGGACCAGCCTGCTTGCAATAGAAGCACTCAGTTTCAGGCTTAGGACCAGACTTGGGTTTCTTCTCTTGATCAACAACTTGCTTGCTGCTCTTTTGAAGTTTCCTTTTCTTTCCTTTGCCCTTTTCTTGAAACTAGTGGTTTTGTTAACCATCAACACTTGATGCTCCTTTTGATTTCTACCTCCATGCTTTCAAAGATCGCGAAGAGCTCGGGCATAGTTTTGGTCATCCTTGCATATTATAGTTCATCACGAAGCTCTTGTAGCTTGGTGGCGTGATTGGAGAATTCATCAATGACGCAATCATCCGGAAGATTAACTCCCGTTGAATCAAGTGATTGTTATATCCGGACATTCTGAGTATATGCTCACCGACGTAACCATTCTCCTCCATCTTACAGCTATAGAACTTATTGGAGACTTCATATCTCTCAATCCGGGCATTCGCTTGAATATTAACTTCAACTCTGGAACATCTCATATGCTCCATGGTGTTCAAAACGACGTTGAAGTCCCGGTTCTAAGCCGTAAAGCATGGCACACTGAACTATAGAGTAGTCATCAGCTTTGCTTTGCCAGACGTTCACAACTTCTGGCGCAGCCCTTGCACCAGGCCTGGCACCTAACGGTGCTTCCAGGACGTAATTCTTCTGTGCAGCAATAAGGATAATCCTCAAGTTACGGACCCAGTCCGTGTAATTGCTGCCATCATCTTTCAACTTTGCTTTCTCAAGGAACGCATTAAAATTCAACGGAACAACAGCACGAGCCATCTATCTACACATCATAGACAAGCAAGATACTATCAGGTACTAAGTTCATGATAAATTTTAAGTTCAATTAATCATATTACTTAAGAACTCCCACTTAGAAAAATATCCCTCCAATTCTCTAAGTGATTGCGTGATCCATTTCAACTACACCATGACCGATCATCACGTGTGATGGAGTAGTTTCAATGGTGAACATCAATATGTTGATCATATCTACTATATGATTCACGCCGACCTTCGGTCTCCGTGTTCCGAGGTCATATCTTATATGCATAGCTCGTCAAGTATAACCTGAGTATTCGCGTGTGCAACTGTTTTGCACCCGTTGTATTTGAACGTAGAGCCTATCACACCCGATCATCACGTGGTGTCTCAAAGACGAAGAACTTTCGCAACGGTGCATACTCGGGAGAACACTTCTTGATAATTTAGTAAGGATCATCTTATAATGCTACCGTCAATCAAAGCAAAATAAGATGCATAAAGGATTAACATCACATGCAATCAATATAAGTGATATGATATGGCCATCATCATCTTGTGCTTGTGATCTCCATCTCCGAGCACCGTCATGATCACCATCGCCACCGGCGCGACACCTTGATCTCCATCGTAGCATCGTTGTCGTCTCGCCAACTATTGCTTCTACGACTATCGCTACTACTTAGTGATAAAGTAAAGCAATTACATGGCGTTGCATTTCATACAATAAGCGACAACCATATGGCTCCTGCCATTGCCGATAACTTCGGTTACAAAACATGATCATCTCATACAATAAAATATAGCATCACGCCTTGACCATATCACATCACAACATGCCCTGCAAAAACAAGTTAGACGTCCTCTACTTTGTTGTTGCAAGTTTTACGTGGCTGCTACGGGCTGAGCAAGAACCGTTCTTACCTCGCATCAAAGCCACAACGATACTTCGTCAAATAGACTCCGTTTAACCTTCTCAAGGACGGGCGTAGCCACACTCAGTTCAACTAAAGTGAGAGAGACAGACACCCGCCAATCACCTTTAAGCAACGAGTGCTCACAGCGGTGAAACCAGTCTCGCGTAAGCGTCTGGCGTAATGTCGGTCCGGGCCGCTTCATCTCACAATACCGCTGAACCAAAGTATGACATGCTGGTAGGTAGTATGACTTGTATCGCCCACAACTCACTTGTGTTCTACTCGTGCATATGACATCAACGCATAAAACCAGGCTCGGATGCCACCGTTGGGCAACGTAGTAATTTCAAAATTTTCCTACGATCACGCAAGACCATGGTGATGCATAGCAACGAGATGAGAGTGTCGTCTCGTACCCTCGTGAGACCAGCAACGGAAGCGTTGACGCAACGTAGAGGAAGTAGTCGTACTTCTTCCCGATCCAACCGATCCAAGTACCGAACGTCGGCACCTCCGAGTTCTGCACACGTTCAGCTCGATGACGTCCCTCGAACTCCGATCCAGCCGAGTGTTGAGGAGAGTTTCACAAGACGACGGCGTGGTGACGATGATGATGTTCCACCGGCGCAGGGCTTCGCCTAAGCTCCGCAACGGTATATTCGAGGTGTAGTTTGGTGGAAGGGGGCACCGCACACGGCTAAGGAATCGATCTCAATGATCAACTTGTGTGTCATGGGTGCCCCTGCCCAGATATAAAGGAGGGAAGGGAGGGCTGGCCGGCCAGAGGGAGGCGCACCAGGGGTGTCCTACTCCTACTAGGAGTAGGATTCCCCCCCCAAATCCTAGTCCAACTAGGGTTTGACCAAGGGGAGAGGGAGAGAGGGGGCGCCACCCCCTTCTCCTAATCCTAATAGGACTAGGGAAGGGGGGAAGGCTGCGGCCAGCTATAGGGCCCCCTTTTCTCTTTCCCCTTAAGGCCCATCAAGGCCCATTGACTCCCCGGGGGGTTCCGGTAACCCCTGTACTCGATAAAATTCCCAATTTCACCCGAGTGATTCCGAGTTCAAACATAGGCTTCCAATATATCAATCTTTATGTCTCGACCATTTCGAGACTCCTCGTCATGTCCGTGATCTCATCCGGGACTCGAACAACCTTCGTACATCAACATCATAAAACTCATAGTAACTGCCATCGAAGCGTTAAGCGTGCGGACCCTACGGGTTCGAGAACTATGTAGACATGACCAAGACACCTCTCGGTCAATAACCAATAGCGGGACCTGGATGCCCATATTGGTTCCTACATATTCTACGAAGATCTTTATCGGTCGAGACCGCATAACAACATCGTTGTTCCTTTGTCATCGGTATGTTACTTGCCCGAGATTCGATCGTCGGTATCCAATACCTAGTTCAATCTCGTTACGGCAAGTCTCTTTACTCGTTCCGTAATACATCATCTCATAACTAACTCATTAGTTACAATGCTTGCAAGGCTTAGGTGATGAGCATTACCGAGAGGGCCCAGAGATACCTCTCCGACAATCGGAGTGACAAATCCTAATCTCAAATATGCCAACCCAACATGTACCTTCGAGACACCTGTAATGTACCTTTATAATCACCCGATTCGTTGTGACGCTTGGTAGCACCCAAAGCGTTCCTCGGGCAAACGGGAGTTGCATAATCTCATAGTCATAGGAACATGTATAAGTCATGAAGAAAAGCACTAGCAACAAACTATACGATCAGGTGCTATGCTAATGGAATGGGTCATGTCAATCAGATCATTCAACCAATGATGTGATCCCATTAATCAAATAACAACTCCTTGTTCATGGTTAGGAAACATAACCATCTTTGATTAACGAGCTAGTCAAGTAGAGGCATACTAGTGACACTCTGTAGGTTTATGTATTCACACATGTATTATGTTTCCGGTTAATACAATTCTAGCATGAATAATAAACATTTATCATGATATAAGGAAATAAATAATAACATTTATTATTGCCTCTAGGGCATATTTCCTTCACATCCCACATCAACGGTGTCTGGCTCCTTCTCCCATACAAAGCTTCAAAAGGGGCCATCTTCAAACTGACTTGGTAGCTGTTGTTGTATGAGAAACTCCGCGTAAGGTAAATTATCATCCCTACTAGATTCATAATCTAGCGCATACGTTCTCAACATGTCCTCCGGTATCTGATTGACTCTCTCGGTCTATCCATCTGTATGCGGATGAAAGGCTGTACTGAACTCTAGCCTAGTACCTAAAGTCTGGTGCGGCTGATTCCAAAACTTTGAGGTAAACTGTGTTCCTCTATGATGGTCCTCGAACTCCATGCGACATACGATCCTTGTCCAATATATCTTGGCCAACTTCGACGTCAGATTTCACTCGGGATAAAGTGAGCCACTTTGGTCAAGTGAGTCAACTACTACCCAGATAGAATCATATCCCAATCGGGTTACGGGAAATCCGAAATGAAATCATGCCAAGCTTATCCCACTTCCATTCGGTATCGACATAGGCTGCAATAATCCTGCTGGCTTCTGATGCTCTGCTTTTACTTTCTCTGGCATACATCACTTACGACTACATACTCCGCAATATCCTTCTTCATACCAGTCCACCAGAAACACTCCTTCAAATCCAAATACATCTTGGTGTTTCCAGGGCGAATCGAGTATGGTGAGTCATGAGCCTCCTGAAGTTTTTACTTCCTGATCTTTGCATTATTGGGTACATGTACACTGTCCTCAAACCATAAGGTGTCATGCTCATCCTTACGAAAACCTTTGGCTTTTCCTTTGCTCAACCTCTGTTTTACCTCAACAATATCTTTGTCATCCTTCTGAGCTTCACGGATCTTTCTCAACAATGTAGACTGAACTTCCATTGCAGCAACAAAACCTTTGGGAACAATCTCCAACCAAAGTTCCCTGAAAATCCTCGGCTAACTCCTTTGGTAATCCTCCGATTATGAGGGTATTCGTCCTTGTTTTATTTATGGTTATATCCTATTTCTCCACAAGGCTTGTACGCACAAGGTTTCTTCATATCCTTTCCATAAGGCTTCAACTTCTGGGTCACAAACCGAGACTTTAGCAAAGTCAACTTAAATTCTTCCCAAGTGGTTACTCTTTGCAATCCATTGATGGTTTGGTACATCCTCCACTAGATAGCAGCACCTCTTTCAAAGCACTGAAGAGCCTGCTGGGTCATATCTTTTCTGACTATAGGGTTGTTCTTCATGTGATTCTCCATGTTCTGAATCCACTGGTCTGTCTCCAATTGACGCATCGGTCCCGAAAATACGAGCTCATCTCCATCCATCCTCTAATGGGTCCATGGGTGTGGGGTGGGATAAGAGAGATCGAGAGGGATGCACACAATACAAACAATGGTTTTGAAAAGACAGATTTTATTGTGGCTGTCGGAAAACATCAAACAAATGACAGCTCACAATCGTCGCATCTAACGTAGGTATGTAACAGGGGTTTGGTCTTCTAACGGTCAATAAATCTTCAAAGTCATCAAACTCTTCCAATCTTGATCATGTCTCTGATGGCTCCTTCTGATCATGCTTGTCTTCTCAAGTTCTTTTGCCAGATCATCTCTGTTGACGCGAAGTCTCTCGCGACGTCCTTCAATATTTTTGGAGTTACGCTCCAACCGCGGTTTCAACATCCTTGACATGATCCATGATCCTACTGTCCTTCGCCATCACAAATCTCCGGTATCTCGATGTTTTGCTCCTTCATCTTGTCTACTTTCAGCTTCGGGTCCGAGTTCTTCACGAACTGCTTCCTTATCAAATACTGCTTCCTGCAGATCCACCTTAAACTTCTTCATGTAATACTCCAGATCCTGGTGATACACCAGCTAAGGTTAAAACTCCAACGTTTGCAGATAGATGCTCCATCAGCTTTCTACCATCCAATCCTTCCATGCATCTACATGCTTAACTCCGCACGGTGACAATAGCATAGGCGGGCGATAACATCATGGATTGCGTGTTTCTGCTCTTGTCATTTTCATGAGCTATCATTCCATAGTTGATATCTCCTGCCTTAGGGTTTTCTTGACAAAGCTTTGAACTCTAATGCTCCATGTTCCAGTCTTCCTCCGATACACCTTGACCTCGGTTATTGATAACTTCCATGGTCTGCCAAGTTCCATAAGCGTAACCTTCCTAGGTCATACAAATCCGGAATTTATTTGGAGCCTTCAAATCTCCTAGTCTTCGGAGTCTTCACCGTTGTAGTTCCCGTTTACACGGTAAAATCATCTTCATTCCAGATGGTCTTAGTTGTCCGATATCTTGTCTCCTTGGAGTGGTCTCATCATCCGACGAATCTTTGAGTGGTCAAAAGGGAAAAGGGGTATGGTCTCACTAAAAGGGAATATTTGAATAAGCTCAGAAGAGAAGAGAAGTAAAAGATCTTTTTGAAAATGAAGTTGTAGAGAAAAATCTTTCCTATGGGCTTGTCAGTTTCTAGGGTCACGTCCTACAGTCAACATGTGCTCTGATACCATCTTGTAGCGACCCGACCGAATGGAACAAGTCTCGTGCTTCGTGTCATCCTGGATCGGTATGTCGACACACACGACTCGAAGGATTTATAACAGAGGTAAATCACATGTATGAAATAACGTAAATATTATTACCTCGATCCAAAATATAGCGGAAGCAACAAGGTTGTGGATTCCCATCAACACCAACGGCAAAGTTGAGTATAGGAAATCGTAACCCTAACGTATCACTTACTCGTCGTTCTGAAATTCTGCAACATGAAAGGTTGCAGCCCGAAACGGGTCAGACATGGAATATCTGGCAATGTAACACATAGAGAGTAATGAAAGAATAGGCTATACTACATGCATATATGGCTGGTGGAAAGCTCTATGGTTACAGTTTTTGCAAAAAGCCAATTTTTCCCTACTTCAAAGGAATAAATTTATTTAACTATCATGGTGGTTGTTAAACATTGAGAATGGTTGACAGCATTCTCAATCCCAATTAAAAGTACTCATTAAACCCAAACAAATTATATTAAGTAACGTGATGAGATCAACAGGATATCCAGTACTAGATACTCAAAATTGTCCATAACCGGGACACGGCTAATCATGATTAGTTTGTACACTCTGCAGAGGTTTATGACTTTTCCCCACAAGACTCGATCGCCTCAGTTTGGTTTCTCGTGACTACATGGTGTTTGAGAAACGGATGACCGAGACATAGTCTTTCAGAAGCGCTAGCACCTTACATGTGGGTAGACCGTACCAACCTACATCCCCTACATCTGCTAGCCTACCCGTAAGAGTTCGCACAACTTAGTCAACTACGCCAGAGCCCATAATTGGCTTGTGGCTGCACACGGAAGTTTCTAGTTTGAATAATCTTATGATCCCTTAGAGCACTGGGTGGCGGTCCAAGAAATACAGGCAAATCCTGTCTACCTGTGTGCCTTGACAGCAAGTCCTGAATAGCCAGTGCCTCAATCCACCCAGATGTGTGTTTAAGTTGCCACCTTAGATAAACCATTAATTATCAATCTCACATCTGTCATGGATATTCACTCACCCAATCCACGCCTACTAGCATAGCATGGCATAATAAGCAAACGTAGAAGTAACTCCCAAGGTTTCATAAGTAAAACAGGTAATGGGTACTACCTCAATCTACTTCCCAACCCACAATTTAATTAGATCCTAAACATGCAAGTGTTTGAGGGTTTGATCTAATGCATAAAAACTGGGTAGTAGAAAGGATATGATCAAGTGTTACTTGCCTGCAAAGTTGATGAAGATGGTTCGCACTCAAAACTCTTGATAGCTCTACTCGTCACACTCCGGTCAATCTATCGTAATCAAGCAATAGTAACCACACATAAGCAATCACTCAAAAGATCGGAAAGAGCGAAGAAAACAATTCGGAAAACGTCAAAACCAAATCAAATAACTCTTGCAGCATAAAACAATTTCTAACAGTACCAAAATTATGTGAATTTGGCCTTATCAGAAAGTTTAGGTCAAGAGCTTCGATTAGCAAAAAGAATCAACTAAATCAGAGTTACGAAACTCAAGTTATGATCAAACGAAGTTCAAATACAAATCTGTTTGAATTCAAATTTTAAAACTTTCAAAAACATGTTTGAGTTGTATTACTGGATAGAGGAGATCATAACGAAGAAGTGGGCGTTGGTTTCGCTGGATTCCGACTTACGAGTAAAAAGTTATAGCCGTTTGAAGATTAGGGACTACGGATAGATCCATGACGGAAATTAAAAATAAAAAGAAAAATCTATCGAGTGAACGCTCGCTAAACAAAACCGGAAAGAAAAACCGGCGAGAAAACGGATCTAGGGTTTCGGAAAGGAAACCGAAACGAAAAACCGATCTAGAAAACGGAACGGAAACCGATCTAGAAAACCGATCTAGAAAACGTGACGCGGCGCGGGGCTAGTACCTCGAAGAGGCGAGGGGCTCCGGCGGCGGCGGCGT
The DNA here is from genome assembly GCA_021605205.1 of Aegilops longissima. Lineage (NCBI taxonomy): Eukaryota > Viridiplantae > Streptophyta > Magnoliopsida > Poales > Poaceae > Aegilops > Aegilops longissima. Next base: position 571,255,274 of record CM038676.1, on the reverse strand, counting down.
AGGGCGGCGGCGGCGGCAAGTGGCGGCGGCGGCGCTGGTGGGGGCGGCGGTGGTGGGGCGCGGCGGCGGGTGGTGGGGGCGGCGGCGCTGGTGAGGGGGGCGGCGGGCGGCGGCGGCGGCGCAATGGCGGCGGCGCATGGGGCATGGGCGGGCAAGGGTACTGCTGCTGCTGCTGCTGGCTGTGGAGGAGGAGAGGAGAGGAGAGTTGATTTGATGTGTTGGAGGGGGGGTGCTTGGGTATTTATATTGGGGAGGGGAGAGGTTTTGCTTGGGGTAGGGGCAAGAAATAGATTAGGATTAGGAATCCTAGGAAATAGATCTAGGAATAGATACGGAATAAACGAAGTAGGAAAGGAGTCCTACTAGGAAAAGGAAGCGCCTCCTTGGTGCGTGGTGCGTGCGTCTTGTGATGGCCTTGTGGCCTTGGCGACGTCAAGGTTAGCGGCTTGGGCCTTTGGCCCAAGGCGCTGCAGTTTTTTTTTTAAATTTTTTCAGAGAAAAAATAAAATGAGTAAAACTTTTATATAGGCATATAATATACCAAAATTTGCAGAAAAAGATTTTCTACAACATGGACATTATTTTAGCTTCAAATAAAATATACATAAATTCAAATAAAACAAACAGTGCTTCAGCTCTAATAAAATCCAATAAAAATCATTTTAAAAATACCAAAATGAATTCAAATTTATTCCTCTCCAATTTTCTGTTGTAGGAATCATGTTACCCTATTTTCCATGTACTTTATTTTTGGAGAAAAATAATTTGAATAAAACTCAAATAACTCCAAATTGAAAATAAATTCAAAAGAACTTTGAATTTTAATTCTTTGAAACTCCCAACTCATATTTCATATGTTTTGAAGAAGTCATTTTATCTTCGTCACAAAATCATTGAGTTGCATAAAGTTTCAGAATTGGAAATATTTTCCAAATGAAATTCAAATATTTTCAACACCCTTGTCATTTAAATAAATGGAAGAAGTCATGTCATCTTCTCTCCGTGGTTTTGTGATGAAAAGAATTTGAATTCGAAGTTCATAAAAGCAAAATGAAAGTTTGGGAAAGTCCTTTATTCCTCTCATTTAACTTTCAAAAGTTTCAATTCACTCACTTTCACCAATCAATCAAACAATCAGCCAAAACTATCTATTGTTTATAACATTCCAAAATTTAGAATTTTGGGATGTTACAACATTTCCCTGTATTTTCCTCCCAGTTCCAACAGGGACATATCAATGTTGTTTCTTTGCATTATCCTACTCATACTCTGAACAATGCTGATCTTACATTAACAATGCCTGTCCTTTTTTATATGATGCAGTGTCCCTACAGTTACTGCCCTTTGTAATTACACCACCTTTGCCAAAAACAGGGAAGCACAACTGGTTCCTCGCTCGATCAGACGACGGCAAAAGACTGATGAATCATTCGGACACATGAGCCGGAAAAGTTATATTGCAAAAACCCCACTGTATACAAGCACCGTGTAATACGTGAGTATCCGGACAGCGGCTGTTACTTCTATGAGCAGGATACCAGCTTGTTGGGGCCTTTAGGATTTTTTAGTTGGAGGCGGGTAAACAGCCTTGGTTCACACTCTCTATTTCTCGGACTCAATTATCCGATTAACCAGGAGATCACCGTTGGCAAGGACCTTGATGGCAGAGAGGCTACGTTTTCTATGGAAAACTGTGTCTACACGGCGAGCCTAGGAGTTCGGGAGCATACTCCCCTGATTGTCAACGATACAGCCTGCAGCCAAAAGAAGGTGAGAATGACAAAGGCATCTGGATTAACTTTGATCCTTGGATGTCTCAATTACGATAGGCGATGATGTGGTTCAAGCCTTGAGTTGATAGGTAATCGGGCTGTTGCATCGAAAGGGTGGAGTATTGATGTCTCCGGATCATCGTCAAAGCGGGGCCGCAAATTATGATGGAGTTGGATCATCTCTTGAATGACTTTGTTGTCTTTGCTGCTGGTTACGGATGGGTAGTTCTTTCTTTTGTTATGCATATTCCTTGTCATTTGGTCATCCTCGTCTATGTCACTCTTTCTATGTAATAGTTGCTTCGCTTAGAATGTCATTCTCGTCGGATCACGAGAGTCCGAAATACCGCAGATGGAGTGCGTTTTGGTGGTGTAGCAAGACTTCTTATGAACTATCGTGTCTTGCTGTTTATGTCGATAGTAGTCACTAGTCGGTGTTTGAATGTTGTATATATCGTTGTTTCAACTGTTTATTGTCTCGAACTATTGGTGGGCTAAACGAGGGCATCACCATTCTCCAAAGGTTCGAGTATATCTCCTTTTTTCAAGTTATATAATTTGAGCTCACTGTCTTTTCGATGATGTACACTTGTTTGGGCCAGTGAGGTGTCGTTGAATATGGGCCGAGTAGTAACGCAATGCCAAACAGGTCAATTATGACTCTCAGGCCGGGCTCTCAAAAGATCCTGAAAAAAAGGCCGGGCTCTCCAAAAAAGAAAGAATAAGGACTCTTAGGCCGACATGTGGGCGCCACCGGTGTTTTGCATGCGCTATGCTTGAGAGCATATTAGCGCGTGCTTGAAATTCATGCTACCTTTTCATCCCCGCCTCCGCCCTCCCTACCTCTGGAATCTCGATTCCTACTCCAGTTCCCCCAAATCCCCCTCCTGTACTCCCTATACTCAAGCACACTACCATGTCGCCGGTCAACGCGGATCTCCGAGCCAGAGATCCTGAGGTCCGCCCCGCCTTGATCGCTGCGTCTTTGTCGCTCAACAAAGGGCATGGCGGCGCTTGCCGACCAGTTTGCCGGCAAACTGTCCACTGTCCTAACTCCATGCAAGTCCCAGTACCCACACTATCAAAAGATAGCATACGCGGTGTTCATGGTATCCCGGAAGCTGCGACACTACTTTCAAGAATGTTCGATAATGGTAGCCTCCGAAGTACCTCTTAATGACATTATAAACAACCGCGACGCGATGGGCCGGATTGCTAAATGGGCCATAGAGCTCCTCCCATTCGACATAACTTATAAGCCACGACGAGCTATCAAGTCGCAGGTTTTGGCCGACTTCGTGGCGAATGGATGGTCGAACTCCCTAAGAGTACGGCGATACCCAATTGATCATGCACTTTGACGGCTCCAAATTGTTGGCTGGCACGGGGTCTGGCGTCGTCCTGACGTCCCCAACCGGGGACACAGTCCAATACGTCCTTCAGATAATGTATATGGACTCCAACAACGCAGCCGAATACGAGGCCCTCCTCCACGGCCTCCGGATGGCAGTCTCCATGGGCATTAAACGCCTAGAGGTGCGCGGGGATTCAAACCTCGCAATATCCCAAATAAACGAGGACTTTGACGCCAAAGATCCAAAAATGGCAGCATACCGCAACGCGGTCCTAAAAATGTCAGCACGGTTCGAAGGGCTCGAATTTCATCATATAGCCCGGGATAACAACCAGGCGGCGGATATATTGGCATGCATCGGTGCAAAACGCGATGCCGTCCCACCCAATATCTTTTTGGAACGGCTGTTGAAGCCATCCATACTATGGGAAGGGGAGTCCGGCAATAACAATCCGGACCCAACCGCACCGCCTGACGCCGAACACTCTGACACAACCGGAGGCTCCGTCCCCGAGATAACACCCTCTGCTCACGAAATAATGGTGGTTATCGCCCCGTGGACGGAACGATTCCTAGCCTACCTAACTAGGCAGGAACTCCCTGAAGACCAAAATGAGGCTCGCTACATAGTACGGCGCTCTACAGCCTATAAAGTCCATGAGGCAGAGCTTTATAAGAAAAGCACTACCGGAGTCCTTCAAAGGTGCATCTCCGAAGAGGAAGGGCGAAACCTCCTGGCTGAAATTCATGCCGGACTGGGTGGGTACCACGCCGCAGCTCGGGCCCTTGTAGGCAAGGCCTTCCGTACAGGATTTTATTGGCCGACGGCCCGGGCAGATGCGCAGGACTTAGTCCAACGATGCGTCGGTTGCCAGCTTTTTGCTAACCAAAGCCACATGCCACCCACCGCCCTTAAAACTATACCCATCACCTGGCCGTCATGTCCAGGGGCTTGACATGGTTGGACCCCTCAAGGGAGGAACCCACAAGCAAAGATACCTATTGGTCATGGTGGATAAATTCACCAAATGGATCGAGGCCAAACCTGTTAAAACGGCCGAATCCGGACCAGTGATAGACTTCATATCAGGGGTAGTGCACCGTTACGGTGTCCCCCACAGTATCATTACTGATAATGGCACCAACTTCACGGCCGATGAGGTCAAATCATGGTGCAAAACATGGGCATCAAGCTCGACACGCCTCCTATCACCTCAAACCAACGCCAAGTCGAACGGGCAAATGGTCTAATAATGAGCGGCATTAAACCCGCACTAGTGCGGTCCCTCAAGGAATCTAACATGCACCGGGTTGAGGAGCTCGACCAGACTGGGGCTGCGGACCACGCCAAATCGTACCACCGGATTCACTCCATTCTTCATGGTGTACGGCGCAGAGGCAATCTTGCCCTGCGACATAATACATGATCACCTCGAGTGCGCATGTACGAAGAAAGAGAAGCCGAGCTCGATCGCCAGGACAGTTTGGACGCATTGGAGGAGGAGCGCGACGTGGCAAAGGCTCGTTCCGCATTCTATCAACAGCAGGCTCGAAGATATCAAAGCAGGTAAGTACGGGCCAAAGCTTATAACGTTAGTGAACTAGTTCTACGCCTGCCGGACAAGAAAAAGGACAAATTCAAGCCCAAGTGGGAAGGTCCCTTCATCATCGACAAGGTCCTGACCGGCGGAGCATACCGTCTGCGAAACGCATCGGATAACCGACTCGAGCCGAACCCATGGAACGCAGCCCGTCTATGAAGATTCTACGCCTAAGTGCCGGACTCCAAGTTCGTCTCCTTCCTCCGTCCGCATTCTTTATTTTTTGCTTTTTGCTGTCTTCTATTTCTCTCCTTCCCCCTTCTTCCTCTTGTAGCCTCTAGAGGCTCGTTCGCGCTTTTTACGCACACACTTGACGCGCTCTCCGTGCTCATTATACCTGGGGGCTTCTTTAACAGAAGCTTATTTTTACGGGCTTTCATGCCCAACACATGCGTTAAACTTCCGCATGTGCCTTTTATTCACCATTATATGCATCGATATGACTTAAGTTTTGGCCAAGCTTGGTTGCCTGGCTCCTGTGCTTACCCCTACATTCCCAATTGTTCGGCTAGGAGGTAAAGGGAGCACCTCTGCGATTGTTACTGCCGGGTCAGCCGGATGTGTACCTCAGACTGGGTGAAGCCGAAAGCTAGCGTTCTTAAGGGAATATTTGGTCGGTGAACTAAAAGATGATTTTAACTATTTACACATCTGCCCCAGGATGATTTTCTGCTTTATAGCAGCTTTGACATGCACTTTAGGGCATGCATCCCAAATGAAAGGAACCCCTAATGGAACTATTCTCCCTGGAAGATGTTTCTTACTACCCATGAAATATAATATAACTAGTTGGGCACTTGTCTGATACAGCAACAATGACCCCTACGCCTGGTCTCCATGCATACCACGGTTCTTATATAACCGCGAAGGTATTCGGACACACTCCGGACTATTGGGTCCGGAGGTCGGGTTAAAAGGTCCGCTATGACAAACGATCTACAATCCGCTAGATGACATTCTTTCATGTCATATTTTTACATAGTCAACTCGACTCATTGTATTCCTCCTCAATGCCATCTAATAGGCTATCTAATTTACAATCTTGCTGGGAATACTTGGCGGCCAATTCTACTTGGTCAGACACTAACTTACAGGGATCTCCATCCCATCCGCCCCACAGTCCGACCTCGCCATGTGGTTTCGGTCAGCCTTGTGTACCGCGTCTTCACCATGGCCCGTGCCTCCTGGCGCCTTGACGGCAGGCCGATATCTTCCATAGCCGGAAGCGCCGCCGTGCTCCTTGAAGCCGCTCCGCCAGCTCCCCAACGCCTTCGGGCAGGGAGATAGATGGCCACAAGGCTTGGCCGATGCCTTTCATCACCTGTCGGACTCGTTCGTAAAGCTGACGCAATTCGGGAAGAAGATCACCCAAAGAACTGGGCGTCTCCTCCTCAGGAAAACCTGTGAGCAAACTTACAAACATGTATATGTTAGTGGCCTTCCTCGCCGAACTCTTTTCAAAGTTCGCTCAAGCACTTACTGAAAATGCCGCGACGAAGCCGCCGATTCTCCTTCTGAGTCAGCTAACTGGGCACGAACGTCCTTTAGTTCCCCACCCAGCTTGGTGTTGGCGCCTTGGAGGTTATTCTTCTCTGCCGCACCCTCGTAAGCACGCCTCACCGCCTTTAAGCGGCGTAAGAGCTGTTGCTTGTCCGGATCTAGTCCGCGCCATCTGCAATGTTTTTGTCGATTTACACACCGCCGACTTCATAAATTATTTATCTTCTAAAGCGTATATTACGGAGGGGTCTCTGTGGCTCCCCGTGGCCTTTGTGCGGACCTCAAGTTGGGCCTGCACTCTTCCAGCTCTGGGACAATCGGGTATTCTTTTACGTAAGATCTCAGATAACAAATGATCCTTAAATCAGTTATTCTAACTATTTTAAGTCTCGGGGCTACGCCATATATAATCACAAATTTCCTTACCCGTATGTCCTTCACATACTGCTCCGTGGCTCGCTAGACCATCTTGAGCGGCACGGAGATGCGATCTCTGAATCAAAGGCATTGAGGGCCTCGGGGAGAAACATGCGCCACGAAGAACTGTCCGTGGCGCTTTGTGATTCAAAGCGCTCTCCACCTCGGAGTTGGTGGCGGACAACCTGTCGGCATCCTCTGTCGGCGGAGCATCCGACGACGTGTCGTCTTCGCCTCAGCCTCCGGACCCGCTTTGAAGCTTGTCCGGTGAAGGTTCGATCGGCAGCCTCTCGGGCTCGATCCGCGGCGCTTTTTCCTAAAAGAGCGTCAGCGTTAGTACGCCTTCCCGGAATCAATCCTGGAAGTATGGTGACATGCCATACCGTTGCGGCGGAGTTTCGATCCGGACCGCACTTCTTTTTAACTGCGGGCCAGACTGCCTTTGTTGGCCAGTCGCCGCGGGCTCGGCTTCCTGCCTCGAAGGTACCCCCTGCGAAGCACCATTGGTATACGACGATCAAAAATAAGCACGGATGGGTCATTATCAGGGTTTTGGGATCTTGGTCTCAGTTACCTGTGGGGCTGGAAGTATTCCGGGGTAATCGGCCGTAATGGCTACCAAAGCATTGTCGATGCTAAGTTGGTAGAACACCCTGTCGATCAACTCCACTGTTATATTCGGATCCTCTTCGGAAGTCGGATCAAGGGATCGCTCCGGATCCTCGGGTTGTGGGGGCGGGCTGTGTATCTTCTCCACAGTCCGGCGCAGTTCCTGCGCAAAAACCATCAAATGAGATAATTAACTACGGGAATATGGATCGGATAGGTCACAAGGATGTTTGCTTACCCAGCTTCGAGGATTTTTCGAAGAAAACTCCTTCAGTGGGTTGACACAGAGGAAATCCTCCTCCTCTCCTTTGTACATGGCAGACAAGATCTTCACCAGTTCGGTGACCGATCCTGGCCCTTTGCGCCATGGCGGGTGGCATCGTCCTCCTCGTTGAAGTCCCACATGGGGTGGCCCTGTATTGGGCGGCTGCACTCCCTCATAATGCAGATTGCCATGACTCTGTCATGGTCGAGTCCGCATGAGCCAAGAACCTTATTCGGCTCATCGATAACGGACATCCTGGTCATCTTCTCTCCAGGGGCTCCGAGGGCGCCAGCTTAGGCGCTTCTTCAGAGGAGCATTGCTGAACTCCGGAAGGCCGATCCGAACAGGATCCGGCGGCGGGGCGTCATCCATATAAAACCATTCCAAAGGCCAATCTTCGGACGCCTTCTTTGGGGTTCCGGACAGGTATCCGGTCCCGGCGATGCGCCATAGCTCGGCTCCGCCCACTTGATATATTGACCCCTCATGAGAACGGGGAACTTGGCAGAATATTCTCTTCGACAGCCCGAAATGAGCCTCGACGCCCAGGAAAAGTTCGCAAAGGGCCACGAAGCCCGCGATGTGCAAGATGGAGGCAGGAGTAAGATGGTGCAGTTGGAGGCCGTAGAACTCCAAGATCCCCTGGAGAAACGGATGGATTGGAAATCCGAGTCCTCTTACTAGATAAGAGATGAAGCACACCCGCTCTCCTTTAGAGGGATCGGGGATGCTCTCCGCTTGCTTTCCGCCCTTGTAGGTGGCAAGTCCGGCTCGAACCGGAACCATGAAGGCCGGAGGGAGAAATCCCTTGGCTTGGAGTATAACTAGCTCGCTATGCGGGACTGAGCATCTCTCCCAATTTCCTGGCTGGGGGCTGGGAGCGCGAGAGGAGGAGCCGCGTCGACTGTCCATGATGGAATGGGCTTTGGTCAGAGGCGCTCCGATGAAAGCTCGCGAAGGGGGAATGGTGTGACTCAGATCTAGATCCTTGCCCCTTTTATAAGTGGCTCCTTTGCGCGGCTAGGGGGAATATTGTAAAAATACCCTGGCTTTTCGCATTCATTCAAACACGTGGAAGATGGCCATTAGTGGGCGTAGAAGCCGAGGAGCACATCATTTATCAGAAGCCGGACACTATTCGACAAGTATATGGAATTTGGAGAAGAACCCGCCTCGCAATGCCGAAGACAATCAACGCGCCGGACTCATCATCATTGAAGCCTGGTTCGGGGCTACCGAGGAGTCCCGGACTAGGGGGTGTCCGGATAGCCGGACTATCATCACGGCCGGACTCCAAGACTATGAAGATACAAGATTGAAGACTTCGTCCCGTGTCCGGATGGGACTTTCCTTGGCGTGAAAGGCAAGCTTGGTGATACGGATATGTAGATCTCCTACCATTGTAACCGACTCTGTGTAACCCTAACCTATCCGGTGTCTATATAAACCGGAGGGTTTTAGTCCGTAGGACGAACAACAATCATACCATAGGCTAGCTTCTAGGGTTTAGCCTCCTTGATCTCGTGGTAGATCTACTCTTGTACTACCCATATCATCAATATTAATCAAGCAAGAGTAGGGTATTACCTCCATCGAGAGGGCCCGAACTTGGGTAAAAACATCGTGTCCCTCGTCTCATGTTACCATCCGCCTAGACGCATAGTTCGGGACCCCCTACCCGAGATCCGCCGGTTTTGACACCGACAGTAACCATCAACGGCGACCGGCCTCCCGTCTCGCCGGAAGACCTTGTCAAAACTCTTGGCATTGCACACAGCATCCAAATAAGTGACTTGCTCGTCGAAGTCTGTCCGCCACCAGCTGATTTCTTCGTCAGGTTCCGAACAACTTTCGACTGCAGCCGTGTGTTCGAATCTTCCCGGCGTTTGTTCTGCGATGGCGCGCTGGTGAGCTTTGATCGGTGGCACCCGGGATGGGGCTCGGTGCCCTCTGAGCTTGAGTTAATAACAAAGCTTACCTTCCACGGCATGCCTCGACGTGCTTGGAACAGCGAGTCTATGAACGAGCTTATCAACGACCTTGGAGGTGACCTCGTAAGTATGTTTGTTCCTCCAGACAGCTGGGCTCTGACGGTTATGGCATGGATGAAGAAGCCGTCCACCATACCGAAGGTGGTTGGTGTTGAGATACCGGTGCAGGAACCGGGGTTGTACTATTCGTCGCCACCAAGGCCGCCGCGGACCACGTTAGGGATGTACCTGTATCGAGTGTTCGTGCAAGTCGAAGAAGTGGTCAATCCATCAATCGAAGTCCTGCCACCGCCGCTGGTGCCAGGGTCCATCGACGACGTCCATTACAGGAGTCAACGTCAGACTTTCCCCGTGTTGCTTGGAACGATGGATGGCACAGGGCCTACTCCATTGCGCGGCGGAGGCCACTGCTTCTTTGGGAGAAGAGGCAGGGCTGGCTGCCTGGATGTGCTCTAATTTGAGGTAACAACTGAATCTTGTCGATAGTACTAGTTAAATCCGAGCTATGTCTCAAGCAATCGATATGCCAAGACATTTGATTGTGACCTGTTCTTATTTTGTACCTGAACTTTTTTAGAAAGGGAAGTACGCCAACTTAATGTGCTAGCGTAACTTATTGTGTTGTCTGTCTGCTTTTCTTTTGCACAACATTCAAGATATTTCCCGTCATTTATAAAGACAATGAATCGTTATATACGACTCGTTGGTTTCAACATAGCCCTTCCCGTAGCAATCCACCGCTTCCATCCTGATTGTGCCGCTGCGTGAAATTTTTGTATGCAAGTTCAGTGTGCTATGATGTTCTATATGATTGTGTCAACTATATAAGTTTTCTTGAGCATCAGCAATGCATATGGCTGAAAGATGTATTCTGAGCATCGACCGATGGGTCTCTCTCTCTCTCTCTCTCTCTCTCTCTCTCACACACACACACACACACACACACACACACACACGCCGCATTACGCACAAGTGGGACCCATTGAATTATTTATTTGCTCGTGACAACTTTTAATTAGGTTCCACTGTAATCTAACTTTTTTCTTAAGTTATTATTTGAGCTCAGTGACTTCAAAAAGTTGAACAGAAGCCTTGTTTGGGCCTTTCCGGCGTCCCTGAATGTGGGCTGATTAACCATGTTAGGTTGTACTGTACTACACATGCTTTTTTTTCAACATCAGCAATGCAACTGGGCCGAAAGTTGTACACAATATCCGGGTCAACTTGTTATCCGCCCCGCTGGGCTGCAAAGTTTCCTAGGAGGTATGCATTAGGCTTAACAAGAAAATGGACTTTAAGAAATAATAAATGGGATGTAATTATAATAACTGGGCAATTACTATGCACCAAACACGTAATTAGTTTGAAAAATATATTATTTTTGGAATTTGGAAATTTCAATTTCATTACTTGTTCCGCGTGCAATATATTGTTGGATTTTAACGTGATACAACTTTATTTTGAAATTATATTTAACTTGACTAGAAATTTCGGATAAAAATATTCCGGATCCAATCAAAATGTTAGAATTTTTTTTGAATTCTGTTTTGAGCGGTTGTTTGAAATTATTAATCGTTGTCCTAGCTAGAAGTTGGGCTGTACTTTTAACAAACCCATAAATGGGCAGTAGTAAATTCAATTAGAATTGAAAAATGGGTTGTACATTCTTACAAATCGCAAATGGGCTATATGTTCTCTGCCAAATCCGAGCTGTGGGCCTACTAAGTTGACGCGTACCAAGGGCTTTGTCAACTTAGTCAATATAAACGATTCTAGCTGCAGTGATCGTACGATGTCCATCCAACGGCCGTAGTGCTTCTTTAACCTCTGGTCTTCTTGCTCCAGCCGCCCAAAGCAGTGCCGTCGTGTCGCATGCTCCTGCCTCCCGTGGCCGGCTGTGATGCCGCGGAGGCCTCACCGCCCCATACTACTCCCACCACTGGCCATGCCATCCCTCTACTCACCTACACCCCCTGTTATTCTGCGGTGACGGCAGCCTCGCACCGCAGCCGAACCAGTGAATCCTCGTACTCCTCTCCGCGCGGGCTACCACTGCTGCGTCTTCCCCGGCTCCGCGTCGTCCCCTTCCTATGCCTCTCCGTCATCCAGACCACCACCCGGGTGCTCTCGGCGCGGCGTGGTCAACGACCGACTTCCATCGGAAGAGTTGTGTACGTGGAGAGGCTGACAGCTGGGTCCAGGCGGCCGCAAGGAAGTGCCTCCTTATTACACGCAAAATAATTATTCCTCCACCTAATAGCAGGGACCCATCGGACGGGCCACCTTATTTTGCGAAAAAACATTTCCCCTGACTGCTGGGACCCACCGGACAGGCCAGCGTATTTTGGAAAAAAACGTTCCCCGCGCTGTCAGCTTGGACCCACCGGAAGTGCCTCCTTATTGCGCACAAAAAAATGAATACTCCCCCTGCTAGCTGGGACCCACCATGGTGGGAGGCTGACTTGTGGGCCTACTAAGTTGACTCGGACGGGGGCCTTTGTCAACTTTAGTCAATATGAACGATTCTAGCTCCAGTGACCGTACGATGGCCATCCAACGGCCGTAGTGCTTCTTCAACCTCTGGTGTTTTTGCTCCAGCCGCCCAAAGCAGCGCCGGTCGTGCCGCATGCTCCTGCCTCCCATGGCCGGCTGTGCTGCCGCGGAGGCCTCACCGCCCCCTACTATTCCCACTGCTGGCCAGGCCCTGCGGTGGCGGCAGCCTCACACCGCTGCCGAACCAGTGAACCCTCGTACTCCTCTCCGCTCGGGCTTCCACTACCGCATCTTCCCCGGCTCCCCGTCGTCCCCTTCCTAGGCCTCGCCGTCGTCCACCGCCGTGGTGCTCTCGGTGCGGCGTGGTCAATGTGGTCAACGACCGACTTCCATCGGAAGAGTACTGTACGTGGAGAGGCTGACAGCTGGGTCCACGGCAGCCGCAAGGAAGTGCCTCCTTATTACGCGGAAAATAATTATTTCCTCCACCTGACAACAGGGACCCACCGGACGGGCCACCAGTATTTCACGAAAAAAATGTAACCCCCTGACTGCTGGGACCCACAGGACGGGCCACCGTATTTTGCGAAAAAAATGTTCCCTCAGCTATCAGCTCGGACCCACCGAAAGTGCCTCCTTATTACGCACAAAAAAATGAATACCCCCCTGCTAGCTGGGACCAGCCTTGGTGGGAGGCTGACTTGTGGGCCTACTAAGTTGACTGGGACGAAGGCCTTTGTCAACTTTAGTCAATATATGAACGATTCTAGCTCCAGTGACCGTACGATGTCCATCCAACGGCCGTAGTGCTTCTTCAACCTTTGGTCTTCTTGCTCCAGCCGCCCAAAGCAGGGCCGGTCGTGCCGCCTGCTCCTGCCGCCCGCGGCCGGCTGTGATGCCGCGGAGGTCTCACCGCCCCCTACTACTCCCACCGCTAGCCAGGCCATCCCTCTACGCACCCACACCCCCTGTTATTCTACGGCGACGGCAGCCTCACACCGCAGCCGAACGAGTGAACCCTCATACTCGTCTACGCATGGGCATCCACTGCCGCGTCTTCCCCGGCTCCGCGTCGTCCCCTTCCTAGGCCTCGCCGTCGTCCATCGCCCTGGTGCACTCGGCGCGGCGTGGTCAACGTCGTCAAGGAATGGCTTCCATCGGACGTGGACTATACGTGGAGAGGCTGACAGCTGGGTCCACGGCCGCAGCAAGGAAGTGCCTCCTTATTACGCGCAAAATAATTATTCCTCCACCTGACAGCGGGGACCCACCGGACGGGCCACCGTATTTAGCGAAAAAACGTTTCCCCCTGTCTACAGGGACCCACCAATTACATCTTCGCACACAAGGAAGTGCGTCCAGAAAAAAAACGATTCGCCACCCTGACTGCTGGGACCCACCAGCTACATCTTCGCACGCAAGGAAGTGCCTGACAGTCGGGACCCACCTGGTCGAAGCGTACGTAGCATTGTCATTCTGGTCACGAACGTGTACATACATATATACTGGTGGATGTAGAGGCACGCACGTGTCGTAGTAGAGGCGCGCACGTACAGCGGCGAGGGTGCAACAAAGAAAATACGGCCACGTACGTACATACGGGCAGGGTCTCGAACGCCTATCGCGCATACGTACATGGCTGGGTCGGAACGGAGAAACAGCGTCGCCGTCGTGTTCATGGGGAGCCAACCGGCTGGGTCGGAACGGAATACGTGGTCGTGTTCATCGGGAGGGCTTGGACGGAACAGGCGATGGAAGCGAGGCTGGCGTATCGCGATAACGGAGGAAGCGGCCTTGTGTTCGACCGCCACGCTCAAACGGGTCCTGATGATCGGGAGGGCTGGCGCATCCGCAAAACGGAGGAAACGGACCTCCTACGGTCGAAACGGGGGTCCTGTTGATCGGGAGGGGTGTGGCGTATCGCAAAACGGAGGAAACGGACCTCCTACGGTCGAAACGGGGGTCCTGTTGATCGGGAGGGGTGTGGCGTACCGCAAAACGGACGAAACGGACTTGTGTTGGAGCGCTACGGTCAAACGGGGTCCTGTTCATCGGGAGGGTGTGGCGTGCGCAAAACAGACTCCACGGATACTGTTCATCTCCACCGTCGACCTCCTCCAGCCTCCACGGTCTACCGTCGACCTCCTCCAGCCTCCACGGGCTCCTGTTCATCCAGCCTCCACCGCGCGCTACCCCACCGGCTACTATTCGACCACCCCTCCACGGGCACCCCTCCACCGTCTACTGTTCATCCAGCCCTCCACACAACGGGGTCCTGTTCAACCACCCCTCCACGGCCACCCCTCCACCATCTACTGTTCATCCAGCCCTCCACACCACGGGGTCCTGTTCATCCAGAGGCTACGCCACCGCTCACTGTTCATCCAAAACCCCTCGCAATGCTCACTGTTCATCCAATCGATCGGCTTCAGTTAGTAGCAACAGCGAAGGAATCGCTCCATCAGGTTTAGTTAACAGCCATCGATCGATCGCTCGGGTTCAGTAACGCGTAGCCTACAGTGCAATCGCTCGGGTTCAGTTAGAGCCCAACGCCTCGCTTTGGTTCAATTACAGCGAACGCCTCACACATACGCACGTACATACGAGAGAAACGCGCATTGCTCGGCCCCCGACCTCCCACCGTAACCGGCAACTCCCCAAAATTTTCCTCCCCATCGCTTCTACCACAGTTTTTTCTATCATGGACGGCCCAAAGAATGTCATGCAGCTGCGTCTCCGGCCCGCCCAGGATGAAAAGCCCATTTTCTGTCATGATTTTTTGTCATAGAAGTAGGAGCCCACCACATCTATGATGATACCGGGTTTTGTCACAATTATCGTCATAGAAGTGTCATATGTATGACAGAAAAAAAATCGTTCGGCCCAAAATGTCACGGATGTGTCTTTTTTGTAGTGTCACTTACCTCTCGAACTAGAACATAAGGCTTATTGGGCTATTAAAGAGCTCAACTATGATTTCAAACTTGCCGGTGAGAAGAGGTTATTCGATATTAGCTCTCTTGATGAATGGAGAACCCAAGCTTATGAAAATGCCAAGTTGTTCAAAGAAAAAGTTGAAAGATGGCATGACAAAAGGATACAAAAGCGTGAGTTTAATGTAGGTGATTATGTATTGCTATACAACTCTCGTTTAAGAATTTTTGCAGGAAAACTTCTCTCTAAATGGGAAGGCCCCTATGTTATCGAGGAGGCCTATCGTTCCGGTGCCATAAAAATCAACAACTTCGAAGGCACAAATACGAAGGTGGTAAACGGTCATAGAATCAAACACTATATCTCAGGTAATCCTATAAATGTTGAAACCAATGTTATTGAAACCGTAACCCGGAGGAATACATAAGGGACACTTTCCTAACGCTTTAGACTCGAAAAGGAATAGGTATGTGGTACGGTAAGTAAACCGACTCCAAAACAGTTTTAAGGCAATATTCGCTTTGGAATATTTAGAAAATAGAAAAATAAGTAGCAGCAGGAAGGACACGGGCTCCACGAGGTGGAGGTCGCGCCCTACCCTAAGCGCGCCCCTACCTCGTGGACACCTCGTGTGCTTTCCGGACTCCGTTTTCTTGCACGATACGTATTTTGGTCGGTAAAAATTCATTATATATTCTCCCTGAGGTTTTGACTCCCGTATCACGCAAATATCCTTAGTTTTTGTTTCGAGCTATTGCTGCTGCAGATTAGAGAAAGTTGTCTTCTCAAGAGTCAGTCGGGGAGAGCCGGGTATATAATTCGGCACCGGAACCAAGGGCAAACAGCGAAGCTGACCCCTTTGGGCCAGCAACAGAGGAGGAGATGGAGGCTGACTTGATGAGAGTAGATGCCATGGAGGATCAAGAAGTCACTTCTCGCTTCCGAGCTGGGTTCGCAATGGGGGAACTACAGAGCTCAGCTATTCCAAACTCGGTTATCCCTTCCAATGTTAGATTTCGTTCTTATGAAAATATGAAGAGGAGTGTCACTTGTTCTCCCGCAGCTATGCAACACCCTTGGGTGCAAGGAGCCTTAGCAGTTATAGGAAAGCTTCGCAAGGAAATAATGGACCTCAAGCAGCAAGTCAATAAGCTTGAGGAGGAGAATTGTATCCTAAAGGGCATCATCGCCAAGAATGTTTCACCAACCCCGAAGAAGGAGATATAATCACATGGGTATGGGCACTCCCCTTGGCAACTGCCAAGCTTGGGGGAGGTGCCCCGGTATCGTATCACAACCACATCTCCTATCTTTACTGTTTTTCTTAGTTCGATCCTATTAGTAGTATCTTGATCTAGTAGAATAAAGTTTATGGCATGATCTAGTTTTGAGTTTTGCTTTATGATCTCTCTATGTAATCGAGTCCGTAAGCTATATAATAAAGATTAGTGTTGAGTCAAGGGCTTGATTATTTTGCCATGATCCTGAGTGAATAAAAGAATAGAGAAAAAGAATAAAAAGAAACAAAGAGTTCATATGGATCTTATTGAGAGTAATTACTTCACATAGAAAGGGTATGATGATTGAAAGTTGTTGGGAGTTGGCAAACATAGTTTTGGTCATCATTGCAATTAATAGGAAGTAATAATGAAAGAGAGGTTTCACATATAAATATACTATTATTGACATCTTTTATGATTGTGAGCACTCATTAAAATATGACATGCTAAAGAGTTGATGTTGGACAAGGAAGACAACGTAATGGTTATGTTTTCTTATATCTGAGATAAAGTATATTGTCATGGACTTCCAACATGTTGAGCTTGCCTTTCCCCCTCATGCTAGCCAAATTCTCAGCACCAAGTAGACATACTACTTGTGCTTCCAAAAACCCTTAAACCAGTTTTGCCATGAGAGTCCACCATATCTACATATGGATTGAGTAAGATCCTTCAAGTAAGTTGTCATCGGTGCAAAGCAATAAAAATTGCTCTCTAAATAAGTATGATTGATTGGTGTGGGAGAAATAAGCTTTATACGATCTTGTGATGTGGAAGAAATAAAAGCGACGGACTACATAATAAAGGTTCATATCACAAGGGGCAATATAAAGTGACGTTCTTTCGCATTAAGATTTTGTGCATCCAACCATAAAAGCACATGGCAACCTCTGCTTCCCTCTGCGAAGGGCCTATCTTTTATTATTATCTTCTACCTTATGAAAGAGTCATGGTGATCTTCACCTTTCCTTTTTCATTTTATCCTTTGGCAAGCACAATATGTTGGAAAGACCCTAATAGATATATCTAATTGGATATAGGGGAGCATGAGTTATTATTGTTGACATTACCCTTGAGGTAAAAGGTTGGGAAGCGAAACTATAAGCCCCTATCTTTCTCTGTGTCCGATTAAAACTCCGTAACCACAAGTATCACGTGAGTCTTAGAAATTATGAAGGACTAAATGATAGTTGAGTATGTGGACTTGCTGTTAAGCTCTGACATAGAATCTTTCTGATGTTTTGATAAATTGCAATTGCTTCAATGACTGAGATTATAGTTTGTTGGTTTTCAATAAAGTTTATGATTCGTACTCTGCATTGTGAATTGATTATTACTTGAACATTAGAAATCATATGACAATACCTATATATGTTGCTGTTATGAGAATAATCATGATGCCTTCATGTCCGTATTTTATTTTTATCGACGCCTCCACCTCTAAACATGGGGACATATTTATCGTTATCGGCTTTCGCTTGAGGACAAGCGAGGTCTAAGCTTGGGGGAGTTGATACGTCCATTTTGCATCATGCTTTTATATCGATATTTATTGCATTATGGGCTGTTATTACACGTTATGTCACAATACTTATGCCTATTCTCTCTTATTTTACAAGGTTTACATAAGAAGGGAGAATGCCGGCAACTGGAATTTTGGGCTGGAAAAGGAGCAAATATTAGAGACCTATTCTGCACAACTCCAAAAGTCCTGAGACTCCACGGAATAACTTACAATAAATGATAAAAAATCCATGCCAAAGATGAAGGCCAGGGGGCCCACACCCTGTCCACGAGGGTGCCCCCCCCCTCCTAGGGCGCGCCCCTACCTCGTGGGCCCCCTGGTGGCCCTCCGATGCCCATCTTCTGCTATATGAGGTCTTTCGTCGAGAGAAAAATCAGAAGCAACCTTTCGGGACGAAACTCCGCCGCCACGAGGCGGAACCTTGGCGGAACCAATCTAGGGCTCCGGTAGAGCTGTTCTGCCGGGGACAATTCCCTCCGGGAGGGGGAAATCATCGTCATCATCATCACCAACGCTCCTCTCATCGGGAGAGGGCAATCTCCATCAACATCTTCATCAGCACCATCTCTTCTCAAAACCCTAGTTCATCTCTTGTATCCAATTCTTGTCTCTAAGTCCGGAATTGGTACTAGTAGGTTGCTAGTAGTGTTGATTACTCCTTGTAGTTGATGCTAGTTGGTTTATTTGGTGGAAGATCATATGTTCAGATCCTATATGCATATTAATACCCTCTGATTATGAACATGAATATGCTTTGTGAGTAGTTACGCTTTGTTCCCGAGGACATGGGAGAAGTCTTTCTATTAGTAGTCATGTGAATTTGGTATTCGTTCGATATTTTGATGAGATATATGTTGTCTAGCCTCTAGTGGTGTTATGTGAACGTCGACTACATAACACTTCACCATTATTTGGGCCTAGAGGAAGGCATTGGGAAGTAATAAGTAGATGATGGGTTGCTAGAGTGACAGAAGCTTAAACCCTAGTTTATGCGTTGCTTCGTAAGGGGCTGATTTGGATCCATATGTTTCATGCTGTGGTTAGGTTTACCTTAATACTTTTGTTGTAGTTGCAGATGCTTGCAATAGAGTTTAATCATAAGTGGGACGTTTGTTCAAGTAAAACAGCACACAAGCACCGGTCCACCCACATATGAAATTTTCAAAGTACCGAACGCGAATCATATGAACGTGATGAAAACTAGCTTGACGATATTCCCATGTGTCAGCGCTTTTCCTATTATAAGAGTTTGTCCAGGCTTGTCCTTTGCTACAAAAAGGATTGGGCCACCTTGCTGCACTTTATTTACTTTTCTTACTTGTTGCTCGTTACAAATTATCCTATCACTCAACTATCTGTTACCACTTGATTCAGTACTTGCAGAGAAGACCTTGCTGAAAACTGCTTATCATTTCCTTCTGCTCCTCGTTGGGTTCGACACTCTTACTTATCGAAAGGACTACGATAGATCCCCTATACTTGTGGGTCATCAATACCACCAAAGCGTCAACGTCAGCGGTGCCGCTCTAATCACGTCGCGGAAAAGATAGCAATACTGGCACCGGAGACAATAATACTCTGGAGAACGCCGAAGACCAAGAAGCCCCCATCGAGCCAACATCCGGACAGAATGATCGGGAGGACGGGCAAGTTGACCCTGATGAGCCAGCAGGGAACGAGGACTCGGAAGATAGAAACTATCTACAACTCTCCGAGGACGACATGATCCTAGGCGACGAAGATTTCATCGTGCCAGAGGAATCCCTTGAACAAGAGTGCTTTAAGAGCCGGCTAATAGCCACTACAAGAAGGCTGAAAAAGAAGCAGCAGCAGCTTCACGCTGATCAAGATCTGCTCAATGACAGATGGACTAATGTCCTGGCAGCCGAGGAATATGGCCTCGAATGCCCAACTAAGAGTTACCCAAAGCGCAAGCTGCTACCCCAATTCGACAATGACGCGCTGGAGCCCATACTACCATAATGTAACGCTGCTGACGGACCTGACCGACCACCACGTGGCCGGGACAGAACGAAAACTCAAGCCGAACACCAGCCCGCACCACCTCACCATAAAGGCAGAGAAACAATAGCTCGAGGATACACCTATGACCTACGGCAGGACCTGGAAAATAGAGCCGGTCAGACCAGATCAATCTACAGATCATGGGGGCGTGTCCCGGCGCGAGAAGATGGCTATCAAACCTGGCGCGACAAGCATAGCCATGCCCGGGCCGAAAACCTCATACGAACTTCATTCGAACTGCGTCGTGACATGGCCCAATACAGAGGTGCCGCACACCCCCTATGCTTCACTGATGAGGTAATGGAGCACCAGTTCCCAGAAGGGTTTAAACCCGTGAACATTGAATCACACGATGGCACAACAGATCCCGCAGTATGGATTGAAGATTTTCTTCTCCACATTCACATGGCACGCGGTGATGATCTACATGCCATCAAATACCTCCCCCTAAAACTCAAGGGGCCAGCACGGCACTGGCTGAACAGCCTACCAGAAAACTCTATTGGTAGCTGGGAAGACCAGGAGGACGCCTTTAGAGCCAACTTCCAAGGTACCTACGTTCGGCCCCCAGGCGCCGATGATCTTAGTCACATAATCCAGCAACCCTGAGAATCAGCCCGATAGCTCTGGACCAGGTTCTTAATTAAAAAGAACCAGATTGTGGATTGTCCGGACGCCGAAGCCCTCGCGGCCTTCAAACATAGCGTCCGAGATGAATGGCTCGCCCAACACCTCGGTCAAGAAAAACCGAAGTCCATGGCAGCCCTTACCGCACTTATTACCCGCTTTTGTGCGGGAGAGGATAGCTGGCTAGCTCGTAGAAGCAATAGCACCAGTGACCCTGCCACCTCCGAAGCTAGGGATGGCAATGGCAAGCCACGACGCAACAAGCACAAGCGTAGAATCAATAATGAAGGAACCCAAGACACGGCGGACAATGCCGGGTTTAGTGGCTTCAAATCCGGTCAACGGAAGAAGCCATTCAAGGGAAACTGGGATGGTCCATCCAGTTTGGCCAGAATACTTGATCGGCCTTGCCAAATTCATGGCACCCCCGGTAAACTTGCCAATCATACCAACATAAACTGTTCGGTTTTTAAATAGGCCGGCAAGCTCAACGCCGAACACAAGGGTAAAGGGCCGCCCAGCGAGGACGACGATGAAGAGCCTCGCCCACGAACACAGGGGGACAGAAGAAATTTTCCCCTGAGGTCAAAACAGTGAACATGATCTATGTCACTCACATCCCTAAACGGGAGCGCAAACACGCATTAAGGGACGTCTACGTCGTAGAGCCGGTCGCCCCAAAATTCAACCCATGGTCGGCTTGCCCGATCACTTTCGATCGAAAGGACCACCCAACCAGTATCCATCATGGGGGTTCGGCAGCTCCGGTCCTCGATCCAATCATCAATGGACCTTGAGCGGGTCCTCATGGACAGTGGCAGTAGTCTCAACCTACTTTATCGGGACACCGTCCATAAAATGGACATTGACTCGTCAAGGATCAAGCCCACTAAAACTACAACTGGTGCATGTCGATCCTAAACAAACGGTTTTTAACCATTTTCCACGATGGCATCTGGAACCGTCGCCAAGTGAGTGTGGGCGATAGGGGGGTCCTTCCCACATGACCCAGAAACCGTCGGGGATATGCCCTCCTGGCACACACGTTCGGCAAAATGGGGTCGTGTGCGATTGGCGAGCGCACAAATACGGAAATACGTACAATATAGCTAAAAAATACAATTATACGGCGAAATTGTTTCCGGTCGCAAGTACATCCCACACGCCGCCTCCGCTAAACGTTTACGTTGATGTACATCCCACACAGTACTCCAAGGAAAACGCTTATGCAAGGTGGCGAACGCAAACAGTTTTGAAGAGAATGTCGTGTGTGATTGTTCATTGATCCAACACGGTTTATTCTTAGAAACTGTAATGCGTTGCTGAGGTCATCGCCCACGGTGGTTTGTCATTAACCGCTTGTAATAGGAAAACCCAATTAGCAAGCTAATTGGCCAATTAGCGGCTAATTGCCCTATTATTAATAATCCAATTACTAATCTAATTGACATTCATATTAAGCACATAATATATTCCATTTCCATGTTAGGGAAGCAGGATTTCATAATTGAAATACATCGAGTACAACATGATATAGCTTCAAAGACTCACTACCCCATTACACAATCGCACCAAAGAAGAAGGTCCACATGCAACATCTAGCACCTTTCGAAATTAGCATCTTAGACGATACATAGAGAGATGCATCTCATCTGGAAAACTTCTGAAGCAGAAGGCGAATATTGAGCCTTCATTCATGTTGAAGGTCTTTGCAACTTTAGGCCAGTGCCTGTGGATCATTGACCGTCCATCCTTTGACCTCTTCAGGAACACTTCAATATTGAACCGTGGGTGTTGTATGAAAACTTTCCTCGCGTCCTGACCACAGAGGTGGTTAGAGAGGTAATCATCAGTGAAGCTTGAAAACAAGGATGTGCATAAATATCTTCTATATGTTGGAAATGGCGCAAAGGAATACAAAAAGGCAAGGTATAATAGTTAGTACCATCTTGTAAACCACAGTGCTTCCCATTGTTTCCCTGCAACACATATAAGGTAGTTAGTCATTAGGTTAAGTAAGGGTTCGCATGATATCAGTAAAATATGTTGATGATAAATAAGCACATTGCAGATTCATCAGATTAATTCAAGCCACATGGAAAACCCATTTATCCAAAATTAAGAACTAGGAAATATAGCACTTGTATATGTTTCTCATGTATTAAGTGCAGTTAAATTCGATTTATTCCTCACATGGTATACAATAACAGAATGCAGCCACAACAATTGAACATCGCATTGCAGAATTGAACCAAGCAGTTAACTAAACACCACAACAAATGGTCCAAACGTTAACTGAGCACCACATTGCACAATATAACATACTCCTAATAGAATATCAGACAATTAACCAAACCAAGCATGCTTAACAACTTGGAAATATAGCAATTGTACTTGTTTCTCATGTATTTAGTACAGCCAAATTCGATTTATTCCTCACATGGTATACAATAACAGAATGCAGCCACAACAACTGAACATCGAATTGCAGAATTGAACCAAGCAGTTAACTAAACACCACAACAAGTGAACCAAGCCACAACAAATGAACGAAGCAGTTAAGTAAACACCAATTGAACAATATAACATACTCCTAATAGAAGATCAGATAGTTAACCAAACCAAGCATGCTTAACAACTTGGAAATATTGCACCCTGAAGAATTGAACATCACATTTGCAGAATTGAACCAAGCAGCTAATTGAAAACCACATCGCACGACATATAGAACATATACACTATAGCAGAAGATTGCATAGTAAAAGTAGATAGCACAATTCACTAGAATTTGTTAAGGAAAGGAAGTAGCTAGCAAACTGAACATGGGTCCTTATAGTGAGCTAATAAGACAAGCTACTCCTCATTGTCGGAGATATCAATGACGATTGGCTCCTTGGACATGGAAGAGGGCGAGGCCTCCACATCATGGGTGCCCTCGTTGTAGTGGTGAGTTGCCTGAGCCGATCCGGGCACCAACCTACTGGCTCTCGAGAGGAGGTAAGCACGTGCATGCTGAGAAAACACCTCATAGTCTTCGTCCAAGGCACTGGCAGTGGCCTCAAGAAAACGCCACGAACTGTCGTTTAAAGGAGTCAACCGCGTCGCGTCATCGGTGCACGAGGCATCAACGGTGGCCTCAACGGTGAGGTGCTCCTCCAAGATCTGGGGGTCGGCACGAATGGCAGCCATCGCGACCTCATCCGCGTGTGTGGCCGCAATTTGCTTCTCCGCTGCCAAATGCTCCTTGAGGTCCTGGCTATACTGTGTGCACCATGGTTTAGGCCGGCGCTTATTTGGTGGAGGGGTCAGTAATTTGGTTGGAAGGTGTCGCGCTCGCGACGGCGGTCCGGCCATGTGTGATGTGGAAGGAGGAGGAGGATGGGGGTCGGTTGTGGTTTACCTGCCTGGATAGGCGAGGCCGAGCAGCGTGAAGGAGGGTCACCGGCAAGGAGGTGGCGGTGCTGTAAGCAAGGAGTGAAGGTTTGAACTTGGAAAGGAAGGCAGAAAGAGGGGAAATGTGGCTTTTGGTAAGGGGGAGGGAGCAGGGAGGTAGATATTTTCGCGGAAGCCGAAAATTTGGAATCGCTTCAGCCAAAAAACTGGCGCGCAATGTGTCATCAGAAACGGTCCCTTATTCAGACACGGTCCAAAGATATTTTGTGTTGCATCTCACACGGTTGGTTATAATAAACTGGGTGGGATCTTCTTGATTTTAGGTCTTGATTTGAATTACATAATGGGGTCACAGCGGCCACGGACGGTGTTTGAATTGCCAGACCTTTTATCTGCAATGATCATAAAAGAATTGGAAGTATTCATGGTTCATTTGGACATTTTTATGCATTAAGTGAGTTTTCAATGCATTTAAGTGCATAATTAAAATTTGAACTACGTGCACATGCTCCAGTGCATATATTTGTTGACAAATCAAATCTTTGTCGTTGGGTGCATGCTTAGGTCCCATGCAAGAAATAGGAATGAATTTCAAACACCATGGCACCATTGATTGCGGGCAAAACAGTGAGATGTCGGGTTTTTAAATTCAAGTGAATCCAATACTCGTCTGAAATTCATGAAACTTGGCATGCTCTCATGGAGCCGCATCCACATGCCGTGGTACAAATTTTGTCCCATTTCTGGCAAGTTTGGGTATATGCTTCTCACAAACCGGAGCTTCTCACAACAAGCATGATGGTTTTCGGTAGGGAACGTCCCACCTTTGGGGACGAAACGATATCTATTGCCTCTTATTGCTTTCAAGTTTTTTTCTCGTGTCAACATAGAACAACATGAGTGTTCTGCAAATTTTTGTGACTTTCGGGGTTCGTTTGGACATTTTTATGCATTAACTGAGTTTCCAATGGATTTATGTGCATAATTCAAATTGGAACTACATGCGCATACTCCAGTGCATATAAATTCGTTGAAAAATCAAATCTTTGTCGTTGGATGCATGCTTAGGTCCCATGCAAGAAATGGGAATGAATTTCAAACACCATGGCACCGTTGATTGCTGGCAAAACAGTGAGATTCCTGGTTTTTAAATTCTAGTAAATCCAAAACTCTTCTGAAATTCAAGAAACTTGGCATGCTATCATGGAGCGGCATCAACATGCCATGGTACAAATTTTGTCCCATTCGGGGCAAGTTTGGGTATATGCTTCTCACAAACCGGACCTTCTCGCAACAAGAATGGTGGTTTTCGATAGGGAACGTCCCACCTTTGGGGATGAAACGATATCCATTGCCTCTTATTGCTTTCAAGTTTTTTTCTCGTGTCAACATAGAACAACAGGAGTGTTGTGTGAATTTTTGTGATTTTTTGGAGTTCGTTTGGACATTTTTATGCATTAACAGTTTTCAATGCATTTATGTGCATAATTCAAATTTGAACTACATATGCATGCTCCAGTGCATATATATTCGTTAAAAAATCAAATCTTTATCCTTTGGTGCATGCTTAGGTCCCATGCAAGAAATGGGAATGAATTTCAAACACCTGGGGCACCATTGTTTGCCGGCAAAAAAATGGGATGCCTGGTTTTTAAATTCTAGTAAATCCAAAACTCGTCTAAAATTCATGAGACTTGGCATGCTATCATGGAGTGGCATCAACATACCGTGGAACAAATTTTGTCCCATTTGGGGCAGGTTTGGGTATACGCTTCTCACAAACCGGAGCTTCTCACAACAAGCATGATGGTTTTCGGTAGGGAACGTCCCACCTTTGGGGACGAAACAATATCCATTGCCTCTTATTGCTTTTAAGTTTTTTTTCTCGTGTCAACATAGAACAACAGGAGTGTTGTGTGTATTTTTGTGATTTTTCGGGGTTTGTTTGGACATTTTTATGCATTAACTGAGTTTTCAATGTGTTTATGTGCATAATTCAAATTTGAACGACATGTGCATGCTCCAGTGCATATAAATTCGTTGAAAAATGAAATCTGTTTCCTTGGGTGCATGCTTAGGTCCCATGCAAGAAATGGGAATGAATTTCAAACACCAAGGCACAGTTCATTGCTGGCAAAACAGTGAAATGCCTGGTTTTTAAATTCTAGTAAACCCAAAACTCGTCTGAATTTCATGAAACTTGGCATGCTATCATGGAGCGGCATCAACATGTCGTGGTACAAATTTTGTCCCATTTGGGGCAGGTTTGGGTATATGCTTCTCACAAACCGGAGCTTCTCACGACAAGCATGATGGTTTTCGGTAGGGAACGTCCCACCTTTGGGGACGAAACGATATCCATTGCCTCTTATTGCTTTCAAGTTTTTTTTCTCGTGTCAACATAGAACAACATGAGTGTTGTTTGAATTTTTGTTAATTTTCGGGGTTCTTTGGACATTTTTATGCATTAACTAAGTTCTTAATGCATTTATGTGCATAATTAAAATTTTAACTACATGCGCATGCTCCAGTGCATATAAATTCATTGCAAAATCAAATCTTTGTCCTTGGGTGTACGCTTAGGTCCCATGCAAGAAATGGGAATGAATTTCAAACGTCAGTGGCACCGTTGATTGCCGGCAAAATAGTGAGATGCCTAGTTTTTAAATTCTAGTAAATCCAAAAATCGTCTGAAATTCATGAAACTTGGCATGTTATCATGGAGCGGCATCAACATGCCGTGGAACAAATTTTGTCCCATTTGGGGCAGTTTTGGGTGTACGCTTCTCACAAACCGGAGCTTCTCACTACAAGCATGATGGTTTTCTGTAGGGAACGTCCCACCTTTGGGGACGAAACGATATCCATTGCCTCTTATTCCTTTCAAGTTTTTTCTCGTGTCAACATAGAACAACAGGACTGTTGTGTGTATTTTTGTTTTTCTTGTGATTTTTCGGGGTTCGTTTGGACATTTTTATGCATTAACTGATTTTTCAATGCATTTATTTGCATAATTCAAATTTGAACGACATGTGCATGCTCCAGTGCATATAAATTCGTTGAGAAATCAAATCTGTGTCCTTGGGTGCATGCTTAGGTCCCATGCAAAAAATGAGAATGAATTTCAAACACCAGGGCACAGTTGATTGCCAGCAAAATAGTGAGATGCCTGGATTTTAAATTCTAGTCAATCCAAAACTCGTCTGAAATTCATGAAACTTGGCATGCTATCATGGAGCGGCATCAACATGTCGTGGTACAAATTTGGTCCCATTTGGGGCAGGTTTGGGTATATGCTTCTCACAAACCGGAGCTTCTCACAACAAGCATTATGGTTTTCGGTAGGGAACGTCCCACCTTTGGGGACGAAACGATATCCATTGCCTCTTATTGCTTTCAAGTTTTTTTCTCATGTCAACATAGAACAACTGGAGTGTTGTGTGAATTTTTGTGATTTTTTGGGGTTCGTTTGGACATTTTTATGCACTAACTAAGTTTTTAATGCATTTATGTGCATAATTCAAATTTGAACTACATGCGCGTGCTCCAGTGCATATAAATTCGTTGAAAAATGAAATCTGTGTCCTTGGGTGCATGCTTAGGTCCAATGCAAGAAATAGGAATGAATTTCAAACACCAGGGCACCGTTGATTGCCGGCAAAACAGTGAGATGCCTGGTTTTTAAATTCTAGTAAATCCAAAACTCATCTGAAATTCATGAAACTTGGCATGCTATCATGGAAGGGCACCCGACATGCTGTGGTATTTTTCATGTCCATTTTGACAGAAGGTGTACTCGAATAATGATAGCCAACAAAGGCATTTTGAAAAAAAAGCTGCCACTTTAATATCTCAAACGTTTGTATAATTCAAACCGTGTGCGTTCGGTTAACCATTCACGTGATGCCACGTGTGTTCGTTTTAATGGCTATAGGAGGTGCCGTGTGGACAGCTGCTTGACTTAACGGGAGACGTGCGACCGCAGTCCGGTGCGCAGGCTCACCGGGAAACGTACAAGCTGTTCAACGCAGGATCTGTGCATCTCTTCAACACAAACGGTTCATACTACGGTATGCAAATTAAAGCCAGATTTCGGCGCTAAGCCAAGAGACACCGCGATTTGTCAAAATACGCAGCTAAAAATCAATATCACCATCTATTTTTTGCAACTAAAATTCAGTAATTAAGCATATATTTCATTCATACTAGAGATTAAGCAGTCGTTCTCACCGGGAAGCGAGACAGCCTTGGACCACCGCCCGCCTCGCTCCCACTGGTCTATACTAATGGCGCCGCCGAGCGGCCGCACCCCCCATCCTCGCCGCACACACAATTTCTCTCTCTCTCTCTCTCTCTCTCTCTCTCTCTCTCTCTCTCTCTCTCTCTCTCTCTCTCTCTCTCTCTCTGCCCACATCCTGAACGCCGCTCTGAGTTCTCAAAGCCGTCAGTGTACGAGGATGCCGCCAAAGCGCCCCATCGGAGGGAGTGGCGACGCTGGGGCTGCTGAAGCACCAGAGCATGGCGTGAATATGGAGATAGAGGTTCCCATCCCCACTGACGAGATGGAGAACAAGGCTACCAACAAGCGGAGGCGGGTCAAGAAAGAACTGCAAGTGACTCCAGCAGGCCTAGACTTCATCAACAACCTCCCTGATGATATGTTGATAGTCATCATATCCGTCCTCCCAATCAGAAATCGGGCGAGGACAGCCGCCGTTACCCGGCGGTGGCGCACCCTATGGCTGCGCACCCCTGTCGACCTCCTCCACGCCCACAAGCTCTGCCATGGCTATCACCAAAGCCTGGATGCGTTCTCCCAGATCCTCGGCAGTCACCATGGCCCAATCAAAGGCCTTATCGTGGGCAAGTTCCGTTCCAATGGTAGGGAGCGAGGCAAGCTTGACGAGTGGTGCCGATCCCACGCCATAGATCAGCTCGAGAAGCTAAGTTATAATGATGGGCATATGAGCTTGCTGCCAACCTCCATGCTCCGCTTCGCACCCATGCTGCGCCTCGCCAAGTTCATGAACTGCCATCCCCCTTAATGACGCGCCCGCTCTTTTTCTACCATGACTGAAGCACCTCGAGCTCGTCGTCGTCCGCATCCCAAAGGATGACATGGAGCGCCTGCTCCGCGGCTGTACTGCACTCGAGTTCCTTCGTCTTTAGGCGATGAATTGGTCGAGTACCTTGCACATCATTTCCAGGACTCTCCGCACTATTTATGTGTGTTGCTGATGCTGCAACGAGAGATCATAAAAGGTGGAACACAATATGGTCATCCAGGACACACCTTCACTTGAGAGATTAGTTGTAGTTGATCAACAAGGTCCAACAAGAATCAATGTCATTTCTGCGCCGAAATTGAAAGTGGTGGGCTACTCGTCTGCCAAATACTACAACTTTCAGGTACAACAGTCGCCTTATATACCTCTCCTTCTTGATATCAACGTTATAACTAGTTTTGAAGATGTATGCTCGTCTGTAATCTAGCGAAGCTTAACCCAGACTCTGGGCACAGTGAAGGTCTTGGCACTAGAATCTGTCATCCCCAACCTGGACCAAGTTTTCAGTTGCCTGAGATGCTTTCTGTGCCCGAATAAGCTGTATATCGAGGTGATGTTCCTTTCCTATTAAATGTTAACCATAAGGGAGTTCAATTTTTTGCACATTTTCCCAAGTTCACAATGAAAATGTACTACTACTTCTGAAGGAATTTTGGAGGATTTTAGGACATACACCCCACCCCATATTGGTTGCTTCATTCATATGGTTACAATCGTCCATAAGATTTTCTCCTTTGGATTCATCTGTACTAGTTTTCTTAGGGAATTTTTCATCCAATCCAACCTCTTGTGAAGAAGGCTACATGTTTCTAGATTGTAATGAAATGCCCATGTTAATCATGCCAGATCGAAGATGGCACATTGGTGCATTTTACCAATCCTGCAAACCAAATGGGTGTGTAGCAGTGCTCAAAACTGCATGTAGGCACTAACGCGTTCTCTTCCTTTGCAGTGCATATTAGGCCCGGTGGATGATGTTTATAATGACAATCACGTCGAATACTTGGATCGGCATATCTCATATATTACTTTGAACTCCTACAGAGGGACCCCACCGGAGATTACACTCGTCAGGTTCTTTCTTGCCAGAGCAAAGGTGCTGAGTGTACTGAGGTTGAATGCGCATTTAATTAGGAAATATCAATGGTACGATCAGCAGATCCGGCTGGTACTGTTGAATGGAAATGCCTCAAAAAATGCCAAAGTACATATGGGAAGAACATATGACAAAGCAATTGGAAATCATTGTGTCAAACCCATACATGACTTGTCAGCGGCTTATCCCTTTCCAGAAATGACGCATCTTGCAATATTTGAATTTGGGCGTTGTAACCTTTGAATTTGAACCTTGCAATATTTATGGTATTTGTTATATTGAACCATTTATGTTCTCTTGTCTCAACGCAAACAGTTCATTCGGGTGAACGGCATGTCGTACATCGCACACACCTTGATCTGGCTGACCGTTTCTTTTGTGTTGCCTAATCACAAACAGTTCATCTGAGTGAATTGTATGTTGTACATCGCACACACCTTGATCTGGCTGACAGTTTCTTTTG
Organism: Aegilops longissima; assembly: GCA_021605205.1. Taxonomy (NCBI): domain Eukaryota; kingdom Viridiplantae; phylum Streptophyta; class Magnoliopsida; order Poales; family Poaceae; genus Aegilops; species Aegilops longissima. The sequence continues at coordinate 571,224,863 of CM038676.1, read as the reverse complement.
TGTTGCCTAATCACAAACAGTTCATCCAAGTGAACCGTATGTTGTACATCGCACACACCTTCATCTGGTTGCCCATTTCTTTTGTTCCTACTCACCCAAAATGGTTAATTGAACTGAACCGTATGCCCTGAATCGCACACGCAACTAAAATCTAAACCGTGTTTGATGCATCCGTCATTGCAAAAAATTTGCGCCTTTTTTGACAGGTTTTTTACACCACCATTTGCGATTATTTCATCGCACACATTTTCGTCGAAGGGTCTCTGATCGTAGTGTCGCGTTAGCAGCATCCTGCAGTAGTGTACCTTCAAAGGATGAATGCCTGGTGCAGCGGCCCGCTGCACGGGCTCAATAACACTAGAAGTCGTCTTCGGTTCGCCAGACAACTTCCGAAGCAAAAACTTGATCTTCGATATCATCCCCTTCCGAAGTGGCTATCACGCACTGCTCGGACAAACTGCCTTCGCCCGTTTCAATGCGGTCCTGCACTATGCTTATCTAAAGCTCAAGATGTCGGGCCCATGTGGCGTTATAACAGTAAAAGGAAACATGAAATGCTCCTTCCGTACAGAGGAGCATACCGCGGCCCTCGCGGCCGAAATACAGAGCGGCCCTATGAAGCCGCACACCTCGTCGGCCATCAAGCCACCGGACTTTGTTAAACGAGTCAATCAGTCCTGCATGCTGACAGCTCGTAATCCCAGAGCTAAACTAGTAGTTTCGCCTCCGATGATCGCCACACACATCCGTGAAATTTACACCGCGTGTGCATAATTATGCACTCAAAATACCTTGGGCATCGGCAGAGGCACAATGCGGACAGGCCAATAATACGGTTTGACCCTGTACGACCTTCCTTTCCTTTTTCTCAATTATTTTTCTCTTTCACCACAGGTTCATCAAAACCTATTCATCATACGGCCTTACAAGGACTCTCCTCAAGCCCAGTTCCATATAGATAGCCGAAGACTATTGCTCTCAAGGAACCTCTCCCTCCAAGGCGAAAGCGGCGCAGACGTGCGGCAGGAGTTCCAAAGAATTTTTTGTAGACCAACACTTTATTCAAGGACCTATATAGAGATTTTCCCCTTATTCTCAGACCCACGGCATGTAAAATGGCCTCGGTGATCATGGTGCCCTCTGTAAGATCACGTTTTGACGTATCAATCGGATTCTAGTGAAGACAATTGTTATTCGGTATCGACCTTATTCATAAATTATATTTTGTCTCTTTAGTTGTTTCACTCACCTCGGCACACATTGCCAAGGGCTCCATATGGCCACATATGTGATGCCAAACTAAAGCCCGAATAGCTTTATAAGCACACTTCGGCATCTCGAGCTTGGCATTATATGCATCGGCTCCGAATCATGTCTTTGGTCAATAGTTGGGTTGCCCGGCTCCTGTGTTTGCTACCTTACGTTCTGTTAGTTCGGCTAGGGTAGTAAAGGGAGAACTACTGCGATTGTGTTTCTGGTTCGTCCGGTCAAGCACCTCAGTAGAGAAAGCCGAAAACTGATTGTCATGATGCGGCGAGAGCTGGTTAGCCACTCGGCGACTTACTAAAATCCTTAGCGATTTTTTTTCGTATTACATGAAGGACTCTTTTTTTAGTCACACGCCTAACGCATCCGCATCTGGATAGACGCGTACATACCAGAGGCTATCTTATAGCCCCATCATCAAAGCCCTATGGTTAAGTGAGAGTGGTAACGCCACATAGTCCGATTGCCTGGTTCACCGCACTGACACCTCCTTTACGTACCAAGACGTTGGGTCAAGTGTGATCATGTGCTATTCCGAACACCCCCGTATTATCTATGTGGGGGCTGAAGCCGATGACTGGAAAACTCTCAGAAATACAAAAAGGGCCGCACAGGAGGAAATTACTTTTAGACAAAGGCACAAATATATCACAAAGCCTTAATATATAATAAAACTGTTCTAGTTGTTCGGGTACAGTCATTCGAACATAATGTCCTTTGAGCATTGACCCTCTATCAAGCGGGCGCCCTCCGGGACGTCATCCAAGTAGCGCTCAACTGCAATAACAGTGGCCTTCATCTTCGCCCAGTGCATGTTGACAAGGGCGAAGGCCATCCGTGCACCCTAAATGCACACTGACCGCTTGTTTGTGTCGAGTCGGGGCAGCGCATCGACAAGTCGCCGCACCAAGCCAAAATAACTGCTCGTGAAGGCGTCATTCAATTCGCTTTTGGCGGACTGAATCTTCTCAACCACCGTACCCATTAAGGTACGGTACTCCTCTAAGATAGATGCACTTTGCAGTGCGCCCGTCAGAATGTCCGGTGCCTCTGGATTCATGGAGGTTGCCGTGGGAATAGGCACACCCCTCTCCCTTGAAGGGGGCCGCTTACTCGACTCCGGATCCATCTCCGGAGTAGTATTCGGCAGGACACCGGACAATCCAGGGCCCCATCACCAGTTCCCACGGGGGTCGTGCCCCCCGTACCCTTGACAGTCGGGGTGTTACCCTCTGGCGCCGTCTTAATCGTCCCCCGCACCTCTCGGCGATCCGGAGAAACCCTCCAGGATGACACCTCAAGGTCATCCGCCCTAGGGGGCCAGGAAGCTTGTGGAGGCGTCTTGCTCTCCATCATCTCCGGCGGCAAATCCCCCGATGAGGACTATTGTTGAAGGAGATCGCGGGCTGGACTGCGACATATAATTTAATATTATTCCCGCAACTCAAAAAGAGCTGGATGTGTATAGAGCATCCTTAGTACTTACGATTAGGCAAGGGGCTTAACCCTGGGGTGATGTTTTGGGACAGCTTCGGCTTTCGAATCCGAGCCATCCGATAGGGATATCTTTCCCCACTTGGGCGCCTCCACCTCTAGGTCTTCGGAGGCCGCCCTTTTCCTCCCCTGGGGAGGAGGGTTATCGCTTTCTTCCTCCTCTTCATCTTTGTCTTCGGAGGAGAGAGCCTCTATCCCCCCGGACACAGCGTCCGATGTACCTTTAGGTTGAAGGCCACCTTCGACCTTCTTGCTCTTCTTCTCCCTGTCCTTCTTCGCCGGCGCTTGGTATGGCGCCGGGACCAGCATCTTCATTAACAGAGGATCAACTAGTTTTTTAGGAAGGGGAGCCGAACACCTGATCTGCTCTGCCTTCTTTATCCAGCCCTGATTAAAGGATGGAATTCTCAGTGCATCACCCTAGATTAATGAACTAAGCTATGTTCAGAAATTGAGCACTTACCGGGGTGTCCGGATGGTTGCAGTCGTGGCCTATGTCCTCAGATATGTCCGTCCATGACTTTTGAGCCTTGAAGAGAAGTTTCCAGATCCATTTGTGCGTTTTGCCGAAGAATTGCTGCAGGGTCCGCGGCCCTTCCGAATTAAACTCCCACATACAGAGAGACCATCACTGGCACGGAAGGGTTCGGCGGATGAGCATCACCTGGATCACGTTAGTAAGACTGGTGTCTTTTTCGATGATGCTTTTGATGCATTTTTGAAGCATCAGCACCTTATCGGACGATCCCCAATCCAGGCCCTTATTGATGCATGATGCAAGCCACAGTGGGGGTCCAAATCTAAATGCAGGAGCGGTAGCCCATTTGGTGCCGCGGGGTTCGGTGATGTAGAACCACTCCTGCTGCAATACCTTGACAGTTTCCATGAAGGCCCCCTTTGGCCAGGTAACGTTGGCGAGCTTGCTCACCATAGCGCCGCCGCACTCCGCGTGCTCCCCATCGACCTCCTTCGGCTTCACATTGAATGTCTTGAGCCACAGGCCGAAGTGTGGGGGGATGCGGAGGAAAGCCTCACACATGACGATAAACGCCGAGATATGGAGGAAAGAGTTCGGCGCTAGATCGTGAAAATCTAGCCTGTAATAGAACATGAGACCGCAAACAAAGGGGTGGAGAGAAAACCCTAACATGCGGAGGAAGTGAGGAATAAACACAACCCTCTTACCGGGCTTTGGTGTAGGGATAACCTGCCTTTTGGCAGGGAGGCTGTGTGGGATTTCCACAGTCAGGTACCTCGCCTCCCGAAGCCCCGCGATGTCCTCCTCAGTGACATAGGAGGCTACCTACTTGCCTTGAGAGCCGGATCCGGACAGGGCTGGAGTGCTTGGTGGCAATGGAAGAAATCGAGACTTGGGCGCTGGAGCTCGAGGATGGAAAGGCTGGGGAAGAAGAAGGCGTGGGGAAGAAAGACGGGTCTTTGTCCCTTTATAAAGGCAATGAATATCAAGCGCCTCCTCACAAGCCTTAAAACTTTCCTATTCCCAAGGGGTCGTGCAAACGGCACGGTTGGATTATCCAAACCCGTATAGATGAGAATCCCGTAATAAGGGGACACGATCTCTGCTTTGACAAGACATGTCACCGGAGGTCGTGTCTCGAAACGCGAAACCGGAGATTGAAAAACGATTCGAAATAATAAAGAGGCCAGACGCAACGTCTCACCCGCAAAACTGTCAGTAAAGACAGGCCATGTTCTTTGATAAAGTATTATGCCCTTGTGGTAGTGGGTTGTAACTTTTGAGCAGAGCCGGATATAGTTCTTGTTGATCAACTCCTTTGAAGTGTTCGGAGGAGCAACCCGCCTTGCAATGCCGAAGACAATCTATGTGTCGGACACATCGTCATTGAAGCCTGGTTTAGGGGCTACTGAGGGATTCCTGGATTAGGGGGTCCCCGGGCGTCCGGGCTATGGGACGTGGGCTCGACTGATGGGCCGCAAAGATACAAGATAGAAGGCTTTCCCCGTGTTCGGATGGGACTCTCCTTTGCGTGGATTTCAAGCTTGGCGTTCGGATATGAAGATTCCTTTATCTGTAAACCGACTCTGTACAACCCTAGGCCCCTCCAGTGTCTATATAAACCAAAGGTTTAGTCCGTAGAGGCAATTATAATCATACATGCTCGACATCTAGGGTTTAGCCATTACGATCTCGAGGTAGATCAACTCTTGTAATCCCTATATTCATCAAAAGTCAATCAAGCAGGAAGTAGGGTATTACCTCCATTAAGAGGGCCCGAACCTGGGTAAACATCATGTCCCTATCTCCTGTTACCTTCGATCCTTAGAGGCACAGTTTGGGACCCCCTACCCGAGATCACCGACAATTACTTCAACCCTTGCTGATACCCGATTGGAAATGGGATAAGCTTTGCATGGATTTTATCACTGGATTGCCCAGGACTCGTTCAGGATATGATTCCATCTAGGTTATAGTTGATCGCTTGACCAAGGTAGCTCACTTCATCCCCGTGAAAACCACATATACAAGTGCTAAGTTGGGCAAGATATACATGACCAGAATCATATGTCTGCATGTAGTTCCGAGGACCATTGTATCAGATAGAGGAACACAATTTACCTTAAAGTTTGGGCATCAGTTACACAAAACTTTGGGTACCAGGCTAGAGTTCAGTACAACCTTCATCCACAGACAGATGGGCAGACCGAGAGTCAATCAGATTCTGGAGGACATGTTGAGAGCTTGTTCACTAGATTGTGGATATAGTTTGGATGATAATTTTCCATACGCAGAATTCTCATATAACAACAGCTATCAAGCTAGTTTGAAGATGGCCCCTTTTGAAGCTTTCTACGGAAGGAGGTGCAGGACACCATTGATGTTGGATGGAGTTAGAGACCGTAAACTATTTGTACCAGATTTAGTTAGAGATTTAGAGGAGAAAGTCAAGTTGATCCGTGACAGACTCAAAATAGCCCAATCCAGGCAGAGGAGTTATGCCGATACTAAACACAAGGATGTAAACTATGAAGTCGGAGATAGAGCATATCTTCATGTGTCAGAACTTCAAGGAGTTCAACAATTTGGATTCAAAGGAAAGTTAGCACCATGATTTGTGGGGCCATACAGAGTTTTGGAACACGGAGGACAAGTTGCATATCAACTGGGGTTACCCGAAACTTTGTCGTGAGTTCATGATTTGTTTCACGTTTCCCAGTTGAAGAAGTGCCATGCGGAGATGGCCGATATTACTCTAAGAGATACAGTGCCCCTGGAAGCAATTCAGTTGGAGAGTGACCTGACTTATGAGGAGAAACCCTTCAAGATTCTCGAGTTTGCCAACAGAGTTACCCACAACAAGGTCATCAAGTTCTGCAAGGTTCAGTGGAGTCCTCATACTTAGGAAGAAGCCACCTGGGAACGAGAAGAAGATCTCCGACAGGACCATCCACACCTTTTTGCTAGCCAACCCGAATATCGAGGGCGAGATTCATCTTAAGGGGGGTAGGTTTGTAACATCCCAATTTTCAATTTGGATGTTTATAATAGATCATTCATATGCATCCATGATTTATGCATTTTTTCCCCATTTGTTTTATTTGAATTTTGATCCAAGGAACTTTGAGCAACTCAGGGACGAAAAGAGAGTTGGAAGTTTCCCTAAAACCATTTTTTGAAAATTTTGAAGTTGGGAATTTGGATCAAATTTGGTTTCATCAAAAATTCATTTCCATTACATCAAAAATAAAATAAAGAGAGAAGATAAAATGACTTCTTCAAAACCAGAAGGAAAATATTGGAAATTGAATTTGAAATCAAAATATATTTATTGGGATTTATTTGCAAATTTATTTTGATGCACATTTTATTATCATAGAAATGTTTATTTTTAAAAATTTGCATTTTAGGCCGGATAAATGTTCACAAGGTCATATATAAGACCATATAATTATGTGTAATTTTCTGGGATTTGTAGGCTAATTTTTATTTGTTTTTTGATGTTTCATTGCTTCTGAATAAAAACATGGGCAACCAAGGCCCATGGAAGGCCCAACCTTCCTCACGGCCACCTGGTCTTCTTCTTCCTTACGTTCATGGCAGAGCCACGAGAACGCACACCCATCCAGCGCCCCACCCCTCCCCTCCTCTCCCTCTCCCCAAAACTCCTCTGAAAGGAACCCCCTCACCTCCCTCGACCCCTCCCCTCTAGTAGTGTGCCTTAATGCCCCCTGTAATGGCCATTAGAAGCCCAAGTAACAGCCACCATTAACGTCATAAAGACGGCAACGCTCAGCTCATCTCCAGACCTCCCCAAGCCCTATATAAAGCACCCCTGGAGCCCGTCTCAACCCTCGTTCGAAGCCCTCTCCTTCTGGAGTTTTCCCCCTCCCTAACCTCGCCAATTGCTCGCCGGAGTTCCTGGATTCCGGCTGCTTCTCCACCACGACAGGAGACGATACCGACCCTGCAGCACTGCTCCTCGGATTCGCCTCACGTTGCCCTTCACCGTCCCGCACGCGTTCTTCGCCGAAGCACACCGGAGTCGCCTTTTTCCTCGTCGCCGGTGATAAGTCCGGTGAGCACCCAGCCAACCAATCAGAGAGCGCCACTTGACATATGGCCAAATTTTCTTCTCTTTTTCCAATAGTTTTCCACTCTCAGATTCTATACCAATTCTTCTTTCTAGTATATCTTTTAATCTGATTTAGTCGATTCTTTTTCCTACTGGTTCATAAAAATATCCTCTATCCGTAAAACTAAACGAAAAATATTTTTGAAAGTTTTAAAATTTGAATTCAAATAGATTTTAATATAAACTTCATTAGGCCATATCTTGAGTTTCATAACTCCGTTTTAGGTGATTCTTTTTGCAAATCGGAGCTTGTGACATGTGATAACCCACAAGTATAGGGGATCGCAAAATTTTTTGAGGGTAGAGTATTCGACCCAAATTTATTGATTCGACACAAGCGGAGCCAAAGAATATTCTCAAGTATTAGCAGTTGAGTTGTCAATTCAACCACACCTGGATAACTTAGTATCTGCAGCAAAGTGTTTAGTAGCAAAGTAATATGATAGTAGTGGTAACGGTAACAAAAGTAATGGAAGCAAAAGTAATATTTTTGGTGTTTTGTAGTGATTGTAACAGTAAAAACGAGAAAGTAAATAAGCGAGAACCAATATAAGAAAATCTCGTAGGCATTGGATCGGTGATGGAGAATTATGCCGGATGCGGTTCATCATGTAACAATGATAACATAGGGTGACACAGAACTAGCTCCAATTCATCAATGTAATGTAGGCATGTATTCCGAATATAGTCATACGTGCTTACGGAAAAGAACCTGCATGACATCTTTTGTCCTACCCTCCCGTGGCAGCGGGGTCCTAATGGAAACTAAGGGATATTAAGGCCTCCTTTTAATAGAGAACCGGAACAAAGCATTAGCACATAGTGAATACATGAACTCCTCAAACTATGGTCATCACCGGGAGTGGTCCCGATTATTGTCACTTCGGGGTTGCCGGATCATAACACATAGTAGGTGACTATAGACTTGCAAGATAGGATCAAGAACTCACATAAATTCATGATAACATAATAGGTTCAGATCTGAAATCATGGCACTCGGGCCCTAGTGACAAGCATTAAGCATAGCAAAGTCATAGCAACATCAATCTCAGAACATAGTGGATACTAGGGATCAAACCCTAACAAAACTAACTCGATTAAATGATAGATCTCATACAATCCATCACCGTCCAGCAAGCCTACGATGGAATTACTCACGCACGGCGGTGAGTATCATGAAATTGGTGATGGAGGATGGTTGATGATAACGACGGCGACTAATCCCCCTCTCCGGAGCCCCGAACGGACTCCAGATCAGCCCTCCCGAGAGGTTTTAGGGCTTGGCGGCGGCTCTGTATCGTAAAACGCGATAATTTCTTCTCCTTGAATTTTTCTCCTTGAAAGCAAATATATAGAGTTGGAGTTGGCGTTGGAGGAGCTCCAGGGGGCCCACGAGGTAGGGGTCGCACCCTAGGGGGGAGGGCGCGCCCCCCACCCTCGTGGACAGGGTGTGGGCCCCCTGGTCTTCATCTTTGGCAAGGATTTTTTATTATTTCCGAAAAGTTGTTCCGTGGAGTTTCAGGTCATTCCGAGAATGTTTGTTTCTTTACATAAATAACACCATGGCAATTCTGCTGAAAACAACGTCAGTCCGGGTTAGTTCCATTCAAATCATGCAAGTTACAGTCCAGAACAAGGGAAAAAGTGTTTGGAAAAGTAGATACGATGGAGACGTATCAACTCCCCCAAGCTTAAACCTTTGCTTGTCCTCTAGCAACTCAGTTGATAAACTGAAAGAGATAAAGAAAAACTTTTACAAACTCTGTTTGCTCTTGTTGTTGTAAATATGTAAAGCCAGCATTCAAGTTTTCAGCAAAGATTACGACTAACCACACTTGCAATAACTCTCAGGTCTCATGTTTACTCATATCAATAGCATAATCAACTAGCGAGTCATAATAATAAATCTCGGATGACAACACTTTCTCAAAACAATCATAATATGATATAACAAGATGGTATCTCGCTAGCCCTTTCTGAGACCGCAAAACATAAATGCAGAGCACCTTTAAAGATCAAGGACTGACTAGACATTGTAATTCATGGTAAAAGAAATCCAATCATAGTCATACCCAATATAAATTAACAGTAATGAATGCAAATGACAGCTGTGCTCTCCAGCTAGTGCTTGTAATAAGAGGGTGATAACTCAACATAGAAGTAAATAGATAGGCCCTTCGCAGAGGGAAGCAGAGATTTGTAGAGGTGCCAGAGCTCGGTTTTGAAATAGAGATAAATAATATTTTGAGCGGCATGCTTTCATTGTCAACATAACAACCAAGACATGGTGATATCTTCCATGCTACACACATTATAGGCGGTTCCCAAACAGAATGGTAAAGTTTATACTCCCCCTCCACCAACAAGCATCAATCCATGACTTGCTCGAAACAACGAGTGTCTCCAACTAGCAACAGTCCCAGGGGGGAGTTTTGTTTGCAATTATTTTGATTTAGTTTCCATAAAGCATGGGACTGGGCATCCCGGAGACCAGCCATTTTCTCGTGAATGAGGAGAGGAGTCCACTCCTCGTGAGAATAACCCGCCTAACATGGAAGATAAGGGCAGCCCTAGTTGATACATGAGCTATTCAATCATACAAAACAGAATGTTTATTTGAAGGTTTAGAGTTTGGCACATAGAAATTTACTTGGAACGGCAGGTAGATACTGTATATAGGAAGGTATAGTGGACTCATATGGAATAACTTTGGGGTTTAAGGGATTGGATGCACACGCAGTATTCCCGCTTAGTACAAGTGAAGGCTAGCAAAAGACTGGGAAGCGACCAACTAGGGAGCGACAACAGTCATGAACTTACATTAAAATTAATAAACATTGGATGCAAGCATGAGTAGGATATAATCCACCATGAACATAAATATCGTGAAGGCTATGTTGATTTGTTTCAACTACATGCGTGAAGATGTGCCAAGTCAAGTCACTTAAATCATTCAAAGGAGGATACCACCCCATCATACCACATCACAACCATTTTAATAGCATGTTGGCACGCAAGGTAAACCATTATAACTCATAGCTAATCAAGCATGGCACGAGCAACTATGATCTCTAATTATCATTGCAAACATGTTTATCCATAATAAGCTAAATCGGGAACGATGAACTCATCATATTTATAGAAACAAGAGAGGTCAAGTTCATACCAGCCTTTCTCATCTCAGTCAGTCCATCATATGGCATCATAATTGCCTTTCACTTGTACGACCAAATGAATTGAATAATAATAAGAGTGCACATGCATTGGACTAAGCTGGAACCTGCGAGCATTCAATAAACAGGAGAGAAGAGAAGGCAATATGGGCTCTTGGTTAAATCAACAATAATGCATATAAGAACCACTTCAACAGTTTAATCATGGTTTTCTCCTATCGACCCCAAAGAAAAGAAAAGAAATAGAACTATTTACACGGGAAAGCTCCCAACAAGCAAAAGAAGAACAGGGAATATTTTTGGGTTTTCTTTTAATTATTACTACTACAGCAAGAAAAGTAAACTAACTAAAAGCTACACTAATTTTTTTGGTTTTTTCTTAAGGTTTATTAAACACACAAGAAGAAAGCAGGAAAAATAAAATAAACTAGCATGGATATTACAGTGAAAAAGTATGAGCACCGACATCTAGCAATGAGTGTGTGAAAACATAAATATAATGTCGGTGGGAAATACGTACTCCCCCAAGCTTAGGATTTTGGCCTAAGTTGGTTCATTGCTAGGGATGGCCTGGCGGATATCCGTAGGTGTAGCTGAGGTCGTACTGTGATGAAGAGGACTCTGACTGCCACTGGCTGGCAGCCACTTCTGGATCCCAAAAGTAATCAGACTGTCGTGGAGGCTCAAATTGTGGCTCAGGCTCCGGGGCTGGTGTAGGGTTCCGGTAGGCTTGAATGGCAGCCCACGGAACGAGAAAAGGACCTTCAGATAAATTAAACAAGGAAGGAGCAGGCAAGGTAATAGTCTCAGGGTGGTGTTTATGAAAGAATAATTTGTATTTACACTACTAGGAAAAGGCATGCTAGTGGTGCACCAGTTTTGCCTTCTAATGGCGCACTACTGGTGCGCCACTAGCATCACGCCATTAGAATTAAATTCTAATGGTGCACCACTGTCGCCATTAGTATTCAGTGTTCTAATGGCGCACCACGAAAATCGCCATTAGTATTGCCCACAAGGCGCCATTAGTAACAATTTTTAAATTTTTTCGTTTTTTCTTAATCTCAGGTCACTTTTCACATATGAGATATCCAACACATATATATACAACAAGCATCCATATAACAATCATATCCAACACACAAGTTTCATCATATATACATACATAGCCAACACATAGTTCCATCGTTACATATTACAGAAGTTTCACATTGTTCATCCAACATCGTTATCCATCAATTCACAAAAGTTTCACAACAATACAAAATAAAAACACAAATGGAAAAGAAGCACTCCATCCATGCAAGCTTCCGTGAATTAAATCAAATCTGCAAAATGATAAACAAGAAGTTAGAAGAAGAAGAAGAACAAGAGAAGAAGAAGAAGAAGACTAGAAGAATACTAGAAGAAGAAGAACACTAAAAGAATACTAGAAGAAGAATAAGAAGAAAAATAAGAAGAATAAGAAGAAGAATAAGAAGAAGACTACAAGCTTATTATGTAAACTTGATCATTTTGTGCTAACATAAGTAATTTTGGAGCTAACCTATAGGAAACTAAGCATATAAGCTCTAAGTTAGCATATTAGAGCCAACTTAGGTAAAATGAAGCTAACATATGTCATTTTGGGAAAGAAAAAGAATAAGAAGAAGACTATAAGCTTATTATGTAAACTTGATCATTTTGTGCTAACATGAGTAATTTTGGAGCTAACCTATAGGAAACTAAGCATATTAGATATAACATAGGTAACTAAGTATATATATATATATCATTTTGGAGATCTGACATACCTGACATAGTTCAGTTCTCATTGTTCTTCTCCTTCTCCTTGCTCAGCCTGATGCGCCAAGAGCGGCGAGGTGGTGGAGGCAGCTGTGGGATGTAGTCTTCTACCACAATTGGCGTGGTCATGTCGCCCAGCTGTGGGATCGCCGGCGCCACCACCGGTGCATGGTCATTGTCAGGCACCACCACCATCGCGAGGCCACCTTCAGGCAGGACGGGCACGACCATCGCTAGGTCATCCTCAGCCACCACCATCTCTTGCCCATGGTCAGCCACCACCATCTCTTGCCCTTGGTCAGCCACCACCAGCGCTAGGTCATCCTCAGCCTGATGCCCATCGTCATCCTGCAGCTCCTCATCCCCACTCTGCTCCTCTTCTCCTCCACTCCAGTCCGGATCATCCTTCTTGTTGTCTTTGCTGCTGCCAGAATCGTTGCTGCTTTCTCTAAAGCCAGAATCGCTGTTGCTTTTGCTACAGCCATAATCGCTGCTACTTTGGCTGTAGCCAGTGTCGCTGCTGCTGCTCCCATTGCCTGTCCAAATGCAACAATGACCGTTAACAATCGATGTGAGACAAAGCCAAATGTAGAGGAATAAGAAGAGGCAGAACGTATTGGCATCATCATCGTCAGCGTAGCGCATGCGACACATAGTCGCGTTGAACACCTTCACGATGAGCATGGTGGCATCATCGTCGTACCTGAAGAGAAGGAAGTACCCGAGCCGCAGGTCATAGGCACGGTAGAACTTCTCCCACCCACGATACAAGTACATGTGGCCCTCCTTGATCACCAACTCCACATCCCATAGCCTGCGAAACCCGCTGCCGGCCTGTCGCAGCTTCACATTATTTGGCGGATCTTCACCCAACATGTTCATAAAACTGTCAGGCAGCCTCTGCAGTTTGGGACAATGAGTGATATAGCAAATAACAGATTTCATAATGAGATGGGTGAAGGGGAGATCTCTCCTTTTATATACCTGCGTCATGGATGATACTAAAGTCCCAAGTATGATATCAAGAACTCGAAGCATCCAACTCAGATCATGGTGTGGCAGAGCGGCGGTGGCTGCTTCCCCCCATCTCTGATAAGGAGCAGAAGAGACCAATTAGTACCCTTACAACATTATCATACAACATTATAGCAGCATAAATTTTGAGCAGAAGATAATCAACTACACCAATGCACTTCCGAAGTTCCCGCTTCCCACCCATGATGTTGTTAAGCGAGGACTAGTGCCAAATGCATTTTCGGTATGAAAATACATCAAAGGCCACTATGTTATTTAATATCATTCTTCTCGAAGACTAATGATTGTTACATCCTACTAAAATGATGTTCTGTCCTCAGAGATGTCTTGTTGCTTATGAGGAAGCAGCAAATAAACACTTGAAAAAAGCTCTCGACCTCGAAGATGCAATAGCTGATTTACCCAAGGTTGGCCATGACAATTTCCTCCCCATGTTCAATTAATTCTGGAGTGCTGCTTGAGCCCTTTTTATGTCTGTATGAATTATATTGCTTTCTACAGGTTCAGAACCATCAGCCTAATGATGTCATAGAGTATGGCAGTGACCCCAAAACAGAGTTCCAACGCTATATCCTGCTCAGCAGTAAAGGTGTGACCTATTGAATGTGCAGGCTTAATGTCAGCAACTAGTTTCTTTATAATGATTTTTTTCTCTGTTATGCCTTCTGTCTTTGCATATGCAGAGTTATGTTTTTTTTATTTCAATCATGTGGGTGGGTTTAATGATGTCAAAACCTTGCCGTAGTTTCCACTGTTTTAATGTTTTGTATGATTTCTTGGTTATATTACCGTTCTGAGTTGTGTTGTTCTGTTATTTTATTTGAAGACATGAAGGGTTACTTATTTGAAGATGCTACTACTAAGAAAGGTCAACTTTTCGATCATCATCCTCTACAATTAAACAATGATGCATTCTTCCTTTTCCTTTCCATCTTCTTCTTCTCCACCTCTCTTCTTTTCTTGTTCTCCTTTTTCTTTCTTCTCCTTCCTCCTCCTCCTCTTCTCCTTCTTCCTTTCTTGTTCTGTTTTTCAACTTTCTTCTTATTCTTCTTCCTTTTTTCCTTTTCCCTCTTCTTCTACTTCTTCTTCTTTTTTTCAACTTTCTTCTTCTTCTAATTATCTAAACCTAAATCTAGCACTAACCTAAACCAACCACTAACCTAAACCTATCAATAACCTAATTAAACCTAAACAACAAAGAAAAACAGTAGAAAAAACAAAAAAATGCTCAACTTGGCTCGGCGGGGGGGGGTGGTGGACGGTCATGTTAGGGCAGCGGCGGCGGGCCTGGCTCGGGGAGGGGGGCGGGCGGGCGGACGGGGGCCCTTGCGGCGAGCCCGGCTCCGGGTGGCGCTTGGGGCGGGCGGCGCAGCCTGTCTCCGGGCGGCCGCATGCAGGGCCAACGGAAGGTGGTGGGCGGCGGGGCACCAGGCGCGCACTGCTCAGGCGACAGGCGCCAGGGCGGTGACGGGTGGTGGGGCGACGGGCGAGGCGGTGGGGCCAGGCGGTGGCGGTGGCGGCGGCGGCGGGTGGTTGGGACAGTGGGGCGACGGGGCGAGGGGAGGTGGGGCGACGGGGCGGCAAGGGGAGGCGGCAGGCGAGGGAGGTGGTGCTCGGCATTACTAACAATTTTTTTTTATTTTTTTTCAAAACTACTAATGGCGCACGGTGGGTGTGGTGCGCCATTACTATGTCAACTAGTAATGGCGCACTATACCACGGTGCGCCATTAGTAACATTTTTTTCTCAAAACTACTAATGGCGCACCACACACCATGTGCGCCATTAGTAATATATTACTAATGGCGCACCAACACATGGTGCGCCATTAGTATATAGTAATGGCGCACCACTTGTCTGGTGCGCCATTAGTGGCCATATCATCTATAGCCCTTTTCCTAGTAGTGTTAAGCTCCCCTTCCCGGCTCTTAACAATAAAGTCATGCGCTAGCATACTCTTATAATCTAAATAAGCATTGGGCAGCAATTTTTCTTGTTTCTCATAAGGTCTAATAGGTATGTTAAAATGTGCAGCTAGGCGTGAAGCATAAATACCTCCAAAGATGGGGCCCTTTGTACGGTTCAAACGTAACCGTTTAGCAATAATTCCGCCCATACTAATAGTGTTATCGCGGAATAAACCATGGAACAAAATGATAACATAAGGAACACTAAGGTTTCCACAGTTTTCGCGATGAATCAAGCAACGACTAGTAAATATGGCAAAGTAGCGTAAAACAGGAAAATGTATGCTAGTGATTCTTGCATCGGAAACCTTCCTGGTTTCTCCCACAGTGATGGTATCAATAAATTCTTCCACATCTTTACGGTGTGGTTCATCTAAGGTACCCTCAAAGGGTATTTTGCAAACCTTGCAAAATTAAGCTAATGGCATCTTCTTAACAACATCATATAAATGAAACTCTACTGAAGGAGGTGATTCCTTAGGAAAATAGTAGAAGTTTTGCACAAAAGTATTGGTGAGTAAGAGATACTGATGATTTTGGTCGCGGAGGAAGTCGGTGAGGCCAGCATTCTCAGCCAATGAAGTTGGTGAGGCCGGAATTTAAGAGATACTGATGATTTTGGTCGCGGAGGAAGTCGGTGAGGCCAGCATTCTCAGCCAATGAATAGAAATCATCATAAATTCCGGCTGTTCTCAAGAAATCATCGGAAGGCCATTCACACGGCCGGACCTCCGCGGTGCGAGGCAAATTATATTTGGGCCTCTGTGCTTCTTCATTTTGGTTTTCCTTCGAGCTTCGGCTCGATAAGCCCCTCAAAAGTCTCTTCATTATTTTCTGAAATATTCTGAAATTTTTATTAACTTCGAACAAAAGCGAACCAAACTCAATAAAATTGATAGCAACTACTCCTACAAGTGCCTAGAGACTATATTATGCATTAGAACTACTTGGGACCATATAAATTTGACATGCAAGCTCAAGAACATGGTCACCTAGGCAGCACAAATTTGCAATGAATAAAGCACTAGAGCAAAAACTAATTGGACCAATGGAGGAGTCACATACCAAGGAACAATCTCCCCAAGCAGTTTTGTGAGAGGTGCTTTGAGCAAGGAGATCGAAAATCACAGCAAAGTGAGCTAGAACTCGTGCTTGAGCTGGATATTGGTGTTTGTGGGAGGAAGAAGAATTGTATGGGTGCAGGAATAAGTGGAGGAGGGCCACCGTGGGCCCACGAGGCAGGGGGGCGCGCCCAATAATAAGAATATCAAATTTCTTCTTGACAGTAGGAAGAGGAAATTCAAAACCTCCAAATATAATCGATGGAATTTTTCCAATAGAGTTGATATTATGAACTTGAGGTTGTTTCCTCGTAAAGTGTACCGTGTGCTCATTACCATTAACATGAAAAGTGACATTGCCTTTGTTGCAGTCAATAACAGCCCCTGCAGTATTCAAAAAAGGTCTTCCAAGAATAATAGACATACTATCGTCCTTGGGAATATCAAGAATAACAAAGTCCGTTAAAATAGTAATGTTTGCAACCACAACAGGCACATCCTCACAAATACCGACAGGTATAGCAGTTGATTTATCAGCCATTTGCAAAGATATTTCAGTAGGTGTCAACTTATTCAAGTCAAGTCTACGATATAAAGAGAGAGGCGTAACACTGACACCGGCTCCAAGATCACATAAAGCGGTTTTAACATAATTTCTTTTAATGGAGCAAGGTATAGTAGGTACTCCTGGATCTCCAAGTTTCTTTGGTATTCCACCCTTAAAAGTATAATTAGCAAGCATGGTGGAAATATCAGCTTCACGTATGTTTCTTTATTACTGACAATATCCTTCATATACTTAGCATAAGGATTCATTTTGAGCATATCAGTTAGTCGCATACGCAAAAAGATAGGTCTAATCATTTCAGCAAAGCGCTCAAAATCCTCATCATCCTTTTTCTTGGATGGTTTGGGAGGAAAAGGCATGGGTTTCTGAACCCATGGTTCTCTTTCTTTACCATGTTTCCTAGCAACAAAGTCTCTCTTATCATAACGTTGATTCTTTGATTGTGGGTTATCAAGATCAACAGCAGGTTCAATTTCTACATCATTATCATTACTAGGTTGAGCATCATCATGAACATCATCAATAACATTTTCATTAGGTTCATGTTCATTACCAGATTGTGTTTCGGCATCAGAAATAGATATATCATTTGGATTATCAGGTGGTTCAGCAATAGGTTCACTAGAAGTTTGCAAAGTCCTATCATTTTTCTTTTTCTTCTTTTTAGAAGAACTAGGTGCATCAATATTATTTCTCTGAGAATCTTGCTCAATTCTCTTAGGGTGGCCTTCAGGATACAAAGGTTCCTGAGTCATTCTACCAGTTCTAGTAGCCACTCTAACAGCATAATCATCTTTCTTACTATTCATTTCATTGAGCAAATCATTTTGAGCTTTAAGTACTTGTTCTACTTGAGTGGTAACCATAGAAGCATGTTTACTAACAAGTTTAAGTTCACATCTAACATCAGCCATATAATCACCCAAGTGTTTAATCATATAAGTATTTTGTTTTAATTGTCTACCAAAATAAGCATTGAAATTTTCTTGTTTGACAATAAAATTATCAAACTCTTCTAAGCACTGTGTAGCAGACTTATAGTGAGGAATATCACCTTCATCAAATCTATAGTGAGAATTTACCTTTACTACCTGTGTCGGGTTATCAGGACCTGGAGGTTCTTCAATAGGTAATGCATTAAGATCATGTTTTTCTTCAACAAGCGATAAATTAAGACCATGTATTTCTTCAATAGGAGGTAAATTCTTAACATCTTCAACTTTAATACCTTTTTCTTTCATAGATTTCTTTGCCTCTTGCATATCTTGAAGACTGAGAAATAGAACACCTCTCTTCTTCGGAGTTGGTTCAGGAATAGGCTCAGTAATTGGCTCAGGAGCTGGCTTAGGAAGTGTCTAGTTATTTTCATTTGTCAACATATTATTCAATAGAATTTCAGCATCATCCGGTGTTCTTTCCCTGAAAACAGAACCAACACAACTATCCAGGTAATCTCTGGAAGCATCGGTTAGTCCATTATAAAAGATATCAAGTATTTCATTTTTCTTAAGAGGATGATCAGGAAAATCATTAAGTAACTTGAGAAGCCTCCCCCAAGCTTGTGGGAGACTCTTCTTCAATTTGCAGAAAGTTGTATATTTCCCTCAAGGCAGCTTGTTTCTTATGAGCAGGGAAATATTTAGCAGAGAAGTAATAAATCATATCCTGGGGACTACGCACACAACCAGGATCAAGAGAATTAAAACATATCTTAGCATCACCCTTTAATCAGAACGGGAATATTTTAAGGATATATAAGTAGCGAGTTCTCTCATCATTAGTGAACAGGGTGGCTATATCATTTAATTTAGTAAGTTGTGCCACAACAGTTTCAGATTCATAGCCATGAAACGGATCAGATTCAACCAAAGTAATTATATCAGGATCAACAGAGAATTCATAATCCTTATCGGCAACACAAATAGGTGAAGTAGCAAAAGCAGGGTCGGGCCTCATTCTATCATTAAGAGATTGCTTATTCCATTTAGCTAACAACCTTCTAAGCTCATCGTTATCTTTGCAAGCTAAAATAGTCGCAGAAGCTTATTTATCAAAAATATAACCCTCAGGAATAACAGGAATGTTTTTATCATCAATTTCGTCAACATGATCAGTTTCAATAATTTCTTTCTCTCTAGCCCGAGCAATTTGTTCATCAAGAAATTCACTAAGGGGCACAGTAGTATCAAGCATAGAAGTAGTTTCATCATAAGTATCATGCATAGCAGAAGTGGCATCATCAATAACATGCAACATATCAGAACGAATAGCAGAAGCAGGTTTAGGTGTCGCAAGCTTACTCAAAACAGAAGGTGAATCAAGTGCAAAGCTAGATGGCAGTTCCTTACCTCCCCTCGTAGTTGAGGGATAAATTGTAGTCTTGGGGTCTTTCAAGTTCTTCATAGTGACTAGCAGATATAAATCCCAAGTGACTCAAAGAATAGAGCTATGCTCCCCGGCAACGGCGCCAGAAATTAGTCTTGATAACCCACAAGTATAGGGGATCGCAACAGTTTTCCAGGGTAGAGTATTCAACCCAAATTTATTGATTCGACACAAGGGGAGCCAAAGAATATTCTCAAGTATTAGCAGTTGAGTTGTCAATTCAACCACACCTGGATAACTTAGTATCTGCAGCAAAGTGTTTAGTAGCAAAGTAATATGATAGTAGTGGTAACGGTAACAAAAGTAATGGAAGCAAAAGTAATATTTTTGGTGTTTTGTAGTGATTGTAACAGTAAAAACGAGAAAGTAAATAAGCGAGAACAAATATAGGAAAAGTGAAGTAAATATGCCCTAGAGGCAATAATAAAGTTATTATTTATTTCCTTATATTATGATAAATGTTTATTATTCATGCTACAATTGTATTAACCGGAAACATGATACATGTGTGAATACATAGACAAACATTTTGTCACTAGTATGCCTCTACTAGACTAGCTCATTAATCAAAGATGCTTATGTTTACTAACCATAGACATGAGTTGTCATTTGATTAACGGGATCACATCATTAGTAGAATGATGTGATTGACATGACCCATTCCGTTAGCTTAGCACTTGATCGTTTAGTATGTTGCTATTGCTTTCTTCATGACTTATACATGTTCCTACAACTATGAGATTATGCAACTCCGTTTACGGAGGAACACTTTGTGTGCTACCAAACGTCTAACGTAATCGGGTGATTATAAAGGAGCTCTACAGGTGTCTCCAAAGGTACAAGTTGAGTTGGCGTATTTCGAGATTAGGTTTTGTCACTCCGATTGTCGGAGAGGTATCTCTGGGCCCTCCCGGTAATGCACATCACTATAAGCCTTGCGAGCAATGTAGCTAATGAGTTAGTTACAGAACGATGCATTACATAACGAGTAAAGAGACTTGCCGGTAACAATATTGAACTAGGTATTGAGATACCAACGATCGAATCTCGGGCAAGTAACATACCGATGACAAAGGGAACAACGTATGTTGTTATGCGGTTTGACCGATAAAGCTCTTCATAGAATATGTAGGAGCCAATATGAGCATCTAGGTTTCGCTATTGGTTATTGACGGGAAACGTGTTTCGGTCATGTATACATAGTTCTCCAAACCGTAGGGTCCGCACGCTTAAGGTTTCGATGACAGTTTTATTATGAGTTTATGAGTTTTTATGTACCGAAGGAGTTCGGAGTCCTGGATGAGATCGGGGACATGACGAGGAGTCTCGAAATGGTCGAGATGTAAAGATCGATATATTGGACGACTATATTCGGACATCGGAAAGGTTCCGAGTGGTTCGGGTATTTTTCGGAGTACCGGGGAGTTACGGGAATACGGGGGAAGAAGTATATGGGCCTTATTGGGCTTTAGGGGAGAGAGAGGCAGGCCGCCCCCCCCCCAACAATGACTAGTCCGAATTGGACTAGCGGCGCCCCCTCCTTCCTTCTCTTCCCTCTCCCCCTTCCTTGTCTCCTACTCCTACTACATGGAAGGGGAGGAATCCTACTCCCGGTGGGAGTAGGACTCCTCTAGGGCGCGCCATAGGGGCCGGCCCTCTCCCCTCCTCCACTCCTTTATATACGGGGGCAGGGGGCACCTCTAGACACAACAATTGATCTCTTGATCTCTTAGCCGTGTGCGGTGCCCCCTCCACCATAGTCCTCCTCGATAATATTGTAGCGGTGCTTAGGCGAAGCCCTGCAACGGTAGAACATCAAGATCGTCACCACGCCGTCGTGCTGACGGAACTCTCCCTCGAAACTTGGCTGGATCAGAGTTCGAGGGACGTCATCGAGCTGAACGTGTGCTAGAACTCGGAGGTGTCGTAGTTTCGGTGCTTAATCGGTCGGGCCGTGAAAATGTACGACTACATCAACCGCGTTGTTCTCACACTTCCGCTTTCGGTCTACGAGGGTACGTGGACACACTCTCCCCTCTCGTTGCAATGCATCACCATGATCTTGCGTGTGCTTAGGAAATTTTTGAAATTACTTCGTTCCCCAAGAGTGGCATCCGAGCCAGGTTTTATGCGTAGATGTTATATGCACGAGTAGAACACAAGTAAGTTGTGGGCGATACAAGTCATACTGCTTACCAGCATGTCATACTTTGGTTCGGCAGTATTGTTGGATGAAGCGGCCCGGACCGACATTACGCCAGACGCTTCTGCGAGACTGGTTCTACCGACGTGCTTTGCACACAGTGACTGGCGGTGTCGGTTTCTCAAGTTTAGTTGAACCGAGTGTGGCTACACCGGTCCTTGCGAAGGTTAAAACAACACTAACTTGACGAACTATCGTTGTGGTTTTGATGCGTAGGTAAGAACGGTTCTTGCTCAGCCCGTAGAAGCCACGTAAAATTTGCAACAACAAAGTAGAGGACGTCTAACTTGTCTTTGCAGGGCATGTTGTGATGTGATATGGTCAAGATGTGATGCTATATTTTATTGTATGAGATGATCATGTTTTGTAACCGAGTTATCGGCAACTAGCAGGAGCCATATGGTTGTCGCTTTATTGTATGAAATGCTAGCGCCCTGTAATTGCTTTACTTTATCACTAAGCAGTAGCGATAGTCGTAGAAGCAATAGGTGGCGAAACGACAACGATGCTATGATGGAGATCAAGGTGTCGCGCCGGTGATGATGGTGACCACGACGGTGCTTTGGAGATGGAGATCACAAGCACAAGATGATGATGGCCATATCATATCACTTATATTGATTGCATGTGATGTTTATCCTATATGCATCTTATTTTGCTTTGATTGATGGTAGCATTATAAGATGATCTCTCAGTAATTATTAAGAAGTGTTCTCCCTGAGTATGCACCATTGCGAAAGTTCTTCGTGCTGAGACACCACGTGATGATCGGGTGTGATAGGCTCTATGTTCAAATACAACGGGTGCAAAACAGTTGCACACGCGGAATACTCAGGTTAAACTTGACGAGCCTAGCATATACAGATATGGCCTTTGAACACGGAGACCTAAAGGTCGAGCGTGAATCATATAGTAGATATGATCAACATAGTGACGTTCACCATTGAAAACTACTCCATCTCACGTGATGATCGGACATGGTTTAGTTGATTTGGATCACGTGATCACTTAGATGACTAGATAGATGTCTGTTTAAGTGTGAGTTCTTAAGTAATATGATTAATTGAACTTAAATTTATCATGAACTTAGTCCTGGTAGTATTTTTCAAATTATGTTGTAGCTCAATAGCTCGCACTTTTGCTTTCATATGTTTATTTTGATATGTTCCTAGAGAAAATTGTGTTGAAAGATGTTAGTAGCAATGATGCGGATTGGATCCGTGATCTGAGGTTTATCCTCATTGCTGCATAGAAAAATTATGTCCTTAATGTACCGCTAGTGTAACATCCCAAAATTCTAAATTTTGGAATGTTATATTAAATAAATAGTTTTGATTGTTTGTTTGATTGTTGTCTGAATGATTGAGTGAAATTCGAAACTTTTTGAAGGTTAAATGAGAGGGAATTAAAGGACTTTCCCAAACTTTCATTTTTCTTTTATGATCTCCGGGAATTCAAATTCTTTTCATCACAAAACCCTGGAGAGAAGATGACATGACTTCTTCCATTTATTTAAATGACAAGGGGTATTGAAAATATTTTCCAATTCTGAAACTTTATGCAACTCAATGATTTTCACGGCGAAGATAAAATGACTTCTTCAAAACATATGAAATATGAGTTGGGAGTTTTAAAAGAATTAAATTCAAAGTTCTTTTGAATTTATTTCCAATTGGAGTTATTTGAGTTTTATTCAAATTATTTTCTCCAAAAACAAAATATATGGAAAATAGGGTAACATGATTCCCTACATCATAAAATTGGAGAGAAATTAATTTGAAGTCATTTTGGTATTTTAAAAATGATTTTATTGGATTTTATTGGACCAGTAGCACTGTGTGAATTATTAAAATTTGTGTGGATTTTATTTGACATTAGAATAATGTTCATCTTGTAGGAAATATTTTTCTGCAAATTTTGATATATTATATGCCTATATAAAAGTTTTAATTATTTTGTTTTTGTTTTAGTTCTGTGAAATTTTGTTAAAAAAATATGCAGCGCCTTGGGCCAAAGGCCCAAGCCACCGACCAGCCACCGGCCAAGGCCAAGGCCAAGGCCATCGCACGCACACACCTAGGGGCCAGGAGCCCAGGTTTCCTATTCTTTACAAATCCTAGTAGGATTTGATCCCGTTCGTTATTCCGTTTATTCGATTTGTTTCTAGATCTTTTCCTCTTTGTTTCCTAATCCTAGTCTATTTCTTGTCCCTACCCCAAGCAAAGCCCTCCCTCCCCAATATAAATACCTAAGCACCCCCCTCCAACACATCAAACCAACACCTCTCCTCTCCTCTCCTCTCCTCTTCGCAGCAGCAGCAGTGCAGCACCACCACCGCCGCCAAGTGCCGCCGCCGCGCCCTCGACCTCTCCTGAGGTTTATATGATCTCCTCTCCACCGTCCCGTGATCTCCTTTCCTCTAGGAGCAACCGCAACATCGGATCCGATCTTCTTCCCCAACTCCGACGACTACTCCGGTGAGATCCACGAAATCCCGTAATTTATTTTTTTCAGAAAATAGCAATCTTAGAAAATTCATATCTTTTAGAGTTTTTAGTATTTTTGAGTGATTCCAATTGCTATGTGTCACAAATTTGCTGAAGTTTCTGTTAGTTCAATTTTATTTCACATTTGAGCAGTTTAAATTTGTGTTTGTATGAATTTTCTCAAATCACTAGATTTGAGCTATTTTGAGTTAGGAATATTATTTTTGACCGATTCTTTTTGATCCTGGTCTCTAGGACCTTTGTTTATCCAGTAGTATTTAGTATTTTATTTCTAGGTTAATTTAAATTAGGTTTTTAGCAAAACAGTACTGTTTTATTATTAGTTCTGTTTTAGCTTTTTCTTTATTGTTTTATTAGTTTTAAATTATTTCCTTTTGTCACTTTTGACAAAATTAGTTGTGTTCTGTTAGAAAACAGGAGAAAAATTTATTTTATTTTAAAAATTTATTTTCCTTAGTTTTGTATGAAACCTTCTATAGGTCATAGTTAGAGTTTTATAAAAGCTTTTTATTTGTTTCTTTTGCAAATAAAATTTTATGAAAAAATACTTTCTGTTAACTTAGTTGTTTTACTTTTTATTTTCTGTTAAATTATTAGTTTAGTGTTTTAATTGCTGTTAAGTTTTTTTTACTTAGGGCAAAACTATGCTAGATGCTTGTAGCAAAGTCATAGATTTTCGTTAGTAGTTTTTCTTTCTAGTTTTATTTGAAGCTTCTTTGGACTTTGTTGAAGTTTTATTATTGAGTTTTTTTGTTTTAATTGTTATTATGAGTGTTAAAATTGTTTGCTAGGATGTTTGCTTATATGAATGCTATGTTTGACTATATAGATTTTCAACGGAGTGACGATTAGTTCTACCAAGTCATTTTCGACAGCGTTGTTATCTTCATCAAGTATTACCGAGCAAGTACACTTTGACCATGTTTTTCATACCTATGTGTTTTATTGCATCTAGTGTCATCTTCGCAACAATCCCTCCAGAGTGATATTGAATCCTTGTAGTTGAGTAGTATGCATGAGGTAGGAACCCATCACCTGTTACCAAGCCCGGGGCGTTATTTATTTTAATGCTACGCTATAGTAGACGGGGTTGGTATGAGTGCTCGGAGTGGTGTGAGAATGGAGGATCTCGTCAATGGCGACAACTCCATGATGGAATCTGCAAGGACTACATCTTCAAGGCCTCAAGACTTCAAGACTCGAGACAAGAATTCAATACACACTCTTTGGGTGAAGGACGGTTGACGGGCACCTGGAGAAACCAGTGGTTGGCGGGATGCATGGAGAAGCGCCATGACATCTTGCGAAAGCTTCACCCAGACTCAAAGAGACGGAAGAATACTTCATGCCGGAAGCTTACATGCAACCGCAAGTCACTATGGGCTCGGCTTGGTTGACCTTAGTTGTGACTCTGGCTGGGACGGTGCTAGCAGATGTAGACCTACGGTAGGATTGGATGAGCACCGGACAATGGTCAGAGGAACTCTTCGGAAGACCATGTTTCGTTCATCTTGTTTTCAAACACCCTGAAGTGCGAGAACGTAAAAAGAGGGATCGAATCTTGCGGGTAAAGTGTACAAACCTCTGCAGAGGTTTAAACCTAATCGATTAGCCGTGTCCCGATTACGGACAATTTGAGCCTCGGACTTGGATCTATCTCGGAACTCTCAACACCGGATTGATAACTTAATTGTGGGCAACATATGATGATTTTGGGCTATGAGACATCGGTTGGCGGAACCATGTCATGATAGAAAACTCTATAGTACAGACTTCATTTATTCCTTTGATGTAGGGAAAATAAAATCAGCTTTTACGCAAACAAAACTCGATCTGAGCCACAAAGCCAAATTGCATATAGTATAGTATTACCATCTGTTTATTCATGTTGTGATCTTGCCGATACATTCAATGTACTGACCTACGGCTGCAATGTATCATGTTGCAGGATTTTCTTGACGAGTAAGAGTTACGATCAGAGTTACGGTCTACACTCAACTTGCCGATGGCGTTGATGGGACTCCGCACCCGTTTGATTGTTTCCGCTGAGTATTATGAGGTATATATCATTTTACGTTATTTATACATGTGATTGCACTTTGATATATACATTGATGTCTTGTGTGTGCCGACATACTGATCCGAGGATGGCACGAGATACGAGGCTTGACCGTCTCGAGGTCGGGTCGCTACAGCTAGGTGACAGACCTATTGCAGGAGCAGATGGAGACGTTATGAACGTTTGGCTAGCTCAATATGATGACTACTTGATAGTTTAGTGCACCATGCTTAACGTGTTAGAATCGGGACTTCAAAGGCGTTTTGAGCGTCATGGACCATATGAGATGTTCCAGAATTGAAGTTAATATTTCAAGCAAATACTCGAGTTGAGAGATATGAAGTCTCCAACAAGTTCTATAGCTAAAAGATGGAGGAGAATCGCTCAACTAGTGAGCATGTGCTCAGATTGTCTGGGTACTACAATTGCTTGAATCAAGTGGGAGTTAATCTTCCAGATAAGATAGTGATTGACAGAGTTCTCTAGTCACCATCACCAAGTTACTAGAACTTCGTGATGAACTATAGTATGCAAGGGATGACGAAAATGATTCCCGAGCTCTTCGTGATGTTGAAATCGACGAAGGTCGAAATCAAGAAAGAGAATCAAGTGTTGATGATTGACAAGACCACTAGTTTCAAGAGAAGGGCAAAGGGAAAGAAAGGGAACTTCAAGTAGAATGACAAGAAAGTTGTCACTCCTGCGAAGAAGCCCAAAGCTGGACCAAAGCCTGAAACTGAGTGCTTACACTGCAAAGGAAATGGTCACTGGAAGCGGAAATGCCCTGAATATTTGGTGGATAAGAAGGATGGCAAATTGAACAAGGGTATATTTGATATACAGGTTATTGATGTGTGCCTTACTAGTGTTTATAGTAGCCCCTGAGTATTTGATACTTGTTCGGTTGCTAAGATTAGTAACTCAAACAGGAGTTCTGAGAATAAACAGAGACTAGTTGAAGGGGAAGTGACGATGAGTGTCGGAAGTAGTTCCAAGATTGATATGATCATCATCACACACTCCCTATATTTTCGAGATTAGTGTTAAACCTAAATAAATGTTATTTGGTGTTTGCGTTGAGCATAAATATGATAAGATCATGTTTATTGCAATACAATTATTCATCTAAGATAGAGAATAAATTGTTATTATGTTTACATGAATAAAACCTTCTATGGTCATACACCCAATGCTGATGGTTTATTGAATCTTGATCACAGTGATACACATATTCATAATGTTGATGCCAAAAGATGCAAAGTTAATAATGATAGTGCAACTTATTTGTGACACTGCCGTTTGGGTCATATCGGTGTAAAGCGCATGAAGAAACTCCATAAAGATGGATTTTCGAAATCACTTGGTTATGAATCATTTGATGCTTGCGAACCGTGCCTTTTGGGCAAGATGACTAAAACTCCGTTCTCCGGAACAATGGAATGAGCTACTAACTTGTTGGAAATAATACATACCGATGTATGCGGTCCAATGAGTGTTGATGCTCGTGGCAGGGTATCGTTATTTTCTGACCTTCACAGATGATTTGAGAAGATATGCGCATATCTACTTAATGAAGCACAAGTCTAAAACATTTTAAAAGTTCAAAGAATTTCAGAGTGAATTGGAGAATCATCGTAACAAGAAAATAAAAGTTTCTACAATCTGATCGTAGAGAAGAATATTTGAGTGACGAGTTTGGCCTTCATTTTAAACAATGTGGAATAGTTTCACAGCTCATGCCACATGGAACACCACGGCGTAATGGTGTGTCCGAACGTCGTAACCGCACTTTATTGGATATGGTGCGATCTATGATGTATCTTACTGATTTACCACTATCGTTTTGGGGTTATGCATTAGAGATAGTTGCATTCACTTTAAATAGGGAACCATCTAAATCCGTTGAGACGACACCGTATGAACTATGGTTTAGCAGTAAACCTAAGCTATCGTTTCTTAAAGTTTGGAGTTGCGATGCTTATGTGAAAAAGGTTTCAACCTGATAAGCTCGAACCCAAATCGGAGAAGTGCGTCTTCATAGAATACCCAAAGGAAACTATTGGGTACACCTTCTATCACAGATCCGAAGGCAAAATAGTCGTTGCTAAGAATGGATCCTTTCTAGAGAAGGAGTTTCTCTCGAAAGAAGTGAGTGGGAGGAAAGTAGACTTGATAATGTAATTTGTACCTTCTCCCGAATTGGAAAGTAGTTCATCACAGAAATCACTTCCAGTTATTCCTACACCAATTAGTGAGGAAGCTAATGATGATGATCATGAAACTTCAGATTAAGTTACTACAAAACCTCGTAGGTCTTCCAAAGTACAGTCCGCACCAGAGTGGTATGGTAATCCTGTTCTGGAAGTCATGTTACTAGACCATGATGAACCTACGAACTATGAGGAAGCGATGATGAGCCCAGATTCCGCGAAATTGCTTGAGGCCATGAAATCTGAGATGGGATCCATGTATGAGAAAAAAGTGTGGACTTTGGTGGAATTGCCCGATGATCGGCAAGCCATATTGTATAAATGGATCTTCAAGAGGAAGATAGACGCTGATAGTAGTGTTACTATCTACAAATCTCGACTTGTCGCAAAAAGGTTTTCGCCAAGTTCAAAGTGTTGACTACAATGAGATTTTTTCAACTGTAGCGATGCTGAAGTCTGTCCGAATCATGTTAGCAATTGCCACATTTTATGACATCTGGCAAATAGATGTCAAAACTGCATTCCTTAATGGTTTTCTTAAAGAAACGTTGTATATGATGCAACCAGAAGGTTTTGTCAATCCTAAAGGTGCTAACAAAATGTGCAAGCTCCAAGCGATCCATCTATGGACTGGTGCAAGCATCTAAGAGTTGGAATATACGCTTTGATAAGTTGATCAAAGCATGTAGTTTTATACAGATATGTGGTGAAACCTGTATTTACAATAAAGTGAGTGGGAGCACTACCGCCTTTCTGATAAATATATGTGAGTAACATATTGTTGATCAGAAATGATGTAGAATTTTTCTGGAAAGCATAAAGGAGTATTTGAAAGGAGTTCTTTAAAAGAAAGACCTCAGTAAAGCTACTTACATATTGAGCATCATTGAGATAGATCAAGACGCTTGATAAGTTTTTCAATAAGTACATACCTTGTCAAGATTTTGAAATAGTTCAAAATGGAACAGTCAAAGAAAGAGTTCTTGCCTGTGTTGCAAAGGTGTGAAATTGAGTAAGACTCAAATCCCGACCACGGCAAAAAATAGAAAAGAGAATGAAAGTCATTCTCTATGCCTCAGTCATAGGTTCTATAAAGTATGCTATGCTATGTACCAGACCTATTGTATACCTTGCTCTGAATTTGGCAAGGAAGTACAAATAGTGATCTAGGAGTAGATCACTAGACATTGGTCAAGAATATCCTTAGTGAGGACTAAGGAAATATTTCTCGATTATGGAGGTGATAAAAGAGCCCATCGTAAAGAGTTACATCGGTGCAAACTTTCACACCGATCCAGATGACTCTAAGTCTCAATCTGGATACATATTGAAAGTGGGAGCAATTAGCTAGAGTAGCTCCATGAAGAGCATTGTAGACATAGAATATTTGCAAAATACATACGGCTCTGAATGTGACACACCCGTTGACTAAGCTTCTCTCACGAGCAAAACATGATCACACCTTAGTACTCTTTGGGTGTTAATCACATAGCAATGTGAACTAGATATTGACTCTAGTAAACCTTTTGGGTGTTGGTCACATGACGAAATGAACTGTGGGTGTAAATCACATGCAGATGTGAACATTAGTGTTAAATCACATGGTGATGTGAACTAGATTATTGACTCTAGTGCAAGTGGGAGACTGAAGGAAATATGCCCTAGAGGCAATAATAAAGTTATTATTTATTTCCTTATATCATGATAAATGTTTATTATTCATGCTAGAATTGTATTAACCAGAAACATGATACATGTGTGAATACATAGACAAACATATTGTCACTAGTATGCCTCTACTAGACTAGCTCATTAATCAAAGATGGTTACATGAGTTGTCATTTGATTAACGGGATCACATCATTAGTAGAATGATGTGATTGACATGACCCATTCTGTTAGCTTAGCACTTGATCGTTTAGTATGTTGCTTTTGCTTTCTTCATGACTTATACATGTTCCTACAACTATGAGATTATGCAACTCCCATTTACCGAAGGAACACTTTGTGTGCTACCAAACGTCACAACGTAACTGGGTGATTATAAAGGAGCTCTACAGGTGTCTCCAAAGGTACATGTTGAGTTGGCGTATTTCGAGATTAGGTTTTGTCACTCCAATTATCGGAGAGGTATCTCTGGGCCCTCTCGGTAATGCACATCACTATAAGCCTTGCAAGCAATGTAGCTAATGAGTTAGTTACGGAATGATACATTACATAACGAGTAAAGGACTTGCCGGTAACAAGATTGAACTAGGTATTGAGATACCGACGATCGAATATCGGCCAAGTAACATACCGATGACAAAGGGAACAACGTATGTTGTTATGCGGTTTGACCGATAAAGATCTTCGTAGAATATGTAGGAGCCAATATGAGCATCCAGGTTCCGCTATTGGTTATTGACCGGAAACGTGTTTCGGTCATGTCTACATAGTTCTCGAACCCGTAGGGTCCGCACGCTTAAGGTTTCGATGACAGTTTTATTATGAGTTTATGAGTTTTTATGTACCGAAGGAGTTCGGAGTCCCGGATGAGATCGGGGACATGACGAGGAGTCTCGAAATGGTCGAGACGTAAATATGGATATATTGGATGACTATATTCGGACATCGGAAAGGTTTCGAGTGGTTCTGGTATTTTTCGGAGTACCGGGGAGTATACGGGAATACGGGGGAAGAAGTATATGGGCCTTATTGGGCTTTAGGGGAGAGAGAGAGAGAGGCAGGTCGCCCCCCACAATGACTAGTCCGAATAGGACTAGGGGCGCCCCCTCCTTCCTTCTCTTCCCTCTCCCCCTTCCTTGTCTCCTACTCCTACTACATCGAAGGGGAGGAATCCTACTCCCGGTGGGAGTAGGACTCCTCCAGGGCGCGCCATAGGGGACGGCCCTCTCCCCCTCCTCCACTCCTTTATATACGGGGGCAAGGGGGCACCTCTAGACACAAAAATTGATCTCTTGATCTCGTAGCCTTGTGCGGTGCCTCCCTCCACCATAGTCCTCCTCGATAATATTGTAGCGTTGCTTAGGCGAAGCCCTGCGACGGTAGAACATCAAGATCGTCACCACGCCATCGTGCTGACAGAACTCTCCCTCGACATTCGGCTGGATCGGAGTTCGAGGGACGTCATCGAGCTGAACGTGTGCTAGAACTCGGAGGTGTCATAGTTTCGGTGCTTGATCGGTCGGGCCGTGAAGACGTACGACTACATCAACCGCGTTGTTCTAACGCTTCCGCTTTCGGTCTACGAGGTTACGTGGACACACTCTCCCCTCTCATTGTTATGCGTCACCATGATCTTGCGTGTGCGTAGGAAATTTTTGAAATTACTACGTTCCCCAACAAAAAACTCGTAAGCATTGGGTCGGAATGTTTTACAATTATAGCTAAGCATCCTATGCATCCTGTTTGAATTTGAATGCCATTTGAAGTTTCAGAGAATTTTGAGTTTTGAATTTGAATTTCAAACTTTGGCATGTGGGAAACATTTCAAAAACTAAGCCTGATAAATACTTGATCAAAAGTATGAGAGGAGCAAACATGACACTCCAAAAATATCAGAAGAAAACATTGCCAAAAGATTTGGATTCAAATCTGAAATTTATTTGAATTTGAAAAAAATAGATTTTTATGAAGTTTGGATTTTGCCTTTGGAAAAATGTTCAAATGAAAGGGAATATTCCCCTGATCATTTTGGTATATATATACCCTATATAAAATATTTATAGATAGGGTTTTATTTTTGTTTTTGTTTTATTTTAAAAAAATAAAGAAAATTTCCCCTCGGGCGCCAGCTAGGCCACCCCAGGCCCAGCCAGCGCCGCCCCCTCCGCAGCCCCGCGCCAGGCCCAGCCAGCGCCGGCCCAACTGGGCAGCCCAGCGCCAGCCGAGCCAGCCCAGCTCGCCTCACCCCTCGCCCCCGCGCCCGAAGACGCTAGGCCTCGGCCACCCGACCCCCTCGCCCCTCTCTCCCTCTCGCTGACCCGTGGGACCCGCCCCCTCTTCTTCCCCCCTCGCCCACGCCACGAGCTCGCCGGAGATCGACCGGATCCCGAAGGATCCGGGATCCCGATCGCCCCGATCCCCAAGCGAGCCGACCCCAGGCTATAAAAGCCGGAGTCGCCGCACCCATTCCCCGAGAGCTCGCGCACCCTCTCCTCCCGCTCGACGTCGCTGAACCCGAGCTCGCCACCGCCGCCAAAGTCGCCGCCGTCGCCACCCTAGTCCACCCCGACCAACCCCGACCCCACCGAACACCTCCCCGTGCTTCCCCGCATCTCCCCGACGACTCGCCGAAGCTCGCCGACGCCCGGACGCCCCGACGCACTCTCGCCGCCGCCGCCGCCGTCGCCGGAGTCCGGTAAGCCCCCGGCATCCCCCTCCCCCGTCCGATCTTAGATCAACGGCCCCGATTAGAAGCCCCCGAAGGGGTAGGTTTTAGTTAGAAAACCGGCCGGTTCGATCGGCTTATTTTTAGTTTAGGTTTATTTTTTTTTGGGCCGGTTCATTTTAGTTAACCCTAGAGCCCGTTAGGCTATCTAACGCACAGGGCACAGTATAGGCCCATTAGGCCTTTTTCTTTTATTTTGATTTTCTGTTTTAGCCGATTAGTTTCTGTTTTCAAAAATGTGTATCTTTTATTCTGTTTAATATTTTTAGATGATTCTTTTTTTGTTGGATTGCAAATTTTATATAGTTTCTGTAGAATATATATTTAGCTATGTTAAAAATAATTAAAATTGCTTTATTTTAGTTTTGGTCAGAATAGTAAATCTGCTATAACTTTAGTTAGAAAAATTATTTTTGCATGATTCTTTTTGTCACCATTTTATTTTGACATTGCCAAACCCTAGAAATTAACTTGGGTATTTTAGGATTAATAAATAATTAGTTTTAGACAGAATCCTATTAATCCTAATTAATTAACTAGTTCCTGTTTTCCTAATTAATTAATTAGTAAATGAATTTATTTTTAACTCGTGATTAGTTATTCTAGGTTAGTTTCTGTCACTCCATTAGATGAACTTTTATTTATAATTAATAAAGGTTATAAATTATTTTCTTAATAGAAATTGGATTAGGCCTAAAATGAGTTTTATAATAGCTTTTAATTAATTCTTTTTGCTCCTAGTTGCTTAGTGAAACCTTTTCTGTTAAGTTAACTTAAAAGCATGATTAGGTTATATTAAGGAATTTTTGTTATATAAAAACTATTTTAGTTATTGTTTGGAGTAGGGAAAAACTTGAATTGGTTTCTTTGAGTTTTCTTTTGGATTTGGTTTTGGTTGATTTGTTGTGTTATGTTACTTTCGTTATGTTGTGTGATCCTATTGCTTTGTGCTTATTATGCTATTGTTTGTCTCGGTAGAGTTTCCGGAGTGCGAAGCTTGCTACTACGACTCTTTAGCTTACGAGGATCATCAGCAAGGCAAGTTTTGATCATGTTATTTCTATACCTATGTTTTTGTGCATTAGTAGTTGTCACCACCCCACCATGCATGCAGTAGTGAAATCTTGAAGTCATTAAACTTGAGTAGTATCATGTGGTAGGATGAACCAATCCCCTTGTTACCATGACCCCGGGACGTAGTAGTTACTTTGCTATGCTCGTAGACGGGTTTTGGGATGAGTGAAATTCATAAGCAAGATGTGAGAGTCAATGATGATGACAACCCCATGACCTACAATGATCAAGATGGACTTCGGAAAATCACTCTTTGGGTGGAGGATTTGTTGACGGGCACCTGGAGCACCCAGTGGTGGCCGGGATGCATGGAGAAGCGCCATGACATCCTGCGGAAAGCTTCACCCAGCCACGAAGAGAAGGATGGATGCCCCATGACCGGAAGCTTACCTGTGCAGCCGCAAGCCATTATGGGCTCTGGCTGGGTTGACCCTAGTAGTGACGCTGGCTGGGCGGTACCACGAGAAGTAGACGAGCGGTAGGATTGGATGGGTACCGGCGGTGGCGAGAAGAACTCTTTGGAAGACCTGTTTCATTCGTCCGTCTTCAAACACCACGAAGTGCGAAGACTTTAAAGGAGGGAATGATTCTTGCGGGGAAAGTGCACAACCCTCTGCAGAGTTAAAGATCTAATCGATTAGCCGTGTCCCCGGTTAAGGACATTTGAGCCTCTGGAACTTGGAAGTATTCGGATATCTCAACACTAAAACTAATGAAATAATTTGAGGGTTTATGACTTAATAATAATTTGGGAACGAGATATTGGTTGGCGGAACCATCTCAATAACTACCAACAATTGTAGTAATTTGCAAGCAAGTCCACTGTAGTAGGATAAAATTTACTTTTCGCAAAATGATGAAACTTAGAGCTCCACAGCCAAAATGCATATAGAGTTAGTAACTTTATTATTGTTATTCTTCATGACTTGCCAGCTTATTCCAAAAGCTGACCTACATGGCTGCAACGTATTATGTTGCGAGATATATTCGATCAGGTGAGGCTACGCTCCGCGCTTGGCGATTGCCCTTTGAGTCGGATGGACTCGCTTACCTTCGACGCTTCCGCAGCATTAGTAGTTTATTTCTCATGAGTTGGCCTTGAGCGAATTTATTCCTTGTAATAAAGACTCTATATGAGAATCGTTTAATGATATTCAGGTGTGATTGAACTTTGATTACTTTATCGATGTACTGTGAGTACCAGCATGATCTTGGGATGGTACAGACACAGAGATTTGACCGCTTTTGGGTCAGGTCGCTACATATGGTCTATGGATGGATTTGTGAATTTCATTTTAAGGGTGAAAGTACCCTATGAAGAACACTAGACCAATGGAAATGGAAATGTGTCCCACAGGTTGGAATTTGGAAAAAAATGAGTTGAAGTTTTATCTTTGATATGATGGTATTAAGAAATGAGATGTTATTGGATTTAAAGTGGTGTAATGTTGGAAAATAGAGCAATTGTAACTCCAAGGATGAGTGAAATTGGTACAAGTGTTGAAGTGGGCTCATAACCCACAGGCCCAGGAATTAATAAGGGTCAAGTACCCACTGGAGAAATTTTGGGAATAGACTACGATTTGATCAACCGACGATTCTATAGGAGTTTACGCAAAACCTGAGAGTTGTTAAGGAATGATAGATGTTTGTTTGGCCTGCAGAATCAATGGATTTTCCGAACTTGGTTCGTCGACAAGAGAAATTCTGCAATGCTTGTGAGGATGACCGAGTGTTAGAATGCGAGATTCGCAAAACCATGTACAAGGTAATGATTTGGGTGCGGGATGGATTGATCACCATACCGACTTACTCTTATTATTCGCTTTGCTATATGGGAAGGTAAAATCTGAGTGACTTACCTATAGTAGAGAGACGACGATCAAAACCTTGTTTAAACCTTAGAAAGGTATAGGTATTTTTTCCCTTGTACACGATAGTTGTTGCCAACCGTAGGTTATACGGTGAGGTTCAACCCAGACCCATTTTCTGCAGGGGAAACCATAAATCGTTGACCACCATGAGGTACCGATATTTGCTTAGAATTGGCGCCAGACCCGTCAGCTATGAAGACCCAGTCTCGGAATAACCTTACCAAGAGTAAAAGACAAAAGAATTGAGGAAAAGGTTATGCCACTACCGGAAGAGCCCAGAGAAGGAATTATCCTTAATATCTGAGAAGACCGACACTTGTCGAATAAGGATGGAGTATCTGAGTTTTGATGGAACCGTAACAATGCTTCTAAGGGTGGTAGCACCGAGACCCGGAGACGATCGATGGATTTTTAGAAGACCCCAAACCCTAACCTATTTCTTGCTAGCCTCTTGAATCTCGGGGCGAGATTCATTTTAAATGTGGTAGATTTGTAACATCCCAAAATTCTAAATTTTGGAATGTTATATTAAATAAATAGTTTTGATTGTTTGTTTGATTGTTGTCTGAATGATTGAGTGAAATTGAGTGAAATTGAAACTTTTGAAGGTTAAATGAGAGGAATTAAAGGACTTTCCCAAACTTTCATTTTTCTTTTATGATCTCCGGAATTCAAATTCTTTTCATCACAAAACCCTGGAGAGAAGATGACATGACTTCTTCCATTTATTTAAATGACAAGGGTATTGAAAATATTTTCCAATTCTGAAACTTTATGCAACTCAATGATTTTCACGAGCGAAGATAAAATGACTTCTTCAAAACATATGAAATATGAGTTGGGAGTTTTAAAAGAATTAAATTCAAAGTTCTTTTGAATTTATTTCCAATTGGAGTTATTTGAGTTTTATTCAAATTATTTTCTCCAAAAACAAAATATATGGAAAATAGGGTAACATGATTCCCTACATCATAAAATTGGAGAGAAATTAATTTGAAGCCATTTTGGTATTTTAAAAATGATTTTATTGGATTTTATTGGACCAGTAGCACTGTGTGAATTATTAAAATTTGTGTGGATTTTATTTGACATTAGAATAATGTTCATCTTGTAGGAAATATTTTTCTGCAAATTTTGATATATTATATGCCTATATAAAAGTTTTAATTATTTTGTTTTTGTTTTAGTTCTGTGAAATTTTGTTAAAAAAATATGCAGCGCCTTGGGCCAAAGGCCCAAGCATGACCAACCACCGGCCAAGGCCAAGGCCAAGGCCATCGCACGCACACACCTAGGGGCCAGGAGCCCAGGTTTCCTATTCTTTACAAATCCTAGTAGGATTTGATCCCGTTCGTTATTCCGTTTATTCCGATTTGTTTCTAGATCTTTTCCTCTTTGTTTCCTAATCCTAGTCTATTTCTTGTCCCCTACCCCAAGCAAAGCCCTCCCTCCCCAATATAAATACCTAAGCACCCCCCTCCAACACATCAAACCAACACCTCTCCTCTCCTCTCCTCTCCTCTTCAGCAGCAGCAGCAGCAGCACCACCGCCGCCGCCAAGTGCCGACGCCACGCCTCGACCTCTCCTGAGGTTTATATGATCTCCTCTCCACCGTCCCGTGATCTCCTTTCCTCTAGGAGCAACTGCAACATCGGATCCGATCTTCTTCCCCAACTCCGACGACTACTCCGGTGAGATCCACGAAATCCCGTAATTCATTTTTTCAGAAAATAGCAATCTTAGAAAATTCATATCTTTTAGAGTTTTTAGTATTTTGAGTGATTCCAATTGCTATGTGTCACAAATTTGCTGAAGTTTCTGTTAGTTCAATTTTATTTCACATTTGAGCAGTTTAAATTTGTGTTTGTATGAATTTTCTCAAATCACTAGATTTGAGCTATTTTGAGTTAGGAATATTATTTTGACCGATTATTTTTGCTCCTGGTCTCTAGGACCTTTGTTTATCCAGTAGTATTTAGTATTTTATTTCTACCTTAATTTAAATTAGGTTTTTAGCAAAACAGTACTGTTTTATTATTAGTTCTGTTTTAGCTTTTCTTTATTGTTTTTATTAGTTTTAAATTATTTCTTTTTGTCACTTTTGACAAAATTAGTTTTGTTTCTGTTAGAAAACAGGAGAAAAATTTATTTTATTTTAAAAATTTATTTTCCTTAGTTTTGTATGAAACCTTCTATAGGTCATAGTTAGAGTTTTATAAAAGCTTTTTATTTGTTTCTTTTTGCAAATAAAATTTTATGAAAAAATACTTTCTATTAACTTAGTTGTTTTACTTTTTATTTTCTGTTAAATTATTAGTTTAGTGTTTTAATTGCTGTTAAGTTTTTTTTACTTAGGGCAAAACTATGCTAGATGCTTGTAGCAAAGTCATAGATTTTCGTTAGTAGTTTTTCTTTCTAGTTTTATTTGAAGCTTCTTTGGACTTTATTGGAGTTTTATTATTGAGTTTTTTGTTTTAATTGTTATTATGAGTGTTAAAATTGTTTGCTAGGATGTTTGCTTATATGAATGCTATGTTTGACTATATAGATTTTCAGCGGAGTGACGATTAGTTCTACCAAGTCATTTTCCTGACGTTGTTATCTTCATCAAGTATTACCGAGCAAGTTCACTTTGACCATGTTTTTCATACCTATGTGTTTTATTGCATCTAGTGTCATCTTAGCAACAATCCCTCCAGTAGTGATATTGAATCCTTGTAGTTGAGTAGTATGCATGAGGTAGGAACCCATCACCTGTTACCAAGCCGGGGCGTTATTTATTTTAATGCTACGCTATAGTAGGCGGGGTTGGTATGAGTGCTCGGAGTGGTGTGAGAATGGAGGATCTCGTCAATGGCGACAACTCCATGGTGGAATCTGCAAGGACTACATCTTCAAGGCCTCAAGACTTCAAGACTCGAGACAAGAATTCAATACACACTCTTGGGTGAAGGGCGGTTGACGGGCACCTGGAGAAACCAGTGGTTGGTCGGGATGCATGGAGAAGCGCCATGACATCTTGCGGAAAGCATCACCCAGACTCAAAGAGACGGAAGAATACTTCATGCCCGGAAGCTTACCTGCAACCCGCAAGTCACTATGGGCTCGGCTTGGTTGACCTTAGTTGTGACTCTGGCTGGGGCGGTGCTAGCAGATGTAGAACTACGGTAGGATTGGATGAGCACGGACGGTGGTCGAGGAACTCTTGAAAGACCATGTTTGGTCATCTTGTTCTCAAACACCTGAAGTGCGAGAACGTAAAAGAGGATCGAATCTTGCGGGTAAAGTGTACAAACCTCTGCGGAGGGTTTAAACCTAATCGATTAGCCGTGTCCCGATTCACGGACAATTTGAGCCTCTGGACTTGGATCTATCTTGGAACTCTCAACACGGATTGATAACTTAATTGTGGGCAACATATGATGATTTTGGGCTATGAGACATCGGTTGGCGGAACCATGTCATGATAGAAAACTCTATAGTACAGACTTCATTTATTCCTTTGATGTAGGGAAAATAAAATCAGCTTTTACGCAAACAAAACTCAGATCTGAGCCACAAAGCCAAATTGCATATAGTATAGTTTTACCATCTGTTAATTCATTTTGTAATCTTGCGGTACATTCAATGTAATGACCTACACGACTGCAACGTATCATGTTGCAGGATTTTCTTGACGAGTAAGAGTTACGATCTGAGGTTATGGTCTACACTCAACTTGCCGATGGCGTTGATGGGACTCCACACCCGTTTGATTGTTTCCGCTGAGTATTATGAGGTATATATCATTTTACGTTATTTATACATGTGATTGCACTTTGATATATACATTGATGTCTTGTGTGCCAAAGATATCTTGATCCGAGGATGGCACAGATACACGAAGGCTTGACCGTCTCGAGGTCGGGTCGCTCTGAAATGGTATCGAGCACATGTTGACTGTAGGACGTGACCCTAGAAACCGGAAAGCCCTAGGACAGGAAATTTCTAAAACTTTATTTTCAAAAGACTCTTACTTCTCATCTTTTCAGATTTTATCAAATAGACACTCTCACCTCAAATAGTTAGAATATACCCTTTCCTTTTGACCACACGGAGGATCAATCAAGCCGCTCCAAGAAGTAAAGATATCGGACAACCGATGGCCATTTCAGAGTAAAGAGGATTTCACCATGCGTTGGAAGAATTGCAGCTGCAACAATTGAAGACTCTGAAGACTTGAAGAATTTGAAGTTCCTGAAGAATTATTTGACCTTTAGAAGACCAAACCCCTGTTACACACTTACGTTAGATGCGGCGATTTGTGAGCTGTCATTTGTTTGATGTTTTCCGACAGCCACAAAGTAAAACCCGTTTCTTCAAAACTATTGTTGTATTGTGTGTATCTCTCTATCCAGCTCTCTCATATCTCATCCCAAAACTTTTGGACCCCATAGATGATGAATGAAGTTGGACTGTTATTCTCTGGACCGAAGACTCAGCCGGAGGCAGAGCTATGGATTCGGAACATGGAGAATCACTTCGGGAGCAATTTGGTTTCAAGGAAGAATGAAGTATCGTATGCTCTTCAGTTCTTTGAAGGAAGTGCTGCAACATGGTGGCAGATGCATCAAGCTATCAGGGATGGAATGGAGCAAAGACTTGGGAAGAATTCAAGAAGACTCTGACAAGATCTCGTCTTACCCGGAAGCACCATGATACACCAAGAAATAAACCTTGTGCCTGCAAGATTTGCGGAGAAATAGGACACACCAGGAGGAACACAGGGATGGATGCCCTCATTGTGAGGAGAAACACCCAGTGAGGAATGCCCAACTAGTCGGTGACTTGTTTCTTGTGTGAAGGAACCACCCACTACCCGACCAGTGTCACATTTACCCCATGGTGCAACAAACTATTCAGGAGCAGGAAGAAGGAATGAAAGAAGCCCTCGAGAAGTTATGAAAGAACCTGTGATGAAGGAATGTGTTGAAGACCACGATGGAGAAGGCCTCAACAGATTTTACTCCAATGCCTGCTATACATGTGGAGAAGAAGGACATTTTTGCAGATTGCACCAAGGAAAGAAAAGAGTATCTGGATATTTCCGACAGCGAAGTGAAGTTTGACCCTCGGAAATAGAAGCTCGATCATTACAGAGAAATCCAGAAGAGAAAAAGAAGGCAACCCCGAACAACACAATTTTCGAGAGAAGGACCTGAGTCATATCACTTGTTACAGGTGCAAGGATTTAGGTCATTACGCTAGTAAATGTCGAAAAAAAGCCAAGAATCCAAGGAGCCTACATAATCACAAAGAAGCCCGAGACATGTCGGAAGTCATTTGTTTTCGCTGCAAGGAAGCAGGACATTATGCTACTAAATGTCACAACAAGATGAAAGTTGGAGTTGAGTAGTTGGAATTTTAATATTGGAAACAAGAGTAGTAGAAAGCAATTTCATTTTCATGAGTCCAATGAGTTGAGTTATGTAATGGGTGCTCGAGTTTGTAATGGATTCATGAAATCAATAAAGTTAAGGTGACGTGTTTTCATATGTTTAATTGTATGAGTTGTTACTCTATGAACAAAGATTTTGACCATTTTAGAGGATATGAGAAATATGGTCTATGGATGGATTGTGAATTTCATTTTAAGGGTGAAAGTACCCTATGAAGAACACTAGACCAATGGAAATGGAAATGTGTCCCACAGGTTGGAATTTGGAAAAAAATGAGTTGAAGTTTTATCTTTGATATGATGGTATTAAGAAATGATATGTTATTGGATTTAAAGTGGTGTAATGTTGGAAAATGGAGCAATTGTAACTCCAAGGATGAGTGAAATTGGTACAAGTGTTGAAGTGGGCTCATAACCCACAGGCCCAGGAATTAATAAGGGTCAAGTACCCTTTGGAGAAATTTTGGGAATAGACTACGATTTGATCAACCGACGATTCTATAGGAGTTTACATAAAACACGAGAGTTGTTAAGGAGCGATAGATGTTTGTTTGGCCTGCAGAATCAATGGATTTTCGAACTTGGTTCGTCGACAAGAGAAATTCTACAATGCTTGTGAGGATGACCGAGTGTTAGAATCGAGATTCACAAAACCATGTACAAGGTAATGATTTGGGTGCGGGATGGATTGATCACCATACCGACTTACTCTTATTATTCGCTTTGCTATATGGGAAGGTAAAATCTGAGTGACTTACCTATAGTAGAGAGCGACGATCAAAACCTTGTTTAAACCTTAGAAAGGTATAGGTATTTTTCCCTTGTACACGACAGTTGTTGCCAACCGTAGGTTATACGGTGAGTTCAACCCAGACCCGTTTTCTGCGGAAACCATAAATCGTTGACCACCATGAGGTACCGATATTTGCTAAGAATTGGTGCCGGACCGTCAGCTATGAAGACCCAGTCTCGAATAACCTTACCAAGAGTAAAATACAAAAGAATTGAGGAAAAGGTTATGCCACTACGGAAGAGCCCAGAGAAGGAATTATCCTTAATATCTGAGAAGACCGACAATCATCGACAATAAGGATGGAGTATCTGAGTTTTGATGGAACCGTAACAATGCTTCTAAGGGTGGTAGCACCGAGACCGGAGACGATCGATGGATTTTTAGAAGACCCCAAACCCTAACCTATTTCTTGCTAGCCTCTTGAATCTAGGGGCGAGATTCATTTTAAATGTAGTAGATTTGTAACATCCCAAAATTCTAAATTTTGGAATGTTATATTAAATAAATAGTTTTGATTGTTTGTTTGATTGTTGTCTGAATGATTGAGTGAAATTGAGTGAAATTGAAACTTTTGAAGGTTAAATGAGAGGAATTAAAGGACTTTCCCAAACTTTCATTTTTCTTTTATGATCTCCGAAATTCAAATTCTTTTCATCACAAAACCCTGGAGAGAAGATGACATGACTTCTTCCATTTATTTAAATGACAAGGGTATTGAAAATATTTTCCAATTCTGAAACTTTATGCAACTCAATGATTTTCACGACGAAGATAAAATGACTTCTTCAAAACATATGAAATATGAGTTGGGAGTTTTAAAAGAATTAAATTCAAAGTTCTTTTGAATTTATTTCCAATTGGAGTTATTTGAGTTTTATTCAAATTATTTTCTCCAAAAACAAAATATATGGAAAATAGGGTAACATGATTCCCTACATCATAAAATTGGAGAGAAATTAATTTGAAGTCATTTTGGTATTTTAAAAATAATTTTATTGGATTTTATTGGACCAGTAGCACTGTGTGAATTATTAAAATTTGTGTGGATTTTATTTAACATTAGAATAATGTTAATCTTGTAGGAAATATTTTTCTGCAAATTTTGATATATTATATGCCTATATAAAAGTTTTAATTATTTTGTTTTTGTTTTAGTTCTGTGAAATTTTGTTAAAAAAATATGCAGCGCCTTGGGCCAAAGGCCCAAGCCGCCGACCAGCCACCGGCCAAGGCCAAGGCCAAGGCCATCGCACGCACACACCTAGGGGGCCAGGGAGCCCAGGTTTCCTATTCTTTTACAAATCCTAGTAGGATTTGATCCCGTTTCGTTATTCCGTTTATTCCGATTTGTTTCTAGATCTTTTCCCTCTTTGTTTCCTAATCCTAGTCTATTTCTTGTCCCTACCCCAAGCAAAGCCCTCCCTCCCCAATATAAATACCTAAGCACCCCCCTCCAACACATCAAACCAACACCTCTCCTCTCCTCTCCTCTCCTCTTCTTGGCAGCAGCAGCAGCCTTCCACCGCCGCCGCCAAGTGCCGCCGCCACTCCTCGACCTCTCCTGAGGTTTATATGATCTCCTCTCCACCGTCCCGTGATCTCCTTTCCTCTAGGAGCAACTGCAACATCGGATCCGATCTTCTTCCCCAACTCCGACGACTACTCGGTGAGATCCACGAAATCCCGTAATTCATTTTTTTCAGAAAATAGCAATCTTAGAAAATTCATATCTTTTAGAGTTTTTAGTATTTTGAGTGATTCCAATTGCTATGTGTCACAAATTTGCTGAAGTTTCTGTTAGTTCCATTTTATTTCACATTTGAGCAGTTTAAATTTGTGTTTGTATGAATTTTCTCAAATCACTAGATTTGAGCTATTTTGAGTTAGGAATATTATTTTGACCGATTCTTTTTGCACCTGGTCTCTAGGATCTTTGTTTATCCAGTAGTATTTAGTATTTTATTTCTAGGTTAATTTAAATTAGGTTTTAGCAAAACAGTACTGTTTTATTATTAGTTCTGTTTTAGCTTTTTCTTTATTGTTTTATTAGTTTTAAATTATTTCTTTTGTCACTTTTGACAAAATTAGTTGTGTTTCTGTTAGAAAATAGGAGAAAAATTATTTTTATTTTAAAAATTTATTTTCCTTAGTTTTGTATGAAACCTTCTATAGGTCATAGTTAGAGTTTTATAAAAGCTTTTTATTTGTTTCTTTTGCAAATAAAATTTTATGAAAAAATACTTTCTGTTAACTTAGTTGTTTTACTTTTTATTTTCTGTTAAATTATTAGTTTAGTGTTTTAATTGCTGTTAAGTTTTTTTTACTTAGGGCAAAACTATGTTAGATGCTTGTAGCAAAGTCATAGATTTTCGTTAGTAGTTTTTCTTTCTAGTTTTATTTGAAGCTTCTTTGGACTTTGTTGGAGTTTTATTATTGAGTTTTTTTGTTTTAATTGTTATTATGAGTGTTAAAATTGTTTGCTAGGATGTTTGCTTATATGAATGCTATGTTTGACTATATAGATTTTCAGCGGAGTGACGATTAGTTCTACCAAGTCATTTTCGACAGCGTTGTTATCTTCATCAAGTATTACCGAGCAAGTTCACTTTGACCATGTTTTCATACCTATGTGTTTTATTGCATCTAGTGTCATCTTCGCAACAATCCCTCCAGTAGTGATATTGAATCCTTGTAGTTGAGTAGTATGCATGAGGTA
The DNA here is from genome assembly GCA_021605205.1 of Aegilops longissima. NCBI lineage: Eukaryota > Viridiplantae > Streptophyta > Magnoliopsida > Poales > Poaceae > Aegilops > Aegilops longissima. The sequence goes on along the minus strand of CM038676.1, from coordinate 571,180,249 downwards.
GGAACCCATCACCCTATTACCAAGCCCGGGACGTTATTTATTTTAATGCTACACTATAGTAGACGGGGTTGGTATGAGTGCTCGGAGTGGTGTGAGAATGGAGGATCTCGTCAATGGCGACAACTCCATGATGGAATCTGCAAGGACTACATCTTCAAGGCCTCAAGACTTCAAGACTCGAGACAAGAATTCAATACACACTCTTTGGGTGAAGGATTGTTGACGGGCACCTGGAGAAACCAAGTGGTTGGCGGGATGCATGGAGAAGCGCCATGACATCTTGCGGAAAGCTTCACCCAGACTCAAAGAGACGGAAGAATACTTCATGCCCGAAGCTTACATGCAACCGCAAGTCACTATGGGCTCTGGCTTGGTTGACCTTAGTTGTGACTCTGGCTGGGGCGGTGCTAGCAGATGTAGACCTACGGTTGGATGAGCACCGGACAATGGTCGAGGAACTCTTCGAAGACCATGTTTGGTCATCTTGTTTTCAAACACCTGAAGTGCGAGAACGTAAAAGAGGATCGAATCTTGCGGGTAAAGTGTACAAACCTCTGCAGAGGGTTTAAACCTAATCGATTAGCCGTGTCCCGATTACGGACAATTTGAGCCTCTGGACTTGGATCTATCTCGGAACTCTCAACACGGATTGATAACTTAATTGTGGGCAACATATGATGATTTTGGGCTATGAGACATCGGTTGGCGGAACCATGTCATGATAGAAAACTCTATAGTACAGACTTCATTTATTCCTTTGATGTAGGGAAAATAAAATCAGCTTTTACGCAAACAAAACTCGAATCTGAGCCACAAAGCCAAATTGCATATAGTATAGTATTACCATCTGTTTATTCATGTTGTGATCTTGCGGTACATTCAATGTACTGACCTACACGGCTGCAACGTATCATGTTGCAGGATTTTCTTCGACAGTAAGAGTTACGATCTGAGGTTACGGTCTACACTCAACCTGCCGATGGCGTTGATGGGACTCCACACCCGTTTGATTGTTTCAGCTGAGTATTATGAGGTATATATCATTTTACGTTATTTATACATGTGATTGCACTTTGATATATACATTGATGTACTGTGTGTGCCAGCATACTGATCCAGGGATGGCACAGATACACAGAGGCTTGACCGTCTGAGGTCGGGTCGCTACAGCTAGGTGACAGACCTATTGCAGGAGCAGATGGAGACGTTATGAACGTTTGGCTAGCTCAATATGATGACTACTTGATAGTTTAGTGCACCATGCTTAACGTGTTAGAATCGGGACTTCAAAGACGTTTTGAACGTCATGGACCATATGAGATGTTCCAGGAATTGAAGTTAATATTTCAAGCAAATACTCGAGTTGAGAGATATGAAGTCTCCAACAAGTTATATAGCTAAAAGATGGAGGAGAATCGCTCAACTAGTGAGCATGTGCTCAGATTGTCTGGGTACTACAATTGCTTGAATCAAGTGGGAGTTAATCTTCCAGATAAGATAGTGATTGACAGAGTTCTCTAGTCACCATCACCAAGTTACTAGAACTTCGTGATGAACTATAGTATGCAAGGGATGACGAAAATGATTCCCGAGCTCTTCGTGATGTTGAAATCGACGAAGGTCGAAATCAAGAAAGAGAATCAAGTGTTGATGATTGACAAGACCACTAGTTTCAAGAGAAGGGCAAAGGGAAAGAAAGGGAACTTCAAGTAGAATGACAAGCAAGTTGTCACTCCTGCGAAGAAGCCCAAAGCTGGACCAAAGCCTGAAACCGAGTGCTTACATCGCAAAGGAAATGGTCACTTTGAAGCGGAAATGCCCTGAATATTTGGTGGATAAGAAGGATGGCAAATTGAACAAGGGTATATTTGCTATACAGGTTATTGATGTGTGCCTTACTAGTGTTTATAGTAGCCCCGAGTATTTGATACTTGTTCGGTTGCTAAGATTAGTAACTCAAACAGGAGTTCTGAGAATAAGCAGAGACTAGTTGAAGGGAAGTGACGATGAGTGTCGAAGTAGTTCCAAGATTGATATGATCATCATCACACACTCCTATATTTTCGAGATTAGTGTTAAACCTAAATAAATGTTATTTGGTGTTTGCGTTGAGCATAAATATGATAAGATCATGTTTATTGCAATACAATTATTCATCTAAGATAGAGAATAAATTGTTATTATGTTTACATGAATAAAACCTTCTATGGTCATACACCCAATGCTGATGGTTTATTGAATCTTGATCACGATGATACACATATTCATAATGTTGATGCCAAAAGATGCAAAGTTAATAATGATAGTGCAACTTATTTGTGACACTTTGCCGTTTGGGTCATATCGGTGTAAAGCGCATGAAGAAACTCCATAAAGATGGATTTTCAAATCACTTGGTTATGAATCATTTGATGCTTGCGAACCGTGCCTTTTGGGCAAGATGACTAAAACTCCGTTCTCCGGAACAATGGAACGAGCTACTAACTTGTTGGAAATAATACATACCGATGTATGCGGTCCAATGAGTGTTGATGCTCGTGGCAGGGTATCGTTATTTTCTGACCTTCACAGATGATTTGAGAAGATATGCGCATATCTACTTAATGAAGCACAAGTCTAAAACATTTTAAAAGTTCAAAGAATTTCAGAGTGAATTGGAGAATCATCGTAACAAGAAAATAAAAGTTTCTACAATCTGATCGTGAGAAGAATATTTGAGTGACGAGTTTGGCCTTCATTTTAAACAATGTGGAATAGTTTCACAGCTCATGCCACATGGAACACCACGGCGTAATGGTGTGTCCGAGCGTCAGAACCGCACTTTATTGGATATGGTGCGATCTATGATGTATCTTACTGATTTACCACTATCGTTTGGGGTTATGCATTAGAGATAGTTGCATTCACTTTAAATAGGGAACCATCTAAATCCGTTGAGACGACACCGTATGAACTATGGTTTAGCAGTAAACCTAAGCTATCATTTCTTAAAGTTTGGAGTTGCGATGCTTATGTGAAAAAGGTTTCAACCTGATAAGCTCGAACCCAAATCGGAGAAGTGCGTCTTCATAGAATACCCAAAGGAAACTGTTGGGTACACCTTCTATCACAGATCCGAAGGCAAAATAGTCGTTGCTAAGAATGGATCCTTTCTAGAGAAGGAGTTTCTCTCGAAAGAAGTGAGTGGGAGGAAAGTAGACTTGATAATGTAATTTGTACCTTCTCCCGAATTGGAAAGTAGTTCATCACAGAAATCACTTCCAGTTATTCCTACACCAATTAGTGAGGAAGCTAATGATGATGATCATGAAACTTCAGATTAAGTTACTACAAAAACTCGTAGGTCTTCCAAAGTACAGTCCGCACCAGAGTGGTACGGTAATCCTGTTCTGGAAGTCATGTTACTAGACCATGATGAACCTACGAACTATGAGGAAGCGATGATGAGCCCAGATTCCGCGAAATTGCTTGAGGCCATGAAATCTTAGATGGGATCCATGTATGAGAACAAAGTGTGGACTTTGGTGGAATTGCCCGATGATCGGCAAGCCATATTGTATAAATGGATCTTCAAGAGGAAGATAGACGCTGATAGTAGTGTTACTATCTACAAATCTCGACTTGTCGCAAAAAGGTTTTCGCCAAGTTCAAAGTGTTGACTACAATGATATTTTTTCAACTGTAGCGATGCTGAAGTCTGTCCGAATCATGTTAGCAATTGCCACATTTTATGACATCTGGCAAATAGATGTCAAAACTGCATTCATTAATGGTTTTCTTAAAGAAAGCGTTGTATATGATGCAACGGAAGGTTTTGTCAATCCTAAAGGTGCTAACAAAATGTGCAAGCTCCAAGCGATCCATCTATGGACTGGTGCAAGCATCTAAGAGTTGGAATATACGCTTTGATAAGTTGATCAAAGCATGTAGTTTTATACAGATATGTGGTGAAACCTGTATTTACAATAAAGTGAGTGGGAGCACTACCGCCTTCTCGATAAATATATGTGAGTAACATATTGTTGATCGAAATGATGTAGAATTTTTCGGAAAGCATAAAGGAGTATTTGAAAGGAGTTCTTTAAAAGAAAGACCTCGGTAAAGCTACTTACATATTGAGCATCATTGAGATAGATCAAGGCGCTTGATAAGTTTTTCAATAAGTACATACCTTGTCAAGATTTTGAAATAGTTCAAAATGGAACAGTCAAAGAAAGAGTTCTTGCACGTGTTGCAAAGGTGTGAAATTGAGTAAGACTCAAATCCGACCACGGCAAAAATAGAAAAGAGAATGAAAGTCATTCTCTATGCCTCGATCATAGGTTCTATAAAGTATGCTATGCTATGTACAGACCTATTGTATACCTTGCTCTGAATTTGGCAAGGAAGTACAAATAGTGATCTAGGAGTAGATCATTTGGACATTGGTCAAGAATATCCTTAGTGAGGACTAAGGAAATATTTCTCGATTATGGAGGTGATAAAAGAGCCCATTGTAAAGAGTTACATCGGTGCAAACTTTCACACCGATCCAGATGACTCTAAGTCTCAATCTGGATACATATTGAAAGTGGGAGCAATTAGCTAGAGTAGCTCCATGAAGAGCATTGTAGACATAGAATATTTGCAAAATACATACGGCTCTGAATGTGACACACCCGTTGACTAAGCTTCTCTCACGAGCAAAACATGATCACACCTTAGTACTCTTTGGGTGTTAATCACATAGCAATGTGAACTAGATATTGACTCTAGTAAACCTTTTGGGTGTTGGTCACATGACTGAAGTGAACTGTGGGTGTAAATCACATGCGATGTGAACATTAGTGTTAAATCACATGGTGATGTGAACTAGATTATTGACTCTAGTGCAAGTGGGAGACTGAAGGAAATATGCCCTAGAGGCAATAATAAAGTTATTATTTATTTCCTTATATCATGATAAATGTTTATTATTCATGCTAGAATTGTATTAACCGAAACATGATACATGTGTGAATACATAGACAAACATATTGTCACTAGTATGCCTCTACTAGACTAGCTCATTAATCAAAGATGGTTACATGAGTTGTCATTTGATTAACGGGATCACATCATTAGTAGAATGATGTGATTGACATGACCCATTCATTAGCTTAGCACTTGATCGTTTAGTATGTTGCTTTTGCTTTCTTCATGACTTATACATGTTCCTACAACTATGAGATTATGCAACTCCCATTTACCGAAGGAACACTTTGTGTGCTACCAAACGTCACAACGTGGCTCGGGTGATTATAAAGGAGCTCTACAGTGTCTCCAAAGGTACATGTTGAGTTGGCGTATTCGAGATTAGGTTTTGTCACTCCAATTATCGGAGAGGTATCTCCGGCCCTCTCGGTAATGCACATCACTATAAGCCTTGCAAGCAATGTAGCTAATGAGTTAGTTACGGAATGATACATTACATAACGAGTAAAGGACTTGCCGGTAACAAGATTGAACTAGGTATTGAGATACCGACGATCGAATATCGGCCAAGTAACATACCGATGACAAAGGGAACAACGTATGTTGTTATGCGGTTTGACCGATAAAGATCTTCCGTAGAATATGTAGGAGCCAATATGAGCATCCAGGTTCCGCTATTGGTTATTGACCGGAAACGTGTTTCGGTCATGTCTACATAGTTCTCGAACCCGTAGGGTCCGCACGCTAAGGTTTCGATGACAGTTTTATTATGAGTTTATGAGTTTTATGTACCGAAGGAGTTCGAGTCCGGATGAGATCGGGGACATGACGAGGAGTCTCGAAATGGTCGAGGCGTAAATATGGATATATTGGATGACTATATTCGGACATCGGAAAGGTTTCGAGTGGTTCGGTATTTTTGAGTCTGGGGAGTTCACGGGAATACGGGGAAGAAGTATATGGGCCTTATTGGGCTTTAGGGAGAGAGAGAGAGAGCAGGTCGCCCCACAATGACTAGTCCGAATAGGACTAGGGCGCCCTCCTTCCTTCTCTTCCCTCTCCCCTTCCTTGTCTCCTACTCCTACTACATCGAAGGGAGGAATCCTACTCCCGGTGGGAGTAGGACTCCTCGAGGCGCCATAGGGGCGGCCCTCTCCCCCTCCTCCACTCCTTTATATACGGGGGCAGGGGGGCACCTCTAGACACAAAAATTGATCTCTTGATCTCGTAGCCTTGTGCGGTGCCTCCCTCCACCATAGTCCTCCTCGATAATATTATAGCGTTGCTTAGGCGAAGCCCTGCGACGGTAGAACATCAAGATCGTCACCACGCCATCGTGCTGACAGAACTCTCCCTCGACATTCGGCTGGATCGGAGTTCGAGGGACGTCATCGAGCTGAACGTGTGCTAGAACTCGGAGGTGTCGTAGTTTCGGTGCTTGATCGGTCGGGCCGTGAAGACGTACGACTACATCAACCGCGTTGTTCTAACGCTTCCGCTTTCGGTCTACGAGGTTACGTGGACACACTCTCCCCTCTCATTGTTATGCGTCACCATGATCTTGCGTGTGCGTAGGAAATTTTTGAAATTACTACGTTCCCCAACAAAAAACTCGTAAGCATTGGGTCGGTGATGGAGAATTGTGTCGGATGCGGCTCATCATGTAACAATCATAACATAGGGTGACACAGAACTAGCTCCAATTCATCAATGTAATGTAGGCATGTATTCCGAATATAGTCATACGTGCTTATGGATAAGAACTTGCATGACATCTTTTGTCCTACCCTCCCGTGGCAGCGGGGTCCTAATGGAAACTAAGGGATATTAAGGCCTCCTTTTAATAGAGAACCGGAACAAAGCATTAGCATATAGTGAATACATGAACTCCTCAAACTATGGTCATCACCAGGAGTGGTCCCGATTATTGTCACGTCGGGGTTGCCGGATCATAACACATAGTAGGTGACTATAGACTTGCAAGATAGGATCAAGAACTCACATATATTCATGAAAGCATAATAGGTTCAGATCTGAAATCATGGCACTTGGGCCCTAGTGACAAGCATTAAGCATAGCAAAGTTATAGCAACATCAATCTCAGAACATAGTGGATACTAGGGATCAAACCCTAAGAAAACTAACTCGATTACATGATAGATCTCATCCAACCCATCACCGTCCAGCAAGCCTACGATGGAATTACTCACACACGGCGGTGAGCATCATGAAATTGGTGATGGAGGATGGTTGATGATGTCAACGGCGACGAATCCCCCTCTCCGGAGCCCCGAACGGACTCCATATCAGCCCTCCCGAGAGGTTTTAGGGCTTGGCGGCGGCTCCGTATCGTAAAACGTGATGATTTCTCCTCCTTGATTTTTTTCTCCCCGAAAGCAAATATATAGAGTTGGAGTTGGCGTCTGAGGAACTCCAGGGGGGCCACGAGGTAGGGGGCGCGCCCCCACCCTCATGGACAGGGTGTGGGCCCTCTGGTCTTCATCTTTGGCAAGGATTTTTTATTATTTCCAAAAAGTTGTTCCGTGGAGTTTTAGGTCATTCCGAGAATGTTTGTTTCTGCACATAAATATCACCATGGCAATTCTGTTGAAAACAGCGTCAGTCCGGGTTAGTTCCATTCAAATCATGCAAGTTAGATTCCAAACCAAGGGCAAAAGTGTTTGGAAAAGTAGATACGACGGAGACGTATCAACATGTACTTTCTATTAAAACCAAAACCATTTTTTTCTGCTGAAATTTCATTATGTACAGAAACTTTATTTGGATGTTTTTGGAGTTTTTCAAAGTCTTCTATTTGTTTTCTTTTGAATCTTTGCTTGTATGCTTACGTATGTTATTGCTTTCTTACGCTAGATCATCCGGAGTGCGAAGCTTGCTACTACGAATCTTTAGAGTTCAACGAACGTCAGCAAGGCAGGTTCACACTTTGATCATAATTTTCAATACCCAGGTGTTACTATGCATTAGTTTCACCCTCAAAGATTTCATGAGTAGGATTGGGAACATGTGGTAGGAACCTATGACCTTTGATCACGTCGGGAATATCCGTTATGTCATATTTGCTTAGCCATGCTCGTAGATGGGGATTGGTATGTGTGGTCCATGGAAGTTGCGAGAGTTAATAATTTTGAGATAACATAAGATGACAACTCTAATACACATCTGGGTGGATTGTTTGGGGCACCTAGAGTAACTAGTGTTTTCCCAAGGGGAATCCCGGAGTACCCGTGTGATTACCCTAGGTCCGCCACCCAGTCTCAAAGGGATCATAAGATATTTCATGCCTAGAAACTTCCGTGTGCAGCCACAAGCCATTATCGGCTCTGGCATAGTTGAGTAAGTTGTGTGACCTCTTTCCGTGGTAGACTAGCTGATGTAGGGGAAAGTAGGTGTACCGGTCTACCCAGGGTTTCGAGGAAATACTTCAGAAAGGCTATGTCTCGATCTTCCGATCATGGAGGTGGTCGAGTCTTGTGGGGAAAAGTGCGCGAACCTCTGCAGAGTGTACAAACTAATCATGATTAGTCGTGTCCCCGGTTATGGACAACTTGAGTATCTAGAAGTGAATTATTGGTTGATCTCGTCACTCTTTTTAATGAAATTATTGGTTTATTAATAACTTGGGAATTTTGGGATTGAGTTGGAGAAGCCTTCTCAATAAAGGCATGTTAATTTAGTAGTAAATAAAAAAATATTCCTTTGTTTTAGGGAAAATTTAGCTTTATGCAGAATTAAACTTATAGCCTCCACCAGCCAGATATGCATGTAGGATAGATATTGTTCATTATTATTCTATGGTGTGAAATTGCCAGCATATTCCATGTGCTGACCAACCGGCTGCAACATCTCATGTTGCAGACTTTTCCGATGAGGATTAAAGGTGCGATAGGTCATTGATCTACACTCAGTTTGCCTTGGAGTTGGATGGACTCATTTACCTTTGATGCTTCCGCAGTTATTTTTATTTAGATGGCTTTGGCCATGTTATTGTAATAAATACTCTTTTGAGGACCTCGATGTAATAAAGTGTGTGATTGAACTCTATTATAATTCCTCGAGTACTTTGTGTGTCAGCATACCGATCCAGGGATGCCACTTAAGCATAGAGACTTTGATCCATTTGGGTCAGGTCACTACATGGTCATTAAATGGCTAGAAAATCACTTAAATGTCTTAAAAGGTCAAATGACTCCTGAAATTTTCCCAAATTTGACATGACAGTTCTATTAGTACTACAAATTTTCTCGTACATTTAAAACACCATCCGGTGCCACTTTACTCCAAATTCGTATTTCACAGCTAATAAAAAAAATATCAACAACATCACACATAGTTTTTTGTAGGGTCTATTTAAGTCTTCCTCCTTAAGATTTGCCGGCTCGTCTGCTCTAGTGTCGGCAACCCCCGAATCCACGAATCCCGATCCCCATTCCCGCACGCCCTTCTTACAAAGATTACGCTGTGGAAATGCTTCTTGAAAGCCTGTACGATGGCAGCGTCCTCCCTGAGCGCGGCCGCCTGCACCGAGAGCGCGGCCGCCTACGCCGAGATTGCCGCCACATCCGCATTGAGAGTGGCCGCATCCACCGAGAGGGCATTTGCGGAAGCTGACAAGGCAGCTGCAGCAGCCGAGACGGCTACAGCTGCTACTGCGACGGCGGCTGCAAACGCTGAGAGCGCTCGAGTTGTCGTCTGTGCCACCGATGTCGCCCTTGCCCGGGTCAAGGCCATCCACGCCAAGATCGAGGATGCACATGCCAAGATATTCCAGGCCACCTCGGAATCCAGCATGCAACCCACATCCAAAAAGGCAGTGGTGGCCATGGAGCACATGCTTCCTCATGAGATTGCCGAGCGCGAGCTGGAGATGCAGGAGGCGGCAGAGATCGAGGAGCGCTGGGAGGAGGAGTTGCGCATGGCCGAGGTCGAGGTAGAGAAGAGTATGTCCATCGAGGAATCGGCGGTGGAGTACCAACATGAGCTCTGGCGCGGCCACTACTATGAGTAGTACAACCTTGAGGGCGGCGCCGAGGGCGAGGACAAGGACGCGGTCGAATTCAGCAGGGGGCGCAGAGTCTACCAACGGCGGCATGTCGCCAGGACAAGTCATCGATGTCTCATCTCACAACGGCGATGCATAGGTCAGCGGGGCGCCGGATTGTTAAAATTATGCGTACTTAGGCATTGTTTTTAATGCTGGTCTTTTGTTAGATCAATGTTTAGGTCAACTAGCTCTGTTTAATTACTAAAATTGCTCGATTCGGTAAGTGTGGTCTGTGTGTTGTACGCTCTTTTGTGTGCCCAAATTAGCAAGCGATGTTAAATTATGCAATGACGTACCCAAGGAAATTTCCACCAAAATTTGAATTATCAAACTCATACCATGCGCGTAAAGCAGAAGAATCATTTGCGATGAACACAATTGTTCAAAGTGAATGGTGCCCGGCGACACCGCGCGCAAAGTTTCCCTCCACATTTCGAAATTTTTGGCCTACTGCCGAAATATCTACCCCCACCCCCTTTTCTCCCCGACCACAATTCGCATTTCCCCTGTTTCCTCCTTCCTTCCTTCCTTCCTAAGCTATAGCCGCTTCCTCACTGTCGCCGTCTCGCATCCTACCACTGGGCGGTCGGGGTCGCCATGGTCTTCTTCAATGACCTCTCCAGTGGTTCCTCCTGCGACGACGACTCCTTCACCACCCGGGTATGCCTCTCTTCTCTCCCTCGGGCTATGGCTTGGAATGAAGGATTTTAACCCGACAGTTGATTTGAGTCATTTCTTCCTCTTGTAGATCCCTAGGACAATCAGTTGCAACGAATGGAGCGGGTGGCTGAAGATATGTCTGCTCGTTGTCACCATCAATCTCCATGCGTGAAGCTAGTTGCGTTTGAATCTGTGGATAGTGGGAGTGTCGATGTCAAAACCGGCGGATCTCGGGTAGGGGGTCCCAAACTGTGCGTCTAAGGCGGAAGGTAACAGGAGGCGTGGGACACGATGTTTACCCAGGTTCGGGCCCTCTTGATGGAGGTAATACCCTACTTCCTTATTGAATGATCTTGATGATATGAGTATTACAAGAGCTGATCTACCACGAGATCGTAGAGGCTAAACCCTAAAAGCTAGCCTATGGTATGATTGTTGTCGTCCTACGGACTAAACCCTTCAGTTTATATAGATATCGGAGGGGGCTAGGGTTACACAGAGTCGGTTACAAGAGAGGAGATATACATATCCGTATTGCCAAGCTTGCCTTCCACGCCAAGGAAAGTCCCATCCGGACACGAGACGAAGTCTTCAATCTTGTATCTTCATAGTCCAACAGCCCGGCCAAAGGATATAGTCCGGCTGTCCAGAGACCCCCTAAACCAGGACTCCCTCAGTAGCCCCTGAACCAGGCTTCAATGATGATGAGTCCGGCGCGCAGATTGTCTTCAGCATTGCAAGGCGGGTTCCTCCTCCGAATACTCCATAGAAGATTCTGAACACAAGGATAGTGTCCGGCTCTGCAAAACAAATTCCACATACCACTGCAGAGAGAATAATATTTCCACAAATCTAATCTGCCGACGCATTTTGCAGTACGACACCATACCACGGCCCGGTCATTATTCGAACCGTTTTTGACAACCAGCCACCGCACATATCGAGGCGGTTTCCTTGGCCCGTCTTGTCGAAGCAGAGATCGTGTCCCCTTATCACGGGATTCTCATCAATACGGATGTGGGTAACCCGACCGCTCCACCAATTACGGCGCTTGGGAAATAAGAGGCTTTACTGGGAGAGTGGGGAGGCGCATCGCCTCTTCCGCCCTTATAAAGGGACAACGATCTACTCTTTTCACCCACGCCTTCTTCCCGATTCATTCCCTTCCGCTCAAGCTCCAACGCCCCAGCATTCCTCTTCTCTGACCACAAAAGGTTTTTCGAAGATGTCTGGATCCGGAGCAGGAGGCAAATGGATGGCCTCTACCGTCCGAGAGAAGGATATCAAAAAGCTCCGGAAGGCCGGGTGCAGGAGTCCTGGATTAGGGGGTGTCCGGATGGCCGGACTATAACCTTTGGCCGGACTCCTGGACTATGAAGATACAAGATTGAAGACTTCGTCCCGTGTCCGGATGGGACTTTCCTTGGCGTGGAAGGCAAGCTTGGCGATACGGATATGTAGATCTCCTCCCATTGTAACCGACTTTGTGTAAACCTAGCTCTTTCCGGTGTCTATATAAACCGGAGGGTTTTAGTCCGTAGGACGAACAACAATCATACCATAGGCTAGCTTCTAGGGTTTAGCCTCTCTGATCTCGTGGTAGATCTACTCTTGTACTACCCATATCATCAATATTAATCAAGCAGGAGTAGGGTTTTACCTCCATCGAGAGGGCCCAACACGGGTAAAACATCGTGTCCCTTGTCTCCTGTTACCATCCGCCTAGACGCACAGTTCAGGACCCCCTACCTGAGATCCGCCGGTTTTGACACCGACATTGGTGCTTTCATTGAGAGTTCCTCTGTGCCGTCGCCATCAGGAAGGATGCCTCATACCGTCTTTAAAGACGGTATTGTTGCTAAAGGAGCTTTGGCTATCGGCGAAACTCTCCGGCTAGGCGGTTTCCTTAGGACCGCCTGTTCGGCCGCCGCGCCGACGATGACTTCTCGGGTCATCGAAAGAAACTTCACGTCAACTCGGAACTCGTCGAGCAGTTAGATACGTTGGAGCTCTCTTCCTTAAACGAGCTCCTGGATCGCATCGCCGCCCTGGGAGTCGCTACAGACTATGATCAGATTGGGCCTAAACCCGATCTGAGAGAGATTAACTCTCCCCAGGTCACCCATCACGTTGCTGTGGTGGAGGAACAATGCGGCGACCCTTCATCTATCTTAAGGACTAGCTATGTCCGATTCCCGATCCTCCAAGCCGGATATCCGCGGAGGGAGGGCGTCACTCAAGACCTGAACTTAGAGTCAGGCAACGGGCTAGATTCATTGGACAACATCCAAGAATCCAAACTTCCGAGTTCGGAAACTCCTTATCCCTTGAGTCTCAGATTGGGTGAGGTTTCAGATTTAATTCCACCCACCCACCCGAACATATGTGATCTATCCAAAATTAGGCAAGAGCACGAGGAAACATTACATCATTACTGGGCCAGATTCCTCCTAGTTATGAACAGGATAAAGGACTGCCGCGAGGAAGACGCAATTTCATTCTTCTGCAATAATTGCACGGACAAGGGAATCCTCAACGCCATAGGTCACCGTGAAATTACACGCTTTGCTGACTTGGCGTCCATAGTACGAAAGTACTGTGCGATGGGAAGCGCCTGGAAAACCGAAGTAAGATTTTGGGACAATCCGGCCCTGAATACAAACCCAGTCCGAAATAAAAGGGTGCATTATCGACAGCCACCCGGGTTAAACACCAAAATACAAAAAACCCCTACAGGGCATGGAACCGTACTGGAGGGATGGCTCAATGGACCCTGTAAAATTCATAGTACAGAGGGCGCCACACCAACTCATAGCCTTAGAGCATGTTGGATACTCTGGCAGGTGGCCAAAAGTGGCGAAGAGCTTCTAACCCCAGAATCCACAGAGCACCAGCCTAGGGATACCAGTACGGTATTAACAGTCTTTGAGACTTTCGCATCAAATAATATGCGGAAACGAACACTCTGCAGCCTTGCCGAAGTCTACCAAGTAGCAACGATAAACCCATGGAGTGACACGGCTATTACCTTTAATGCCAGTGATGAACCTAAATTCCGAAAAGCCCGAGCACCAGCCGCATTGGTCCTCAGTCCAATAGTGGACGGCTTTCGCCTTACCAAGGTACTCATGGACGGTGGCAGCGGATTGAACCTCATTTATGAGGAAACCCTTCGAAAAATGGAAATAAACTGGAGCCGCATTGAGCGAAGCAGCACAACCTTTAGAGGATAATCCCGATCGGGAAGCGTCTTTGTCTGAGAAAAATCACACTGGATGTGGTGTTCGGCACGCTAGATAATTACAGGTCCGAGGAGGTCACGTTGCAAGTGGCCCCGTTCAGCAGCGGATACCACGCTCTATTAGGGTGAGAGGCATTCACAATTTTTCAAGCTATACCCCATTACGGGTACATGAAGCTCAAAATGCCCGGGCCCAACGGAATCATCACTCTTGCTAGTGACCCAGACATAGCACTCCGCGCCGAGAATAAGACAGCTGCACTGGCCCTTGAGGCACTATCTGAAGCCCTAGCGGCCGAGGAACTGACTGCGCTGTGCTCCACGGTGAACAGGGACGACGTGATACTCGATAAAGGATCCAAGTCCACCTCCTTTAAACCGGCAGACGAAATAGTCAAATTCCAAGTCCATCCAATGGACCCTACAAAAACGGCATCCATCGGGGCGCAATTAAACCCTGATGTAGACGCCGCATTACGAGAATTCCTACGCGAAAATTGGGACATTTTTGCCTGGCACCCTTCAGACATGCCAGGAATCCCACGCCGGCTGGCCGAGCACAGCCTAAACATCCTAAAAGGATTCAAGCCAGTCAAGCAGGCTCTTCGGTGTTTCTCCGAACCTAAGAGACAAGCCATGGGAGAGGAGCTAGCCAAACTATTGGAGGCCGGATTCATCAGAGATATAAAACATCCGGACTGGCTAGCAAACCTGGTGATGGTACCAAAGAAGGACAAATCCTGGCGCCTATGCGTCGATTTCAAGGACCTCAACAAGGCTTGCCCAAATGATCCTTTCCCCCTCCCCCGCATCGATCAAATTATCGACGCTACCGCAGGACATGATTCATTGTGTTTCCTCGACGCATACTCCGGCGACCATCAAATTAAGATGGCAGAGCCTGACCAAGCCGCAACGGCATTCATCACCCCATACGGCCCATTCTGCTTCAACACAATGCCCTTCGGGCTCAAAAAGACCGACGCAACATATCAGCGCATGATTCAGACATGTCTGGCAAACCAGATCGGCAAAAAAGTGGAGGCATACGTAGATGATGTGGTCGTCAAAACCAAGCATGTCGAAACTCTAGTAGACGACTTGAGGCTCACATTCGATAACCTCCAACATATGACATCAAGCTTAACCCGAAAAATGTGTTTTGCGTACCAGCCGAAAGCTCTTGGGCTTCATTGTATCCGTAGAGGAATTGAAACAAACCCAGCCAAGATCCGAGCTCTGTCACAATTGGATATCCCAAAGGACCTCAAACAGATACAAAAATTGACTGGATGCATGGCGGCTCTAAGCCGCTTTATCTCCCGCTTGGGAGAAAAGGCATTACCCTTTATCGCCTCCTCGGGCGCTACCAACACTTCGAGTGGGCCGGATGCACGCCACGGCCGGACTAGAAAAAATAAAAGCCATATTGGCAACAAACCCGGTCCTGGCCGCGCCTAACATGGACGAACCAATGCTATTATACATCACGGCAACTCATCAGGTTGTAAGCGCGGTGCTCGTTGCCAAACAAGAAACGGACGGACACAAGTTCCCCCTTCAAAAACCAGTTTACTACGTGTCCACTGTCCTCACTCCATACAAGTCACGGTATCCGCATTATCAAAAGATAGCGTACGCGGTGTTTATGGCATCCCGGAAGCTGCGACACTACTTTCAAGAGTGTTCGATAACAGTAGCCTCCGAAGTACCTCTTAACGACATTATAAACAACCTCGACGCGACGGGCTGGATTGCGAAATGGGCCATTGAGCTCCTCCCGTTCGACATAACCTATAAGCCACGGCGAGCTATTAAGTCGCAAGTTTTGGCCGACTTCATCGCCGAATGGACTGAAGCCGAACTCCCTAAAGAGTACGGCACATATTCCAACTGGATCATGCACTTCGACGGCTCCAAAATTTTGGCCGGGCTGGGGGCTGGCGTCGTTCTGACGTCCCCAACAAGAGATACAGTTCAATACGTACTCCAGAAAATGTATACGGACTCCAACAACGCAGCCGAATACGAGGCCCTTCTACATGGTCTCCGGATGGCAGTCTCCATGGGCATTCAACGCCTATAGGTGCGCGGGGATTCGAACCACGCGATATCCCAAATAAATGGAGACTTTGATGCCAAGGATCCGAAAATGGCAGCTTATCGCAACGCCGTCCTAAAAATGTAGCTCGGTTCGAAGGGCTCGAATTTCACCATATAGCTCCGGAAAACAATCAGGCAGCAGACGTCTTGGCACGCATTGGCGCAAAGCGCGATGCCGTCCCCCCCAATATCATCTTAGAGAGGTTGTTCAAGCCATCCGTATTATGGGAAGGGGAATCTGGAAATAACAGCCCGGACCCAACAGCACTGCCCGACACCGAACATTCTGACACAATTGGAGGCTCTGCCAACGAAGTAACATCTTCAGCCCACATAATAATGGCAGTCATTGCCCCGTGGACAGAACCATTCCTAGCCTACCTAATCAGGCAGGAACTTCCCGAGGACCAAAATGAGGCACGCTGCATAGTGCGGCGATCTAAAGCCTATAAAGTCCATGAGGGAGAGCTTTATAAGAAAAGCACCACCGGAGTCCTTCAAAGGTGTATCTCCGAAGAGGAAGGGCGGAATCTCCTGGCTGAAATTCATGCTGGACTCGGCGGGCACCACGCCATAGCCCGGGCCCTTGTAAGCAAGGCCTTCCGTACAAGATTTTATTGGCCGACGGCCCGGGGAGATGCTCAGGACTTAGTCCAACGATGCGTCGGCTGCCAGCTCTTTGCTAACCAAAGCCACATGCCACCCACCGCCCTCCAAACTATACCAATCACCTGGCCATTCGCGGTCTGGGGGCTTGACATGGTTGGACCCCTTAAAGGAGGAACCCACAAGCAAAAATACCTACTCGTCATGGTGGATAAATTCACCAAATGGATAGAGGCCAAGCCTGTTAAGACGGTCGAATCCGGACCGCTGATAGACTCCATATCAGGGGCCATACACCGTTACGGCGTCCCCCACAGCATCA
The DNA here is from genome assembly GCA_021605205.1 of Aegilops longissima. NCBI lineage: Eukaryota > Viridiplantae > Streptophyta > Magnoliopsida > Poales > Poaceae > Aegilops > Aegilops longissima. Next base: position 571,163,299 of record CM038676.1, on the reverse strand, counting down.
TCACTGATAACGGCACGAACTTTACGGCCAACGAGGTCAAACTCTGGTGCAAAAACATGGGCATCAAGCTCGACTATGCTTCAGTCTATCACCCACAAACTAACGGTCAAGTCAAGCGAGCAAATGGTCTAATTATGAGCGGCATTAAACCTAGATTAGTGCGGTCTCTCAAGGAATCTAACACGCACTGGGTAGAGGAGCTCGACTCCGTACTCTGGGGGCTGCGGACCGCGCCGAATCGCACCACCGGATTCACACCATTCTTTAAGGTATACGGCGTAGAGGTAGTTCTACCCTGTGACATAATTCATGACTCACCTCGCGTGTGCATGTACGAAGAAAGAGAAGCCGAACTCGATCAGCAGGACAGTTTGGACGCCTTGGAGGAGGAGCGTGACGTGGCAAAAGCCCGTTCCGCATTCTATCAACAGCAGACTCGAAGATATCAAAGCAGAGAAGCACGGGCCAAAACTTACAATGTTGGCGAAGTTAGTTCTCGCTGCGGACAAGAAAAGGACAAACTCAAGCCCAAATGGGAAGGTCCCTTTATTATTGACCAAGTCCTGACTGGTGGAGCGTACCGTCTGCGAGATGCATCGGATAACCGACTCGAGCGAACCCATGGAACGAGCCGGTCTCCGAAGATTCTACGCCTAGCGCGGACTCGTGTTCGTCTCCTTCCTCTGTCTATTTTTACACATTAGCTGTCTTATATTTCTCCTTCTCCTCCCTTCTCTTATAGCCTTTAAGGGCTCGTTAGCGCTTTGTTCGCTTTACAATTGACGCGCTATCCGCGCTCGTTATACTGGGGCTTCATATGAAGCTTACTTATGCGGGCTTCACGCCCAACACATGTGTCACACTTCCGCATGTACCTTTTATTCGCCATTATATCCATCGATATGACTTAAGTTTTGGCCAATCTGGGTTGCCTGACTCCTGTGCTTACCCCTACGTTCCCGATTGTTCGGCTAGGCGGTAAAGGGAGCACCTCTGCGATTGTTACTGCCGGGTCAGCCGGATGTGTACCTCAGACTGGGTGAAGACGAAAGCTAGCTTTCTTAAGGGAATATTTGGTCGGTGAACTAAAGATGATTTCTCACTTGTTTATTTATCTGCCCCCAGATGCTTTTCTGCTTTGTTCGCAGTCCGGACATGCACTTTAGGGCATGCCTCCTAGGGAAAGGAACCCCTAACGGAACTATTCTCCCTGGAAGATGTTTCTTACTAACCATGTAATATAACATAACTAGTTGGGCACTTGTCTGTTCAAGCACTAATGACCCCTCGCCTGGTCTCCATGCATGCCCGGTTCTTACATAACGAGAGGGTATTCGACACACTCCGGACTATCGAGTCCCGAGGTTGAAGCGAAAAGGTCCGCCATGACAAACGATCTACAATCCGGCTAGAAGGCATTTTACATGTCATCTTAAATTACATAGTCAATTTGACTGAGCATATTCCTCTTCAATACCATCCAACAGGCTGTCTAGTTTACCGTCATGTTGGGAATATTTGGCGGCCAACTCTACTAGGCCGTACACTAAGCTCACAGGGATCTCCTTCCCATCGGCCCCCACAGGTCCGACCTCGGCCATGAGGTTTGGGCCAGCCTTCGTGTACCGCGTCTTCACCATGGCCCAGGCCTCCCTGGCACCTTGACGGCAGGTCGATATCTTCCATAATTGGAAGCGGCGCCGCGCTCCCTTAAGCCTCTCTGCCATCTCTCCAAGGCCTTCGGGCATGGAGACAGATGGCCACAAGTCCTGGCGACGCCTTTCATCACCCGCCTCGTTAGCTGCAGTTGTAAGAGCTCGAAGAAGGTCACCCGTAGAACTGGCATTTCCTCTGCAGGACGACACAGAGCATACCTCTGAGACATAAATCTGTTAGTCGATTTCCTCGCCAACTCTTTTTCAAAATTCGTTCAAGCACTTACTAAAATGCCGTGTCGGCCATCGATTCTCCTTGACGGAGTCCGGCATACCGGGCACGAACATCCTTTAGTTCCACACCCAGCTGGGTGTTCGCATCTTGAGATTATTTTCTCCCCGCCTCACCCTCGTAAGCACGCTCGCCGCCTTTAACCGGCGCAAGAGTTGTTGCTTGTCCGATCTACTCCGCGCCATCTGCAATGATATTGTCGACGGTACACACGCCGCACTTCACAACATACTTATCTTTCGAAGCATATATTACCAGAGGGGGTCTCCTTGGCCTCCCCTACCGCGGCTAGTGCAGCCTCAAGTTGGGCTTTGCACTCTTCCAGCTCCTGGGACAGTTGGGTATTCTTTTTTGTAAGATCCTGCATAACAAATAATCCTTAAATCAGTTATTCTAACTGTTTCAAGTCTCGGGGGCTACTGACATATATAACCATCAAATTTTCTCACCCGTATGTCTTTCACATACTGCTCCGTGGCTCTGGCTAGACCATTTTCGAGCGGCACGGAGGTACGCATCTCCCGAATTGAAGGCATCCAATGCCTCTTGGGAGAAACAAGCGTCACGAAGAACTGTCCGGCAACGCCTGTGATTCATGGCACTCTCGACCTTGGAATTGGTGGCGGACAGTCTGTCCGCATCCTCTGTCGAAGGAGCGTCCGACGCACGCCGTGTTCGCCTCGCTTCGACTGGCTTTGGAGCCCTACTGGTGGAGGCTCGATTGGCAATCTCTCGGATATAGTCCGCAGCCCTCTTTTCCTAAAAAAAGGAAAGCACGGGCGTTAGTATGCATCATAAGAATAATACCTTGGAATAAGGCAGCGCGCCTTACTGCTGCGACGGTGCCTCGACCCGGACTGCGTGTCTCTTTAGCCTACCCGCCCTCGCGGTCCCCTGTTGGCTAGTCGCCGCAGGTTTGGCATTCCGCCTCGGGATCCTCCCCTGTGAAACATCATTGTTATACGGTGATAAAAAATAAGCACGGATGGATCATCTTCGAATTATTGGGACTTCGGTCTCGATTACTTGTGAGGCGGGGAGCAGTCCAGGATAATTGGCTGTAATAGCCACCAAGGCATTGTTGATGCTTAGTTGGTGAAATACTCCATCGATCAGCTCCACGGATATGTCCGGATCCTCTTGGGAGGCCGGATCGAGGGACCGTTCCGGATCCTCGGGTTGTGGGGGAGGGCTGTTTATATCCTTTACGGCCCGGCGCAATTCCTGCGTCGAAATCACAAGATAAGGTACTTAACTATGGGAATATGGAACGGATGGGAAAAAAGAAGCGTTCGCTTACCCAGCTTGAAGATTGTACATAGAAAATCCGCCCTATGGATTGACGCGGAGGAACTCCTCCTCTTCTCCCTTGTACATTGCGGACAAGACCTTCGTCAGAGCGGCAACTGATCCTGGCCCCTTACAGCCGCAGCGGGTGGCATCATCCTCCCCGTTGAAATCCCACATGGGCTGGCCTCTATACTGAAGCGGCTGCACCCCCCGCATAATTCATGTGGCCATGACCCCGATCATGGTCAGTCCGAAACAAGCTAACAACCTTATCCGGCTCATCAGGTAAAGGACGTCCTTGTCATTTACCCTCTGAGGGCTCCGTGGACGCCAGCTAAGGCGCTTCTTCAAAGCAGCATTATTGAACTCGGGGAGGCCGATCCGAACAGGTCCGCAGGGGGCGCCTTCTATATAAACCATTACAAGGCCGGTCTTGGACGCCTTCCTTGGGGTTCCGGATAGATATCCGGTCCCGGTGATGCGCCATAGTTCGGCTCCACCCACTTGATATATCGACCCCTCCTGAGAACGGGGCACAAGGCAGAACAGCTTCTTCCACAGCGCGAAATGAACCTCGATGCCCAAAAACAGCTCGCAAAGGGCTACGAAGCCCGCAATATGCAATATGGAGGCAGGCATAAGGTTGTGCAACTGGAGGTCGTAGAACTCCAGGAGCCCCAGGAGAAACGGATGAATTGGAAATCCGAGCCCTCTTATCAGATAAGGGACAAGGCATACCCGCTCTCCTTTGGAGGTACCGGGAACGCTCTCCGCTTGCTCTCCGCCATTATAGGTGGCAAGTCAGGCTCGAACCGGGACCATGAAGGCTGGGGGAAGGAATCCCTTGGTTTGGAGCGTCACTAGCTCATTGTCTTGGACGGAACATCTCTCCCAACCTCCAGGTTGAGGGCTGGGAGGGCGAGAGGAGGAGCTGCGTCGACTGGCCATGATGGAATGGATCTCTGTCGGATGTGCTCCGATGAATGCTCGCGAAGGGAAGATGGTGTGATTCGGATCTAAATCCTTGTCTCTTTTATAGGCAGCTCATTTGCGCAGCTAGGGGGGTAAATGTAAAAACACCCTGGCTTTTCGCATTCGTTTGACACGTGGAAGACGACCATTATTGGGCGTGGAAGCCAAGGAGCGCAATATTGACGAGAAGCCGGACACTATTCAACAGGTACAAAAAATTTGGAGAAGAACCCGCCTTGCAATGCCGAAGACAATCTGCGCGCCGGACTCATCGTCATTGAATCCTGGTTCAGGGGCTACTGAGGGAGTCCTGGATTAGGGTGTGTCCGGATGGCCGGACTATAACCTTTGGCTGGACTCCTGGACTATGAAGATACAAGATTGAATACTTTGTCCCGTTTCTGGATGGGATTTTCCTTGGCGTGGAAGGCAAGCTTGGCGATACGGATATGTAGATCTCCTCCCATTGTAACCGACTCTGTGTAACCCTACCTCTTTCCGTTGTCTATATAAATCGGAGGGTTTTAGTCCGTAGGACGAACAACAATCATACCATAGGCTAGCTTCTAGGGTTTACCATCTCTGATCTCGTGGTAGATCTACTCTTGTACTACCCATATCATCAATATTAATCAAGCAGGAGTAGGGTTTTACCTCCATCGAGAGGGCCCGAACCTGGGTAAAAACATTGTGTCCCTTGTCTCCTGTTACCATCCACCTAGACGCATAGTTCGGGACCCCCTACCCGAGATCCGCCGGTTTTGACAACGACACCGGATATCTGACCAAGAAAATCAGCCACCGTCTCCCGACGGCGGGACAGATCGTCCCTACTCCAGAACCCCACGAGAGGGTTGTCTTCCTCCCTCACTTTGTCTGCGGGCTGGGGTTTCCCCTTCACCCGTTTGTTCGCGGCATCATGCACTATTATGGGATCGATCGTCACAATATGTCCCATAATTTCTTCCTCAACATCTCGACATTTATTGTCGTGTGCGAGGCTTTTCTCCGCATTTCACCGCACTTCGGTTTATGGCTGAAGATCTTTAATGTGAAGCCCAAGGTGGTGGGCGGAGAGCATGCCGAATGTGGGGGTGCCATGGTGAGAAAGATGCCCAACGTCATATGGCCAACGGAAAATTTAATTGATTCTGTCAAGGAGTGGCAACAGCAGTGGTTCTATATTACTGAGCCGGCGGCACAGAGCGGGCCGCCTCTCCCGAGTTCCGATCCGGCGCCCCCCTGTGGTCTACATCCTGGGTCAAGAAAGGCCTGGACTGGTCTTCGTCCGACGAACTGTCGGTGCTCCAGACACGCGTTGAAGACATGGGAGACAAGAACATCGAACTTGTCAATGTGGTCCAGGTGATGTTAGTTCGTCGGATCTTGCCTTGTCAGCACTGAACTTACAATTTATGGCAATTTGACCCAGCCAAGCACCAAACCTTGCAAGAGCTCTTCAGCTCCTTGCACAAGGACATCTGGAAGGTGCTTGTCAAGTCCAGCAAATCGTGGCCGGACTCCGCCGAGGACCGCCGGTTCCAACTGTCCCGTCCGGCAAGTTCAGTAAGTTATCGAACTTTTCTATCCGCGCAACCCAAAGGAAGTGCTTAACATGTTTTTATAAAATTCTCCGAGGGCTGGACGAAGAAGGTGGAGCGGATCCATTGTCCGGCCCCGTTGCCCGAAGAACCAGCCACCCCACTTCTGACGAAGATGTTGGTTCCGGCGCCTTACAAGGTGCCGAAGAAGGCGGTTGAGAAGGAGGCCAAAAAGACCCGGGGCGGCCTTCGTCGTCGCGGTACTTCGGACACAATACCAGAAGGTTCCAATGCCCACTCTCCCTCCGAAGAGGACGAGGAGGAGAAGGATAAATCCCCTGCGGGGGAGAGAAATAAGAGGACGGCCTCCGCACACTTGGAGGCCGGGCTGCCCAAAAGGGGAAAGGCTCCTCTTCCGGAGGAGTCCACTGCCGCCACCGACAGCGGCCTGGCATGGGATCCCAGGGTCCAGCCCCTAGCGAACTCATAAGTGTATGATATCTGAGTACATTTTAGGCGTCCGAACTCATCGTGACTTGGTGTTCCGTAGCCACATTTTTTGCAGTCCGGCGAGGTCCCGCACCGAACAATCCTTATCAAAGGACTTGCTCAGCCCAAATGCCATGGAGAGCGGGGCGCCCCCAAAGGCCCTTTCCTCCAGACAGGTGCATAACACCGAAGCTTCGTCCTAGAAGGACCCCGGCCAAGGAGGAAAGGAAAAAACCATGAAGGCGGCGCCTGAAGGTCAAACCTCAGGGGCTGGACACATGGGGAAAAAGATTCCCATGGGGGTTGTCGGCGGGAGTGATCCTGAGTTCGGCTCCCAGCCGGGTGCAACTCCAGAGACCTATACGGTTCTAGGATCAAGCAGGCAGCCTCCTTCGAGAGGGGGCACGCCTATTTCATCGGTGACCTCTGTCTATCTAGAAGTGTCAGATGCTTTGTTGGTGGCATTGAAAGATGCCTCCATCGTTGAAGAACATCGTGCCCTTACTGGTGCGGTGATTGAGAAGATTCAGTCAACTGAGAGTGGACTAAACAAAGCCTGTATCAGCCTTATAAAAGGCTTTGAGGTATGTTTTATGAGTTATCGAAGAGTGTCATAGTATAGATAGTAGCCCCTGATACTCTTTTTGGTGAAAGAAAGAACCGGACGGAGGATCAAATTGTATGTTCGCAGGAAGACTCACTGAATGGCATCTATTTCTCTTGTGTTATAAGCAGGTGTCTGTAACGGCTGCTTCTACTCATACCGCGGAGATCTCTGGGCTGAATCAAAGTCTGGAGCGGGCCACAGAAGGACTTGGCCAATTGAAAATGCAGTTGAGGGATAAACAAGGTATGCATAAGTCATGGTCGCTTTTATTGCGAATCAATTTTCAGTATGAACTGAGTTTTATGACATTGCGCTAGGGATTGTGACCGAAGTCGAAGCCTTTAAGAAGGTTGTGGCCGAGGCCGAGAAAAATGCAGCCACTGAGCAGGCTCTTCGTGAAAAGCACGAGGCCAGGGTTATCAAAGCTGAGCAGGAGCTACAAGAGGTCGTGAGGAAATGCGAGACCTTGGAGCAGAGTTTAACAGAGAAAGAAGCCGAACTCACCAAGGCGATCGAATGCCATGCGATGCCGTGAGAAACCCAAAGCACCTGCGGAGAGATCCAAGAGGCGAAAAGATCATGCGACGGTAATGCCTTTTCCCCAGAGAGTAAGTATGTGGGGAACTTATGTTTCTAATTTTGAATCCGGATTTCTGAGGGGTATTTACCGAGCTACCTCGCAGCATATCAGATGCCGCTCAATTCTACCGAGCTGAAGAAAGGAAAACTGCGGATAAGCTATTCTGGTCGCAGTATTTGGCACCGAATTATCCGGTGCCTTTTGTCGATCAGTTGAAACAGCTGATCAAACTGCATAAGGCGGCGGAACTAGCCTTGAAAGATTTGGTAATCTGGCTATGGCCTGCCGAGCCGATTCCAAGCAGCTACTTCGGGCTCGTGAAGCGGCTCGTAAGGGCTTGCCCTCGACTTGATGTCATCAAGCGGTCGGTTTGCATAGAAGGTGCGCGAATGGCCTTCGCCCGCGCGAAAGTGCACTGGGGGAAGATGGATGCCGAAAAGCTGATGACCGAAGGACCGCTAGAGGGGAAGGAGCACCGCAAGCCCTAATTGTATTATGAGAGTGTCCTAAAAGGATCTTACCTTGCAGCGGGGCTATGCACCAAGGACATTATATTTCCATGAATGCCAATCATGTTGTTCTTTGTAGTGTTTGAACAAGGTCGTTTATCTATCGCCTATTATATAAAAGTTTACCCTCCTGTGTGGCCGTTTTATATATTAAACCTGAAAGTTGGCCAGTCGCTGGCTTCTACCCCCACGTAAGAAGTATGGGTGTTGTCGGTGTCAAAACCGGCGGATCTTGGGTAAGGGGTCCCGAACTGTGCGTCTAGGCGGATGGTAACAGGAGACAAGGGACACGATGTTTACCCAGGTTCGGGCCCTCTTGATGGAGGTAAAACCCTACGTCCTGCTTGATTGATATTGATATTGTGGATGTTTACAAGAGTGGATCTACCATGAGATCAAGGAGGCTAAACCCTAGAAGCTAGCCTATGGTATGATTGTAAGGGTTGTTGTCATTGTAGTCCTACGGACTAAAGCCATCCGGTTTATATAGACACCGGAGAGGGCTAGGGTTACATAGAGTCGGTTACAATGGTAGGAGATCTACATATCCGTATCGCCAAGCTTGCCTTTCACGACAAGGAAAGTCCCATCCGGACACGGGGTGAAGTCTTCAATCTTGTATCTTCATAGTCTTGGAGTCCGGTCGATGATGATAGTCCGGCAAATGATAGTTCGGTTGATGATGGTAGTCCGGCTATCCGGACACCCCCTAATCCAGGACTCCCTCAGTAGCCCCTGAACCAGGCTTCAATGACGATAAGTCCGGCGTGTATATTGCTTGGCATTGCAAGGCGGGTTCCTCCTCCAAATGATAGAAGATTGTGAACACCAGGATAGTGTCCGGCTCTGCAAAATAAATTCCACATTCCACCGTAGAGAATAATAATATATACAAAGTTCAATCTCTCGGCGTTTTCCGTGGCGTGGCGTCACACCACTACCAAGCCATTACTCAAATTGTTTTTTACTTTACCACCTTAGCGCATTTAGCGAAGCGGTTTCTTGGCACGTCTTGTCGAGCGAGATCGTGTTTCCCTTAATCCGGGATTCTCATCAATACGGCGTGGGTAACAACGCGTCATTGATGGTGGCGCTGGGGAGATAAGCGAGTTTTACCGGGCGGTGGGGGCGCGTAAGACTTCGCCCGCCCATATAAGGGATAAGTTCACCTTCTCACCTCGCCTTCTTCCTCCTTTGCTTATCCATCTCCGCATACTCGAGCTCCAGCGCCCAAGTTCGCGCATCTCGTCTCAACCTTCTCCGACCATGTCGGGCGGGAGGTAAATGGTTGGCCTCCACCGTTAAGGAGGAGCAAATCGCTAAACTGCGCGGCACGGATACCTTTCCGGCGACATCAGCGCACCGGCTGCCCGACGAGGGGCAGCTCATCCCCACCCCTGGCCCCATGAGAGGGTTGTCTTTCTTTCCCACTTCCTCCACGGATGGGCTTTCCACTTCACCCCTTTGTCCGGGGCTCATGTTCTACTACGGCCTGGATTTCCATGATCTGTCATGAACTTCATCCTCAACATCTCGGCGTTTATCGTGGTGTGTGAGGCCTTCCTCTGCATCCAGCCCACTTGACATGGCTCAAGACCTTCAATATCAAGCGAAGGTAGTGAAGGGCATTCAAGCGGAGTCTTGGGCGCCATGTTGGGCAAGATGCCCAACGTCCTTTAATTCGAAGGGCCTTCGTGGAATCCGTCAAGGGTGGCAATCGGGGTGGTTCTATATCACCGAGCCGCGTGACCCTAAATGGGCGGCGGCCCCGAGTTTAGATTGGTATCCCCACGCAGCTCACCTCACGGAAGAGAAGGGCTTCTTTGTGGGATAGTTTGAAGGAGGCGACGGACTCCAAGCACTGTATCAAGAAGTGGTGAAGAAGCTCGGGCTGGTTAACGTGGTCAGTCATGCTCGTCGCGGATTCTCCCATGCCAAGAGCGGCATTCAATCTATGGGAGTTCGATCCGGAACAGCACCAGCGCTGAACAAGCTCTTGACACAATGTCTGAAGGCGCTGGAAGGTGCTGTTCAAGGCGAAACCCCGCATCCGCGACTAAAGATCGCGATTTCGCTCAGCCCAGGTGACGAGGTAAGTGATTCTACCCCTTTAACGGACACTTGTTTTCCATAGTTTGACTCTATCACGGTTTTAATTTCCCTTTTCCTTTGACAGGACTGGATGAAGAAGGCGGAGCAGATTACCGTCCGGCTCCTATGCCGAAAATCCGATGAGGCGCTTGTCTAGCGAGGCTGCTGGTTCCGGCACCGCACGTGGTGCCGGAGAAGAAACCAAGAAGGAGGCCACGGGTGCTCGAAAGAGTGCCCGTTTTCAGTGTCCGACGACTCGGGGCTGACTCTTCCCGAAAATGAGGAGGAGGAAGAGGACTCTCTCCCAGGAGGGAGAGAGGAAGAGGAAGCTTCCCCACCGGGGGGCCGGAGGGTCAAGAGGGAAGGACTATTCCCGGACAGCTCTGCCAACATCAATGTTGGCGAGGAAGAATGGCCTTCAAGGGCCAGGCCTCGGCGAGATCGTAAGTATCCAGATTCTGAATGATTTATAATTTCTTTTCTGCGTCACATAGTGTCATTCTAATGTCGCATGCTGCACTGTAGTCCGGCGGTGATGATCTCCCTTCATCGGCGGGTCGTTGGCTTCGTCGGATGTAGCCTCCATCCCGACCGCCTCCACCCCTCGCGACGAGGGCGCCGAGTGGGATCCCCGAAGGACCCATCGGGGAGGCTCGGGAGGCACCACAAGGCGTCCTCCGGACTCTGCGCGGACTCCTAGCAGAACCTGCAGTGGTTCCGAGTCGGCCTGCGGCCCCCTTCGAGCGAACAGCAAGACCGTGGCGCCGGCTTCCGTCCAACGGGCGCCGGGTAATTTGTTGGGCGCTGCAGCGCTTCCATCAGGAAGAACACCGCACTATTATGAGTGCGGTGATTCGAAAAGTGCAGCTTCGCCAAGGTGGGCTGACGAAACTCGCAATAGCCTTCTATCGGGCTTTGAGGTAAGAAGTTAAAATATGCAATGTAATACCGCATAGACAGTAGCCCCGATGCTCGGTTTGGTGTTGGAAGAAAAGCGGACCGAGGATCTTAAACAAGATATCACGGGGTTGCTAAAAATTATGTCAATATGGGTTGCAGGCTGCGCTCTGACCTCTGCCGCCTTGATGCGGAGGTCGGTGCGTTGAAGCAGGGCTCGGCGGTCCGGGCAAGAGCTCGGCGCGCCAGAAGCAGCTCAAGACAAAGAAGGTGAGTAACACCACTTTGAAATTGTACCTTCTGAGAAAAGGATTTAGGTTGCGATAAAAAATAACAAGGATAACATGGGTACTGCAGGGCCACGAGCAGGTGGCGACCACGAAGGAGGCGTGTCTGCGACGAACGCATAATGCCACCCGCAGGCAGGCGAGAAAAGCAGGAGGCGCGGTGGCGGTGTTCAGCAAGAGCTCCAGGCTCTCATGGAAAGCATGAGAGTTTGGGCGTGACTCAAAGACTTCGAGTCGAGCTTGCCTCGGCTCTCGAAAGTGCCAAAACGCCAAGGCCGAGGCCCATAAGTCCCTTCAGAGGTTGAGTTGATGAGGAAGATAGCGGCGGGTAAGGCATTTTTCATGCAAAGCAAGCATGTGAATGTAAATTCGTGTTACTTACCCGAGTCGGAGCTCTCGAGGCGTTTGCAGATCTGCCTCGCGGCGTGTCGATCCGCCGCATTCTACCGAGCCGAGGAGGGAGCTCAGCGGAGAAGGTCTTCGGTCTCGGTATCTTTGAGCCGGCCATCCGGTGCCCCTAGCGACCAGCTGAAGCAGCTGGTCGAGCTTCCTAAGGTGGCGAGCAGGCCATGAAGGGCCTCATAGTCCGGTGTGGCTGGAGAGGCCATGCACAGGAGCTACTCCGGCCTCGTCTGGCGGCTGGTGGATCGCGTGCCCCAGGTGGAGGTTATCAAGCGCTCCGCCTGTATTGAAGGTGCTCGTCGGGCCCTTGCCCGCGCAAAGGTGCATTGGGGCAAGCTGGATGCGGAGAAGCTAATCAGCGGCAGCGCCACCAGCGGGCAAGGAGCATCGTCGCCCGAAATTTACTATAAGGCTGTCTGAAGGGTGCCCATAAGATTGCGGATGAGTGCCCCGGGATGTAATTTTGAGTGAATTTGCAATGTGTTATCACATGCGCTGAAAACCTTGTTCATATCGCTAAGCAACATTTTAATTTAAAATATTACCTTTGTGCGGCCGTTTATTAAATCTGAGAGATGGCAAGTCGTCGGCTTCAGCCCCCATGCCACAGTGCTGGGGTGTTAGGGATAAACTTGAGCACTCTTGTTCCCATTTTGGGTCCATCTGGAGGCGCTCAACACAACGAACAAGGCAACCGGACTTATAGTGCTTGAACACTCTCCTTAGCCATAGAATTCTATAATTTTAAATTTCAGTGAAGCCCCTAGTATTCGGAAGACCGAATTGAGGCGCTATCCACGCCTTCATCGGACATAATCCGAACTTCAGCTCGGCGTGGTCTTTAAGGACCGAAAGGACCTCTCGAACAGCGACCAGTCTCTCGCCTTATCATGCCGGTCAGTTTAGCTTTCTCCTTTGAGGCGTTAACCCGGCTCAGCAAGGCATAATCGCGATGGTTCTCCAGTGCTACCTTAGCGATAGAGCGGGCGTAAGGTGCCGAACATGGGGCAGGGCAAACCCAACTATTGACCCAAGGCATGATTGGAGCTGATTCATATAATGCTATAAGTTGGGTGCCGCACTTGTGAAAGTGTCGGACTTTATCACACCATAAAGCGGAGGACATAAGCCCTGGTGTGTTTGGCGTACCAAGATGCATGGGTGCAACATGTAAGTAAATGAACATATATATATATATATATATATATATATATATATATATATATATATATATATATAAATAGTAATGCAATTATAGGCAAAAAGTGCTGCATTTTATTAGAAGATATTCTATCGGTGCGGAATGATACAAATAGTCGGAAAGCAAGGGATTGGGCGAATTAAAGGCGTCTCCCACCGGGGTAGGCAGCGGAATGTTGTATTTTAACAAATTTAATGCTCGTGATGGAGACCACCTGAGTGTTGCGTCGTGACCTTTGTCCTTCCTGGCTGTTGCATCATGAGTTGGCAGGTTAGCGCCGGACTGAGTTCTGTATAAAAAGAAAAATAAAACAAAAAAGCGACACACTTGGGAGCCCTGGTGTGGTCGAACCGCACTCTGGGTCTGTTGTGGTTGTGCCTTCCCCTATGCCCATGGTATCTCCAGGGCGTAATTATGTCTGTGAGAGTTTGTCTTGCAATTTTGCGAGGCTGGGGTTGGGGCCGCATTACTCTGGCGTGCCGCAGGCGTGCGGTGGTCTTAGTTGATGTTGCTCGGTAGCGTTTGGTCGTGTCCGGTCGTTTAACGGCGGACTCGAGAATTCCTTAAAGGCTGCTCTGTACTTCGCGCGAGAGCAGCTGTATGTTCCTCCGTTCGGAGGGGCGTTCCGTGTTTCCATTGACCGTGATGACTCCACGAGGGCCTGGCATCTTGAGCTTAAGGTATGCATAATGCGGCACGCGTTGAATTTTACAAACATGGTTCGTCGGCGAGCGTGATAGCCGCTGCGGAGCGGGACTATGTCAAGATTAACTCCTCGCCCGGAAATTATCCGGGGATCCGAAGACAACTTCGGTGTAAGCGAGCACTGTACAATTGGCCTCGACACCTGGTATGGCGCCTTTGAAGGTAAATGCGTTGTAGGTTTAATCCTTGAAGGTCTATGCCCATCTTGCGCCTTTGTATCACGATAAAGCAGGTTCAGGCTCTGCCGCCGTCCATCGGGACTCTCGTGAGTGAAATCCATCAGCGATTGGGTCTAAAACCAATGCGGCGAATCCGCCATGGCGGATATTGGTCGGATGGTCTCTTGATCGAAAGTGATCGGGCAAGAGGACCATGGGTTGAATTTTGGGGCTCTGGCTCCATCGCGTATCGTCCCTTAGTGCGCGCTTCCGCTCCCTCTTGGGAATATCGTTGCGTATATCATGTTTACCGTCCGAACTTGAGGGAATCCCTTTTGTCCTCTGTTGTTCGGCGGCGGGTCTCTTCCTCGTCATTCTGTGTAGCCTTGTCACTGTTTTGGCGATTAATTTGCCTGCCTGCTTGAATACCCAACAATCTCTGTTGGTATGGTTAGCTAGCTTTTCGAGTTCCATGTATTTGACAAGAAGCGGTCGAGTATTCGGTCCAAATTGGGCCGGGCCGGAGTGGTTCTTTTGAATGGCTTCTTCCGTTGACGGGTTTGGAGCCTCGGAATCCGGCGTTGACTGCCGTATCCTCATTCTGTCGCCGTTAATGCGGCGTTTGTTTTTGTTTAGCGCAACCTGCCATTGCGGTCCTTGGTATCCGGACTGCCAGCGTTTTTTTGAGGTTATTCTCTTGGCGAGCCAGCTATCCTCTCCCGCTGGCGGGTCATGAGGATGTGAGGGCTGCCATGGATTTGGCTTCTCTGTCCTAGGTGCGGGCCAGCCACTCGTCGCGGATGTTATGTTTGAAGGCAGCGAGTGCCTCTGCATCCGGACGGTCGGCGATTTGATTTTCTTTGTTAAGAACCGTGTCGAGAATTGCACGGCGATTAAATGCGGCTGCTGGATTATGTGGCTTAGGTCATCTGCGTCCGGTGGTCGCGCGTCGTGCCACAAGTTGTCGAGAATGCGGCTTCCAGGTCTTCCACATCAATTGACTCTGCGGGCAGGCTGTTAAGCCAATGCCGAGCTGGTCCTTTAAGCAGCGGGAGATATTTGATGGCGTGAAGATCGTCGCGCGGGCCATGTGTATATGGAGAGATAATCCTCAATCCAGACCCGCGAGTCTGTTGTGCCATCGTAGGATTTGATATTAGGGGTTTGAACCCTTGAGGATTTGATGATCCATTACTTCGTCGGTGAAGCATAGTGGGTGTCTTGGCGCCTCTGTATTGAGCAATATCGCGGCGTAGCTTCGAGAGGCGTTATGCTGTGTTGACCCGGCGGAGTAGTTGTATCCGGTGCGGCGGTATTAAATGCGTGGGTCGTGGGGCATCCACGTGATCCATAGATAGATCTGGATTGTCTTGCCTTGTCCTCAATATATCTACATAAGTCGGTAGCGCGTTCCCCGTGGCTTCCTGCTTTTAGGCGATGCGAAATGCGGTTTTGGTGGAGGGCTTGCGCCTCTCTATCGCGCCCGCGAGGTGGTCGGTCTGCCCGTGTGTCGCTGGTGATGCTGCCTCCTCTAATCGGAGGAGCAACTTGCGTTTTAGGTAACTTTTGGAGGGCGTTGAGTTCATACTCTTGACGCGAGGACCTCGGTCCATCTGTCGGCGATGGGTCTTGATCAGCTTGAAGCTGTTGTTGCTTTTCTTTAGGCTGTTTGCCGTGGCCATTAGCTGCGTCTAAAGCAGCTCTTGTTCGACGGGATCCTCGGGCATGACGAATTACGTCATCGCCGAGGCTTGCCTCGTCTCCGGAGGAGGTAAGTAATTGTCATCCTCGACCTCTTAAATCGCCGCCCTCTCACGAGGGCTTGCTTACCCCTCCTGCTGTTGGATCGTCTTTGGAGGGAGTTGTCTTCGGCACTTTACGGGGTGTTATTATCTCACGTGCGGAATCTCCATTCTTGCCGTGGCGGGATTTAGAAGCGGCGGCGGCGTCGGCGCTTGGGCTGTTCTTTAAGGAATCGGCCTCCGCTGCTTCTTCGCCGTCCCCATCTTTTGGGTGTCCACCATGTATATGTCGTATGGCGAGGTGGTCTTCGGTGTCTGTAGGCACTGGTTCTTAGTAGTCTCCGGCATCGTCGTCCATACCGTCGATGTCTTGGTCGTAGTCGAGTATGTCGGTTAGATCGTCGGCGGTGGCTCTGAAGTGGGTGGTGGGTGGGATCTGAATTTCTTAGTCATCGCGTCCCAACCGTCCTGGCCGTGGTTGGCCAGGGCTCTCGGATAGCGAAGATGCTTCAATGAATTTATGATATCGCCCGAAAGCGAGTGCTGAAAAATGTCCGCAGCGGTGAATTCCATGATCGGCGCCCAATCGGATTCGGTGGCGGGCGCGGGAGGTCGAGTCGGCGAGTCGGCACCTCAGTTCATGGGCTTCGTGGGACAAGGTAAGTGTTCGGCTCCATCGCCGTAGGAATTGTGGCTCGAGGCGGTGTCCAGCCATCCATCCTCGATTGAGCGATCGGCTCCGGACTATGAGTCGGGCGGATCGAGTGCGTCCTCAAGGTCTGTCCGCGGCGAGTTAGGTCATGCCCATCGTGACAGGTAGCGACACGCTTCGGCTGTGGCTCAGATCCATCAAGGATCAAGTCCCGCGGATATCGGCCGTGAAGTTTAAGCTTCAAACCTGACACAGCGGCCAGGCGTAGCTTCGATCTGCTCGGATGGCCAGCGAGTTGGCCCGCGATCTTGAAGCCGCGAATATGAAGATCTGTCCGGGAGAAAGGTCTCACCCAGGATTGCGTCGTTATCGATTGAAGAGGCCATCACGCCTATCGGTGGCGACGGAAGGAACTCTCAATGAAAGCACCAATGTCGGTGTCAAAACCAGCGGATCTCGGGTAGGGGTCCCGAGCGTGCGTCTAAGCGGATGGTAACGGAGACAAGGGACACGATGTTTACCGGTTGGGCCCTCTTGATGGAGGTAAAACCCTACGTCATGCTTGATTGATATTGATATTGTGGATGTTTACAAGAGTGGATCTACCACGAGATCAAGGAGGCTAAACCCTAGAAGCTAGCCTATGGTATGAGTGTAAGGGTTGTTGTCATTGTAGTCCTATGGACTAAAGCCATCCGGTTTATATAGACACCGGAGAGGGCTAGGGTTACATAGAGTCGGTTACAATGGTAGGAGATCTACATATCCGTATCGCCAAGCTTGCCTTCCACGCCAAGGAAAGTCCCATCCGGACACGGGGTGAAGTCTTCAATCTTGTATCTTCATAGTCTTGGAGTCCGGTCGATGATGATAGTCCGGCAAATGATAGTTCGGCTGATGATGGTAGTCCGGCTATCCGGACACCCCCTAATCCAGGACTCCCTCAGGTGTGTTCGGGATAACCTGAGCACTCTTTATCCCAGTTATGGGTCCTTCAAGGAGGTGCTCGGCTGTGAACCAAGCGATCGGGACTATAGGGCTTTATCACTCTCACTTTGCCATAGGAGCTTTAGTATGGTCGGCGCAGTCCCTGGTGTTCAGAAGACCGTACTAGGGGCTCTATAAGCACGCTGCATTGGTTATGGCATTATGCGGGAGAAATCCTTAAAGATTTTGTAACCTCTCGAACAGCTGACTAGCTCTTGCCATATCATGACAGTCAGTTTTCAGCTTTCTCTACTCAGGTGCTCGTCCGAAAGAACCGGGACACAATCGCAGTAGTTCTCCCAGTGCTACCTTAGCCGATATAGCGGAACGTAAGGTACCAAAACATGGGAGCCGGGCAAACCCAACTATTGACCCAAGACATGATTCGGAGCTGATGCATATAATGCGATAAGTTTGGGGTGCCAAGCTTCCATGAAGGTGTTCGGACTTTACTGTCGTGTTATGGGTAAAACAAAGCCGCTGGCATATTTGAAGGCATATCACTATGTGCGGATGCCACTTGAGAAAATTATTTCAACGAGAAATAACAGCAGGTAAACATCATATAAATCCACGTGTTGTATTTGAATAGTACGTCTATGCGTATGGGTACAAGTAATGTAAAAAGGAATTTGATTGCGGAACCTCTTTGAGACCGGGGAAGAGGCTGAGTCTTGGATCCGTACTATAACCCGGACAGTCAACTGCGAGAAATGTCTAAGATTCCCTTGCGTGTTTAATCTGCCTCCGTGTAGCCCGTCCTGCTCGGCGCAAAGGTGAACCTGCGAAGGAAATGTAAGAAATATTTTTGTGCCGGAGGGCGGTTGAGCCGCTGAATTCGGCCTGTCCTGGCCTTTGCCGTAGTGATTAGTTGAGCCCTGGACGGGCCGGGCTATCTTTCCATGAAGTAGTTCAGAGTTCCTTGACGGTGTCCGGAAGCCTGGACGTCAGCTCGAGGTTCAGCTGCAAGGTGCTGCTCGTTGTCTCTGCCGCTAAGGCAGTGGTGTATCTGTTGGTGCCGATAGAGGGTTCGGCCTTGCCATTGATCCTGATGACGCCGTGTGGACCGGGCATCTTGAGCTTACAATAGGCATAATGTGGCACCAAGTTGAATCGAGCGAATGCGGTTCGTCCGAGCAGTGTTTGATAACTATTGCGGAAAGGGACGATTTTGAAGGTTAACTCTTTGATACGGCAATTTTCTGGTGGTCCGAAGACTACCTCAAGGGTGTGGAGCCTGTACAGCTGGCTTCCACACCTGGTATAATGCCTCTGAAAGTGGCTTTAGTGGGTTTGATCACCGAATGGTCGATGCCCATCTTGTGCAATGTGTCTTGGTAAAGCAGATTGAGACTGCTACCGTCGTCCATAAGGACTCTAGTGAGGTGGAACCCGTCTATTATTGGGTCGAGGACTAGTGCGGCTGGATTGCCCTGATTGGCATTAACTGGACGATCCGTGTGGTTGAAGGTGACTGGCCCCAGCTTGTATTTTGGGATGGCTAGTTCCGCTGAGTCGCCATCCCTGAGGATGCATGTCCGGTCTGCATTGGTAATTTGGGTGGTATTTACCACATTCACTGATTGAATATGCGGGGGAGATTTCTTTTGCCCTCCTTTGTTCGATTGATGCGGGCTCTTCGTGCTATCGTTGCTTTGAGACCCCCTTCATTTTTGCCTTTTACCCGCCCATTTCGTTTGAAGACCAACATTGTCTGTTGGTATGGGTGGTTGGCGCTTACAGGGTGCCATGAATTTGGCATTAGCGATCGAGTATCACGGTCGAGCTAAACGGACCGGAGTTTACTTTTAGGTGGCCCTTACATTGACGGACTTTGAGCCTGAATCCGGCATTGAATGCCGTATTTTTGGCGTTTTCACCATATTTGCGGCGCTTGTGTTCGTTGCGTTGTGGTTTGCCGTTGTTATCCCTTGCTTCTGATATGCCGGGTTTGCTTGCCGTACTGGTACTACGAGCCAACCAGCTATCTTCGCCCGCACAAAAGCAGGTCATAAATGTCGTGAGGGCTGCCATGGATTGTGGCTTCTCTTGACCGAGGTGCCGGGAAAGCCATTCGTCGCGGATATTATGCTTAAATGCCGCTAGGGCCTCTGCATCCGGAAAGTCGACTATTTGGTTCTTCTTGGTTAGGAACCGGGTCCAAAATTTCCTGGCCGATTCCCCTGGCTGTTGAGTTATATGACTTAAGTCGTCAGCGTCCGGTGGCCGCGCATAAGTGCCCTGGAAATTGTCCAGGAATGCCTCTGCCAGGCTCTCCCAGCTTCCGATGGAGTTTTCCGGCAAGCTATTAAGCCAATGCCGAGCCGGCCCTTTGATTTTTAGCGGGAGATACTTGATGGCATGTAGGTCATCCCCGCGGGCCATGTGAATGTGGAGGAAGAAGTCCTCTATCCATACCGCATGAAGTGCAGTAGTACCATCATATGATTCAATGTTTACTGAGTTTGAACCCATACGGAATTCGTGTTCCATTACTTCATCGATGAAGCATAGGGGTGTCTTGGCGCCTACATGCTGGGCTATATCACGACGTAGTTCATATGAATCTTGTCTGCCGTGTTCGGCTCGGCCGGATTTACTTTTAGTGTATCTGGTGTGAGGTTCATCACGTGTTGGTGCACGCCCCCGTGATCTGTAGATCGATCTTGCATGTCTTGCATTGTTTTCCAATACACCTCGCCGGTCCTGCCTGTTGCCCGGCCCTTTGTATTTTTGTTTGATAGGTGGCGGGGTGCGGGCTGGACTTCGGGCTGAAACGCCTCACTTTCTCGGCCACGAGGTGGCCGATCAGGCGCATCATACACTGGTGATGTAGGTTTCAATGCTTCCTCCTCTAGTTGAGGTAGCAACCTGCTCTTTGGATAACTCTTGGTTGGGCGTTCGGGTAGGACTTCGGTCCATCTGTCTGCTAGCAAATCTTGATCAGCTCGAAGCTGTTGTTGCTTTTTCTTCAGGCTATTTGTTGTGGCTATAATCCGGCGCTTGACGCGCTCCTGCTCGACGGGATCCTCAGGCACGATAAATTCTTCGTCGCCGAGGCTCACTTCCTCTTCGGAGAGAGGCATGTAATTGTCATCCTCCGTTTCTCCATCTGCTACCTGTTCTAGAGGGCTGGCTTGTTCATCCTCCTGCTCTAAATCTGGTTGGAAAGGATTGTCCTCGTCTTCGGCACTATCTAGAGTGTTATTGTCTCTTGGGCCGGTATCATTGCTTTTGCTATGGCGGGACTTAGAGCGGCGCCACTGAGGTCGGTGCTTGGGTTGCTTCTTGGAGGGGTCATCCTCCATTGTCTTGTCGCCATTGCCTTATTTGGGGGTATCCACCATATATATATTGTATGATGAGGTGGCGATCCAGCGCCCTGTGGGCGGTGGTTCCTGTTTGTCTCCTACATCGTCGTCCATACCGTCGATGTCTTCGGAGTCGAAGTCGAGCATATCGGTTAAATCGTCGACTGTGGCTACTAAGTGGGTGGTGGGTGGGCAACGAATTTCTTCGTCGTCCGCATCCCATTCTAGCCGGACATAGTTCGGCCAAGGTTCTTCTGACAAGGAGAGAGACTTTAACGAATTTAGCACATCACCGACGGGTGAGTGCTGAAAGATATTCACGGAGGTAAACTCCATGATCGGCGCCCAATCGGGTTCGATAAGCGCGAGGCGGCGGCTCAGTGCAGGGCGGAGACGAATCCAAAGGTTTTGGCAACCACGGCTCGTAAGGGGTGAAATCAGTATCCGGCTCTATCGCCACTAAGAGTGCGTCCTCCATGGCGGGGTCTATCCACCCGTCCTCAGATGGCGCAATTTTCTCCAGATTGAAGGCCGGAGCAGTCGCCGGTGTGAACTCCCAAACACTATCCGACGGCAGAGCTAAATCATGCTCGTCGTGATTGTGCGGTGCACCGGGCATGGGCTCGAATCCGTCGAAGATCAAGTCTCCACGGATGTCGGCGGTGTAGTTCAAGTTTCCGAACCTGACCTGATGGCCAGTGGCGTGTTGGAAATATGCCCTAGAGGCAATAATAAAAAAGTTATTATTATATTTCCTTGTTCATGATAATTGTCTATTGTTCATGCTATAATTGTGTTGTCTGGAAATCGTAATACATGTGTGAATACATAGACCACGACATGTCCCTAGTGAGCCTCTAGATGACTAGCTCATTGATCAATAGATGGTTACGGTTTCCTAACTATGGACATAGGATGTCATTGATAACGGGATCACATCATTAGGATAATGATGTGATGGACAAGACCCAATCCTAAGCATAGCACAAGATCGTGTAGTTCGTCTGCTAAACCTTTTCTAATGTCAAGTATCCGTTCCTTAGACCATGAGATTGTGCAACTCCTGGATACCGTAAGGGTACTTTGGGTGTGCCAAATGTCACAACGTAACTTGGTGGCTATATAGGTACACTACTGCTATCCCCGAAAGTATCTGTTTGGTTGGCATGAATCGAGACTGGGATTTGTCACTCCGTATGACGGAGAGGTATCTCTGGGCCCACTCGGTAGGACATCATCATAATGAGCTCAATGTGATCAAGGAGTTGTTCACGGGATGATGTGTTACGGGAATGAGTAAACAGACTTCCCGTAACGAGATTGAACAAGGTATCGGTATACCGACGATCGAATCTCGGGCAAGTATCGTAACGATAGACAAAGGGAATTATATACGGGATTGATTGAATCCTCGACATCGTGGTTCATCCGATGAGATTATCGTGGAGCATGTGGGATCCAACATGGGTATCCAGATCCTATTGTTGGTTATTGACCGGAGAGTTCTCCCGGTCATGTCTACGTGTCTCCCGAACCCGTAGGGTCTACACACTTAAGGTTCGGTGACACTAGAGTTGTAGAGATATTAGTATCACGGTTAACGGAAGTTGTTGAGTCCCGGTGAGATCCCGGACATCACGAGGAGTTCGGAATGGTCCGGAGGTAAAGATTTATATATAGGAAGTCCATTTCGCCACCGGAGAGTTTGAAGTCAACGGTATTGTCTGGGACCACTGGAAGGGTCCTGGGTCCACCGGTGGGGCCACCTATCCGGAGGGCCCCATGGGCTGAAGTGGCGTGAAACCAGCCCCTGGTGGGTTGGTGCGCCCACCCAAGTGCCAAGGCGCCTAGGGTTGAAACCCGAGGGGCATCGCCCCTGTTGGAAACCCTAAGGGGCCGTTGCCCCCGAGGGCCGCCCCCACCCCCCTAGATGGGATCTCCAAGGGGCATCGCCCCTAGCCCCTATATATAGTGGAGGGGAGGGAGGGCAGCCGCACCCTAAGCCCCGGCGCCTCCCTCTCCCTCCCGTGACACCTCTTCCTCCACCGATAGCGCTTGGCGAAGCCCTGCTGGAATCCCGATGCTTCCACCACCACGCAGTCGTGCTGCTGGATCTCCATCAACTTCTCCTCCCCCATTTCTGGATCAAGAAGGAGGAGACGTCTCCGCTCCGTACGTGTGTTGAACGCGGAGGTGCCATCCGTTCGGTGATTTGGATCACGACGAGTACGACTCCATCAACCCTGTTCTCTTAAACGCTTCCGCTCGCGATCTACAAGGGTATGTAGATGCACTCCGCTCTCTCTTTCGTTCCTAGATGACTCCATAGATTGATCTTGGTGATGCGTAGAAAATTTTAAATTTCTGCTACGATCCCCAACAGTGGCATCATGAGCTAGGTCTATGCGTAGTTTCTATGCACGATTAGAACACAAGTTGTTGTGGGCGTCGAGTTTGTCAATTTACTTGCCGTTACTAGTCTTATCTTGATCCGGCGGCATCGTGGGATGAAGCGGCCCGGACCGACCTTACACGTACACTTACGTGAGACAGGTTCCACCAACTGACATGCACTAGTTGCATAAGGTGGCTAGCGGGTGTCTGTCTCTCCTACTTTAGTCGGATCAGATTCGATGAAAAGGGTCTTTATGAAGGGTAAATAGAAATTGGCATATCACGTTGTGGTTTTGGCGTAGGTAAGAAACGTTCTTGCTAAGTAACCTATAGCAGCCACGTAAAAATTTGCAACAACAATTAGAGGATGTCTAACTTGTTTTTGCAGCATATGTCGTGTGATGTTATATGGCCAAAAGGATGTGATGAATGATATATGTGATGTATGAGATTGATCATGTCCTTGTAATAGGAATCACGACTTGCATGTCGATGAGTATGACAACCGGCAGGAGCCATAGGAGTTGTCTTAATTTATTTATGACCTGCGTGTCAACATAAACGTCATGTAATTACTTTACTTTATTGCTAAACCGTTAGCCATAGTAGTAGAAGTAATAGTTGACGAGACAACTTCATGAAGACACGATGACAAGGATCATGATGATGGAGATCGTGGTGTCAACCCAGTGATGATGATGATCATGGCGCCCCGAAGATGGAGATCAAGACGAGCAAAATGATATTGGCCATACCATGTCACTATTTGATTGCATGTGATGTTTATCATGTTTTTACATCTTATTTGCTTAGAACGACGGTAGCATAAACAAGATGATCCCTCATTAAAATATCAAGAATTGTGTTCCCCCTAACTATGCACCGTTGCTAAGGTCCGTTGTTCCGAAGCACCACGTGATGATCGGGTGTGATAGGTTCTAACATTTGCATACAACGGGTGTAAGCCAGATTTACACAAGCAATACACTTAGGTTGACTTGACAAGCCTAGCATGTACAGACATGGCCTCGGAACACGGAAGACCGAAAGGTCGAACATGATTCATATAGAAGATACGATCAACATGAAGATGTTCACCGATGATGACTAGTCCGTCTCACGGGATGATCGGACACGGCCTAGTTGACTCGGATCATGTATCACTTAGATGACTAGAGGGATGTCTATCCGAGTGGGAGTTCATTAAATAATTTGATTAGATGAACTTAATTATCATGAACATAGTCTAAAACTATGCAATATGTCTTGTAGATCAAGTGGCCCACGCTAATGTTGCCCTCAACTTCAACGTGTAACCTGAGGATTATCCTCATAGCTGCCAAGAAAGCATATGTCCTTCATGCACCGCTAGGTGAAGCACCTGTTTTCCCAGCAACTCAAGACATTATGAACGCCTAACAGTCGCGTAGTGATGATTACTCCCTGGTCCAGTGCGGCATGCTTTACAGCTTAGAACTGGGGCTCCAAAAGCGTTTTGAGCAGCACGGAGCATATGAGATGTTCCAAGAGCTGAAAATGGTTTTCCAAGCTCATTCCCGGGTCGAGAGATATGAAGTCTCCGACAAGTTCTACAGTTATAAGATGGAGGAGAATAGTTCTGTCAGCGAGCACATACTCAAAATGTTTGGGTTGCACAACCGCTTATCTCAGCTGGGAGTTAATCTCCCGGATGATGCTGATCGATGTGATGAATCCTTCATCGCTCCCACGTAGCTACAAGAGCTTTGTGATGAACTTCAATATGCAGGGGATGGAAAAGACCATTCCTGAGGTATATTCAATGCTGAAATCAGCGGAGGTGGAGATCAAAAAGGAACATCAAGTGTTGATGGTGAATAAAACCACTAAGTTCAAGAAAGGCAAGGGTAAGAAGAACTTCAAGAAGGACGGCAAGGAAATTGCCGCGCCCGGTAAGCCAGTTGCCGGGAAGAAGCCAAAGCATGGACCCAAGCCTGAGCCTGAGTGCTTTTATTGCAACGGAAACGGTCACTGGAAGCGGAACTGCCCCAAGTACTTAGCGGATAAGAAGGCCGGCAATACCAAAGGTATATGTGATATACATGTAATTGATGTGTACCTAACCAGCGTTCATAGTAGCTCCTGGGTATTTGATACCGGTTCGATTGCTCATATTTGTAACTCAAAACAGGAGCTGCGGAATAAGCGGAGACTAGCGAAGGACGAGGTGACGACGCGCGTCGGGAATTGTTCCGAGATCGATGTGATCTCCGTCGGCACGCTACCTCTACATTTACCTACGGGATTAGTTTTAAACCTCAATAATTGTTATTTAGTACCAGCTTTGAGCATGAAAATTGTATCTGGATCTCGTTTAATGTGAGATGGCTATTCATTTAAACTGAGAATAATGGTTGTTCTATTTATATGAGAGACATGTTTTATGGTCATGCCCCGCTGGTCAATGGTTTATTCTTATTGAATATCGAACGTGATGTTACACATATTCATAGTGTGAATGACAAAGATGTAAGGTTGATAATGATAGTCCCACATACTTGTGGCACTGCCGCCTTGGTCACATTGGTGTCAAACGCATGAAGAAACCCCATGCAGATGGAATTTTGGAGTCTCTTGATTATGAATCATTTGACACGTGCGAACCATGCCTCATGGGAAAAATGACCAAGACTCCGTTCTCCGGAACAATGGAGCGAGCAACCAACTTATTGGAAATCATACATACTTATGTGTGCGGTCCAATGAGCGTTGAGTCTTGCGGTGGTTATCGTTATGTTCTCACCCTCACTGATGACTTAAGTAGATATGGGTATGTCTACTTAATGAAACACAAGTCTGAGACCTTTGAAAAGTTCAAGGAATTTCAGAGTGAGGTTGAGAATCAATGTGACAGGAAAATCAAGTTCTTACGATCAGATCATGGGGGAGAATATTTGAGTCACGAATTTGGCAGGCACTTAAGGAAATGTGGAACTGTTTCACAACTCACGCCGCCTGGAACACCTCAGCGGAATGGTGTGTACGAACGTCGTAATCGCAATCTATTGGATATGGTGTGACCTATGATGTCTCTTAACGATCTACCGCTATCATTTTGGGGTTATGCTATAGAGACTGCCGCATTCACTTTAAATAGGGCTCCGTCGAAATCCGTTGAGACGACACTGTATGAATTGTGGTTTGGGAAGAAACCTAAGTTGTCGTTTCTGAAAGTTTTTGGATGCGATGCTTATGTCAAGAAACTTCAACCTGAAAAGCTCGAACCCAAATCGGAAAAATGCGTCTTCATAGGATACCCTAAGGAAACTATTGGCTATACCTTCTACCTCATATCCGAAGCCAAGATCTTTGTTGCCAAGAATGAATCCTTTCTAGAGAAAGAGTTTCTCTCGAAAGAATTAAGTGGGAGGAATGTAGAACTTGATGAAGTATTGCCTCTTGAACCGGAGAGTAGCGCAGCTCAAGAAAATGTTTCTGTGGTGCCTGCACTGACTAGAGAGGAAGTTAATGATGATGATCAAGGAACTTCGGATCAAGTTACTACTGAACTTCGTAGGTCCACAAGGACACGTTCCGCACCAGGGTGGTACGGTAACCCTGTCCTGGAAATCATGTTGTTAGACAATGGTGAACCTTTGAACTATGAAGAGGCGATGGCGGGCCCGGATTCTGACAAATGGCTTGAAGCCATGAAATCCGAGATAGGATCCATGTATGAAAACGAAGTATGGACTTTAACTGACTTGCCCGATGATCGGCGAGCCATATAAAATAAATGGATCTTTAAGAAGAAGACAGACGCGGATGGTAATGTGACCATCTATAAGGCTCGGCTTGTCGCTAAGGGTTATCGACAAGTTCAAGGGGTTGACTACGACGAGACTTTCTCACCCGTAGTGAAGCTGAAGTCCGTCCGAATCATGTTAGCAATTGCCGCATTCTATGATTATGAGATATGGCAAATGGACGTCAAAACGACATTCCTTAATGGTTTCCTTAAGGAAGAATTGTATATCATGCAGCCAGAAGGTTTTGTCGATCCTAAGAATGCTGACAAGGTATGCAAGCTCCAACGCTCAATCTATGGGCTGGTGCAAGCATCTCGGAGTTGGAACATTCGCTTTGATGAGATGATCAAAGCGTTTGGGTTTACGCAGACTTATGGAGAAGCCTGTGTTTACAAGAAAGTGAGTGGGAGCTCTGTAGCATTTCTCATATTATATGTGGATGACATACTATTGATGGGAAATGATATAGAATTCTTGGAAAGCATAAAGGCCTACTTGAATAAGTGTTTTTCAATGAAGGACCTTGGAGAAGCTGCTTAGATATTAGGCATCAAGATATATAGAGATAGATCGAGACGCCTCATTGGTCTTTCACAAAGCACATACCTTGACAATATATTGAAGAAGTTCAATATGGATCAGTCCAAGAAGGGGTTCTTGCTTGTATTACAAGGCGTGAGATTGAGCACGGCTCAATGCCTGACCACGGCAGAAGATAGAGAAAAGATGAGTGTCATCCCCTATGCCTCAGCCATAGGGTCTATTATGTATGCCATGCTGTGTACCAGACCTAATGTAAACCTTGCCGTAAGTTTGGTGGGAAGGTACCAAAGTAATCCCGGCATGGAACACTGGATAGCGGTCAAGAATATCCTGAAGTACCTGAAAAGTACTAAGGATATGTTTCTCGTTTATGGAGGTGATGAAGAGCTCGTCGTAAAGGGTTACGTTGATGCTAGCTTCGACACAGATCTGGATGACTCCAAGTCACAAACCGGATACGTGTATATTTTGAATGGTGGGGCAGTCAGCTGGTGCAGTTGCAAGAAAAGCGTTGTGGCGGGATCTACATGTGAAGCAGAGTACATGGCAGCCTCGGAGGCAGCACATGAAGCAATCTGGATGAAGGAGTTCATTACCGACCTAGGAGTTATTCCCAATGTGTCGGTCCCGATGACTCTCTTCTGTGAACAACACTGGAGCTATTGCCCTTGCCAAGTAGCCCAGGTTTCACAAGAAGACCAGGCATATCAAGTGTCGCTTCAACTCCATTCGTGAAAATGTTCAAGATGGAGACATAGAGATTTGTAAAGTGCATACGGACCTGAATGTCGCAGATCCGTTGACTAAACATCTTCCACGTGCAAAGCATGATCAACACCAGAACTCTATGGGTGTTCGATTCATCACAATGTAACAAGGTTATTGACTCTAGTGCAAGTGGGAGACTGTTGGAAATATGCCCTAGAGGCAATAATAAAAAGGTTATTATTATATTTCCTTGTTCATGATAATTGTCTATTGTTCATGCTATAATTGTGTTATCCGGAAATCGTAATACATGTGTGAATAGATAGACCACAACATGTCCGTAGTGAGCCTCTAGTTGACTAGCTCGTTGATCAATAGATGGTTACGGTTTCCTAACCATGGACATAGGATGTCATTGATAACAGGATCACATCATTAGGATAATGATGTGATGGACAAGACCCAATCCTAAGCATAGCACAAGATCATGTAGTTCATCTGCTAAAGCTTTTCTAATGTCAAGTATCCTTTCCTTAGACCATGAGATTGTGCAACTCCCGGATACCGAAGGGTACTTTGTGTGTGCCAAACGTCACAACGTAACTGGGTGGCTATAAAGGTACACTACGGGTATCCCCGAAAGTATCTGTTGGGTTGGCACGAATCGAGACTGGGCTTTGTCACTCCGAATGACGGAGAGGTATCTCTGGGCCCACTCGATAGGGCATCATCATAATGAGCTCAATGTGATCAAGGAGTTGTTCATGGGATGATGTGTTACGGGAACGAGTAAAGAGACTTGCCGTAACGAGATTGAACAAGGTATCGGTATACCGATGATCGAATCTCGGGCAAGTATCATACCGATAGACAAAGGGAATTGTATACGGGATTGATTGAATCCTTGACATCATGGTTCATCCGATGAGATTATCGTGGAGCATGTGGGAGACAACATGGGTATCCAGATCCCGCTGTTGGTTATTGACCGGAGAGTTGTCTTGGTCATGTCTACGTGTCTCCTGAACCCGTAGGGTCTACACACTTAAGGTTCGGTGATGCTAGAGTGTAGAGATATTAGTATGCGGTTAACCGAAAGTTGTTCGGAGTCCTGGATGAGATCCCGGACGGCACGAGGAGTTCTGGAATGGTCCGGAGGTAAAGATTTATATATAGGAAGTCCAGTTTCGGCCACCGGGAGAGTTTCGGGGGTCACCGGTATTGTAACGGGACCACCGGAAGGGTCCCGGGGGTCCATCGGGTGGGGCCACCTATCCCGGAGGGCCCCATGGGCTGAAGTGGTGTGGGAACCAGCTCCTGGTGGGCTGGTGCGCCCCACCCAAGGGCCCAAGGTGCCTAGGGTTGGAAACTAGGGGGTCGTTGCCCCCCGAGGGGGCATGCGCCCCCCTGGTTGGAAACCCTAAGGGGGCCGTTGCCCCCCGAGGGGCCGCCGCCCCGGGGGCCGCCACCCCCCCCTAGATGGGATCTCCAAGGGTCCATGCACCACCCCTAGCCCCTATATATAGTGGAGGGGAGGGAGGGCATCCGCACCCTAAGCCCTGGCACCTCCCTCTCCCTCCCGTGACACCTCTTCCTCCTCCAGTAGCGCTCGGCGAAGCCCTGCTGGAATCCCGCTGCTTCCACCACCACGCCATCGTGCTGCTGGATCTCCATCAACTTCCCCTCCCCCATTGCTGGATCAAGAAGGAGGAGACGTCTCCGCTCCGTACGTGTGCTGAAAGCGGAGGTGCCGTCCGTTTGGCGCTAGGATCATCGGTGATTTGGTTCACGACGAGTACGACTCCATCAACCCCGTTCTCTTGAACGCTTCCGCTCGCGATCTACAAGGGTATGTAGATGCACTCCTCTCTCTCTCGTTGCTAGATCACTCCATAGATTGATCTTGGTGATGCGTAGAAAATTTTAAATTTCTGCTACGATCCCCAACAGGGCATAGCTCTCGATCTGCTCCATATGGCCAAGCGATTTGGCCCGCTGTGCGAAGCTGCCGAATACGAAGATATGTCCGGGGAGGAAAACCTCACCCTTGACCGCATCGTTACTGATGATCGAATGATCCGTCAAGCCTTATGGTGACAGCACAGTGGAACTCTCAATGAAAGCACCAATGTCGGTGTCAAAACCGGCGGATCTCGGGTAGGGGTCCCGAACTGTGCGTCTAAGGAGGATGGTAACAGGAGGCGGGGGACACGATGTTTACCCAGGTTCGGGCCCTCTCGATGGAGGTAATACCCTACTTCCTGCTTGATTAATCTTGATGATATGAGTATTACAAGAGTTGATCTACCACGAGATCGTAGAGTCTAAACCCTAAAAGCTAGCCTATGGTATGATTGTTGTCGTCCTACAGACTAAACCCTCCATTTATATAGACACCGGAGGGGGCTAGGGTTACACAGAGTCGGTTACAAGAGAGGAGATCTACATGTCCGTATTTCCAAGCTTGCCTTCCACGCCAAGGAGAGTCCCATCCGGACACGAGACAAAGTCTTCAATCTTGTATCTTCATAGTCCAACAGTCCGGCCAAAGGATATAGCCCTGCTGTCCGGAGACCCCCTAATCCAGGACTCCCTCAGGGAGGAAGTTTCTGGCATGTGCATAGAAGGTTAGACCCTCTTTCATTGTTACAAATCATTTGATAGATGTGATTCAGACACTGTCACGGTCCCAACCCATTCATACCACACCTTCAACTAAAAGCATCCTAAGACAGTGTCACAGTTTGTACCTAGTAGCTAAAAATGTTGCCATCTCATCATTGGTGCCGTTAGAAAATTATTTGGCACCGCTTCAGCAGTTTGTGCAGCCAACTTTGGTCCACTCATCCGAGCTGCCAAGCAGTAAAATACTAAATCTTTATGGCACGAAACAACTGGGCATCGAAGCAACTAGGTGCTCCGGAGTCCGGGTCCCTGATTTTTTTCCGTTGCATCGGCTCGCCAGTGCAGGGCACCGGTGCGAGATGTAGCAACAGTTGTCTTTACACCAGTTTGGCATACATAGTGGACGGCCTTAGTGCTATTAGCTCTATGTTACCAAATTTGTGCGTGTACACACCTGTTAGTATCAATTTGCTGCCATCTAAACACTATCGCTATGCTGTTGCAGTTATATTTACCTTCATCATAAAATGTTCAATTTGTTATTATAGTACATGAGTAAGAACTTGTAGCGTTGTTGTAGTTAATTATAGCTTCTGATGTTTCAGAATTTGGTTGTTGTCTCAGTAGCAATTAATTCATTTACACATTGATCTTTTTGAGAAGATATGTCATAATTAACATGTTTCTTCAGTTTTTCAAAATAAGTATTGGTGATTTTCTATATTGCTATAAACCCATTTCCCCTACAATTGCTACTGATCTAGTTTTAAATAGTATAGGATGAACGGAGGTGTTCTTACTTGGAGTGGGTTGATCAAGAGTGGCCACAGTCTTTGAAGACGTGCCTAGCAAAGCTCTGGAGCATGTATGAGGAAGAGAATAGGGGCCGGTTTAGAGAAAGTGTTGTCAACGGTGAATAATATTTGAAGATGCGGGATAAAAAGAGGAAGGTGGAGAATGAGCTCAGATTTTTTAAATCAGACCTTGCTAAGATGGTGTTGGCGAAGGAGGAGGCACATTCCCAGTTGGCCAGTGCAAAACAGGTTCTTACTGAACTGAAAGCAAAGGTGGATAAGACAAGCCAAGCTGATCTCGATTAGGGAAATGAATATATTGTTCTTATGAAGTTGAACTAGCTATATGTTGTACTGTTATGTTTTTAGGTAGCTATCGTATTGTGATGTTAAAATATATTTATGTGCCTGATATGAAACTGGAAAACAGTTGTTCGATATGAAATGTGAATTTGCGTAATACTGGAATTATTCATTGTAAACTAATAAAACTGCTAAATGGGTCATGGAACTTTGCAAACGGTTCTAGCAGTAAAAGCGCTTGTGATGGATAGCCCAATGCCACATAGTTTTATACATCAAACCGTGTGTGATGTAGTTGATAAAAGCAAACGGTTAACCAAGGCAGAGCGTGTGTGATAGTTACACCTATCACCCACAAGCCTATACATAAACCTGTGTGGGATGTACATACAAACGGAAACCTTTTCCCTGGATTGACTGTGTGGGATGTACATACGAATGGAAACATTTTCCCTGAATTCACTGTGTGGGATGTACATAAGAACGGAAACGTATTCCTTTGATTGACTGTGTGTGATATACATACGAACAGAAATGTTTTTTCTGCGATTCACCCTGTGGGATGTACATAAGAACGGAAACGATTGGGTTTTGATGCCTCACCCGATCGCACACGACTCATTTTCCCCAGCCTGTGTGCCAGGAGGGCCTATCCCCAACGGTTTCTGGGTCATGTGGGAAGGACCCTCCTGTCGGGGGAAATCGACACCTATGGAATCACTGGGATCCCTTCTACGGTTGGCGGGCGCGGGGTTGTGCAAAGAGCGGTCCGCAGAAGCACATGATCGCTTACCCGTGTTCGGGCCAAGATGTGTAATACCCTAGTCCTGCTTTGGTGGATGTATTTGAGTGTTCTTGTGTTCTTGAGCTAGCTACGGGGTGTGACTTGCTCAAAAGATCCAAAACCTTCTCATGGTCGCCTCGGGCCTCCTTTTATAGGAAAAAGGGGCTGCCACAGTGGCACACAGGAGGTGGAAAGGTGTATAGTAGTTTAGTCTATCCTCTGGCACCATCGGACAAATGCATTTAATGTGCTGCTGACGTGCCCCTCTTGCTTTATCGGGGACGGCAAGGAAGCACGTCCCAGCTGTCGCCACCTCGCCTGGCTTCGACACGCGTCTGAGCTGATGGGGCGTCATGGCGCCACGTTGGCTGGCTGCTGGGCTGGCGCGGTGGTGGAGCCTTCACGAAGATGTGCATACCACCACACAGGTGCTTGCTGGGTCGGTGTAGAGGCTTCTCATCGCCAGGCAGGTGCCTGCCCAGCTATTTGAGCTAGCAGTTGCATGGAGACGGGGGCAGCGTCTTGGAGAAGTGGGCCTGGCTGCGGCCCCGCTCATGCTCTCGGCAAGGGTCTTGCCGGGGCGTCGTGGTCGTCCCCAGCAAGGATCTTGCCGGGGGTCTTGTGGAGTTCCTCGGCTAGGATCCCGCCGAGGGTCGTCATCTTCTGGTCCTCATCTGATTTTGTTTATTTACGATCTTGACAAATATCTACATGCCACCACGGAGGTGCCTCCCGAGCCATGGTTCCAATGTAGTTGTTGGCGGCATTTGGAACTCTTGGGCTCAAGGGTGGCTTGCTCTGCTGGTGTTGGGAAAGTTGCCCCGGCAAGGCTCTTGCCGGGGCCGCGGAGGCCGCCCCGGCAAGCGCCTTGCCGGGGGAGTCCACCTCGCCCTCTTTCTCTTTGGTGTTTCTGGTCTTGGTGTTGCCTTAATCGTCTTGTGCTTCGGCTTCTCTCCGGCTTCCCTCATCTGCCCTGCTGAGTGTGGCCGCGAGCGCGGCTCTGACTGCCCGTGCACAAGTATAGGGGTCGAAAGGAGAGCCCCTACTTTTGTACACCGACAGGAGCCCCCGGGACTGGGCCACACATAAGCGCGACGCGTTGTTGGGATAGGCCCAGAACGGTGCACGGGCAGGTGGGGCGGATTATACCGCAGTAACTTTTTCGGCCGCTGCGCTTCCCCACGACCCACGTTCAACGCGCGACATGGAGGGTCATGTGTGACATGGGGGTCATGCGTGGGGTGGTTCCCGCACGCATGCGTCACATCGTGGTTAATGGGGAAAGAGGTGGCCCACGCCTTCCCCGTAAAAAGGAATAACCGCGGGCGCGCTGCTCATTTACCCCCTGCGCCTTCTCCAATCTTGGAAACGTCGTCCCCTTCTTCCTCCACCTTAAGCTCTTGCTCCCTCTCGCCGCCACTGCGCCTTTATCTTCCTCGACCGCTATGGCGCCCAAAACCAGCAGAGGCAAGGGGGTGGCCAAGGACACCGGGGAGAAGGAGCCGCCGGACAGCGAGTTGGCGGTGCGGCGGATGCAGCACGCCTACTTTCCGTCGACAGTCGACGCGGTCGAACTCCGGGACTACTTCAAGCACGTGTGAGGGTGCAAGACGGGGGGCATCCCGCCACGCGCATCATCCCCGCCGCCTTCGCGGAAGCCAGCCCGAATCGGTACCCATTTTTCGTCGATTACTTCTCCTACGGGCTCTGTCCCACTTTCTCCGATTTCTTCAACGATGTCATGCATACCTATGGCTTCCTTCTTCGGGATTTTACTCCAAATGCTGTGGCGTGCATGGCCCTTTTCGCTCATCTCTGTGAGGGCTTCGCCGGAGTGCATCCCGACACGGCGCTCTTCCGCCACTACTTCTTCCCTCGCATCCAAAAGGGGGGCGCCATTTCCGGTTGTGTCACCTGGATCCCAAGGACCCAGGAGAAAAAGACATATTCAGAAGGTGCCCAGAAGGAGAGGTGGGAGGAGTGGCGGGGCCGGTGGTGCTGGATTGTAGAGAAGGATCCGCAGGACTTTTTTCGGGTCCGCCACGCGCCACCGGTCGGCAGAAACAACTGGAGTGATGTCAAGGCCAATGACAAGAAGCTCATGGTTGCCACCACCAGGATCCTTCGTCTCACCGAGGCTGGGCTCACCCTTGAGATGATCGGGGCGGATTTCATCCGCCGCGGAATTGCTCCGCTGCACAACAAGGGAGGTCAGCTTGGCTCTTCACGAATGCGGCCGACATCATGAGGCTACGCCCTGGCCTCAACCTCAACTTCACAGTGATGGGGCACGCCCACTTCTGCCAACGGCTCTTCCAGCTCGACGTGAATAGCAATGGCAAGGTTTTGCGGTCCGGCAAGGCCACGAAGGCCGCTGCAAAGGACGGCAAGGTCGCCAAGGGGCCCTTATTTGGGTCGTCGGCGGGTGTGGTCCCGCTGAGCAACAACTCACGCCGAAACGACATCATCGCCATGATGCCGGAGTTCAATGCGCGACCTCGTCCCAAATTGGGCCGAGCCGCTGGCGGATCAGGTGCAGGAGTTATTTGACACCTTGGAGGAGAAGTACGTCCACATCGAACCGCGGCTCGTCCAGGGCACACCCAGGCGGAGCTGGACTACATGGCCGCCAGGGCGGCGGAGGCGGAGCTCGCCAAGGAGGCCAGTAGCACCGACGGCGTGGAGGACAAGGCCGCAGCGGCCGCGGAGGAAAAGGAGCTTGCCCAGTGGGCGGAGTCTGCTGGGGAGGCCAGCAGTGCCGGCACCGGGGCTCCTCTCATCGAGGATGTGGTCGACGAGTCGTAGGAGGAGGAGGTCGAGGCTGTCGATCCCCCAGCCACGGGGAGAGGGCGAGTCCTGCGGCGGGCCAGCTCTGGCGAGCCGGTCCGGCCCGGCAGGGCTGCGCAACCGCAGCAGACCCAGGAGGGGTCCGTGCGCTAGACAAGGGCCGCGATGGCAAGGAAGTTGGTGAAGGCCGCGGTGGCGAAGAAGAAAGCAACTACCTCTTCTTCGTCCAAGCGTGTTCGGACTCCACCTTCTTCCCCTCCACCGGCAGACGTCGGCGCAGAGGTCGTTTTCGACTTTGGGTCCCTTAGCCCGAGGAGGAAGAGGAAGGCAGCTGAAGAGGAGGTGGAGGATGAGTAAGTATCTTGTTTCTTTTAGTCATCTCCATCTCCTCAATCTGTGCCGCTTATCTTGATATGTTCTTCTTCTTCGCAGGGATGCAGAGACACTGGCCCAGAAGGTGAAGAGGGCCAGGGCTTCGGCGAGCGGCCAACCCCCGGCAGGTACTTCCAGCACACCGCTAGTGGTTTTGAGCAGCCCAGACAGCAGCCCCCCGCACAGCCCCCAGCGTAAGCTTATCACTCACCCCTCGTCGACGTGCGTTGGGGGTACGATCTCTTGGCGCTGATCTTGCTGTGGTTGCTGGAGGAGGACAGCAGCAGGAGGAGCCACTAAGGGCTACCCCCAACACGCCGCCCCCATCGACCATGCTGCCCCGAGGGGCGTCCCCGGCAAGGGCGCCAAGCACCGAGCCCATGCACACGGAGGAGGAGGAGGCAAACTCGGGCGCTGGTGGTTTCGCCTCGGCGCCAGATGTTGGTGGGGAGGGGGCCTCTTCTTCCCAGCCTGGCACGGGTAAGTCACTCGCCTTCCGTCCCTGCACTTTTTCTCTTTGAATCTTGGTCTTGGCTTCGTCTCATCCCCTCCTCGATATCCCGTGAAGGAAATATGCCCTAGAGGCAATAATAAAGTTATTATTTATTTCCTTATTTCATGATAAATGTTTATTATTCATGCTAGAATTGTATTAACCGGAAACATAATACATGTGTGAATACATAGACAAAACAGAGTGTCACTAGTATGCCTCTACTTGACTAGCTCGTTGATCAAAGATGGTTAAGTTTCCTAGCCATAGACATGAGTTGTCATTTGATAAACGGGATCACATCATTAGGAGAATGATGTGATTGACGTGACCCATTCTGTTAGCTTAGCACTTGATCATTTTAGTTTACTGCTATTGCTTTCTTCATGACTTATACATGTTCCTATAACTATGAGATTATGCAACTCCCGATTACCGAAGGAACACTTTGTGTGCTACCAAACGTCACAATGTAACTGGGTGATTATAAAGGTGCTCTACAGGTGTCTCCGTTGGTACCTGTTGAGTTGGCATAGATCGAGATTAGGATTTGTCACTCTGATTGTAGGAGAGGTATCTCTAGGCCCTCTCGCTAATGCACATCACTATAAGCCTTGCAAGCAATATGACTAATGAGTTAGTTGCGGGATGATGCATTACGGAACGAGTAAAGAGACTCTCCGTTAACGAGATTGAGCTAGGTACTGAGATACCGATGATCGAATCTCGGGCAAGTAACATACCGATGACAAAGGGAACAACGTATGTTCTTATGCGGTTTGAACGATGAAGATCTTCGTAGAATATGTAGGAACCAATATGGGCATCCAGGTTCCGCTATTGGTTATTGGCCGGAGATGAGTGTCGGTCATGTCTACATAGTTTTGGAACCCGTAAGGTTCGCACGCTTAACATTCTGTGACGATTTGTATTATGAGTTTATGTGTTTTGATGTACCGAAGGTAGTTCGGAGTCCTGGATGATATCTTGGACATGACGAGGAGTCTCGAAATGGTCGAGAAATAAAGATCGATATATTGGACGACTATATTCAAACATCGGAAAGGTTCCGAGTGATTCGGGTATTTTTCGGAAAACCGGAGAGTTACGGGAATTCGTATTGGGCCTTAATGGGCCATACGGGAAAGGAGAGAAAGGCCTCAAAGGGTGGCCACACCCCTCCCCATGGACTGGTCCGAATTGGACTAGGGAGGGGGGTGCCCCCTTCGTTCCTTCTCCTTCTCCCTTCCCTTTTTCCTATTCCATGTGGGAGGTGGAATCCTACTAGGACTAGGGAGTCCTAGTAGGACACCAGACTTGGGCGCGCCCTATGAGGGCCGGCCTCCTCCTCACTCCATCCTTTATATACATGGCTAGGGGGTGCCCCATAGACACAGAAGTTGATCATTGATCTCTCTTAGCCATGTGCGGTGCCTCCCTCCATCATAATCCACCTTGGTCATATTGTAGTGGTGCTTAGGCAAAGCCCTGCATCGGTAACTTCATCAACACCGTTACCACGCCGTCGTGCTGACGGAACTCTCTCGCGAAGCTCTACTAGATCATGAGTTCATGGGACGTCACCGAGCTGAACGTGTGCACTCCGCGGAGGTGCCGTAACTTCGGTGTTGGGGATCGGTCGATCATGAAGACGTACGACTACATCAACCGCGTTGTCATAATGCTTCCGCTTACGGTCTACGAGGGTACGTAGACAACACTCTCCCCTTGTTGCTATGCATCACCATGATCTTGCATGTGCGTAGGAAATTTTTTGAAATTACTACGTTCCCCAACATCCAGGCCCTCCCTCGGAGGACCGGGAGAACATAGACACCGTCATCGAGGATGTCGCCAAGGATGCTGCGGCGGAGGCCGAGAAGATTGCCACCAAGGAGGCCGACAAGGATGCTGCTAGGGACGCCGCCAAGGGGTCTGCCTGGGAGCCTGGCAAAGCTGCTGCCGAGGAGGCCGGCAAGGGGCCTGCCGGGGAGGCCGGCAAGGCCGCTGCCGAGGAGGCCGGCAAGGCCGCTGCCGAGGAGGAGGTGGTTGATGACCAACCTTCCTCCTCCGATGCCTCTGGCTCGGGCAGGTACCTGAGGGTGAGTGACGACCTGTTCGTCCACCTCCCAGGGACGGCGAGCACCAGGGCCCCCGTCGAGGGGGAGATGTTTGATGACGAAGTGCTCGACGCCGCCGGGCTTGAGTTTGTTGACGATCCCAGCACCGGTGGCGGCGGTTCCCAGGAAGAGCGGCTCCTCTAGGCCATGTGCGCCAACTTCCAGAAGCTCTGGGTGCTCCACCGCACTCGCCTGGACAAGGCCATGTCCAGGATGGTGGTGGTGGACAAGGCGGAGGCGGACCTCGAGGGGCGTGTTGCCGAGGCGCAGGCTTGGTTCCGCCAGGCCCACAAGGACCTGAAGGCCGCCAAGGAAGCGCTGGTCGCGCGTCAGTTGGAGCTTGTCATGAAGCAGGCCGACATCGAGAAGGCCCAAGAACTGGCGGAGTAGCAGGCCGCCCAGGACGAGGCGGCTCGGCACCAGCAGCAGGCCGCGCTAAACTCCCAAGAGGAGGACCTTGCCGCGTGTGAGGAGAAGCTCGCCGCAATGCTCCACGGCAAGGACGGGGAGGTGGAGAAGCTCGTTGTGCAGCAGACCCAGGAGCTGGAGCAGAGGCACAA
The DNA here is from genome assembly GCA_021605205.1 of Aegilops longissima. NCBI lineage: Eukaryota > Viridiplantae > Streptophyta > Magnoliopsida > Poales > Poaceae > Aegilops > Aegilops longissima. Next base: position 571,124,660 of record CM038676.1, on the reverse strand, counting down.
GGAGGCACTCAATGCCCAGGATCTGGTTCACACTGGCAGGCTGAAGGAGCTGGAGTTGGAGCGGGATGGCTGAAGGATCAGGCCCTGAAGCTAGCCAAGGAGAAGGACACGCTCAACGGTGCCCTGGTGGAGGCCCACGGCGCAGTCCTCGCAAGGCTGAGCAGCTCTCCAAGGCCAACGACTCCATCAAAGACCTGAAGCTGAAGCTGGAGGGTCTTCAGAAGACGCTTTCAGAGGCCAAGGCCCAGGAGGAGACCCTGGCCAAGGATCTGGAGGTCGAGAAGCAGCAGCGGAAGAATGAAGCCACCAACCACAAGGATTTTTTGGAGGGCGAGACCCGCTGGATCGGCCGCCTCGAAGATGCCGCTGGCAGGATCACCATGCAGCTGGCCACCATGGGGATGCCAAATGTGAGGTACACCCGGAGCGCAACATGAGCCCCAACGCCAGGCTGACCCTATTCTTCGAGGGTGTTCTTGGAGCCCTGGAGCATCTTCACTCAACCGGGCGGCCTCTCTGGCCGATGAGGCCCGGAGGCTTTGCCGGGGTGCCATGACCAAGGTCCTCACCAAGGTGGCACACTAGAATCCCAACCTCGACTTCGACGCCGCGCTGGAGAGCTTGTCGGAGGATGCGGACCTCGCGGTGGTCAAGGAGCGTATCGAGCCCATCATCAGCCGCATCGACGGAATTCAGAGGATAGAGGGCTAGCGCTGGGACTAGGCACCTAGTTTCTCACCGCCGCTGCAGGTTCATGACCAAGACCATTTTTATCTTTAGTTAGAACCGCAGCAACAATTGATGTAATATAACTCTGCAACACTTTTGACAGTATGCATGCTATTTCCCTGTTTGATCCCCCTTTGTATGTCCACCCTAGGTTAACCGGGTAGGCTTGCCGGCGCATAAACCCAGGCCGCGGCGTCTTGAGGACGGATCCCCAGTGGCCTGCCGTGTGTGCTTGCTGCCAGGCGAGCCACCTTACCACTCTCAACGCGGCCGCTCGAACTATCGAGCTTGATTCGAGTCAGAATCGAGAGCATTGCCAATCGCGGAAGGCTACCATGCCGTTCTCGACGCGGCCGCTTGGGTTGTTGAGCGGACTCGAAATAGAGCAAGGGCGTTGCCAATAGCGAAAGGGCCCCTTCGTGTGCAGGTTTTCCATACATAGGGTAGGACTTTCGAGGACAATAACCTTATATATAAGAAGAAATGGTTTAAAGTTTCGCACGACTTAGCTTTCCTGTCGTTGCACGGGCGTCCACCGCATCTGCAGATGGTGTCGTCAAGCTTGGTCATCTTCTTACTTGGAATGACGGCCATGATGAAGCCGCTCCTCCGACCAGACCAGATTTCCACAATTGCGGCCCCCTACATGGTGCGCAAAAGATGTCAGGGGAAATCGACACCTATGGAATCACTGGGATCCCTTCTACGGTTGGCGAGCGCGGGGTTGTGCAAAGAGTGGGTCTGGCAGGAAGCACAAAGATCGTTTACCCAGGTTTGGGCCACGAAGATGCGTAATACCCTAGTCCTGCTTTGGTGGATGTATTTGAGTGTTCTTGTGTTCTTGAGCTAGCTACGGGGTGTGACTTGCTCAAAATATCTGAATCCTTCTCCTGGTCGCCTCGGGCCTCCTTTTATAGGAAAAAGGGGCAGCCACAGTGGCACACAGAGGTGGAAAGGTGTACAGTAGATGAGCCTATCCTCTGGCACCGTCGGACAAACGCATTTTATGCGCTGCCGACGTGCCCCTCTTGCATTATCGGAGACGGCAAGGAAGCACGTCCCAGCTGTTGCCGCCTCGCCTGGCTTCGACACGCGTCCGAGCTGACGGGGCATCGTGGCGCCACGTTGGCTGGCTGCTGGGCTGGCACGGTGGTGGAGCCTTCACGGAGATCTGCATGTCACCACGCAGGTGCTTGCTGGGTCGGTGTAGAGGCTGCTCGTCGCCACACAGGTGTCTACCCAGCTGTTTGAGCTAGCTGCTGCATGGGGACGAAGGCGGCGTCTTGGCAGACGTGGGCCCGGCTGCGGCCCCGCTAGTGCTCTCGGCAAGGGTCTTGCCGGGGTGTCGTGGTCGTCCCCGGCAAGGATCTTGCCGGGGGTCTTCTGGATTTCCTCGGCTAGGATCCCGCCGAGGGTTGTCGTCTTCCGGTCCTCATCTGATCTCGTGTACTTACGATCTTGACAAAGATCTGCATGCCACCACGGAGGTGCCTCCCGAGCCTTGGTTCTAATGTAGTTGTTGGCGGCGTTTGGAACTCTTGGGCTCAAGGGTGGCTCCCTCTGCTGGTGTTGGGAAAGTTGCCCCGGCAAGGCTCTTGCCGGGGCCGCGGAGGCCGCCCCGGCAAGGGCCTTGCCGGGGGAGTCCACCTCGCCCTCTTGCTCTTTGGTGTTTCTGGTCTTGGTGTTGCCTTGATCGTCTTGTGCTTCGGCTTCCCTCCTTTACCCTGCTGAGTGTGGCCGCGGGCGCGGCTCTGACTGCCCGTGCACAAGTAAAGGGGTCAAAAGGAGAGCCCTACTTTTGTACACTGACACCTCCTATCACCCACACTCACTTGGCGACGGTTCCAAATGTCGTCGCGGAAAGGGGTTAAAACCCATGTCTGTAGCACCTCGATGGACGAGTAAAATAACATGCCCATCTAAATTTTCTACCAGGAGATCTTTAACCATAGCAACACTAAGTTCTACTTTGATTTGTTCAGCAGGCTTAGGTGCTCTTATATAACTCCTATTGACCACAGTTGAAACTTTAGCATGTTCCTTTATCCTAACAGGGAAATGTGGTTTTTCAATATAAGCAGTAGGAACAACTGGATCAACATTGTAAATAATAGTTTCATCTTTAGCTAGTACCGGTTCTTTAATTTCTTCTTTAATAGGTGGGTGATATTTAAACCACTTATCCTTAGGAAGATAAACATGAGTAGCAAATGATTCACAAAAGGAGGCTAATATCTCAGAGTCAAGTCCATATTTAGTGCTAAACTTTTGAAAAGCATCGGTATTCATGAAAGATTTAACACAATCATACTTAAGCTTAATACCTAACTCTTTACCTCCGTCGAGTTCCAAATCTTCAGAGTTGTGTTTAATTCTTTCTAAAAAGATCCCACCTGAATTCAATAGTCTTCTTCATAAAGGAACCATTACAAGAATTATCAAGCATGGATTGATCATCACTAGAAAGCCGAGCATAAAAATTTTGAATGATAATTTCTCTTGAGAGCTCATGATTGGGGCATGAATATAACATTGACTTAAGCCTCCCCCAAGCTAGTGCGATACTTTCTCCTTCACGGGGCCAAAAATTAAATATATAATTCCGATCATGATGAACTAGATGCATAGGATATTTTTTTGGTGAAATTCCAATTTTAATGATTCCAAGTCCAAGATCCAATATCATCGCATAGCAAATGATTTTCCATTCAAAGATAAAGGGAAAACCTTCTTATTAACCTCATCTCCGGGCAAACCTGCAAGCTTAAATAATCCACATATTTCCTCCAATTATATCAAATGCATATCAGGATGTTCAGTTCCCTCTCCTGCATAAGGATTAGCTAGCAGTTGTTCTATCATACCCGAAGGAATTTCATAACCAATATTTTCAGTAGGTGTAGTAGGTTGAGGGGTAACTAATTGTGGTTCCAGTCGAGGTGAAGATACTCTGAACAAACCCCTCAAAGGATTGTTATCCATAGTAACAAGTGACAATAAATTTCAGCACGTAGTAATAATTTTTCCTTACCGATTTCCACTTGCCAAGAGCGCTTCACTCCCTAGCAACGGCGCCAGAAAAGAGCCTTGATGACCCACAAGTATAGGGGATCAATCGTAGTCCTTTCGGTAAGTAAGAGTGTCGAACCCAATGAGGAGCAGAAGGAAATGACAAGTAGTTTCAGCAAGGTATTCTCTGCAAGCACTGAAATTATAAGTAACGAGTAGTTTGATAGCAAGATAATTTGTAATGATATGTGACCTGATATGGCCATCATCATCTCGTGCTTTTGATCTCCATCTCCAAAGCATCGTCATGATCTCCATCATCACTGGCTCGACACCTTGATCCCCATCGTTGTGTCATGGTCGTCTCGCCAACTATTGCTAATGCATTAGCGATTAAGTAAAGCAATTACATGGCGTTCGCATTTCATACAATAAAGAGACAACCATAAGGCTCCTGCTGGTTGCTTGATATCTTACAAAACATGATCATCTCATACAATAACATGTATCACATCATGTCTTGACCATATCACCGAAGGAAATATACCCTAGAGGCAATTATAAAGTTGTTATTTTATATTTCCTTATATCATGATAAATGTTTATTATTCATTCTAGAATTGTATTAACAGAAAACTTGATACATGTGTGGATACATAGACAAAACACCGTGTCCCTAGTAAGCCTCTACTAGACTAGCTCGTTAACCAAAGATGGCTAAGTTTCCTAACCATAGACATGTGTTGTCATTTGATGAACGGGATCACATCATTAGGAGAATGAAGTGATGGACAAGACCCATCCATTAGCTTAGCATATTGATCATTCAGTTTTATTTCTATTGCTTTCTTCATGTCAAATACATATTCCTTTGACTATGATATTATGCAACTCTCGGATACCGGAGGAATGCCTTGTGTGCTATCAAACATCACAACGTAACTAGGTGATTATAAAGATGCTCTACAGGTATCTCCGAAGGTGTTTGTTGGGTTAGCATATATAGAGATTAGGATTTGTCACTCCGAGTATCGGAGAGGTATCTCTGGGCCCTCTTGCTAATACACATCATAAGAAGCCTTGCAAGCAAATTGACTAATGAGTTAGTTGCAGGATGATGAATTACGGAATGAGTAAAGAGACTTGCCGGTAACGAGATTGAACTAGGTATGAAGATACCAACGATCGAATCTCGGGCAAGTAACATACCGATGGACAAAGGGAATAATGTATGCTGTCATTACGGTTCGACCGATAAAGATCTTCGTAGAATATGTAGGAGCCAATATGAGCATCCAGGTTCCGCTATTGGTTATTAACCGGAGAGGTGTCTCGGTCATGTCTACATAGTTCTCGAACCCGTACGATTCACACGCTTAATGTTCGATGACGATTTAGTATTATATGACTTATGTGATTTGGTGACTGAATGTTGTTTGGAGTCTCGAATGAGGTCACGGACATGACAAGGTGTATCGAAATGGTCGAGAGGTAAATATTAATATATAGGACGATGGTATTCGGACACCGGAAGTGTTCCGGAGGGTATCGGGTACTTATCGGGTCACCGGAAGGTGTTTGGGGTACCCCGGCAATCCTATGGGCCATATGGGCCTTGTGAAGGAACACACCAGCCCACAAGGGGATGGTGCGCCCTATAAGGCCATAGGAGGAGGAGAAGGAAAGGGGGGAAGGGAAAGGAAAGTGTGGATTAGGATTCCCACTTCCTTCCCTCACCCCTCCTCTTTCCTTCCCCTTCATGCATATAAGGAAAGGGGGGAGGCCGAATTGGGGAGGACCCCAAGTAGGTTTCCTCCTACTTGGGGTGCCCCTTGGCTGCCTCTCCTCCCCTCCAATCTGTATATATGTGGGGAGGGCACCGCTAGAATACACAACATCTATTCCTAGCCGTGTGCGGCGCCCCCCTCCACAGTTAACACCCCCGGTCATATTCTCGCGGTGCTTAGGCGAAGCCCTGCGCAGATCACTTCACCATCACCGTCACCACGCCTCGTGTTGACGGAACTCATCAACTTCCTCGACACCTTGCTGGATCAACAAGGCGAGGGACGTCACCGCGCTCAACGTGTGCAGAACTTGGAGGTCCTGTACGTTCAGTACTTGATCGGTCGGAGCTTGAAGAAGTTCGACTACATCAACCGCGTTGTCAAACACTTCTGCTTTCAGTATACGAGGGTACGTAGACATACTCTCCCCCTCTCATTGCTATGCATATCATAGATAGATCTTGCGTGAGCATAGGAATTTTTTTGAAATTGCATGCTACGTTTCCCTAAAGAAGCATCTGAGCCAGGTCTATGCGTAGATAATATGCATGAGCAGAACACAAAGAGTTGTGGGCGGTGATCGTCATACTGCTTACCACCAATGTCTTATTTTGATTCATCGGTATTGTTGGATGAAGCGGCCCGGACCAACCCTACATGATCACGTTCATGAGACCGGTTCCACCGACAGACATGCAACTAGTTTTGCATAAAGGTGGCTGGCGGGTGTCTGTTTCTCCTACTTTAGTTGAATCGAATTTGACTGCGGCCGGTCCTTGTTGAAGGTTAAGACAGCAAACTTGATAAATCACCGTTATGGTTTTGATGTGTAAGTAAGAAGGTTCTTGCTAGAAGCCCGTAGCAGTCACGTAAAACTTGCAACAACAAAGTAGAGGGCATCTAACTTGTTTTTGCAGGGCATGTTGTGATGTGATATGGTCAAGACATGATGTGATATACGTTGTTGTATGAGACGATCATGTTTTGTAGAATTTATCAGCAACCGGCAGGAGCCTTATGGTTGTCTCTTTATTGTATGAAATGCAAACGCCATGTGATTGCTTTACTTTATCACTATGCATTAGCGATAGTTGTAGAAGCAACAGTTGGCGAGATGACCACGGCACTACGATGGAGATCAAGGTGTCGAGCCGGTGACAATGGAGATCATGAAGATGCTCTGGAGATGGAGATCAAAAGCATAAGATGATGATGGCCATATCATGTCACATATTTTGATTGCATGTGATGTTTATCTTTTATGCATCTTATTTTGCTTAGTACGGCGGTAGCATTATAAGATGATCCCTTAACTAAAATTTCAAGGTATAAGTGTTCTCCTTGAGTATGCACCGTTGCGACAGTTCGTCGTGTTGAGACACCACCTAATGATCAGGTGTGATAGACTCTACGTTCAAATACAATGGGTGCAAGACAGTTTATTTGCACATACAGAATACTTGGGTTAAACTTGACGAGCCTGGCATGTACAGACATGGCCTCGGAACACTGGAGACCAAAAGGTCGAATGTGAATCATATAGTAGACATGATCAACATAGAGATGTTCACCATTGATGACTACTCCATCACACATGATGATCAGACATGGTTTAGTTGATTTGGATCACGTATCATTTAGATGACTTGAGGGATGTCTATCTAAGTGGGATTTCCTAAGTAATTTGATTAATTGAACATTAATTTATCATGAACTTAGTCCTGATAGTATTTGCAAATTATGTTGTAGATCAATAGCTAGCATTATAGCTCCCCTATGTTTTTGATATGTTCCTAGAGAAAAACTAAGTTGAAAGATGATACTAGCAATGATGCGGACTGGGTCCGTGATCTGAGGATTATCCTCATTGCAGCACAACAGAATTATGTCCTTGATGCACCGCTAGGTGACAGACCTGTTGCAGGAGCAGATGCAGACGTTATGAACATTTGGCAAGCTCGATATGATGACTACTTAATAGTTTAGTGTGCCATGCTTTACAGCTTAGAACCGGGACTTCAAAAACGTTTTGAATGCCATGGAGCATATGAGATGTTCCACGAGCTGAAATTGGTATTTCAGACTAATGCCCGTGTCGAGAGGTATGAGACCTCTGACAAGTACTTTGCCTACAAGATGGAGGAGAATAGCTCAGCCAGTGAGCATGTGCTCAGAATGTCTGGGTGCTACAATCGCTTGAATCAAGTTGGAGTTAATCTTCCAGATAAGATCGTGATTGATAGACTTCTCTAGTCACTATCACCAAGCAACTAGAACTTCGTGATGAACTATAATATGCAAGGGATGAAGAAAATGATTCCCGAGCTCTTCGCGATGCTGAAATCAACGAAGGTAGAAATCAAGAAAGAGCATCAAGTGTTGATGGTTAACAAGACCACTAGTTTCAAGAAACAGGGCAAGGTAAATAAATGGAACTTCAAGAAGGATGGTAAACAAGTTGCCACTCCCATGAAGAAGCCCAAAGCTGGTCCTAAGCCAGAAACAAATTGCTTCTACTGCAAACGAGATGGTCACTGGAAGCGGAACTACCCCAAATACTTGGCGGATAAGAAGGACGACAAAGTGAACAAAGGTATATATGATATGCATGTTATTGATGTGTAATTTACTAGTGTTCATAGCAACCCCTGGGTATTATATACCGGTTCAGTGTGACACCCCAAAAAATTTAACCTTGTTTTGTTAATTAAAAATTTTGCCAGGAGCTTAAAATTTTATTTTCTGGATTTCCTTTGGATTTCAGGACCTTTCTGTTCTTTATTTTTATGGAGTTTTTACCCCAAGTGAAAACTTGCCATTTATTTGATTGGACTTATTTACCCTCTCAAGAAAAACACCTCTATTATCAGTGGATGTATTTGCATAAAATTTTGCTCTCTGAGCTTTATTCCTTAAAGTGATTTTTTTCATTAGTTTGAAGCCCTATTTGAACTACAACCATTTGATAAATTTATCCAAAATTCCAACCAAAATTTGGAGATTGTCAGGACCCCGATTCCAAGTCACATCGATCTAGCCGGTAACACCTCATATCACTTTGCGGCCTCACACACGTTATTCCCACGGGTGTCGCCTTACCATGGCCCGGGACTGTTTGCGCCTTTTGGCTCACGTATATGATAGTGTCGCTAGCATCCATATGACAGAGAACCCGGGCCGACATGACTAGTCGTGAACCCAAAGTGGCACTAACTTATAGGGAAAGCCATACATGAATCAACATCGAGCATGTCGGTCGCCAGCGTCTTGGTCTGGATGTAGCACTGGGCTAACAGGACTCAGGAACCTGGGCTGTAGCAGGCTAGGCAGGACTCGGATGTCACCGCGTGACATTTCCCCAAAGGGATGATACAGAACGCAAGTGAATCACATGCCGCCAGTCAAGTGTTCTGAGCAGTAGTCTGGGCTAGCAGGACTCCGGTGAACTGGGCTGTAGCGGACTACTATGGCTCTTGGAAGCACAAGACTACATTTCCCCATAAGAGAGGCTACCAAGGATAAACAACTAGGTTGTCGGATCCCACACATACCAAGCATTTCAATCATACACACAATATGCTCGATATGTGTAAATACAACATGGCATCACAACATAACTCTACGACTCAAGCATTTATTCATTAGGCTCCGAGGAGCGAGATATTACAAACATGGGTCTCATGACCCAACATTTAGAGCATACAAATCAAAGCACATGCGGAAGCTTAACATGTCTGAGTACAGACATCTACAAATGAAAAAGGCTTAGAAGCCTGACTATCTACCAGATCCTACCGAGGGCACAAGATCGTAGCTGAGCTATCAAGCTAAACGTCGAAGTCCAAGAGGAACTACTAGCGAGACTGACGTCTCTCTGCAAAACATAAAATAGGCAAACGTGAGTACAAATGTACCCAGCAAGACTTACATCAGAACTAACTACATATGCATCGGTATCAACAAAGGTGGTGGTGGAGTTTAACAGCAGCAAGCCAGCTTTGACTCGGTGGGTATCCTGAACTACGACTGCAAGTAACTCTTTTGAGGTGGCGCACACGAGTCCACATATTCACCATATCAATACACCACTAAGGATCCGCTCCCGTCTCCCTACGAGAACGCCATCCATAGCACTCACGCTTATCTTGTGCATTTTAGAGTATCCACTTTCACTTGTCTATGAACTGTTATAGGCAACCCAGAAGTCCTTTACCGCGGACACGGCTATTCGAATAGATGATGATAACCCTGCAGGGGTGTACTTCTTCACACACGCTCTCACCACTTATCGCCGTTTACACGACATGTACTCGGCAACCTTCAAGCGGAAGCCCAGCGAGGGTGTCGGCCACGACCTACCTAAACACTCAAGTCTCTAGTCCAGGTTATCGCCTATTCAGGTTCCATCCGCAGGAGTCCGCCAAGGTTTCCACATCTGCCCCGAACGATGTGTACAGGGTTCCGCGACACCAAGCGGGCGCCCGGCATACCGACCACGTGCTGCCGCAGCACAGCCCACCCTCGGTCAGCACGCCCACGGCCTCCAACATACTACAAACGCCAGAAACTACTTGCAACTCCTGGACAGAGGAAAAGGGTGGTTAAGAAGTCGAGAGGGGCACTTAAGCATTCCAATGCATGGTAGTAACTAGTCATGGATCACAAACATAGAACTCAGTTCCTGAGGACGGCTTCAATGAGACAACCCACCATGCACTCCTACATGGCCTCTCACCGATACCTTTACCAAATCGTGTTCACACACTTAGCTCTCAACAGTAGGACATGTTCACACACCTATGATTCATCCCCGATGAATCAGACCTGAGTCAACTCTAAGCAGTAGTAGGCATGACAAACAAGCATGAATGAGTAGGCACATTAGGGCTCAAACAACTCCTACTCATGCTAGTGGGTTTCATCTATTTACTGTGGCAATGACAGGTCATGCAGAGGATAAAGGGGTTCAGCTACCGCAGCAAACAACAGATGAATCATTGTTGTCCTAATGCAGTAAAAGAGAGCAGGAGCGAGAGAGTGGGATTGTATCGGAATGAACAAGGGGGTTTTGCTTGCCTGGCACTTCTGAAGATAATATAGATCTTCATCGGTGTCATCGAACTCATCGTTGGAACCACGTCTATCGAGAGGGAACAACCATCGGCAACAGAGAAGGAGAACACAATCAATGCAATGCACAATATGATGCATGATCATGACATGGCAATATGTTGTGGTTTGGGCTAATGCAACTAGCAGCAGATTAAATGGAGTTGGTTTGAATCAAAGATTCAAATTCAAACTCCATATATGACATTTCAAATGCCATTAATTCAAATTGTCTTATGCAGTAGCTTTAGGTCGCTCAAACATGCATGAAGATGCCATAAACAGATTCTTTGGATTTTCTGATAATTTTTCATATATAAATTGTTTCATTTGGAGTTACGGTTGAGTTTCTATGAATTTTAGAAGTTTATATCATTTTCTGGAATTTCCTGAAAAATAATAAATCCAGAAAATGTATTACTGCGTCAGCATTAGGTCATGCCGACCTCAGCAGGTCAACAGGCGCCGTCCGGGTCAAACCAGACCGGTGGGCCCTCTGGTCAGTGACTCAGGGTCTAAAAGAGTTAGTTTTAACACTAATTAAAATTAGCAAGACACGGGGCCCACATGTCAGTGTCACTAACTAACCCTAATTAGCTAATCCAACGGTGCCACGTCAGCGGGTTAGTTAAGTTTAGTTTAAAACCTTAACCAAAAATTACAAGGGCCGGGGCCCACTTGTTAGTGACCCTGGGGGTAATTTGATTAGTCCCTAACCGGTGATTAGCCGGAGTTAAGGCCGCCGGCGAGGCCAGTCGCGGCGGAGGTCGTCGGAAGTCCTCCTCCGGCGACCATTCAGGCGGCGGAGGGTCTCTACGCGAAGCGCACGCTCGCGCGCTTCCAACACAGCAAGCGGCGGTGGCTGGGGTGCACGAAAGCGACACCGACGGCGGGAGGCGCGGTGGCCGGAGTTCGGCCATCGAGGGCTTGGGCACTACGTGGCACGACAGGAGCAATAGGTGAGGGTTTTGGGGTCCTGGCGTGGCGCTGAGCACGGTGGTGTGCTCGGTCGCGGCCGTAGGTGACAGTGGCCACGGCGGCGACATGAACGGCGGCGATGAGCTCTCGGCTCCGGCGGCTAGCATGGCTAGTGAACGGGAACGAGCTCGAGGAGTAGGGGAGAAGACGGCGGAGCTCACATCGGAGTCGAAGCGGAGCTCGGCAGGCTCGGGGAGGGGTCGGAGACGGCGAATCGATGGATGGCGATCGTCGGGGCAGAGGACGATGATGAGCTTGATGGCGACGATGGGCTGCTCCCGCTCTCGCGATCTTCGGTGTGGAGAGGCTCTGGTCCACGGCGGTGCCACTGGGCTCGGTGGTGGACCGAGGGGTTGCCGGAGAGGGCGGTGGCAGCGAGCGGTGGCGACGGCGCGCTCGGGTCCGAGCGAGAGAGAGAACCGAGGAGGGGGGAAAGCACGGGGAAGAGGTCGAGGGGATTCCAGGGGTGTCGTGGCGCTCGGGGCCGTCTGTAGCAGTGAGCACACAGGCAGGAGATGGCCTCGCGCATGGACGCGCGCAGCGAGCACGCGCCTTCGTCCTCCTGGCAGGGGAGGAAGACGACAGGGAGGAGGCCAGTGGGCTGGGCCGCCAGGTGGGCTGGCCAGCTGGGCCGCGACAGGTAGGTGGCCAGGTAACTTCTCTCTCTCTCTCTCTCTTCTAATTTAGTTTCTGTTTTCTATTTTTCTGTAAGTTTGTGGCTTTAATAAAAATAGTTAGACACTTACAAAAATCCTGGAAATAATCATAGGCTCTGTTTAGATTATTTCCAACAGCCCACACTTATTTCCAGAATTATTTGAGCATTTAAAATATTTTATAGCATTTAAATGCCCAAATGCAAATAGGTAATGATTAAATCCAATGACCTTATGTGTCCTAGAAAAATGTGAACCAATTTTGGCAAAGGTTCTAACCCAAGGCAAAACTGATAGACATTTTAGAAGGGCATCTCAGGTTCATTGAAAACGATTTTATGTTGAACCTATTTGATTTGATATGGTGCTAGGGTTTTGATCAATCCCCATTTCAAATTCAAAAGAATTTAAACATGATGCAGCACTCTAATGCAAGCACTAAGCATTACCAGAACTAGGGATGTGACAAATCACCCCCACTAAACAAGAATCTCGTCTCGAGATTCAAGACGTGAGGTAAGAAGACAGAGGGGACACGGAACTGACACAGTCTTCATGATCCATTGCATTTCTCGAAGATGTTGATTCATTGCTTCAAATTGATCTTGACGTCTTGCTTTGAGAACTACATCCAACATGACAACGAGTAAAAGGAAGAATTTTAGATGAATCTATCTTCCTGAGGTTCGAGCAACTTAGGATAATCTTAATGATCACAAGATCAACTCATGGAATGAGACATAAAAACATCTCTGGAGCTGAGAGGCAAAACATCCATCAGGAGGGACGGAAGAAACAATTTTACGAGGGTTTCAGAGTAGCGAGGGAAATTGTCATGCTTCCAAAATGGGGCATCTCAGGGAAGGTGACTCTAAGAACTATTCCCTTAAGTGGCAAAAAGAATTACTTTTGATACAAAGATCGTTGAAACTCTTTATACCAGCTTAAGGCAAATCATAATCGATCATTTGAAGGAGTCCGGATGAATGACATTCCCGGACTAGAATGGATGATGTGGACTACCTTGTTGAAGACAACGCGATGGATGATTTTGCTTACCATCGGAAATGGATGGGACCCATGGTAGGACCACTTTTGAAGATGATCCTAAACAACAATTACTGAGAGGGTAGCCCATGGGAATTGGCACAATGGCGGTGCAAGCTGGGAACAAAATGCTAATGCTGGGAATGTTCCAACCATCATATCTGCCTGAGATTCAGATCTGGTTGGTGTTAGGATATTCCAGACTCATCAAGTCTAGAAAGAAAAATGAAGGTTTGCAACACAAATCGACGAGATGACGTTGCGAGATTCTGGGGGAGTGAACTACGATAGCAAGATCCAAAGCATGAGCTGGTTCTGCTACATACATGTGAACACGCTGTCCCAGACAAGCATGTCCACATAGTAGTCTTACAACAAAACACTGCCGAGTTCTGGTTGGGAACCATCATTGCGGAGAGCGAAGCCCTTGCATAAGTCATATGATTAGCTCTGATGAAGGAACTTCTTCTCCTTGAACAAGTCAATCAGTGGCTTGGTGTGCTAGGAACACATATGGAGTGGAGGCGGCCAACCTATCAAACCATAGGGCACTTCGCACGTGCATGACTAACTTGGGATGATTCCAGAGGAAGTAAAAACAAACTTTCTCGAATTCACGGCGGCAACTTACATCAAATGCACGTGAATTAGAGGAATTCACTCCTTTCATCCAAACGTATACCTCATGAGCGGAACATGAAGGCCATGCTTATAAAGTTTCCAACACTAGCTTAGATGTTCAACACATATCATGGAGGAGACAAAATGCTGCTGATGGGCTCAACAGCAACTCATCGGAATTTCCATATCACTGGACTTCCACCATCATGTGAACACAGTGATAGCATTGGTCAGACCAAAAGATGTAATGGTGTATGCTCAAGGGATCAACCACGAGTAAGACAACATTACGAACATCGTTGGTTCTGATTTGACTTGACGATAGCCCATACTCAAGTCAAAGTTTTGACAAGGCAATAGATCCAACAATTGATCCCGAGGACCAATCGATGAACATATCATCTTTCTTCAACACACACTCAAAAGGATATCCCTTAAAATGAATTAAGTCAGACAAGCTTTTATCTTCCAACTCTCCAAGTTGTTGTTTGGCTTAACCAACTAGCTCAGGGGTATCTAACACAGATTCTTGGAGAAGGGGTGGTTTACAAGGAAACCAACTTGATCACGAACTCAACATAGCGGTCAGATGACGACCTGGTGATACTTCCGAGAAGATATTCGGAAAATCACGAACCATCGATATGTTACTAAGCTTGGGAACAATCTTGCTTTTCAGGGCAAGACCATATGAACAAATAAGCAAGGGATTGAATAATCCTACCTCATTGATCGAAGAGTGCACCAGAAATAAGGACTAGGTAGCACGACCAATCTTAGGATGATGATTCAATAACCAACATGCTAAGAATGAGAATATTGTCCATTTACTATCGAGCAACGAGGTTGCTAGGAGTATCGGTTTCACACATCACAGTTCAGTTGTCGGCATTCCGGTTACAACAACACGGGACCGAGGAATGAACAATGATAGCGAGAAGTATCACTACGTCAAGAATTCATGGGAGATGGTGCAATTCTCATGACAATCCTGACATAAAGGGGGTAATACTCCGAGGTAGAGCAGAATCTAAAGTTGGATTGGCATTTTGATCTGCGGAATACAACTGCTTTGACCAAATTCTAGATATTTCTCCAAGTCATTCCGGATAGAATGGCTTGACGAACCACAAGAGTAATAGGCATCGATAAACGAATGCTCGACTACTCCTGACTATCAATTGATAGATGAGGGTCATAATATAACTAAAGAGAACAACTCAAAGGAACATATAATTTTCTGAGTTGTGGATGCTTAGATTAGCATGTCGAGCGAAGCTCAACAATTCTTCTGGATAACCCATGCGGAAAGGTAGAACTGGCAGATTCACAATTATGAATGGAGAACTCCTCAAGAGTACTCTGATTGTGATCCTTCGGTTCAGCGAGGAACTTCTGCCATAAGCGGTTCATAGTATTTGGAAGAAAGAAATACCACGGACCTCGAGGACTATCGCAAAGTTACTAATATCCTAAAGGAACTAGCAAACACTATCAACAGGAGGTAAGTAGGGTGAACCTCGGGTTCAAGAACCAAGGAATAGAATAACTACTACGAAATGGCATCACTGGATGCTTTCGAGAATAATGGCCAGAATCATCACACGGGGAACACAAAACATGGCTAGTTTACTAGGTGACTGCCTAAAACACCTAGGTTCATAATAATAGCTCTAACATATATGCCGAGGCAGCGGAGTACCTCAAGACACTAATTTGTGTGATTAATCTAGCCCAAATGAACATTAGAAATGGAGAAAAGGGATTTGCAAATGCATCAGACTATTTAGAAATCTGGGATGACTCGGACAGCATAACGACTGTAAATGCTCAAAATGATTTGAGACATCCTGCAAAAATGGTGGCATGACCACTCAACATCACAATATCAAGGTTCTGAGACCAACTATGAACACACGGAAGTAGTAGAAACTGAACTGGGGCTTAAAACCAACAATCTTAAAAGTCTATGGATTAGTAACACGTCATCCTGATAGATAGATGAGAAGCCTAGTTCTTAAACCCCGTAGAAAAGAAGAGGATGACTCAGATCAGAAGGGCATAAGGTAAAGGAGTAAAAAGAGCCTTACGTTCCCTTCCACAATCAATTCCCTTATATAACTAAAGCATTTCTAGACACAACTTTGACCTGTTTGGCTTGGTAATCCTACAGGCAGTCAGGCTCTGATACCAAAGCTGTCAGGACCCCGATTCCAAGTCACATCGATCTAGCCGGTAACACCTCATATCACTTTGTGGCCTCACGCACGGTATTCCCACGGGTGTCTCCTTACCATGGCCCGGGACCGTTTGCACCTTTTGGCTCACGTATATGATAGTGTCGCTAGCATCCATATGACAGAGAACCCGGGCCGACATGACTAGTCGTGAACCCAAAGTGGCACTAACTTATAGGGACAGGCATACATGAATCAACATCGAGCATGTCGGTCAGCAGCGTGCGAATCTGGGCTGTAGCACTGGGCTAACAGGACTCCGGGAACCCGGGCTGTAGCAGGCTAGGCAGGACTCCGGATGTCACCGCGTGACATTTCCCCGAAGGGACAGACACAGGAACGAAGTGAATCACATGCCGGCCAGTCAAGTGTTCCGGAGCAGTAGTGCTGGGCTAGCAGGACTCCGGTGAACCGGGCTGTAGCGGACTACTATGGCTCATGGAAGCACAAGACTACATTTCCCCATAAGAGAGGCTACCAAGGATAAACAACTAGGTTGTCGGATCCCACACATACCAAGCATTTCAATCATACACACAATATGCTCGATATGTGTAAATACAACATGGCATCACAACATAACTCTATGACTCAAGTATTTATTCATTAGGCTCCGAGGAGCGAGATATTACAAACATGGGTCTCATGACCCAACATTCAGAGCATACAAATCAAAGCACATGCGGAAGCTTAACATGTCTGAGTACAGACATCTACAAATGAAAAAGGCTTAGAAGCCTGACTATCTACCAGATCCTGCCGAGGGCACAAGATCGTAGCTGAGATATCAAGCTAAACGTCAAAGTCCAAGCGGAACTACTAGCGAGACTGACGTCTCTCTGCAAAACATAAAATAGGCAAACGTGAGTACAAATGTACCCAGCAAGACTTACATCAGAACTAACTACATATGCATCGGTATCAACAAAGGTGGTGGTGGAGTTTAACAGCAGCAAGCCAGCTTTGTCTCAGTGGCTATCCTGAACTATGACTGCAAGTAACTCTTTTGAGGTGGCGCACACGAGTCCACATATTCACCATATCAATACACCACTAAGGATCCGCTCCCGTCTCCCTACGAGAATGCCATCCATAGCACTCACGCTTATCTTGCGCATTTTAGAGTATCCACTTTCACTTGTCTATGAACTGTTATAGGCAACCCAGAAGTCCTTTACCTCGGACACGGCTATTCGAATAGATGATGATAACCCTATAGGGGTGTACTTCTTCACACACGCTCTCACCACTTATCGCCGTTTACACGACATGTACTCGGCAACCTTCAAGCGGAAGCCCAGCGAGGGTGTCAGCCACGACCTACCTAAACACTCAAGTCTCTAGTCCAGGTTATCGCCTATTCAGGTTCCATCCACAGGGAGTCCGGCCGAGGTTTCCACATACGGCCCCAAACGATGTGTACAGGGTTCTGCGACACCAAACGGGCATCCGGCATACCCAGCCACGTGCCTACCGCATCACAGCCCACCCCTCGGGTCAGCACTGCCCACGACCTCCAGCATACTACAAACACCAGAAACTACTTCCAGCTCCTGGACAGAGGACAAGGGTGGTTAAGAAGTCGAGAGGGGCACTTAAGCATTCCAATGCATGGTAGTAACTGGTCATGGATCACAAACACAGTACTCAGTTCCTGAGGACGGCTTCAATGAGACAACCCACCATGCACTCCTACATGGCCTCTCACCGATACCTTTACCAAATCGTGTTCACACACTTAGCTCTCAACAGTAGGACATGTTCACACACCTCCGATTCATCCCCGATGAATCAGACCTGACTCAACTCTAAGCAGTAGCAGGCATGACAAACAAGCATGAATTAGTAGGCACATTAGGGCTCAAACAACTCCTACTCATGCTAGTGGGTTTCATCTATTTACTGTGGCAATGACAGGTCATGTAGAGGATAAAGGGGTTCAGCTACCGCAGCAAACAACAGATGAATTGTTGTTGTCCTAATGCAGTAAAAGAGAGCAGGAGCGAGAGAGTGGGATTGTATCGGAATGAAAAAGGGGATTTTGCTTGCCTGGCACTTCTGAAGATAATATAGTTCTTCATCGGTGTCATCGAACTCATCGTCGGAACCTTGTCTATCGAGAGGGAACAACCACCGGCAACAGAGAAGGAGAACACAATTAATGCAATGCACAATATGATGCATGATCATGACATGGCAATATGCTGTGGTTTGGGCTAATGCAACTAGCAGCAGATTAAATTGAGTTGGTTTGAATCAAAGATTCAAATTCAAACTCCATATATGACATTTCAAATGCCATTAATTCAAATTGTCTTATACAGTAGCTTTAGGTTGCTCAAACATGCATGAAGACGCCATAAACAGATTCTTTGGATTTTTCTGATAATTTTTCATATATAAATTGTTTCATTTGGAGTTACGGTTGAGTTTCTATGAATTTTAGAAGTTTATATCATTTTATGGAATTTCCTGAAAAATAATAAATCCAGAAAATGTATTACTACGTCAGCATTAGGTCATGCTGACCCCAGCAGGTCAACAGGCGCCGTCCAGGTCAAACCTGACCGGTGGGCCCACTGGTCAGTGACTCAGGGGCTAAAAGAGTTAGTTTTAACACTAATTAAAATTAGCAAGACACGGGGCCCACATGTCCGTGTCACTAACTAACCCTAATTAGCTAATCTAACGGTGCCAAGTCAGCGGGTTAGTTAAGTTTAGTTTAAAAACCTTAACCAAAAATTACAAGGGCCGGGGCCCACTTGTTAGTGACCCTGGAGGTAATTTGATTAGTGCCTAACCGGTGATTAGCCGGAGTTAAGGCCGCCGGCGAGGCCAGTCGCGGCGGAGGTCGTCGGAATTCCTCCTCCGGCGACCATTCGAGCGGCGGAGGGGCTCTACGTGAACCGCACGCTCGCGCGCTTCCAACGCAGCAAGCGACGGTGGCTGGGGTGCACGGAAGCGACGCCGACGCCGGGAGGCGCGGCGGCCAGAGTTCGGCCATCGAGGGCTTGGGAACTACGGGGCACGACAGGAGCAATAGGTGAGGGTTTTGGGGTCCTGGCGTGGCGCTGAGCACGGTGGTGTGCTCGGTCGCGGCCGTAGGTGACAGTGGCCATGGCGGCGACATGAACGGCGGCGATGAGCTCTCAGCTCCGACGGCTAGAACGGCTAGTGAACGGGAACGAGCTCGAGGAGTAGGGGAGAAGACAGCGGAGCTCACATGGGAATCGAAGCGGAGCTCAGCAGGCTCGGGGAGGCGTCGGAGACGGCGAATCGATGGATGGCGATCGTCAGGGCAGAGGACGATGATGGGCTCGATGGCGACGATGGGCTGCTCCCGCTCTCGCGATCTTCGGCGTGGAGAGGCTCTGGTCCACGGTGGTGCGACTGGGCTCGGTGGTGGAGCGAGGGGTTGCCGGAGAGGGCGGTGGCAGCAAGCGGTGGCAACGGCGCGCTCGGGTCCGAGCGAGAGAGAGAACCGAGGAGGGGGAAAAGCACGGGGAAGAGGTCGAGGGTATTCCAGGGGTGTCGTGGCGCTCGGGGCCGTCTCCAGCAGCGAGCACACAGGCAGGAGGTGGCCTCACAGGCGTGGGCCAGCAGCAGCACGCGCGCCGTCCTCTGGCAGGGGAGGAAGACGACAGGGAGGAGGCCAGTGGGCTGGGCCGCCAGGTGGGCTGGCCAGCTGGGCCGCGACGGGTAGGTGGCCAGGTAACTCCTCTCTCTCTCTCTCTTCTAATTTAGTTTCTGTTTTCTATTTTTCTGTAAGTTTGTGGCTTTAACAAAAAATAGTTAGACACTTACAAAAATCCTGGAAATAATCATAGGCTCTGTTTAGATTATTTCCAATAGCCCACACTTATTTCCAAAATTATTTGAGCATTTAAAATATTTTATAGCATTTAAATGCCCAAATGCAAATAGGTAATGATTAAATCCAATGACCTTATGTGTCCTACAAAAATGTGAACCAATTTTGGTAAAGGTTCTAACCCAAGGCAAAACTGATGGACATTTTAGAAGGGCATCTCAGGTTCATTGAAAATGATTTTATGTTGAACCTATTTGATTTGATATGGTGCTAGGGTTTGATCAATCCACATTTCAAATTCAAAAGAATTTAAACATGATGCAGCACTCTAATGCAAGCACTAAGCATTACCAGAACTAGGGATGTGACAGAGATGTCATGGGATGTTTTTAAATCACTTTTATGCAAAAATATCTTCTGTTCATTAGAGATTTTGAGCCCTATACCAAATTTTCAAATCTGGTCCAGTGGGCAAATTTGCACTACAACCTATTTAAATATTTCTTTAAAACTTCCACCAATATTATGGGATGTTAATAGGAGTATATTATTCAACTTTATGCAAAAATCCAGTTAGGTTCTTTAAAAAATTTGAGTGAATCAACCTCATTTCCATTCTGGTCCAACTTGTTGATTTGTACAGCAACCACATTTTATTTTGCTCTGTTGCCCATGATTATTCCTCATACTTATAGTCCATCCTGCAAAACCCCTAAGTCCAGGAGAGTGAACCCATTGGAGTAGTTTTAGTCCATGAAACCATATCCTTTTCTTTCTGACCAGATTTGGTTTTCTCAAATTTTTGCACTAGCAAGTTTCTAGATTTGGCCAACTAACCTTACCATCCTGACCTGCATCTAAATAGACCCATTGGAGTAGTTTTAGTCCATCCTTCTCCCCTGGATCGTGCGGAGCCGCCCAAACCCTCAGTCGTGATCGGAAGCCACCGTAGCCCAAACCCCCATTGCTCCCGAAGCCACCGGCCGCCGCGAAGCTCGTCGACGGCGACTCCCTCCACCCTCGATGACCCAACATCCACCGGGAGGACCGCCCCGGTCTGGCGGATCCATCCCCGCCCTCGGAACCCATAAAGAGAGCCGCCAATCGGCAGCGATCGCGGATTCCGCCCACCGCCGGGCGGAGGAAGAGGAGGAAGGACGATCGGTCAAACCTGACCAAGGGTCCCCTGGACCCATTGTGAGCGACCCACGCGCCGTCCACGCTGGATAAGGGGAGGCGTAAACACCAGAATACGCCTTCGACGTGGTTAGTTCGAAACGTTTTTCTTTTTCTCTGTTTTATTTTAAAAACAGAATTTGACCAAAACTTTGACTGGCTAAAAATTTTTAAATATAACTCCAAATGAGTTGATTCTTTTTCCTACCTCTCTCAAATATTGTCTAATTTATTTTAAGATTTATTTGAAAAAACAATTCAGACAACTTTTTGTACCATTTTTAAACTATGCGTTAATTCGAATATTTTCAAAAATAGGATTGTCAGAGAGAGAAGAAAACTTTCAAAAGTTTTAGGATGCACCCTGCCTCTACACAGCTTGAAGGCAAGCATTCTGAACCCTGGCATAATATTGTGTGTGTTATTTACACAGTTACAACACCATTTCGACATGGAGTATCCGTATTTTATGCGATGATAGGTTCCTACTCATGAGTGCACATCGATGATTTCATGCTGTTGGAGTTTGATATGTTTGTGATAGTAGTCACCATCACATGCCTCTCATGCATACCGAAAGGAATCCAGGAAAGCCGCTGTCTTGGGTAGACACGGGTCTGTCCCTAGTCCTCCGTCGAGACGATTGTGTCCGGTACGGCACGATGAGGTATGTCGAGTGGTGATTCTGTCTGTTGGTTGAAGTATATATTGTTATACTAATCATGCAGGGAATACTTAAACCTCCTGAGTCGACCATAGATCGAGTCTTGTTTCGGTAACCCCCATACTTGTTTCGTACTACCACTTGTCCCTGTCGTAGGTAGGCTACGGTTCAGTAAGTTGTCAACCCCTTTCCTAGCACACACCATACAGAGAGGCCATGGTGGAAGATACCGGAGGCATCCGGTAGGCATGCCACCTGGTCCGGGGCATGGGTGTTCCGGTTGTAGCCGAAGGGGTAGCTCCCCTAGTTTGCGCGCGGTATAAATTTTGTGATCCCATGCTAAGTCGAGGTTGTAGCCTCCCCACTTAGAGTTTCGCTTAACGGGTGTCGTGAGTGATTCCAGACACCGGTAAGTTAGCTGGTGTGTGCGGATAGGTGTGTTTTATTTTTAAAAGGCCGTAGACGGAATTAGTCCCAATGGTCTAAAGGAATCCGTTACTCGTGGCTAAAGAGTACACCCTCTGCAGAGGTTAAATCTATTCGAATAGCCATGTCCATGGTTAAGGACTACAGTCTGGGATGGGTCAAGTGTCGGTCTTAGTGTCGGTCTTCGGAGGAGAAACTGTTAAACCAGAACTTGGATCATGACTTGTGACTTGTGATGATCATGATTATTATTTGTTATAACCCGTTATATTATTTGAATTATCGAATATCCCTGGGATGGTTCTACCACCTGGATATTCACTGTGATTCTTTATAAGCCTGTTATGTGGTGTCGCTCAGACGCCCGACTGTGGCATTCTTGTTGTTTACTTTATAAGCCCTTTATGTGGTGTCGCTCGACGCCTCGATCGTAACATGCTTATTGTTTACATTATAAGCCCTTTATGTGGTGTCGCTCGAGGCCTTGATTATGGCATGCTTATTGTTTACATTATAAGCCCTTTATGTGGTGTCACTCAGACGCCCGACTGTGGCATGCTTATTGTTTACATTATAAGCCCTTTATGTGGTGTCGCTCAGACGCCCGACTGAGGCACGCTCATTATTTACTATCCTTTCGTGGCGTCGCTTCAGACACCCGATCGGTGCATTTTATTACTACCCTGTTATTGTGTATTCATGTTGTATATATATAACCTGCTTGCATGCATAAGGGATATTGTTTTATGACTGACGTTGTGATCGTAGAATATTTCAGAGCATGATTATCGTTTGTTATATTATACCCGTGTTCACAATGTTTGCGAGTACATTCAAAGTACTCACTGGCTTGTCCCTGGCTATTGTCTTGGCCAGATTTCTCACATGGAGAGGAGCGATGTGATGACAGCCCCGGAACCTAAGCAATGGTGAAAGCAACCTCGCGAAGATAGGAGTTAACCTGGTCAGCTGTTCCTGTGGGAAATGGAGCCCCATAGACGTTGATGATCCACAAACTGCTTCCGCCATCAACAACTAGAAACCATCTGTTGTACTCACAGGCCAGAATGGTCATGTACTTCATATTATGTATTTTGCTTGGGATTCCTGTATCAAGTTGGTGCCTCATCAGCTAACAGTAATCCTGGGGCTGGTGAGCACAAGGGCCATTTTCTGGAAATTAATATCCCGGAAAGGCGGTCCTGACAAACTTGGTATCAGAGCCAGGCTGACCATTGGCTAATCCTATCTTAGCCAGGTCAATAAACCTAGGTTAACCAACCCACCAGACCTTAACCTAACCCCGGCCAAGATTCCCGTGTAAGATTGCCACACAATGAGCCTGACACCCTTTGACAGTCGGTGCCCAACCTATCAACCTAGCCTGTCGATCACGCGCCAGTGACCGACGCCTAATATATCTCATTTGCAAGCGTGCGAAGGAAGACTTCGTCCACTTTTTCTATAAAAAGGGCATGCTAGCCTCAACCCAGCACAGCACAGCCTCTACCCCAAACCGAGCCATAATGCCTGGCCCCGTCGTGCACAACGAAACCATGACAACCAACCTTGGAGGTTTTGTGACCATACTCGCAAACCTCACCCGTCGTGCATATGCGTTAGAAGAGCCCCCAGAATATGTTGTGTACCAAGGACCCGTGAGCGGTGAGAGCCGTCAATTCTGGGCCACTGTGCACATCTACGGTAGGGGTCTATCGCCAGAACGCCCCTACAGGTTCACCGGAAGGACAACTTCCTTTGAGCCACAAGCCATCCAACTAGCGGCGCGAGAGGCTATAGTTCAACTTCGGCACTTGTCGCCCAGAGTTAACTGTCGCTCGTTCTACTACTACCCCGGCCGTGAAGGGTATGGTAGACCACCCCAAGTTGCCAACGGAGATCACGAGACGGATCCTGCATTGTTGCACCTAGTGCACTATGTAGGTGCACTAGAGGAACTGTTTGATCAAATCACCATTGATCTAATCGCAGCTCGTGGAGAACTGGTTCGTCGAGCCCGGCGAGAGGAGAGGACGAGCCCGACACCGACAACCCAGTCGTACTGTTCGGACACCCGATCGAGTCCTTGAGGTCTGCCCCAGCCATCGACCAAGGTGCTTTGATGACCCCGGAAGTGCTTCGTCGCCTTTTGGGAACATGCTCCAACGGGATTGTGGCCAACACTCCCCGCGATGTTCATCATCGCTACCCCGACCCTGCAGTTCCTCAACCACCTCCAGCTAATCCCGACGGTGAAACCCGTGGAGAAGCCTCGACGTCCACAAGGCACGCCCGCTTGGATATAAACGAGGTAGACTAAGTCACTCGAGTAGTGCCGAGTCTCAGTGTATCCACAGCTTATAATCATGCGACCTTGTAAATAAATGCAGCCAGTTGTTGTGCCTCTATTTTAAATAGTAACCTTGCATAAATATGTCAGCCTGCAGTTACATATTTTTTTTATTCCGGGCACAGCTACCAAAACCAACCCCGACGACACCCACAGTACCACGTCACTTTTGTGGGATATGTGTATCTGTGTCTTTGACCCCGACCCCATGAGAGCAGAACCGACAAACAAGTGCCCCTCACCGCGGTATATAACCCAGCCCGGATGCCATATAAAAAGGCCACCTCGTGACCTTGCCAAGCACCCCCTCACCTTGTGCACCACCCTCACAGCCATTTCTTGCCATGTCGAGCCCTAGTATTTATCTGAGAACCCCAAATGCAACCCCGGGTAGCTTTGTCAAAATATTGTGGGACTTTACATGTAGTACCATGGGTTCTACCCAGCCACCCCAGTACGAGCTGCTCAAATCGAGAATCACCACATCCACCTCGAAATATTGGGCAGTAGTACACATCCCTCCCGTAAACTCAAACCAAGACCCAATGGAAGTCTCCTTCATGGGCAAATCTATGCCAGCTCCACAAATGGCCATAGAAGCGGTTGCACACGAAGCGCTTGTCCGCCTTCGCTTCGCGGTACCCTATGCCAGTGAAAGAGGGTATTATTACTTTCCGAGCCGTGCAGCACCCGGAGAAGTAACATCTTTTCCCAGGAGACGAATTGAGAGAGACCCAGTACTGGCCAACCTTGTCCAGTACGTCATCGCTCAAGAATGTTTGACCCAGTGAGTAATGGGTTATCTCCAGAGTCTCGCTGATTTGAATCCTCAGATCGCCATCGGCAGACCGCTGAGGCCCGACCAGGAGAGACACATTCATCGACTGGTCAATCCACTTCCCCCGATAGAAGAGGAGTGTGTCCCAGTACCAGAGACGTTTTCTCGGGACCCCGTCCAGTTACGATTTGCATTATAGATGTCGCTGATGTGTTTATGATTGCAACATTTATTTATATGTTGTAACTTATGCGTGGTACCCCGAGTTTGTGTGGCAAGTAAATTATTTGGTTTCTATTAATATGAGTAGTTTTTGTTGCGGTTTAACTCTTAGATTAACTGGTTTCTCTCGCGAAAAATCCTGGAGTGAGATTTCTTTTCCCTGAGTTGCTGCATCGTATATCTTCTCACGACATGGAGTTTTTATTCACGCAGCACCACGGCAGCAGACTCACAATCACAACCATTCGAACACATACACTGCTTGCAAAAAACACGTAACCGTGTTGCATATCACCGACCACCTCCCTAAACGCACCACAGTCTCTGAAGGAGAGATTAGTGGATAATTATCCGGGTACAAGTTACCTCCGGCACACTAACAACAGTTGGCACCCGACATCACACCTAATCCTCGTGATCACCGCCACCGCGGAGAGCCAACACTCGAGCGGCAGCATCACGACGATCATCGAGGATCATCGCGCACAGGAGCATAGAGAGCCCCAGCACTGCCGCCAGCCCTCCGCACGCCAGGATCACGTATCAGTCCGGCACCACCTTCGCCATTAGTGCCTCGTCTCGAGCTTCTTTAAGCAAAAATGGAGGAGAAGGAAGGAGAAGGAGAAGCGAGGCCAGGTGTGAGGAAGAAGAAAGAAGCACCCCGGTCATTTTATAGCTCGAGATCGGTGTATGGTGGGCGAGGTCCACCAGCGCCGCTCGTCGCCCGATCGCCGGTGTTCGGAGATGAATCTGCGAGCAGTGCCGACAGCGCACTGGCCCGCGAGGTGAGTGCATGTTGCGTCGGCAGCTAGCACACCGCGCACTACCGCAGTACGGCCTAGATGCCCTACGCGCTAGACGTCGCCGGTGGAGAAAGCGCGGGAAAGCGCGCGGGGGAGAGGAAGAAGAGAGAGCCAGAGCAAGAAGAAGAGACTGACAGTGGGCCCCGGGTCCACCTGTCAGCCAGAGGGAACACTGTGCTCTCGGGTACGACCAGCGTATTCTAGAAATTTAGAATTTATTCTAAATTTATGGTAACCAGTGTAAAAATCTCTCAACCGTAGATTTTTCCACGCAGCGTTAGTGTCCCACACTGTGGTTTTACACCACTTATTGCCCTCTCCCTGTAGCCGCTATTTAATACGTAAGTAAAGTGGTTATTTTTTAAATGGTAAGAGTATTTATTTTCAAAACAGCTTTTAGCAAATCTCAGGGACGAGATTTTTCTTAAGGGGGGTAGTGTTGTGACACCCCAAAATTTTTAACCTTGTTTTGTTAATTAAATTTTTTGCCAGGAGCTTAAACTTTTATTTTCTGGATTTCCTTTGGATTTCAGGACCTTTCTGTTCTTTATTTTTATGGAGTTTTTACTCCAAGTGAAAACTTGCCATTTATTTGATTGGACTTGTTTACCCTCTCAAGAAAAACACCTGTATTATCAGTGGATTTATTTGCATAAAATTTTGCTCTCTGAGCTTTATTCCTTAAAGTGATTTTTTTCATTAGTTTGAAGCCCTATTTGAACTACAACCATTTGATAAATTTATCCAAAATTACAACCAAAATTTGGAGATGTCATGGGATGTTTTTAAATCACTTTTATGCAAAAATATCTTCTGTTCATTAGAGATTTTGAGCCCTACACCAAATTTTCAAATATGGTCCAGTGGGCAAATTTGCACTACAACCTATTTAAATATTACTTTAAAACTTCCACCAAAATAATGGGATGTTAATAGGAGTATATTATTCAACTTTATGCAAAAACCCAGTTAGGTTCTTTGAAAAATTTGAGTGAATCAACCTCATTTCCATTCTGGTCCAACTTGTTGATTTGTACAACAACCACATTTTATTTTGCTCTGTTGCCCATGATTCTTCCTCATACTTATAGTCCATCCTGCAAAACTCCTAAGTCCAAGAGAGTGAACCCATTGGAGTAGTTTTAGTCCATGAAACCATATCCTTTTCTTTCTGACCAGATTTGGTTTTCTCAAAGTTATGCACTAGCAAGTTTCTAGATTTGGCCAACTAACCTTACCATCCTGACCTACATCTAAAGAGACCCTGATCTGGAGATTTTGGACCCTCCAAGAGTTGCCTAGATACCCTTATCATTTTGTCAAACACCTTCTGTGCATGGCCAGTTTGGGCATGGTTTTTCGTCTGCACTTTGGACTTGCTTGCTTTGCCAAATCAGCTGGTCTCATAGCTCTGTCGTAGCCTATAGCCCCACCCTGCCAAACCCCTCGTGGATTGGAGCCCCCTGGCCTGCCATGGAAATTCGCCGAGCACGTTGCGTGCGTGCTCTGGGCGCGCCCAGAGCACGCGTTTTGCACGTGCGTGCACCTGAGTCCCCGCGTTCGCTCGCCCCGCGCCCCTGACCTTTGCTCACCTGCAGAGCCACACCCCGGCCTTATCCACTCACCGGAACGCGCCAGACCGCCCCTAGGGCTCCACAGGGCAGCCGTCAGGTCGGCCGTAGCCTGGCGGCGGCTCAAGAGCCTCTGCCGTGGACGGCGCCGCCCGAGCCACCCACGCGTGCCAGTTCGCCCCCTTGAGCAGTAGGGAACCCGTCGGAATGCGCCGACCAGCCCAAACCACGCCACGTCGCCCTGCAGCACAGTAGGGCGGTTCGCCGGCGAGCTTATCTCCGGCCGCCGCGGAACCAAGCACATTGCACTATATAAGGAGACCCCCGAGCTCATCCGAGCACTCAGGTGACCTCAGGCCACCTCTCTAGAGCCCCCCATAGCCAGAGAACGACGGGAGGAGGTCATCTACCTCACCTCCGACAGGTTCAGCCGCCGCCGCGCTCCGGTGAAATCCAGCCAAAACCGAGGCCCCCAAACCCTCCCCGTGCTTCCATCCTCCTCCCCTGGATAGTGCGGAGCCGCCCAAACCCTCAGCCGTGATCGGAAGCCACCGTAGCCCAAACCCCCATTGCTCCCGAAGCCACCGGCCGCCGCGAAGCTCGTCGACGGCGACTCCATCCACCCCCGACGACCCAACAACCACCGGGAGGACCACCCCGGTCTGGCGGATCCATCCCCGCCCTCGGAACCCCGCAAAGAGCCGCCAATCGCCGGCAGCGATCGCCGGAGTCCCGCCCCCTGCTCGGGCAGAGGAAGAGGAGGGAAGGACGACTGGTCAAACCTGACCAGTGGGTCCCCTGGACCCACTGTAAGCGACCCACGCGCCGTCCACGCTGGATAAGTGGAGGCGTAAACACCAGAATACGCTTCGACGTGGTTAGTTCGAAACGTTTTTTCTTTTTCTCTGTTTTATTTTAAAAACAGAATTTGACCAAAACTTTGACTGGCTAAATTTTTTTTAATATAACTCCAAATGAGTTGATTCTTTTTCCTACCTCTCTCAAATATTGTCTAATTTATTTTCAGATTTATTTGAAAAAAAATTCAGACAACTTTTTGTCCCATTTTTAAACTATGCGTTAATTCAAATATTTTCAAAAATAGGATTGTCGGAGAGAGAAGAAAACTTTCAAAAGTTTTAGGATACACCATGCCTCTACACAGCTTGAAGGCAAGCATTCTGAACCCTGGCATAATATCGTGTGTGTGTTATTTACACAGTTACAACACCATTTCGACACGGAGTATCTGTATTTTATGCGATGATAGGTTCCTACTCATGAGTGCACATCGATGATTTCATGTTGTTGGAGTTTGATATGTTTGTGATATTAGTCACCAGCACATGCCTCTCATGCATATCGGAAGGAATCCAGGAAAGCCGCTGTCTTGGGTAGACACGGGTCTGTCCCTAGTCCTCCGTCGAGACGGTTGTGTCCGGTACGGCACGATGAGGTATGTCGAGTGGTGATTCTGTCTGTTGGTTGAAGTATATATTGTTATACTAATCATGCAGGGAATACTTAAACCTCCTGAGTCGACCATAGATCGAGTCTTGTTCCGGTAACCCCCATACTTGTTTCGTACTACCACTTGTCCCTGCCGTAGGTAGGGTACGGTTCAGTAAGTTGTCAACCCCTTTCCTAGCACACACCGTACAGAGAGGCCATGGTGGAAGATACCGGAGGCATCCGGTAGGCATGCCACCTGGTCCGGGGGCATGGGTGTTTCGGTTGTAGCCGAAGGGGTAGCTCCCCTAGTTTGCGCGCGGTATAAATTTTGTGATCCCATGCTAAGTCGAGGTTGTAGCCTCCCCACTTAGAGTTTCGCTTAACGGGTGTCGTGGGTGATTCCAGACACCGGTAAGTTAGTTGGTGTGTGCGAATAGGTGTGTTTTCAATTAAAAGGCCGTAGACGGAATTAGTCCCGATGGTCTAAAGGAATCCGTTACTCGTGGGTAAAGAGTACACCCTCTGCAGAGGTTAAATCTCTTCGAATAGCCGTGTCCATGGTTAAGGACTACAGTCTGGGATGGGTCAAGTGTCGGTCTTAGTGTCGGTCTTCGGAGGAGAAACTGTTAAACCAGAACTTGGATCATGACTTGTGACTTGTGATGATCATGATTATTATTTGTTATAACCCGTTATATTATTTGAATTATCGAATATCCCTGGGATGGTTCTACCTCCTGGATATTCACTTTGATTCTTTATAAGCCCGTTATGTGGTGTCGCTCAGACGCCTGACTGTGGCATTCTTGTTGTTTACTTTATAAGCCCTTTATGTGGTGTCGCTCAGACGCCCGACTGTGACATGCTTATTGTTTACATTATAAGCCCTTTATGTGGTGTCGCTCAGACGCCCGACTGTGGCATGCTTATTTTTTACATTATAAGCCCTTTATGTGGTGTCGCTCAGACGCGTGACTGTGGCATGCTTATTGTTTACATTATAATCCCTTTATGTGGTGTCGCTCAGACGCCCGACTGAGGCATGCTCATTATTTACTATCCTTTCGAGGCGTTGCTTCAGACACCCGATCGGTGCATTTTATTACTACCCTGTTATTGTGTATTCATGTTGTATATATATAACCTGCTTGCATGCGTAAGGGATATTGTTTTATGACTGACGTTGTGACCGTAGAATATTTCAGAGCATGATTATCGTTTGTTATATTATACCCGTGTTCACAATGTTTGCGAGTACATTCAAAGTACTCACTGGCTTGTCCCTGGCTATTGTCTTGGCCAGATTTCTCGCATGGAGAGGAGCGATGCGATGACAGCCCTAGAACCTAAGCAACGGTGAAAGCAACCTCGTGAAGATAGGAGTTAACCTGGTCAGCTGTTCCTGTGGAAAATGGAGCCCCATAGACGCTGATGATCCACAAACTGCTTCCGCCATCAACCACTAGAAACCATCTGTTGTACTCACAGGCCAGAATGGTCTTGTGCTTCATATTATGTATTTTGCTTGGGATTCCTGTATCAAGTTGGTGCCTCATCAGCTAACAGTAATCCTGGGGCTGGTGAGCACAAGGGCCATTCTCTGGAAATTAATATCCCGGAAAGGCGGTCCTGACATGTTGCTGAGATTAGTAACTCGAAACAGGAGTTGCAGAATGAACAGAGACTAGTTAAGAGCAAAGTGACGATGTGTGTTGGAAATGATTCCAAGGTTGATACGATCACCATCACACACTCCCTCTACCTTCGGGATTAGTGTTGAACCTAAATAAATGTTATTTGGTGTTTGCGTTAAGCATGAATATGATTGGATCATGTTTATTGCAATATGGTTATTCATTTAAGTCAGAGAATAAATTGTTGTTTTGTTTACATGAATAAAACCTTCTATGGTCATACACCCAATGTTAATGGTTTGTGGAATCTCGATCATAGTGATACACATATTCATAATATTGCTGCCAAAAAGTGCAAAGTTGATAATGATAGTGCAACATACTTGTAGCACTGCCATTTTGGTCATACTGGTGTAAAGCACATGAATCAACTCCATGCAGATGGACTTTTGGAATCACTTGATTATGAATCATTTGATACTTGCGAACCATGCCTCATGGGCAAGATGACTAAAACTCCGTTCTCCGGAACAATGGAGAAAGCCAATAACTTATTAGAAATAATGTGTGTCGATGATTGTGGTCCGATGAGTGTTGAAGCTCGAGCGGGTATCATTATTTTCTAACCTTCACAGATGATTTGAGCAGATATGGGTATCACTGGTGCGCGTCGGTCCTAAACAAACAGTTTTTAACCCCTTTCCGCTACGGCATTTGGAACCGTCACCAAGTGAGTGTGGGCAATAGGGGGGGTCCTTCCCACACGACCCAGAAACCGTCGAGGATATGCCCTCCTGGCACACATGTTTGGAAAAATGTGGTCGTGTGCCACCGGCGAGCGCTCAAACACAGAAATACGTACAGCAGAGCTAAAAAATACAATTATACGGCCAAATTGTTTCCGGTCGCAAGTACATCCCACACAGTCAGTCCCCGCTAAACTTTCCATTCGTATGCACATCCCACACAGTCGCACCAAGGAAAACGTTTCCGTTCACAGGTACATCACACACAATTTTTCCCATTAAATTGTTTGCGCTATTGAATGTATCACACACGGTCCGTAGAAGAAACTATGTGGCAAAGGTTGTCCATCACACACAGTTTTTATGTGGTAAACGTTTGCGCAAGGTGGCCTAACGCAAACAGTTTTCAAGAGAAAGTCATGTGTGATTGTTCATTGATCCAACATGGTCTATTCCTAGAAACTGTGTGCATTGCCTGAGGTCATCGCCCACGGTATTTTTTCGACAACCGTTTCCAATAGAAAAACCCAATTAGCAGGCAAATTGGCCATTAGCAGACTAATTATCCGATTATTCATAATCCATTTATTAATCTAATTGACATTTCATATTAAGCAGACAATATATTTCATTTCCATATTAAGGAAGCAAATTTTCATAATTGAAATACATTAGAGTACAACATGATATAGCTTCAGACTCACTACCCGTTACACAATCGCACAGTGAAGAAGTTCCACATGCAACATGTAGAACCTTTCGAAATTAGCATTATAGACGGTATATAGACAGATGCGTCTCATCTAGAAAACTGCTGAAGCGGAAGGCAAATATTGAGCCTCCATCCATGTTGAAGGTCTTTGCAACTTTAGGCCAGTGCATGTGGATGATTGACCGTCCGTCCTTCATCCTCTTCAGGAACACTTCAATATTGAACCATTGGTGTTGTATGAAAACCTTCCTCGCCTCCTGACCATAGAGGTGGTTTGAGAGGTAATCATCAGTGAACTGCTTTGGAAAGGCCTGAAAACAAGGATGTGCATAAATATCTTCTCTATATTGGAAATGGGGCAAACGAATAAAAAAGGCAAGGTATAATAGTTAGTACCATCTTGTAGTGAACTGAAGTCTTCTTCATTATGCAGACAAAGATCTTGTTGTTTTTTGTCGCTAATTTCTTTATCCTAACAATCTTTCTGAGTTTCTTGATTTGATTGATATTCATGGCCAACTCATTTCCCCATATGCAAAAGGGTCGAATAGTGGGTCAAAACCTCTGACAACAGGACCTACATGTGTAAGACCAAATTGTTAAAAACCTAAATATTATAATGGTTCCTGCAATTGCACAATAATGTGCTATTAGACAACAGACCATGCACGTGCTAACCTCGATTGTAAACCTCAGTGCTTCCCATTGTTTCCCTGCAACACATATAAGGTAGTTAGTCATCAGGTTAAGTAAGGGTTCGCATGCTATCAGTAAAATATGTTGATGAAAAATAAGCACATTGCAGATTCATCAGATTAATTCAAGCCACATGGAAAACCCATTTACCCAAACCAAGCATGATTAAGAACTAGGAAATATAGCACTTGTATATGTTTCTCATGTATTAAATGCAACCAAATTCGATTTATTCCTCAAATGCAAAACAATACAAAATTCTACCCATGACAATTGGACATTGCATTGCAGAATTGAACCAAGCAGTTAACTAAACACCACAACAAATGAACCAAACATTAACTGAGCACCACATTGCACAATATACCATACTCCTAATAGAAGATCACACAGTTAACCAAACAGTTAACTACAGCCAATTGTAGCAATTGTATTTGTTTCTCATGTATTTACTACAACCAAATTCAATTTATTCCTCACATGGTATATGATACGTCTCCAACGTATCTATAATTTTTGATTGCTCCATGCTACTTTATCTACTGTTTTGGACTATATTGGGCTTTATTTTCCACTTTTATATTATTTTTGGGACTAACCTATTAACCGGAGGCCCAGCCCAGAAATGATATTTTTTGCCTATTTCAGTGTTTCGAAGAAACAGAATATCAAACGGAGTCCAAACGGAATGATACCTTCGGGAACGTGATTTTCTCACCGAACGTGATCCAGGGGACTTGGACCCTACTCCAAGAAACACAAGAGGCGGTCACGAGGGTGGGGGCGCACCCCCCCTAGGGCGCGCCCCCCTGCCTCGTGGGCCCCCTGTTGCTCCACCGACGTACTCCTTCCTCCTATATATACCTACGTACCCCCAAACGATCAGAACAGGAGCCAAAACCTAATTCCACCGCCGCAACTTCATGTATCCACGAGATCCCATCTTGGGGCCTGTTCCGGAGCTCCGCCGGAGGGGGCATCCACCATGGAGGGCTTCTACATCATCACCATAACCCCTCCGATGAAGTGTGGGTAGTTTACTTCAGACCTTCGGGTCCATAGCTAGTAGCTAGATGGCTTCTTCTCTCTTTTTGGATCTCAATACAATGTTTTCCCCCTCTCTCGTGGAGATCTATTCGATGTAATCTTCTTTTTGTGGTGTGTTTGTTGAGACCGATGAATTGTGGGTTTATGATCCAGATTATCTATGAATAATATTTGAATCTTCTCTGAATTCTTTTATGTATGATTGGTTATCTTTGCAAGTCTCTTTGAATTATCCGTTTGGTTTGGCCAACTTGATTGGTAGTTCTTGCAACAGGAGAAGTGCTTAGTTTTGGGTTCGATCTTGCGGTGTCCTTACCCAGTGACAGAAAGCGTTGCAAGGCACGTATTGTATTGTTGCCATCGAGGATAACAAGATGGGGTTTTTATCATATTGCATGAATTTATCCCTCTACATCATGTCATCTTGCTTAAGGCGTTACTCTGTTTTTAACTTAATACTCTAGATGCATGCTGGATAGTGGTCGATGAGTGGAGTAATAGTAGTAGATGCAGGCAGGAGTCGGTCTACTTGTGTTGGACGTGATGCCTATATACATGATCATACCTAGATATACTCATAACTATGCTCAATTCTGTCAATTGCTCAACAGTAATTTGTTCACCCACCGTAGAATACATATGCTCTTGAGAGAAGCCACTAGTGAAACCTATGGCCCCGGGTCTATTCTCATCATATCAATCTCCATCACTTTAATACTTGCTTTGTTTTTACTTTGCCTTTTACTTTTTACTTTGCATCTCTATACCAAAAATACCAAAAAATATTATTTATCATCTCTATCAGATCTCACTCTAGTAAGTGACCGTGAAGGGATTGACAACCCCTAATCGCATTGGTTGCGAGGAGCTATTGTTTTGTGCAGGTACGAGGGACTTGTGCGTGGCCTACTGGATTGATACCTTGGTTCTCAAAAACTGAGGGAAATACTTACGCTACTTTGCTGCATCATCCTCTCCTCTTCGGGGAAATCCAACGCAGTGCTCAAGAGGTAGCAAGAAGAATTTCTGGCGCCGTTGCCGGGGAGGCTCACGCAAGAGCAGGTCAAGCACCATACCAAGTACCCATCACAATCCCTATCTCCCGCATTACATTATTTGCCATTTGCCTCTCGTTTTCCTCTCCCCCACTTCACCCTTGCCGTTTTATTCGCCCTCTCTTTCCCAATCTCCTCCTCTTTTTCCCGTTGCCTTTTCTCGCTTGCCTTTTGTTTGCTCGTGTGTTGGATTGCTTGTTTGTCGCGATGGCTCAAGATACTACCAAATTGTGTGACTTCACCAATACCAATAATAATGATTTCCATAGCACTCCGATTGCTCCTCTTGCCAATACTGAATCTTGTGAAATCAATATTGCTTTGTTGAATCTTGTTATGAAAGATCAATTCGCCGGCCTTCCTAGTGAAGATGCCGCTACTCATCTGAATAGCTTCGTTGATTTATGTGATATGCAAAAGAAAAAAGATGTCGATAATGATGTCGTTAAGTTGAAGCTATTTCCTTTTTCTCTTAGAGATCGTGCTAAAGCGTGGTTTTCACCTCTGCCTAAAAATAGTATTGATTCTTGGAACAAGTGCAAAGATGCTTTTATCTCTAAGTATTTTCCTCCCGCTAAGATTATCTCTCTTAGGAACGATATTATGAATTTTAAGCAACTTGATCATGAACATGTTGCACAAGCTTGGGAGAGAATGAAATTAATGATACGTAATTGTCCTACTCATGGTTTGAACTTGTGGATGATTATACAAAACTTTTATGCGGATTGAATTTTTCTTCTAGAAATCTTTTAGATTCGGCATGGAGGCACTTTTATGGAAATCACTCTAGGAGATGCTACTAAACTTCTAGATAATATTATGGTTAATTATTCTCAATGGCATACCGGAAGATCTACTAATAAAAAAGTGCATGCGATAGAAGAAATTAATGTTTTGAATGGAAAGATGGATGAACTTATGAAATTATTTTCTACTAAGAGTGTTTCTTCTGATCCTAATGATATGCCTTTGTCTACTT
The DNA here is from genome assembly GCA_021605205.1 of Aegilops longissima. Taxonomy (NCBI): domain Eukaryota; kingdom Viridiplantae; phylum Streptophyta; class Magnoliopsida; order Poales; family Poaceae; genus Aegilops; species Aegilops longissima. The sequence goes on along the minus strand of CM038676.1, from coordinate 571,088,362 downwards.
TGATTGAGAATAATAATGAATCTACGGATGTGAATTTTGTTGGTAGGAATAATTTTGTAACAACGCGTATAGAGGGAATTTTAATCCTAGGCCTTATCCTAGTAATCCTTCTAATAGTTATGGAAATTCCTACAACAACTCTTATGGAAATTTTAATAAGATGCCCTCTGAATTTGAGGCTAGTGTTAAAGAGTTTATGAATTCACAAAAGAATTTTAATGCTTTGCTTGAAGAGAAATTGCTTAAAGTTGATGGTTTGGCTAGGAATGTTGATAGAATTTCTCTTGATGTTGATTCTTTAAAGCTTAGATCTATTCCTCCTAAGCATGATATCAATGAGTCTCTCAAAGCTATGAGAATTTCCATTGATGAGTGCAAAGAAAGAACCGCTAGGATGCGTGCTTCCAAAGATGCCTTTATTAAAGCGTGTTCTTCAAATTCCCATGAAAATCAAGATGAAGATCTAAAAGTTATTGATGTGTCCCCCATTAAATCTTTGATTTGCAATATGAATCTTGATGAAACTGAATATGATCTTCCCTTACCTAGAAGGCGTTCTAAGAATTCGGAGTTTAAATTAATAAGTGTGGGATTGAAAGAAATAAAAACCTAGATGTTGCTAAACCCACTATTTTGGATCTCAAGGAATTTAATTATGAAAATTTCTCTTTAATTGATTGTATTTCCTTGTTGCAATCCGTACTAAATTATCCTCATACTTATAGTCAAAATAAGGCCTTTACTGAACACATTGTTGATGCCTTGATGCAATCTTATGAAGAAAAACTTGAGTTGAAGGTCTCTATCCCTAGAAAGCTCTATGATGAGTGGGAACCTACTATTAAAATTAAAATTAAAAACTATGAATTTCATGCCTTGTGTGATTTGGGTGCTAGTGTCTCCACTATTCCCAAAACTTTGTGTGATTTGCTAGATTTCCCTGACTTTGATGATTGCTCCCTAAACTTGCATCTTGCGGATTCCACTATTAAAAAGCATATGGGAAGAATTAATGATGTTCTTATTGTTGCAAATAGGAATTATGTGCCCGTAGATTTTATCGTTCTTGATATAGATTGCAATCATTCATGTCCTATTATTCTTGGTAGACCTTTCCTTAGAACGATTGGTGCAATTATTGATATGAAGGAAGGGAATATTAGATTCCAATTTCCATTAAAGAAAGGCATGGAACACTTTCCTAGGAATAAAATAAAATTACCATATGAATCTATCATGAGAGCCACTTATGGATTGCCTACCAAAGATGGCAATACCTAGATCTATCCTTGCTTTTATGCCTAGCTAGGGGCGTTAAACGATAGCGCTTGTTGGGAGGCAACCCAAATTTATTTTTAGTTTTTTGTTTTTTCTTCTATTTAGGAATAAATAATCCATCTAGCCTCTGTTTAGATGTGGTTTTATGTTTTAGTTAGTGTTTGTGCCAAGCTAGACCTATTGGATCTTCTTGGATGATAGTTATTTGATCTTGCTGTAATTTGCAAAAACTTTGCGCTCAGTGCCCGAATTATTAAAAATCACCAGAACGTGATAAAATACTGATTCTAATTGCTTCTGATCAATAAACAAATTGTCTAGGTCGTCCAATTTTTGTAGATTTTTTGGAGTTACAGAAGTTTGCGTTAGTTACAGATTATTACAGACTGTTCTGTTTTTTTACAGATTCTGTTTTTGTGTGTGTTGATTGCTTATTTTGATGAATCTATGGCTAGTAAAATAGTTTATAATCCATAGAGAAGTTGGAATACAGTAGGTTTAACACCAATATAAATAAAGAATGAGTTCATTACAGTACCTTAAAGTAGTCTTTTGTTTTCTTTCTCTAACGGAGCTCATGAGATTTCTGTTGAGTTTTGTGTTGTGAAGTTTTCAAGTTTTGGGTAAATTCTTTTGATGGATTATGGAACAAGGAGTGGCAAGATTCTAAGATTGGGGATGCCCATGGCACCCCCAAGATAATCCAAGGACACCAAAAATTCAAAGCTTGGGGATGCCCCGGAAGGCATCCCCTCTTTCGTCTACTTCCATCGGTAATTTACTTGGAGCTATATTTCTATTCACCACATGATATGTGTTTTGCTTGGAGCGTCTTGTATCATTTGCATATTTGCTTGTTAGTTTACCACAATCATCCTTGCTGTACACACCTTTTGAGAGAGCCATACATGAATTGGAATTTGATAGAATACTCTATGTGCTTCACTTATATCTTTTCAGCTTGATAGTTTTGCTCATAGTGCTTCACGTATATCTTTTGAGCGTGATAATTTTTGCTCTAGTGCTTCACTTAGATCTTTTAGAGCATGGTGGTGGATTTGTTTTAAAGAAACTATTGATCTCTCATGCTTCACTTAGATTATTTTGAGAGTTGTTAATAGCATGGTAATTTGCTTAATGTTAATATACTTGGTATTCAAGATAAGTGAAACTTTCTTTTGAGTACGTTGAATACTAAGAAAAGTTTGATGCTTGATAATTGTTTTGAGATATGAAGATGGTGATATTAGAGTCATGCTAGTTGAGTAGTTGTGAATTTAGAGAATACTTGTGTTGAAGTTTGTGATTCCCGTAGCATGCACGTATGGTGAACCGTTATGTGATGAACTCGGAGCATGATTTATTTATTGATTGTCTTCCTTATGAATGGCGGTCGGGGACGAGCGATGGTCTTTTCCTACCAATCTATCCCCCTAGGAGCATGCGCATAATACTTTGCTTTGATAACTTCTAGATTTTTGCAATAAGTATATGAATTCTTTATGACTAATGTTGAGTCCATGGATTATACGCACTTTTTCCCATCCTTCCACCATTGCTAGCCTCTCTAATACCGCGCACTTTTCGCTGGTATCATACACCCACCATATATCTTCCTCAAAACAGCCACCATACCTACCTATCATGGCATTTCCATAGCCATTCCGAGATATATTGCCATGCAACTTTCCACCGTTCCGTTTATTATGACACGCTCCATCATTGTCATATTGCTAGCATGATCATGTAGTTGACATCGTATTTGTGGCAAAGCCACCTTTCATAATTCTTTCATACATGTCACTCTTGTTTCATTGCATATCCCAGTACACCGCCGGAGGCATTCATATAGAGTCATACTTTGTTCTAAGGATCGAGTTGTAATTGTTGAGTTGTAAGAAAAATAAAAGTGTGATGATCATCATTTTTAGAGCATTGTCCCAAGTGAGGAAAGGATGATGGAGACCATGATTCCCCCACAAGTCGGGATGAGACTCCGGACGAAAAATAAAAAAAAGAAAAAAAAAGAGGCCATAAAAAAAAGAGAAAGGCCCAAATAAAAAAATGAGAGAAAAAGAGAGAAGGGACAATGCTACTATCCTTTTACCACACTTGTGCTTCAAAGTAGCACCATGATCTTCATGATAGAGAGTCTCTCATTTTGTCACTTTCATATACTAGTGCGAATTTTTCATTATAGAACTTGGCTTGTATATTCCAATGATGGGCTTCCTCAAATGCCCTAGGTCTTCGTGAGCAAGCGAGTTGGATGCACACCCACTTAGTTTCTTTTGTTGAGCTTTCATATACCTATAGCTCTAGTGCATCTGTTGCATGGCTGTAGCGACCCGACCTCAGACGGTCAAGCCTCTGTGTATCTGTGCCATCCCTGGATCAGTATGCTGGCAAACACAGTACATCAATGTATATATCAAAGTGCAATCACATGTATAATTAACGTAAAACTGATATATACCTCATAAGTCACAGTGAAACAAATAGTCGGTGTGGAGTCCCATCAACGCCATCGGCGGGTTGAGTGTAGACCGTAACCTGTATCATAACTCTTACTGTCGAGGAAATATCTGCAACATGATACGTTGCAGCCGTGTAGGTCAAGACATTGAATGTACCGGCAAGATCACAATAAGAGAAAACAGATGATAAACTATACTATATGCAGTATGGCTTTGTGGCTCAGATCGAGTTTTGTTTGCGTAAAAGCTGGTTTTATTTTCCCTACATCAAAGGAATAAATGAAGTCTGTACTATGGAGTTTTCTATCATGACATGGTTCCGCCAACCGATGTCTCATAGCCCAAAATCATCATAAGTTGCCCACAATTAAGTTATCAGTCCGGTGTTGAGAGTTCCGAGATAGATCCAAGTCCAGAGGCTCAAATTGTCCGTAACCGGGGACACGGCTAATCGATTAGGTTTTAACCCTCTGCAGAGGTTTGTACACTTTACCCGCAAGATTCGATCCCTCTTTGTAGAAATCAAGAAGGAGCATCAAGTGTTGATGGTCAATAAGACCACCAGTTTCAAGAAGAAGGGCAAAGGGAAGAAGAAGGAACTTCAAGAAGAACAGCAAGCAAGTTGCTCAGAGAAGAAACCCAAGTCTGGACCTAAGCTCTAAACTGAAAGTGCTTCACCGAAGCGATCGACATCGGAAGCGAACTGCCCAAGTATTTGGCGGATAAGAAGGATGGCAAGGTGAACAAAGGTATATGTGATATACATGTTATTGATGTGTACCTTACTAATGCTCGCAGAGCACCTGGTATTTGATACCGGTTCGCTATTTGCAACTCAAACAGGACTACGGATTGCTTAAGATTTGCTAAGGACGAGGTGATGATGCGATGGGAAATGGTTCCAAAGTCGATGGATCGCTCGCACGCTACCTCTACATCTACCATCGGATTAGTTTTAGACCTAAATAATTGTTATTTGTGCCGCCAAGCGCATGAACATTATATCCGGATCTTGTTTGATGCGAGACGGTTATTCATTTAAATAGAATAATGGTTGTTCTATTTATATGAGTAATATCTTTATGGTCATGCACCTTGAAGAGTGGTCTATTTTTATTGAATCTCGATAGTAGTGATACACATATTCATAATGTTGAAGCCAAAGATGCAGAGTTGATAATGATAGTGCAACTTATTTGTGGCACTGCCGCTTAGGTCATATTGGTAAAACGCATGAAGAAACTCCATACTGATGGACTTTGGAATCACTTGATTATGAATCACTTGGTACTTATGAACTGCCTCATGGGCAAGATGACTAAAACGCCGCTCTCCGAACTATGGAGCGAGCAACTGATTTGTTGGAAATCATACATACTGATGTATGTGGTCCAATGAATGTTGAGGCTCATGGGGTATCGTTATTTTCACCTTCACAGATGATTTGAGCAGATATGGGTATATCTACTTGATGAAACATAAGTCTCAAACATTTGAAAAGTTCAAAGAATTTCAGAGTGAAGTGGAAAATCATCGAATAAGAAAATAAAATTTCTACGATCTGATCGTGGAGGAGAATATTTGAGTTACGAGTTTGGTTTACATTTGAAACAATGCGAATAGTTTCAGAATCACGCCACCCGAACACCAATGAAATGGTGTGTCCAACGTCGTAATCGCATTTTACTAGATATGGTGCGATCTATGATGTCTCTTACTGATTTACCGCTATCATTTTGGGGTTATGCTTAGAGACAGCCATTCACGTAAATAGGGCACCATCAAAACCGCTGAGACGACGCCTTATGAACTGTGGTTTGGCAAGAAACCAAAGTTGTCGCTTAAAGTTTGGGCTGCGATGCTTATGTGAAAAACTTCAACCTGATAAGCTCGAACCCAAATCGAGAAATGTCTTCATAGGATACCCAAAAGAGACTATTGGGTACACCTTCTATCACAGATCCAAGGCAAAATTTTGTTGTTAATTGGATCCTTTCTAGAGAAGGAGTTTCCTCAAAGAAGTGAGGAGGAAAGTAGAACTTGATGAGGTAATCAGACCTGCTCCCTTATTGAAAGTAGTTCATCACAAGAACCGTTCCTTGACAACTACACCAATTAGTGAGGAAGCTAATGATATGATCATGAAACTTCAGATCAAGTTACTACCGAACCTCGTAGGTCAACCAGAGTAAGATCCGCACCAGAGTGGTACGGTAATCCTATTTGGAAGTCATGTTACTTGACCATGGCGAACCTACTAACTATGAGGAAGATGATGAGCCCAGATTCCGCAAAATGGCTTGAGGCCATGAAATCTGAGATGGGATCCATGTATGAGAACAAAGTTGGATTTGGTTGACTTGTTCATGATCGCGCCATAGAGAATAAATGGATCTTCAAGAAGAAGACCGACACCGATGGTAATAACCAAAGCTCGACTTGTTGCAAAAGGTTTTCGACAAGTTCAAGGGGTTGACTACGAGACTTTCACCAGCGATGCTTAAGTCTGTCCGAATCATGTTAGCAATTGCCGCATTTTATGATTATGAAATTTGGCAAATGGATGTCAAACTGCATTCCTGAATGGATTTCTAGAAGAAGAGTTGTATATGATGCAACCGAAGGTTTTGTCGATCCAAAGGTGCTAACAGTGCAAGCTCCACGATCCATTTATGGACTGGTGCAAGCCTCGGAGTTGGAATAAACGCTTTGATAGTGTGATCAAAGGCTTTTATACGCATTTTGAGAAGCCCGATTTACAAGAAAGTGAGTGGAGCTCAGAGCATTTCGATATTATATGTAGATGACATATTGTTGATTGGAAATGATATAGAATTTCCGGATAGCAAAGGATACTTGAATAAAAGTTTTTCAATGAAAGACCGAAGTTGCTTATATATTGGGCATCAAGATCTATAGAGATAGATCAAGACGCTTAATTGACTTTCACAAAGCACATACCTTGATAAAGTTTTGAAAAAGTTCAAATGGATCGTGCAAAGAAAGGTTCTGCCCGTGTTACAAGGTGTGAAGTTGAGTCGACTCAATGCCAACCACGCAGAAGATAGAGAGAAAATGAAAGATGTTCCTATGCTTCAGCCATAGGCTCTATCATGTATGCAATGCTGTGTACCGCATCTGACGTGCTTAGCAATAAGTTTGGCAGGTACCAAAGTAATCCAGAGTGGATCATCGACAAATGTCAAGAATATCCCAAATACCCGAAAAGGACTAAGGATATGTTTCTCGTTATGGAGGTGACAAAGAGCTAGTCGTAAATGGTTACGCCGATGCAAGCTGACACCGATCCGACGATTCTAAATCGCAAACCGGATACGTGTTTATATTGAACGGTGGAGCTGCCGCTGGTGCAGTTCTAAACAAAGCGCCATGGGATCTCATGGAAGCGAGTACATAGCTGCTTCGAAGCAGAAATGAAGGAGTCTGATGAAAGAGTTCATTCCGATCTAGGTGTCATACCTAGTGCATCGACCAATGAAGATCTTCTGTGACAACACTGTGCAATTGCCTGGCAAAGAATCCAGATTTCACAAGAGGACCAAGCACATCAAAGACGCTCAATTCCATCCGGACCAAGTCCAGTGGGAGACATAGAGATTTCAAGATACATACGGATCAATGTTGTAGACCCGCTGACTAAGCCTTCCACGAGCAAAACATGATCAGCACCAAGACTCCATGGGTGTTAGAATCATTACTGTAATCTAGATTATTACTTTGCAAAGGGAGATCAAGGAAATATGCCCTAGAGGCAATAATAAAGTTATTTATTTCTCATATCATGATAAATGTTTATTATTCATGCTAGAATTGTATTAACCGAAACATGATACATGTGTGAATACATAGAAACTTAATGTCACTAGTATGCCTCTACTTGACTAGCTCATTGATCAAAGATGGTTATGTTTCCTAACCATAGACATGTTGTCATTTGATAATCGGGATCACATCATTAGGAGAATGATGTGATTGACTTGACCCATTCCGTTAGCTTAGCACTGATCGCTTAGTATATTGCTATTGCTTTCTTCATGACTTATACATGTTCCTATAACTATGAGATTATGCAACTCCTGCTTACTGGAGGAACACTTGTGTGCTACCAAACGTCACAACATAATCGGGTGATTATAAAGGAGCTCTCAGTGTGTCTCCAAAGGTACATGTTGAGTTGGCATTTTAGATTAGGTTTGTCACTGATTGTCAGAGGTATCTCTGCCCTCTCAATGCACATCACTATAAGCTTGCAAGCAATGTACTAATGAGTTAGTTAGAATGATGCATTACGAACGAGTAAAGAGATTTGCCGAACGAGATTGAACTAGGTATTGAGATACCGACGATCGAATCTCGCAAGTAACATACCGATGACAAAGGGACAACGATGTTGTTATGCGGTTTGACCGATAAAGATCTTCAGAGAATATGGAGCCAATATGAGCATCCAGGTTCCGCTATTGGTTATTGACCGAAACAGTTCTAGGTCATGTCACATAGTTCTCGAACCCGAGGGTCCGCACGCTAACGTTATCGATGATGTATATATTATGAGTTTATAGTTTTGATGCCAAGGTTGTTCGAGTCCTGATGATCATGGACATGACGAGAGTCTCGAAATGGTCGAGACATAAAGATTGATATATTGGAAGCCATATTGGATATCGGAATAGTCTCGTGAAATCGGATTTTACCGAGTACCGGGGTTACCGAATCGGGGTTAATGCCATATGGGCCTAAGGGAGAAGAGAGGGAGCGGCCAGACAGGCCGCGCCTCTCCCCTAGTCCATTAGGACAAGGGAAGGAAGGCGGCGCTTCTTTCCTTCTTTCCCCTTCCCCTTCTTCCAACACAAGGGGGAGTCCTACTCTGGGGAGTAGGACTCCAAGCGCCCCTTAGAGGCCGCCGACTCCTCCCTCCTTTATATACGGGCAAACCCCATGACACACAAGTTGATCTTCATGATCGCCTTAGCTGCAAGCGGTGCCCTTCCACCATATTCCACCTCGTCATATCGAGCGGTGCTTAGCGAAGCCCTCAAGGTCAAGAGAACATCATCAACGCTACCACGCCGTCAGGCCGACGGAACTCTTCCCCCGACACTTTGTGGATCGGAGTCCGGGAACGCCATCGAGCTGAACGCAGTTAGAACCGAGGTACCGTAGTTTGGTGCTTGATCGTCGGCCGTAAGACGCATTTACTACATCAACCGCGGTTATAACACTCCGCTTTCGGGTTCATTTAGGGTACGTGGATAACACTCTCCTCTCGTTGATATGAATCAACATGATCTTGCGTGCATAGAATTTTTTGAAATTACACGCTCCCAACACGTAAGTTGAGTAAGACTCAAACCCGACCATGGTAGAAGATAGAAAGAGAGAGAGAGGGAGTGGGAGAGAGAATGAAAGTCTCATGCCTCACCCATAGGTTCTATAAAGTATGCCATGTTGGTACTGCACCTATTGTGTACCTTGCCATGAGTTGGCTAGGGGCAGTGATCCAGAGTAGATCATCGACAGCGGTCAAAATTATCCTTACGCACTCTAAAGAGGAGACTAAGGAAATGTTTTCGATTATGGAGGTACAAAGAGTTCGTCGTAAAGGGTTACGCCGATGCAAGCTTTGACACCGATCCGATGACTCGTCTCAATCTGGATACGATCGAAGTGGGAGCAATTGAAGAGCAGCCTGTAGAGTATTGTAGACATAGAAATTTGCAAATACATACGATCGAATGTGGCGGCATCTTTAAATGGCGTTCTGGGAACCAGTTCCCAGACTTGCCCGCCGGCCTCGGGTGGCGTGGCTCAAGTGGTGGGCCAAAGACGACCCATCTTTATCAGAAAGACTCAAGACCTCGGGGCTGAGACTGCTGGGCTGGATGACGCAAGGCTTCCTCATGATCGCTCACAGGCAGGTTTATGAGACGGAGAGATCAACGAGGGTACCTCGTGAGGTGCTCGTGGATGCAAGCTATGACGACGAGGCCGCTGGTGCCAGGCGCCAAATATGCAGTTGTCCTTGTTTCCTCTTTGGTGCAAAAGGCACGACGGAGTACCACCGAGGCATCAGCAAGGTTGACATTTCAAAGGCAACAAGACCAAGACCAGCGGAGCAGCAGGATGGAGGTCACCTGGAGCCTAAGGCGCGCTATCGCCGCAAGGCTTTTGTAGTCAAGACCAACTTTAGTCTGGATAACTTGTACCGATGTTCCCTTTGAAATGGACATTGTTGGCGCCTTTCCGCCAATATTGAAGAGGCCTGTGGCCTCTATAAATAGAGCTAGCCACCACGTAGTAGAGGAGGAGATAGAACCCCTGGCCAGAGAGGAGAGGCGACGAACTCACCCAAGCAGTTCATCGCGACCAGCCTGCAACACTGCTGAGGCGCCTTCCCATGTATTGCTCATCATCAGCCCCCGAGGCAATCCACCACACCACACATTGGAGTAGGTATTACACCACAACGGTGGCCCCACCAGTATAAATCTCGGTCTTGGTTGTCATCGCTTCCAGCTTAGATTCACGAGTACATCAGACATAGATCGGTAGGGAGAGATCTTTCGCGCACCCCAGTGTTTGAAACCTAGGTCTGCCTAACCCAACATCCCACATTGGCGCTTGTGTAGGGGGCGCCGAATCTTTCTTCCGCTGCTCGTCGATTTTCCGTCAGGTCCATGGCTGACGCTGGCTTGCGCCAGCGCCGGGCTGCCTGCCGCCTGGCGTTCGTGACGGCGCCTTGCCGGCGAAGCGCCTGTCCGCCTCGCCGCCGCCAACGCCGCCACCGCCCGGGCGGGAACGAGCAGCAGCCTCGCTCTCTCGATTCATCGGTGCGGCGGGAAGGTCGCACCGCCACCCCGTCAGCCGACTCACCGTTCGCCGCCCACGCCTGCCGTGCTCTCACGACGCCAAGACGCCGGCTGTTCTGGCGCGAGAGTCTTACACCGTCTTCGCCGACGACTTACAGGACTGGCTCGCCAAGCATCACCGAAGCTCGCTGACACCGCAGGGGCCTCATGCCGCCCTCTCGCTGCCTCGCCTTCATCCTCACAAGCATGAGGCATGGATCAGAGGTGCCTCCGCCACTTCTCCCAAGAAGGCGCCCGCCCCGCCGCAGGAAGCTTGTGACGCAGATCCACTGTGATCCGCTACCGCGACAAGAAGGGAGCTGCTAAGAAACTCGCCCCAAGAAGGTGCTCGCGTTTCCGTGCACCAGGCGCCATGACCGCATCCCGCGCCATCGTTAGACCCGCTGCTCCAAGCAGCGCGCGCTGGAATCCCTGTGAGCAAGCCCAGATTTAGAGGGCTCGGGTGGCCACCGCAGTGCTGCCGCAAGATTCGCCTCGAAGCACGAAGGTCACCGCCAGTTAAGCTTTTCCCGACTTGCCTCGCGCATGACGGTACCAGATCCCCAGAAGTTCGCAGCTTACGATCCGCATCGGGCCACCAACGAGGACGAAAAAGGTCATGGCGAACTGCTCGGCGGCACTCAAGGACGACGCGTTCAGATCGCTCCCCGAACTCGGGTTTCCGGCACGCATCTCCTCCGAGGAGATGCGCACTCCGCTTATCACCAACTTCCGTGGCACTCGCGATCGTCCGCCGCCTTGGTGATCTGGCGCCGCCTTCCAAAGGGTTGGAGAGACTCGCGGCACATCCAGCGCTTCAACAACGGTCGCCTAAGATTCCTGTGGTGACCGAGAGGCCATCATTTTGGCGCTCGATGGCGCTGGTAACGCCAAGATGAAGGGAGGATGGCAATCCATGAAGATCTCGCACGCCCTCGAGTTGTTCAACCCGGGCGACTGTGCAAGGGCTGAGGAAGGGCGCCTCCCTTCTGCTCCCAGCAGCAGCACTCCAAGAGAAGAGCCAACCAAGCGATGTGAAGCGCAAGGGAGTGGTTGCACTGCATAAGTCGATACCGCACGGGCAGGACCAGCCGGAGTCGTCCATAAGCAGCTTTCGAACCACCGTACCACGATCTCCATACCCACAACACCAACGAATGCCAAGAGCTCAGGTTCAGGAGAAGGTCGCTATGGTCGACGCCTGCGCGAACGATCGGGGCTACTACGAGGCGGAGCAAGAGGTGGAGGACGGCGGGACGATCAGGGCCTCGCAAGGGCGATGGATGACCATGAGATCGCGGCAGGGACCAGCCTTTAGGGGCTTGGAGAGATTAGCCTTGAGGATCGCCCACAAGGCAACGCAGGCCTTCCTCCTCCGCCACCACCACCAAGGAGGAATGAAGACCATCAGGACGAGGGGTCAGGCTTCAGAGCCACGCGGCATCGCAGTATCCCTGGCGGCGCCAGCCCCATTTCACAAATAGATCTTCAAGGAGTTTGCCACGAGGTGAACGCAGTCCTCCCCGCTTGAGGCCACGCGCCTCTCGTGTGGCTCACGCGCCATCACGCTCACCAGCCGGATCAGCTCTAAGGGCGCAAGTAACGGGTTGGTGTCCTCCCAATGCTTTTGTTCCCGCCATCAGAATGCAAGTCACCAGACCTCATCGATGGCGGAGCAGACTCAACATTCTGGTCTGGCCGAGACGCTCAACATCTCCAAGTGCCATATAATCAGCCAGCCAACCAAGCCTTTCTCTCGAGTCACCGATGGTTCCACTGCTCGAGGGCAGGTGCGCTTCCGTCACCTTTGACAGCGCAGAGAACTACCGCGACCGAGCTCATTGACTTTGACGTCAGCCACATTCGCCGCCATACAATGCCATCCGGCACCCAGCCTCAAGTAAGTTCATGGCGGACTCACCATGGCTACAACATCTCAAGATGCCGAAGCGGGGTCATCACGGTCCCCTCGTGGAAGAGAAGGATGCGGTGTGTTCTCGAGCGCTTCTTCCGTGCCGCGGCCATCGAGGACCTGACAGCAAGAGTGGAAACCTCCCCGAGCAGCCCCAAGAAGAAGAAGACATCACCGGCTGAAGGTTTAGGAGGCAAGCCCGGCGCCAGACTGACATGAGCTCGCCCAAGGGGCGCCACCTCCATCAAGATAGGAAGGCGTGTCTTGGGCGCCTCCGCGTGGCTCGGGGCTCTCTGGGGAGCCACCGACTTTGCTAAGGTCAAGGGAGGCGCGGCACCACTTGAGGCGAGCCATGCACGCCCTCAGAAGGCGAAGGAAAGGACCCAACCTCGGAGTTCACCAAGGCTGCTCAGATGCGAGGAATCGAGTCATAGCGCTGCAACCGCTGCCACCAACAGCTCCCCATCCAGGCGAGATGGTGGGCTGCGGTCCGTGATCGACCACCTGTGGCTCTCAATCAGCTTCTGGTGCTTCGCCTTCATGGGTGTGTGTGGGCCCACCGCGACAACTTCGCTCAGATGCCCTTCGGCTTGCCGAACGCTGGCCAGCAGCCCACCACCGATGAGGAGCATTCTAAGCCTGTGTGGCCAAGCATCGACCGCCCGAGAGGAGATGGATTCACCGCCGCCGGACTCGAGCCCGAGGCTGAGTCCCGAGGGTCGAGGATCGGCTTCGCCCGCATCGCCAACAAGATCAGTGACTTCTTTTCGCTGTTTAGCCGAGCGCTCAGGGCTGCATCATTCCTGTGTCGCGGGTCTGTCCCTCGCGGCATGTATCCGCTTGCCTATATCTTCGCTTGTCTTGTTAGCTCCCTCTGCTGCATCATCCCTAAGCCGCCGGTCGACCCGTGGCGCTTGCTTTGCCTCGATCTACCTGTTGATTTGCATCTTCATGCTTGACCACCACGACATCGCCGCTGCCTACCACGGACCTCTCCACTCTCATGCAAAGCGCTTGGCACATTAAAAGGGGGTGCCTCGAGCATCGCGACTCATGGGCTTCATCGCTCTCCAGCTCACCTCGCCTGACCCACCAGATCGCGACCCGTCATACGGGCGGCTGAGCTTGCTCGAGGGCCGGACCCGAGGACGAGAGCATTTGATTCTAACCACCTTGCAGGAACGCACCATCCACAAAGGCTCAGTAGCAAGGCTAACCCGCCTCGGTAGGGCCTCGTGGAGTCCCGCTGGCTCACGGGTGCCTGACACACCTCTCCTAGCCCCACTGCATGCCACGGTCGTGGCTGGCTGCACGCCTGGGTTTCCTCCCGAGGGAGCCCTCCCACGCACCAACGGAAGCACCATGTTCGTGTTGGTTGACGACACAGCCGAGGAGCGTTGTCTGCACATACGGAAGCACTATGCTCCACGCCGGGTGATAAACAACTAAGCGCGCTTCCACGGCATGTCAACCTCGGAGCCCGGAGTCGTTGTCCGCACCATCACAAAGCCTCCCGGGAGTGCCGCGGAGGGGTTGACACGGGCTGGGCGCCTGGCCACCCGAGCACATGTTACCCAGCTGTGTCCCTCGACCTGGTCGCCCGCACCTCCCCGAGCTGGAGCTAAGGTATGAAGACTCGCTTGAGCTGTTGGGGACTCGAGCATCGCGATCAGAGCCTAATCACGTAGCCTCACCTCTTAGTTCGGGCGCTAACGGCGGTTGAGGCATGCTGGGCCAGCCCCGCCAGAACACCAAAACCTTCCGTTCCTCCCTATTTGTTGCTCATGGCTGGGGGACCGAGCATCACGACCAGAGCCTAACTTGCTATGTATCCCTCACTCCTTAGTTCCGGGTCCGGTGATCCTCGGGTCGGGCTAAGGCGGCTGAGGTATGCACGGGTCGGCCCGCGAAACAAGCAATAGGAAGGAAATCGCAAAATCTAGCAAATCCGTACAAATATGCACTATAAATTGTTCGCAAGTAATACCGTATACAATTTAAACGCCCACAAGGCATCGTGCATGCTGCAGGAATCAAAGCAGGAAAAAGGACGAGAAGATCAGCCTGGCCGCACCAGGTAGAGCCTGCTGGCAGCCCCACCTCCCGGAGTCGTAGGTTGCAGCGCCGCTTAGCGCGTGTTGAAGGCGCCGGAATCAAAGAAGGCTTCCGCCGACTTTGACGGCTTCAAGAGAACGGCGAGCGCTTACGCCCATGGCCCCAAAGAGGTCGCCGAGGTTACGCCGGGTTGGCGGCGGTAGACGTGGACGAGGATCCACAAGATCGGGAGGAGAGGACGCGAGCTCGACCAGCCATGGGGCCGATCCCGACCACGACCCCTCAAGCGCCGACGAGGAAGGGAACCAGTTTAGCGGCCTTTTGGCTCCGGCCGGCTTCTCCAGCCCACGCCAGAGCGCCGCTTAGCGCCACGGACCCTTTCTCATAGAGCCAAGGCCGTATGCTCGGCCGTAATCTTCGCCCGGCATCCAACACCCTTTCCACTTTCAAATACCGCCCAGCGCCTTCACTGGTCATGGGTTGGTCGACAGCTCGGCTGCCGCGCCTCCTTGATAGCAGCCTCCCAGCCATCTCTCCTCCTTCACTCGGGCGGTTATGAATTTTGGCGGTCACTTCCAGGCCTCACCTCCTCCATTGCCTTGCAATGGCCCTGGCGTGGAAGGCCCCTCAGCCTGCCGCCGCCATGGTCTGAGGTGGCTTGCTTCTCCTAAGCCACACAGCTGGTTTCAAGACCACTCTGGACGGAGGCGCCAGAGGAACCCACCGAGACCAACTCCAGCGCCTGCCACCAAAGGGTCTCAGGTTCAAGATCCTCCCCAAATCGGCTTCAGCGTCGGGCAGCACGGTCCAAGGCGGCAGAGGGAAGCAGGAGACGGGGTCGACGAGTAGGAGGAGAATGAAGCATCACAACCTAGGAGGTGGACCTCCTCAGTCTTGGCAACTTCGCACGAGCTGCCACTGGCGCCCAGCCATCTGGCCACGGGGTCGACTCACGAGCATTCCCGCTGGCCTCACGAGGATGATCGGGCGGGGACGCGCCACGGATGACGAGCCCGCTTTAGCGCTGCCCGCTCCCTTCATTTCTTCGCCAAGCGCAGTACCGCTTCTATGGAAGATGTCGTCTAGACAGAAAAGACAGGAGCA
Source organism: Aegilops longissima (assembly GCA_021605205.1). Lineage (NCBI taxonomy): Eukaryota > Viridiplantae > Streptophyta > Magnoliopsida > Poales > Poaceae > Aegilops > Aegilops longissima. The sequence continues at coordinate 571,072,667 of CM038676.1, read as the reverse complement.
AGGCGAATTAACACTTACTTGTTGGATCGCCGCGGATCCCACGACTCCGCCAAGCTTGAAGTTGAAGACTCTGTAGGGCTCACCGGAGGCCCAACATAGGAGAAGGCGCTACCAAAGGGCTGGAGCTGACTTGCCGATGCAGGGCCGGGTAGACCCTTGGGGGATCAGCCCGGACATGTCCTTCCTCGATCAGGCGCTGCCCTCCCCTCTCGCCGGTGCCTTTCATCGCCGCCGCCGTGCAAGGAGCGAGGGCCCCGACCTGTGCTGTGGGAAGTCCCCGCCCTTCAAGGTCGTCGCTGAAGTCGCGCTTCCTCATCATCGCCGCCATCTCCTTCCTCTCTCCACCGATTCACCGGCGATAGGTTCACCATCGCCGCCACCGACCTCAGATCCACCGCCGCACTAGGCCTACCCTGTCAAGGTAGGCATGGCATCCACCACCAGCTCCCGCCATCACGGCGAACAAAGAGACCGAGCACCCACCGGGCTCAACTTCTCTCCAACCAAGCAGCGAGGTCGTGGTCGATCCTCATCGCAGTATGCCCAAGCTCAAAGGAGGACAACATTCGTGATCCGCGAAGCCCATAGCAGCGCCAATGTCAAGAGGGGCCACCCGGTGCGACAAAACCCTCAGAGCGCAGGCCTTTGCAGCCTGCCGCCTCCAGGCCGCCCGGCTCGTCGGTGTTCATCTTCTCCAACACCCGCTGGGCCCGTCATCGAAGCCATACACACCACGCCTCAACGGCCTCGTCCGCTTCATCGACAACTCTAGCATAGGGTTGTGGCACCCAGCGCTCACCATGACCCACTTGTTCGAAGCTCCTCGCCCTCTTCCCGCCTTCGAGATGGCGTTGACTTGGAGTACGCTGTGAAACTCGCAAGACGCTGAAATATTGCCACGGAGACCCGGAGGGAGAAGAAGTGGCGCAGAAGGCCACGGAGGGCGCCACCCTGACGTGGCGCCTGCAGAGTAGGCTAAGATCGACAAGAGGAGGATGGAGTTGGGGTGGATATGCAGAGCATGCAACCACACGCCGGGCGACGTAAAGGAAGAACTCGAGAAGGGAGGAACCATGGCCGATGACGGTGTTCGTGAAGAAGGGATAGAAGGCCTCTTGTCCTCCCAATGGGCGGAGCTAAGACAGCGCAGTCCCCAAACTGCTGATCTGCGACGCTGCCATCCAAGACGAGGGCGATTCCACGCTAGAGAGACCTGTAGGAGTACCAGTCGATGCAGCCCCAGCCGGAGTCTCTATGGGGGCCATAGTTCAAGGAGGAGAAGGAATGCGATCCGAGATTTTGGAGGCAGGAAGGCAAGAGCAAGAAAGGGATCTCGAGTAACGAACGAGGGTAATGAGGTAAGGCTAACCCAGCCAGCCTTTTGTCGGACCGAAGGCGAGCAGGCAGGAGGAGGCTGCCCAATCAATCAGCCACGCTGCGCCTAAGGTCAGCAGGCCTGAGCGGGGCCCAAGGGCGGGCCCGTGACTTGCCCCTTCGCTTCTCCGCTAAGCCAAGTCTGAGCCGCCTTTGGGCCCGGGGCTACTGCCTGCTGGGGAACGGGTCCCTGTGATTGCCTGCCTCAAGGCTCGTGGAGGCTCCGTGGTGGCTCAAAGACGCCCATCTTCATCGCCACAAGACTCAAGACCAAGGGGGCTGAGATTACAGGGCGACGATGCAAGGCTTCCTCAGACGGCTCGCTGTAGGCTCATGAGGGAGGCGATATCAAGGCGTGGTACTCGCGAGGTGCTCGTGGACGCAAGCCATGATTTATTGAGGCTGGGCGGGCGCCAGCGGGCGCCGCCCGAGTAGGTCCTGTTTCCTCTTTTGGCAGCGGCAAGCATGCACATGGAGTACCGAGGCATCTGCAAAGGTTTCCATTTCAAAGCAAAGAGACCAAGCACAGCAGAAAACAGGATGGAGGTCACCGTGAGCCTAAGACGCGCCATCGCTAGTGCTTTGGCAGTCAAGACCAACTTTAGTCGATAACTTGTACCAGATGTCCACCTTGAAATGGCCGTTGTTGGCGCCTCCCGTCAATATTTGGGAAGAGGCCCAAAGGCTCTATAAATAGAGCTAGCCACCACAGTAGAGGAGGAGATAGAACCTACCAAAGAGAGAGAGAGAGAGGCGGTCGAACTCACCTAAGCAGCTTCATCGCGACCAGCCCAAGAACACCGAGGCTGTTCTTCCTCAGACTGCTCATCATCAGCCCCTAAGGCAATCCACCACACCACACACTGGAGTAGGGTATTACACCACAACGTGGCCCAAACCAGTATAAATCAGGTCCCTTTGTGTTGTTCATCGCTTCAAATTTTAGATCTCACGAGGCAATCGGACGAGATCGGTAGGGAAGAGATCTTCATGCGCGCATCCTGCTGTTCAACCTATGGTCTCCGCCGAACCCAACATCCGATGCATTCATTGATCAAACTCTCTCACAAGCAAAACATGATCACACCTTAGTAATCTTTTGGTGTTAATCACATAGCAATGTGAATCAGATTGTTTACTCTACTAAACTCTTGGGTATTGGTCACATGGAGATGTGAACTATGGGTCTTAATCATAAAGATGTGAACTATTGGTGTTAAATACATGGCGATGTCAACCGGATTATTCACCTAGTGCAAGTGGGAGATCGAAGGAAATATGCCCCAGAGGCAATAATAAAGTTGTTATTTTATATTTCCATATATCATGATAAATGTTTATTATTCATGCTAGAATTGTATTAACCTAAACTTGATACATGTGTGGATACATAGACAAAACACCGTGTCCCTAGTAAGCCTCTACTATACTAGCTCGTTAATCAAAGATGGTTAAGTTTCTAACCATATACATGTGTTGTCATTTGATGAACGGGATCACATCATTAGAGAATGATGTGATGGACAAGACCCATCCATTAGCTTATCATATTGATCGCTTAGTTTTATTGCTACTTTATTCGTGTCAAATACATATTCTTCGACTATGAGATTATGAACCTTGACACCGGAGGAATGCCTTGTGTGCTATCAAAAGTCACAACATAGTTGGGTGATTATAAAGATGTTTACATGTATCTCCAAGGTGTTTGTTGGGTTGGTATAGATCGAGATTAGGATTTGTCACCCGAGTATCAAGAGGTATCTTCGCCCCTTTGTAATTCGTGATCATAAGAAGCCTTGCAAGCAAAGTGACTAATGAGTTAGTTGCAGGATGATGTATTATGGAACGAGAAAAGACTTGTCGGTAAAGAGATTGAACTAGGTATGAAGATACCAACGATCGAATCTCGGCAAGTAACATGCCGATGGACAAAGGGAATAACGATGTTGTCATTGGTTCGACCGATAAAGATCTCCATACGATATGTGGAGGTTTATGAGCATCCAGATTCCGCTTATTGGTTATGGACCGAGAGGTGTCTCGGCCATGTTTACATAGTTCTAACTCAGAGGGTCCGCACGCTTAACGCTCGATGATGATATAGTATTATATGAGTTATGTGATTTGGGAGGAGGAGGAGAAGGGAAGGGAAGGAAAAAGTGGATTAGGATTCCACTTCCTTCCCTCATTCTCCTTTCTAAGTGGGAGTTCTTAAGTAATATGATTAATTGAACTTAAATTTATCATGAACTTAGTACCGATAGTATTTTGCTTGTCTATGTTTGTTGTAGATAGATGGCTCGTCTTTGTTGTTCGTTGAATTTTAATGCGTTCCTTGAAAGCTAAGTTGAAAGATGATGGTAGCAACTACGGACTGGGTCCGTAACATGAGGATTATCCTCATTGCTGCCTGAAGAATTACGTCTGGAAGCACCGCTGGGTGCGAACCTGCTGCGAGATGCTGGCCGACGCGTTAGAACGTCTGGCGAGCAAAGCGATGACTACTCGATAGTTCGATGTGCCATGCTACGGCTTAGAACCGGGTCTTCAATGACGTTTTGAGCGTCATGGAGCATATGAGATGTTCAGGAGTTGAAGTTAATATTTCAAGCAAATGCCGGATTGAGAGATATGAAGTCTCCAATAAGTTCTATAGTTGTAAGATGGAGGAGAATAGTTACGTCGGTGAACATATACTCAAAATGTGCGGGTATACTAATCACTTGATTCAATGGGAGTTAATCTTCACGATGATAGTGTCATTGACAGAATTCTTCAATCACTGCCACCAAGCTAGAAGAGCTTCGTGATGAACTATAATATGCAAGGGATGGACAAGACTATTCCGAGATCTTACATGATGCTAAAGGCTACGGAGGTAGAAATCAAGAAGGAGCATCAAGTGTTGATGGTCAATAAGACCACAGTTTCAAGAAGAAGGGCAAAGGGAAGAAGAAGGGAACTTCAAGAAGAACAGCAAGCAAATTGCTGCTGGGAGAAAAACCCAAGTCTGGACCTAAGCCTGGCCTGAGTGCTTCTCTTGCAAGCAGACTGGACCTTGGAAGCGAACTGCCCCAAGTATTTGGCGGATAAGAAGGATGGCAAGGTGAACAAAGGTATATGTGATATACATGTTATTGATGTGTACCTTACTAATGCTCGCAGTAGCACCTAGGTATTTGATCTGGTTACATTGCTAATATTTGCAACTTCGAAGCAGGGACTACGGATTAAGCGAAGATTTGCTAAGGGCGAGGTGATGATCGCATGGGAAATGGTTCCAAAGTCGATGTGATCGCGTTATACGCTACCTCTACATCTACCATCGAGTTAGTTTTAAACATAAATAATTGTTATTTGGTGCCAGCGTTAAGCATGAACATTATATCTGGATCTTGTTTGATGCGAGGCGGTTATTCATTTAAATCAGAGAATAATGGTTGTTCTATTTATATGAGTAATATCTTTTATGGTCATGCACCCTTGAAGAGTGGTCTATTTTATTGAATCTCGATAGTGGTGATACACATATTCATAATGTTTAAGCCAAAAGATGCAGAGTTGATAATGATAGTGCAACTTATTTGTGGCTTTGCCGTTTGGGTCATATTGGTTGTAAAGCATGAAGAAACTCCATCTTGATGGACATTTGGAATCACTTGATTATGAATCACTTGGTACTTATGAACTGTGCCTCATGGGCAAGATGACTAAAACGCCGTTCTCGGAACTATGGGTGAGCAACTGTTTTGTTGGAAATCATACATCTTGATGTGTGTGGTCAATGAATATTGAGGCTCATGGCGGGTATCGTTATTTTCTCACCTTCACAGATGATTTGAGCAGATATGGGTATATCTACTTGATGAAACACAAGTCTGAAACATTTGAAAAGTTCAAAGAATTTCAGAGTGAAGTGGAAAATCATCGTAACAAGAAAATAAAATTTCTCGATCTTATTGTGGAGGAGAATATTTGAGTTCTGAGTTTGGTTTACATTTGAAGCAATGCGGAATAGTTTAGTAACTCACTCCACCGGAACACCACAATGAAATGGTGTGTCCGAATGTCGTGTCGTACTTTACTAGATATGGTGCGATCTATGATGTCTCTTACTGATTTACGCTATCATTTTGGGGTTATGCTTTAGAGACAGCCGCATTCACGTTAAATAGGGCACCATCAAAATCCGTTGAGGCGACGCCTTATGAACTGTGGTTTGGCAAGAAACCAAAGTTGTCGTTTCTTAAAGTTTGGGGCTGCGATGCTTATGTGAAGAAACTTCAACCAGATAAGCTCGAACCCAAATCGAATGTGTCTTCATAGGATACCCAAAAGAGACTATTGGGTACACCTTCTATCACAGATCTGAGGCAAAATTTTTGTTGCTAAATTGGATCCTTTCTAGAAGAATTTCTCTCGAAAGAAGTGAGTGGGAGCAAAGTAGAACTTGATGAGGTAGCTGTACCTGCTCCCTTATTGGAAAGTAGTTCATCACAAGAACCGGTTCTGTGACAACTACACCAATCGTGAGGAAGCTAATGATATTGATCATGAAACTTGAGATCAAGTTACTACCGAACCTTGTAGGTCTACGAGTAAGATCCGCACCAGTGGTACGGTAATCCTATTACGGAAGTCATGTTACTTGACCATGGCGAACCTACGAACTATGAGGAAGCGATGATGAGCCCAGATTCCATAAAATGGCTTGAGGCCATGAAATCTGAGATGGGATCCATGTATGAGAACAAAGTTTGGACTTTGGTTGACTTGCCCGATGATCGGCAAGCCATAGAAAATAAATGGATCTTCAAGAAGAATCCCACGTGGCGATGGTAATGTATTGTCTACAAAGCTCGACTTGTTGCCAAAGGTTTTCGACAAGTTCAAGGGGTTGATTACGATGAGACTTTCTCACCCGTGCGATGCTTAAGTCTATCCGAATCATGTTAGCAATTGCCGCATTTTATGATTATGAAATTTGGCAAATGGATGTCAAAACTGCATTCTGAATGGATTTCTAGAAGAAGAGTTGTATATGATGCAACGGAAGGTTTGTCGATCCAAAGGTGCTAACAAAGTGTGCAAGCTCCAGCGATCCATTTATGGACTGATGCAAGCCTCTCGGAGTTGGAATAAGCGCTTTGATAGTGTGATCAAAGCATATGCTTTTATCTGAGACTTTTGGAGAAGCTTTGTATTTACAAGAAAGTGAGTGGGAGCTCTGTAGCATTTCGATATTATATGTAGATGACATATTGTTAATGGAAATGATATAGAATTTCTGGATGGCATAAAGGGATACTTGAATAAAAGTTTTCAATGAAAGACCTCGGTGAAGCTGCTTACATATTGGGCATCAAGATCTATAGAGATAGATCAAGGCGCTTAATTGGACTTTCACAAAGTATATACCTTGATAAAGTTTTGAAAAAGTTCAAAATGGATCAGGCAAAGAAAGGGTTCTTGCCGTGTTACAAGGTGTGAAGTTGAGTCAGGACTCAATGCCCGACCACAAGAAGATAGAGAAAATTAAAGATGTTCCCTATGCTTCAGCCATAGGCTCTATCATGTATGCAATCTTGTGTACCGGACCTAACGTGTTAGCAATAAGCTTGGCAGGTAGGTACCAAAGTAATCTAGGAGTGGATCATTTGGACAGCGGTCAAGAATATCTGAAATACGAAAAGGACTAAGGATATGTTTCTCGTTTATGGAGGTGACAAAGAGCTAGTCATAAATAGTTACGTCGATGCAAGCTTTGACACCGATCCGGACGATTCTAAATCGCAAACCGGATACGTGTTTATATTGAACGGTGGAGCTGTCAGTTGGTGCAGTTCTAAACAAAGCGTCATGGCGGGATCTACATGCGAAGCGGAGTACATAGCTGCTTCGGAAGCAGCAAATGAAGGAGTCTGGATGAAAGAGTTCATTTCCGATCTAGGTGTCATACCTAGTGCATCGGGGCCAATGAAGATCTTCTGTGACAATACTGGTGCAATTGCCTTGGCAAAGGAATCCAGATTTCACAAGAGGACCAAGCACATCAAAAGACGCTTCAATTCCATCCGGGACCAAGTCCAGGTGGGAGACATAGAGATTCTCAAGATAAGTACGAATCTGAATGTTGTAGACCCGTTGACTAAGCCTCTTCCACGAGCAAAACATGATCAGCACCAAGACTCCATGGGTGTTAGAATCATTACTGTGTAATCTAGATTATTGACTCTAGTGCAAGTGGGAGACTGGAGGAAATATGCCCTAGAGGCAATAATAAAGTTATTATTTATTTCCTCATATCATGATAAATGTTTATTATTCATGCTAGAATTGTATTAACCGGAAACATGATACATGTGTGAATACATAGACAAACTTAATGTCACTAGTACGGCTCTACTTGACTATCTCATTGATCAAAGATGGTTATGTTTCCTAACCATAGACATGTGTTGTCATTTGATTAATGGGATCACATCATTAGGAGAATGATGTGATTGACTTGACCCATTCCATTAGCTTAGCACTTGATCGTTTAGCATATTGCTATTGCTTTCTTCATGACTTATACAAGTTCCTATAACTATGAGATTATGCAACTCCGTTTACGGAGGAACACTTTGTGTGCTACCAAGCGTCACAACATAACTGGGTGATTATAAAGGAGCTCTGAGGTGTCTCCAAAGGTACATGTTGAGTTGGCATATTTGAGATTAGGTTTTGTCACTCGATTGTCGGAGAGGTATCTGGGCCCTCTCGGTAATGCACATCACTATAAGCCTTGCAAGCAATGTAACTAATGATTTAGTTAGGGAATGATGCATTACGTAGCGAGTAAAGAGACTTGCTTGAGTAGCGAGATTGAACTAGGTATTGAGATACCGACGATCGAATCTCGGGCAAGTAACATACCGATGACAAATGGGACAACGTATGTTGTTATGCGGTTTGACTGATAAAGATCTTCGTAGAATATGTAGGAGCCAATATGAGCATCCAGGTTCCACTATTGGTAATTGACCGGAAACAGTTCTAGGTCATGTCTACATAGTTCTCGAACCGTAGGGTCCATACGCTAACGTTACAATGATGGATATATTATGAGTTTATAGTTTTGATGTGCGAAGGTTGTTGAGTCCGGATGTGATCATGGACATGACGAGGAGTCTCGAAATGGTCGAGACATAAAGATTGATATATTGGAAGCCTATATTTGGATATCGGAATAGTTCCGGGTGAAATCGGGATTTTACTGAGATGCAGGGGTTACCGGAATCCCCCGGGGGTTAATGGGCCTACATGGGCCCTAAGGGAGAAGAGGGGAGCCGGCCAGGACAGGCCGCGCGCCCCTTCCCCCCTAGTCCGAATAGGACAAGGAAGGCGGCGCCCCCTTTCCTCTTCCCTTCCTTTCCTTCTCCAACAAGGCAAGAGGGGAGTCCTACTCCCGTTGGAGTAGGACTCCTCGGCGCACCCTAGAGGCCCGCCGCACCTCCCCCTCCCTCCTTTATATCACGGGGCAAGGGGCACCCATGACACACAAGTTGATCTTCATGATCGTTCCTTAGCAGTGTCGGTGCCCCTTCCACCATATTCCACCTCGGTCATATCGTGGCGGTGCTTAGCGAAGCCCTCGTCGATGAGAACATCATCACCGTCCTGCGCGTCGTCTTGTGGAGCTCTTCCCCGACACTTTGCTGGATCGGAGTCCGGGAGCGTCATCGAGCTGAGCGTGTGCTAGAACTTCGGAGGTGCCGTAGTTTGGGTGCTTGATCGGTCGGGCCGTGAAGACGTACGACTACATCAACCGCGTTGTTATAACACTTCCGCTTTCGGTCTACGAGGGTACGTGGATAACACTCTCCCCTCTCGTTGATATGAATCAACATGATCTTGCGTGTGCATAGGAATTTTTTTGAAATTACTACGTTCCCCAACACGAAGTTGAGTAAGACTCAAAACCTGACCATGGTAGAAGATAGAGAAAGAGAGAGAGAGGGAGTGAGAGAGAGAATGAAAGTCATTCCCTATGCCTCAGCCATAGGTTCTATAAAGTATGCCATGTTGTGTACCAGACCTATTGTGTACCTTGCCATGAGTTTGGCTAGGGGTACAATAGTGATCCAGGAGTAGATCACTGGACAGCGGTCAAAATTATCCTTACGTACCTAAAGAGGACTAAGGAAATGTTTCTCGATTATGGAGGTGACAAAGAGTTCGTCGTAAAGGGTTACGTCGATGCAAGCTTTGACACTGATCCGGATGACTCTGAGTCTCAATCTGGATACGTACTGAAAGTGGGAGCAATTAGCTAGAGCAGCTCTGTGTAGAGTATTGTAGACATAGAAATTTGCAAAATACATACGGATCTGAATGTGGCAGACCTTGTCGGCGTTCTGGGAACGGGGGTTCCCAGACTTGCCTGCCTGCGGCCTGTGGCGTGGCTCAAGTGGTGGCCCAGCACGACCCATCTTTATCAGCACAAGACTCAAGACCCTCGCGAGGGGCCAAGCCTCGCGGGGCGGATGACGCAAGGCTTCCTCAAGGACGGCCTCGCCAGGCAGGCTTGCGAGGAGACGGAGAGATCAACGCAGGGTACCTCGTGAGGTGCTCGTGATGCAAGCCATGACGATCGAGGCCAGTCGGGTGCCAGGCAGGCGCCGGCCTGCGCAGTGTCCTTGTTTCCTCTTTGGTGCAAAGGGGGCAAGCACAGACGTGGAGTACCGAGGCATCAGGCAAAGGTTGACATTTCAGTGCAACAAGACCAAGACCAGCGGAGCAGCAGGATGGAGGTCACCGTGGAGCCCAAGGCGGCGTCATCGCCAGTGCTTTTGGTAGTCGAAGACCAACTTTAGTCAGGATAACTTGTACCCGATGTTCCCCTTTGAAATGGACATTGTTGGCGCCCTTCCCGCTCAATATTTTGGAAGAGGCCCAGGGCCTCTATAAATAGAGCTAGCCACCACAGAGTAGAGGAGGAGATAGAACCCCGGCCAGAGAGAGAGAGAGGCGATCGAACTCACCCAAGCAGTTCATCGCACCAGCCCAAGAACACCTCTCGCGAGGCAGTTCTTCCCATGTACTGTTCATCATCAGCCCCCTGAGGCAATCCACCACACCACACATTGGAGTAGGGTATTACACCACAACGGTGGCCTGAACCAGTATAAATCTCGTGTCCCTTGTGTTGTTCATCGTTTCCAGCTTAGATCTCACGAGGCGATCAGACATAGATCGGTAGGGAGAGATCTTGTCTCGCACCAGTGTTTGAACCTTAAGGGTCTGCGGAACCCAACATCCGACATTTGGCGCGCGGTAGGGGCGCCGGAATCTTCTTCCGCTGTTCGCGTTGATCTTCCGTCGTGTCCATGGCTGGCCTTCGCTGGGCTTCGCCGGCGTCCGCTGCTTTCTCGTCGCCAGCGTTGCCCGAGCGGCGCCCGTCGGGCGAAGCGCCCGTCGTTCCCGTCGCTTTGCCGCCGCGCCGCCACGGCCCGGCGAAACGAAGCAACAGTGCCTCGTCTCTGCATCCATCGGTGCGGCGGGAAGGCCGCACCGCCACCCTGTCGGCCGACTCCAGCGGTTCGTGCGTCCACGCCTGTCGTCGTACCCCCGCGACGCAACGACGCCGCTGCTCCTCGGCGAGAGCTCCTACACTACCGGTCGTCGGCGACCTCTCGAGGACTGGCTCGCCTGCATCACCGAGCTCGTCGGCACCGCGAAGGCTCTCCTATGCCGTCCCTCTCGCTGCCTCGCCCTCCATCCTGCGCGGGAGGCATGGATCGAGGTGCCTCCGCCACCCCCTCCCAAGAAGGCGCCTGGCCCCAGGCGCGCAGCCCAGGGACGAGATCCACCGCATCCGGCGCCAGCGACAAGAAGGAGCTGCCAAGAAATCCCTCGTCCCAAGAAGGTGCTCGCGTGCTCCGTGGCACCGTGCGCCATGACCGCATCCTCGCGCCACCACGTCAAGACCCGCTGCTCCAAGCAGCGGCCAGCGAGAATCCCGAGCAAGCCCAGCATCGCGAGAGGCTCGGGCGGCCACCGCATGAGCTGCAGCGCATTCGCCCCGAGCTCGCAGTGTCACTGGCGAGCAAGTTCAAGCCGACCTGCCTCCTCGCTATAGCGATGCTGCAGATCCCGCGAGTTCCCGCAGCTCTGATCTGCATCATGAACCTGCGAGGACGAAAAGGTCATGGCGAACTGGTTTCCATGGCACTCAGGGCGATGCCCGCATCGGCTCCCGAACACTGCTCACAGCACGATCTCCTCACGGGAGGAGATCGCGACCGCTTCATCACCAACTTCCAGGGCACTCGCGATCGTCCGCCGGCCTTGGGTGATCTGCGCCGCTTCAAGCAGCAGCCTGGAGAGACCTTGCAGAAGTACATCCAGCGCTTCAACAACGGTCGCCTCAAGATTCCCAGGGTGACTGAGGAGGCCATCATTTTGGCGTTCTCTGATGGCGTTTGCAACGTCAAGATGAAGGAGGAGCTGGCAATCCATGAAGATCTGTGCACGTCTCTGGAGTTGTTCAACCTGGCGACCAAGTGTGCAAGGGCTGAGGAAGGGCGCCTCTCCCTTCTCAAGCTCCCAGCAGCAGACCCAGAAGAGAAGAAAGCCAATCCCAAGGATGTGAAGCGCAAGGGAGCAGCTGTACTCGTGGCGAAGCTGGACACCAAGCACGGCAGGGACCAGCCGGAGTCGTCCAAGGGCAGCCGGTACTGTCTGTACCACGATCTCCATACCCACAACACCAACGAATGCCAAGAGCTCAGGGCCGTGTGAGAAGGCCGCGTCGGTCGACGCCCCAAGCGCAACGATCGGGGCTACGGCGGGCGGAGCAAGAGGTGGAGGACGATGGGGCGACCGTGGCCCTCGCCAAGGTGGCGTGACCGACCTCGCGAGGATCGTTGGCAGACCAGCCTTGCGAGGGGCTTGGAGAGATTAGCCTCGTGAGGATCGCCCACAAGGCAGCAGGCCTTCCTCCTCGCCACCACCACCAAGGAGGAATGAAGACCATCATCGGGGCGAGGGGGGGGGGGCTTCCGAGCCACGTGCAATCGCTTGCATCTGGGCGGCGCTCGAGCCCCACCTCAGGCGCATCTTCAAGGAGTTTGCTCACGAGGTGAGCGCAGTCCTCCCAAGCTTGAGGCCACGCGCCCTCTCGGAGTGGTCTCGTGCGCCATCACGTTCAGCTCGTGGATCAGCTCAAGTGCTGGCACAGCGGCTGGTGTCCTCCCAATGCTTTGTTCCCCAGTCATCAGCAATGTGCAAGTCACCAGGACCCTCATCGATGGCGGAGCAGGACTCAACATTCTGTCCGTCGAGACGTTCAACAATCTCCAAGTGCCATATAATCAGCTTCAGCCAACCAAGCCTTTCTCTGGAGTCACTGATGGTTCCACTGTCTCGATAGGGCAGGTGCGTCTTCCTGTCACCTTTGGACAGCGCAGCAACTACCGCACCGAGCTCATTGACTTTGACGTCGCTCACATTCGCCTGCCATACAATGCCATCCTCGGGTACCCAGCCCTGGCTAAGTTCATGGCAGTGACTCACCATGGCTACAACATCCTCAAGATGCCAGGAAGCGGTGGGGTCATCACGGTCCCCTGTGAAGAGAAGGATGCGGTGTGCTCCCTCGAGCGCGCCTTCCAGGCCGCGTCGATCGAGGACCCGGACAGCAAGAGTGGAAACCTCCCTGGAGCAGCTCCCAAGAAGAAGAAGACATCACCTGGCTGAAGGCTTCAGGAGGCAAGCGCCTCCGAAGGCGCCGCATCTGGACATGAGCCCGTCCAAGGGGCGCCACCCTCCATCGCATAGGAAGGCGTGCCCGGCGCCCTCCTCGGGCAGGGCTCGGGGGCTCTCTCTTGGGGAGCCACCGACTTTGCCAAGGTCACAAGGGAGGCGCTTGGGCACCACTTGGAGGCGTGCTTCGCGGCACGCTTCCCTCAGGAAGGCGTAAGGAAAGAAGGACCCAACCCTCAGGAGTTCATCACCAAGGCCGTTCAGGATGCGGAGGAATCGAGAGTCATGCGCGGCAACCGCTGCCTACCCAGCGTAGCTCCCCATCCAGGCGAGGATGGTGGGCTGCGTGTCTGCATCGACTACCCAGGGCTCAATCGAGTCGCTTCTCAGGGGTGCTTCTGGCCTTCGCGCGTGGGGTGTTGTGTGGGCCCACCGCACAACCGTTCAGATGCCCTTGGCTTGCGAACGCGGGCTGCAGCCCACCAAATACTGATGAGGAGCATTCTGGAAGCTCAGGTGGCCAAGCATCGCACGTTCCTGGAGGAGATGGAGATGGACCTCAACGGGCCGCCCGGACCTCCTGAGCCTCCCGAGGCTCGGAGTCCCGAGGGCTCGTGAGGATCGGCTTCTTCGGCCCGCACCGCCAGCGCATCAGGTGACTTCTTTTCAGTTTTCGTTTCAGCTGGGAGCGCCCTCAGGGCTGCATCATTCCCAGGTCGCGTGGGTCTGTCCCTGCGGCATGTATCCGTTTTGCCTATATCTTCTGCTTGTCTTGTTGGGGGCTCCCCTCGGGCTGCATCATCCCCAAGCCGCTCGGGCCTGACCCGGTGGCGTTTGCTTTGCCTGCATCTACCTAAGTTGATTTGCATCTTCATGCTTGACCTACTCACGATTATCGTCTGCTGCCTACCACGGACCTCTCCACTCTCATGCAAAGCGCTTGCACATTAAAAGGGGGGTGCCTGAGCATCGCGACTCATGGGCTCTTACTGGCTCTCCAGCTCTCACCCCCTGGCCTTGACCCACGCATCGCGACCTGTCATACCAGCGGGGCTGAGCTTGCTCGAGGCCGGACCTCGAGGACGTGAGCATTTGCATTCTAACCACCTTGCAGAACGTACCATCCACAAAGGCCCGAGCAAGGCGCAACCCGCCGAGGTAGGGCCTCGTGAGTCCATGCTGCTCACGGGTGCCCAGACACACCTCTCCTAGCCCTACCGTGCGGGCCACGTGTCGTATGGGCTGTACACGCCTGGGCTCCTCCCGGAGGGGAGCCCCCCTCCCACGCACCAACGGAAGCACCATGCTCCGTGCTGGCTGACGACACAGCCGAGGAGCGGCTATGCCCGTACACATACGGAAGCACTATGCTCCACGCTGGTGATAAACAACTAAGGGCAGCCCACGGCTATGTCAACCTCAGGGAGCCCGGAGCTCAGTGTCTGGCACCATCACAAAGCCTCCCCTCGGGAGTGCCGCGTGAGGGGGCTGGACACGGGGGCTGCGCCCGGGCCACGCTCGAGCACATGCCACCCAGCCAGGTCCCTCGGACCTGGTCGTCTCGCACCCCTCCCCGAGCGGAGCCAAGGTATGAAGACTCGTTTGAGCGTCAAGGGGGACTCCTGAGCATCGCGACTCAGGAGCCTAACTGGTCACGTAGCCCCTCACTCCTTAGTTCCGAAGGGCTAACGGCGGTTGAGGTATGCGCGGGGCCGGGCCCTGCCGACGTAGAACGACCAAAACCCTCTCCTCCGTCCCCTCCCTATTTGTTGTTTGCGCGTCAAGGGGGACTCCTGAGCATCACGACTCAGGAGCCTAACTTGCCATGTATCCCCTCACTCCTTAGTTCCGTCCTGGTGATCCGGTCGGGGCTAAGGCGGCTGAGGTATGCACGGGGTCGGGCCCTGCCGGCGTAGAAAACAAGCAAATAGGAAGGAAATCGCAAAATCTAGCAAATCCAGAAGCAAATATTACAGACCATAAATTGTTCGCGCAATACCAGACACAAATTTAAACGCCTCCACAAGGCATCGTGCATGCTGCAGGAATCAAAGCAGGAAAAAGGACGTGAGAAGATCAGCCCTGGGCCGCGCCACCGCTCGTGGTAGAGTCGCGCTTGGCAGCCCCACCTCCTGGAGCTGTAGGGCCGGCAGCGCCGCTTGGCGCGTGTTGTTGGCGCGGAACTTGACAAAGAAGGCCTCCGCTCGACCCTTGACGGCTTCAGCAGCAACGGCGGAGCGCTTGGCGTCCATGGGCTCCAGCAGGTCGTCGAGGTTGGCGTCGGGGTTGCGAAGGTAGACGTGGCTGAGGATCCGCGTCAGCACTGCGGAGGAGAGGACGCGAGCCTCGACCTCAGCCATGGGGCCGATCCCGACCACGACCTCCTCAAGCGCCTCGACGAGGAAGGGAACCAGCTTAGCAGGGCCTTCCTTGGCTCCGGTCAGTGGCTTCTCCAGGCCCACGTCGTAGAGCGTTTTCAGCGCTACGCGGACCCTTTCCTCATAGAGCGCGAAGGCCGTGCGTTCTTCGGCCAGAATCTTCGCCCTGGCATCCAGCTCGACCCTTTCCACCTTCAGCGCCTGCTCCAGCGTCTTCAGCTGGTCGCGGTTGGCTGACAGTTCGGCGTCGCGCTCCTTGATAGCAGCCTCCCGAGCTTTCATCTCCTCCTCCTTCACCTGGCGGTTGCGAATTTCCTTGGCGAGCTCATCGCGCAGCCCTTGCAATTCTCCCTCCAGCGTCTTGCAATGGCCCTTGGCGGTGGAAGCGTCCCTCAGCGCCTCGTCGCCGCCGGCCATGGTCTGGGAGGTGGCTTGCTTCCCCTCCTCGGAAGCCGTCACAGCCTGGCTCAGCACCACTCGGACGGAGGCGTCAGAGTGAACCCAGTGAGACCAACTCAGCGCCCGGCCACCGGGCGAAGTGCGTGCTCAAGATCCTCCCGCAGCCGGTTCAGATCGTCGGCAGCCACGGTCCAAGGCGGCAGAGGAAGCAGAGGAGACGGGGGCCGACGGAGTAGGAGGAGAAGACGGAAGCGTAATCACAACCTAGGAGGCAGGGACCTCCTGAGTCTTGGCAACTTCGGCACGAGCGTCAAGCACGGGCGCCTCCAGAGTCAACGGGGCCACGGGGGCTGACTCCTCGCCGGAGCATTCCTGCTGGCCTCGCGAGGATGATCGGGCGGGGGACGCGGCCACGGATGACGAGCCCGTTTCAGGCGCGGTCGCCGCGCCTCCCTTCAGCCTCTTCGCCGCGGGCAGCAGCCTGCTCTATGGAAGATGTCAGGTCTAGACAGCAAAAGACAGGAGCAAGGCGGAATTCGAACACTTACTTGTTGACCGCCGCGGGATCCCACGGACTCCGGCCAAGCTTGAAGCCCGAAAGACTCTTGTGGGGCTCAGCCTCGGGAGGCCCAGTCGCAGGAGAAGGCGCGCCTAAAGGGCTGGAGCTGACTTCGGCCGATGCAGGGGCCGGGGTAGACCCTTGGGGGATCAGCCCGGACATGTCCTTCCTCGGGATCAGGGGCGCGTCCTCCCCCTCTCGCCTGGTGCCGGCCTCATCGTCGTCAGGCAAGGAGCGGAGGGCCCTGGACCTGTGCCAGGGGGAAGTCTCCCCCGTCCCTTCGAAGGTCGCCTCTGAGTCGCGCTCCTCATCATCGTCGTCATCTCCTTCCTCTTCTCCACTGGATTCACCGAAGGATAGGTTCACCATCGCCGTCGCCGCCTGACCCTCAGGATCCACCGCCGGCACTAGGCCTACCCCGTCGAAGGTAGGCATGGCATCCACCACCAGCTCCCAGTCATCACGAAGGAACAAAGAGACCGGAGCACCCACCGGGCCTGCAACTTCCTCTCCAACCAAGCAGCGCAGGGCCGTGGTCAGATCCTCATCGCTCAGGGCGTCCAAGCTCAGGCGGAGGACAACATTCGCATCCGCGAGCCTCCATAGCAGGCGCGAATGCGCCTGAAGAGGGGCCACCCGGTGCGACAGAAACTCCCTCAGGAGCGAGGCCCCGGTCAGCTTCGCCGCCCTCAGGCTGCCCGGCCTCAGGTCGGTGTTCATCTTCTCCAACACCCGCTTCGCCCGCCGGTCATCGAGCTTCGCGCGCGACCACGCCTCAACGGCCTCGGTCCGCTTCATCGACAACTCTAGCATAGGGTTGTGGCACCCAGCGTTCACCATGACCCACTTGCTCCGGAAGCCCTCGGCCCTCTTCCCGGCCTTCGAGATGGCGTTGGACTTGGAGTACGCGGTGAAACTCGCGCACGCTGAAATATTGCCGCCGGAGACCCGGAGGGAGAAGAAGTGGCGCAGCAAGGCCACGGAGGGCGTCACCCCGACGTGCGCCTCGCAGTAGTAGGCGAAGATCGACAAGAGGAGGATGGAGTTGGGGTGGATATGCAGAGCATGCAACCAATACTGGCGAAGGACAGAAAGGAAGAACTCAGAGAAGGGAGGAACCAGACCAGCGATGACGGTGTTCGTGAAGAAGGGATAGAAGGTGCTCCCCTTGTCCTCCGGCTGGGCGGAGCCAAGACGGAGCGCAGTCTCCCCAAACTCGTTGATCTGCGACGCTGCCATCCGGCGCACGAGGGCGAGATTCTTCTTCGTCACGTTGGGAGAGACCAGGGCCGGCGAGTACCAGGCTGATGCAGCCCCAGCCGGAGTCTTGCGGGGGGCCATAGTTCGCTAGAGGAGAAGGAATGCGGCAGATCTGGAGATTTTGGAGGCAGGAAGGCGAAGAGCAAGAAAGGGATCAGGAGCAACGAGACGAGGGTAATGAGGTAAGGCTAACCCAGCCAGCCTTTTGTCGATCGGCGATTGCCGAGGCAGCGTGGAGTAAGAGGAGACGCGTCAATCAACCGCCACGCTGGCGCCCAAGGTCAGCAGAGCTGATGGGGCCCAAGGCGCTCCGCACTTGCCCTTCGCTTCTCCGCTAAGCCAAGTCTGAGCGCGCCTTGGGCCCGGGGGCTACTGTCTGCGTTTTGGGAACGGGGGTCCCCAGACTTGCCTGCCTGCGGCCTGCGGAGTGGCTCAAGTGGTGGCCCAGCACGGCCCATCTTCATCAGCACAAGACTCAAGACCCTCGCGAGGGGCCAAGCCTCGCGGGGCGGACGATGCAAGGCTTCCTCAAGGACGGCCTCGCCAGGTAGGCTCGCGAGGAGGCGGAGATATCAAGGCAGGGTACCTCGCGAGGTGCTCGTGACGCAAGCCATGACGATTGAGGCCAGGCGGGCGCCAGGCGGGCGCCGGCCTGAGCAGTGTCCTTGTTTCCTCTTTGGTGCAAAGGGGGCAAGCACAGACATGGAGTACCGAGGCATCAGGCAAAGGTTTCCATTTCAGTGCAAAGAGACCAAGACCAGCAGAGCAGCAGGATGGAGGTCACCGTGGAGCCCAAGACGCGTCATCGCTAGTGCTTTTGGTAGCCGAAGACCAACTTTAGTCAGGATAACTTGTACCAGATGTCCACCTTTGAAATGGCCGTTGTTGGCGCCCTTCCCGCTCAATATTTGGGAAGAGGCCCAGTGCCTCTATAAATAGAGCTAGCCACCACAGAGTAGAGGAGGAGATAGAACCCCAGCCAGAGAGAGAGAGAGAGGCGGTCGAACTCACCCAAGCAGTTCATCGCACCAGCCCAAGAACACCTCTCGCGAGGCTGTTCTTTCCCTGTACTGTTCATCATCAGCCCCTAAGGCAATCCACCACACCACACACTGGAGTAGGGTATTACACCACAACGGTGGCCCAAACCAGTATAAATCTCGTGTCCCTTGTGTTGTTCATCGTTTCCAGCTTAGATCTCACGAGGCAATCGGACGTAGATCGGTAGGGAAGAGATCTTCATGCGCACCCCAGTGTTCGAACCTTAAGGGTCTGCCGGAACCCAACATCCGACAGACCTATTGACTAAACCTCTCTCACAAGCAAAACATGATCACACCTTAGTAATCTTTGGGTGTTAATCACATAGCAATGTGAACTAGATTGTTTACTCTACTAAACTCTTTGGGTATTGGTCACATGGAGATGTGAACTATGGGTCTTAATCACATAAAGATGTGAACTATTGGTGTTAAATCACATGGCGATGTCAACTGGATTATTCAGTCTAGTGCAAGTGGGAGACTGAAGGAAATATGCCCTAGAGGCAATAATAAAGTTGTTATTTTATATTTCCATATATCATGATAAATGTTTATTATTCATGCTAGAATTGTATTAACCGGAAACTTGATACATGTGTGGATACATAGACAAAACACCGTGTCCCTAGTAAGCCTCTACTATACTAGCTCGTTAATCAAAGATGGTTAAGTTTCCTAACCATATACATGTGTTGTCATTTGATGAACGGGATCACATCATTAGGAGAATGATGTGATGGACAAGACCCATCCATTAGCTTATCATATTGATCGTTTAGTTTTATTGCTATTTCTTTATTCGTGTCAAATACATATTCCTTCGACTATGAGATTATGAAACTCCCGGATACCGGAGGAATGCCTTGTGTGCTATCAAAAGTCACAACATAGTTGGGTGATTATAAAGATGCTCTACATGTATCTCCGAAGGTGTTTGTTGGGTTGGCATAGATCGAGATTAGGATTTGTCACTCCGAGTATCGAAGAGGTATCTCTGGGCCCTCTCGGTAATTCGCATCATAAGAAGCCTTGCAAGCAAAGTGACTAATGAGTTAGTTGCAGGATGATGTATTATGGAACGAGTAAAGAGACTTGTCGGTAAAGAGATTGAACTAGGTATGAAGATACCAACGATCGAATCTCGGGCAAGTAACATGCCGATGGACAAAGGGAATAACGTATGTTGTCATTGCGGTTCGATCGATAAAGATCTCCATACGATATGTAGGAGCCAATATGAGCATCCAGATTCCGCTATTGGTTATGGACCGGAGAGGTGTCTCGGTCATGTTTACATAGTTCTCGAACCCGTAGGGTCCGCACGCTTAACGTTCGATGATGATATAGTATTATATGAGTTATGTGATTTGGGAGGAGGAGGAGAAGGAAAGGGGGAAGGGAAAGGAAAGTGTGGATTAGGATTCCCACTTCCTTCCCTCAGCCTCCTCTTTCCTTCCCCGTCATGCATATAAGGAAAGGGTGGAGGACCCCCCAAGTAGGATTCCTCCTACTTGGGGTGCCCCTTGGCTGCCTCTCCTCCCCTCCAACCTATATATATGTGTGGAGGGCACCGCTAGAATACACAACATCTATTCCTAGCCGTGTGCGGCGCCCCCTCCATAGTTTACAGCCCCGCTCATCTTCTCGCGGTGCTTAGGCGAAGCCCTGCGCTGATCACTTCACCACCACCGTCACCACACCGTCATGTTGACGGAACTCATCTACTTCCTCGACACCTTGCTAGATCAAGAAGGCGAGGGACGTAATCGCGTTGAACGTGTGAAGAACTCGGAGGTGTCGTACGTTCGGTACTTGTTCAGTCGGAGCTATAAGAAGTTCGACTACATCAACCGTGTTGTCAAACACTTCCGCTTTCGGTCTACGAGGGTATGTAGACATACTCTCCCCCTCTAGTTGCTATGCATCTCCTAGATAGATCTTGCGTGAGCGTAGGATTTTTTTTGAAATTTCATGCAATGTTTCCCTACAATCACATCACAACATACCCTGCAAAAACAAGTTAGACATCCTCTACTTTGTTGTTGCAAGTTTTATGTGGCTGCTACGGGTTTCTAGCAAGAACCGTTCTTACCTATGGCAAAAACCACAATGGTGATTCATCAAGTTTGCTATTTTAACCTTCTTGAAGGACCGACCGTAGTCAAATCCGATTCAACTAAAGTAGGAGAAACAGACACCCACCAGCCACCTTTATGCAAAACAAGTTGCATGTCAGTCGGTGGAACCGGTCTCATGTGCGTGGACATGTAAGGCTGGTCCGGACCGCTTCATCCCAGAATGCCGCCAAATCAAATAAGACGTTTGTGGTAAGCAGTATGAACGTCACCGCCCACAACTTTTTTGTGTTCTACTCGTGCATATCATCTACGCATAGACATGGCTCATGGTGCCACTGTTGGGAAACGTTGCATGGAAAACAAAAAAATTTCTATGCACATGCAATGATCTATCCATGGAGATGCATAGCAACGAGGGGAGAGTGTGTCTATGTACCCTCGTAGAACGTAAGCGGAAGCATTTCACAACGCGGTTGATGTAGTCGAACTTTCTTCGTGCTCCAACCGATCTAGTACCGAATGCACGGCACCTCCGCGTTCTGCACACGTTCAGCTCGGTGACGTCCTCCGCCCTCTTGATCGAGCAAGATGGCAAGGTAGTAGATGAGTTCCGGCAGCACGACGGCATGGTGACGGTGATGGTGATGTGATCTCCACAGGGCTTCGCCCAAGCACTACGAAAATATGATCGAGGAGTAAGCGGTGGGCCAGGCGCGCTGCACGCTAAGACAATGTTGTGTCCTTGTGGCGCCCCTCCCACATATATATAGGTGGGAGGGAGGGAGGAGCATCCAAAGGAGGTGCCCAAGTAGGAGGAATCCTACTTGGAGTCCCTCCCAAGCTGCCCCCTGCCTTATATAGGCGCGGGGAGGCAGGGGAGGGTGGCGCCCCCCTTTCCTTTGTCCCATGAGAGGGAAAGGCAGGAGGGGCTATCCCTCCCCCCTTTCCTTCCCTTAGGGCCTGCTGTCCAAAGAAGGGTCGCACCAGGGCTGGTATGTTCCCCCTTTGGTCATTAGGCCCATATCTTTGCCGGGGGTGCCCGAAACTCCTTTCCGGTGACCCGATAAGTACCCGGTACCCTCCGGAACACTTCCAGTGTCCGAAAACCATCGTCCTATATATCAACCTTTACCTCTTGACCATTTAGAGACTCCTCGTCATGTCCATGATCTCATCCGGGACTCCGAACAACATTCGGTCACCAAATCACATAACTCATATAATACTATATCGTCATCGAACGATAAGTGTGCCGACCCTACGGGTTCGAGAACTATATAGACATGACCGAGACACCTCTCTAGTCAATAACCAATAGCAGAACCTGGATGCCCATATTGGCTCCTACATATTCTACGAAGATTTTTATCAGTCGAACCGTTATGACAACATACGTAATTCCCTTTGTCCATCGGTATGTTACTTGCCCGAGATTCAGTCGTTGGTATCTTCATACCTAGTTCAATCTCGTTACCGAAAAGTCTTTTTACTCGTTCTATAATACATCACCTCGTGACTAACTCCTTAATTGTTTGCTTGCAAGCTTATGATGTGTATTACCGAGAGGGCCCAGAGATACCTCTCCGATACTCGGAGTGACAAATACTAATCTCGATCTATGACAACTCAACAAACACCTTCGGAGATACCTATAGAGCATCTTTATAATCACCCAGTTACGTTGTGATTTTTGATAGCACACAAGGCATTCCTCCGGTATCCGGGAGTTGCATAATCTCATAGTCGAAGGAATAAGTATTTGACATGAAGAAAGCAATAGCAATAAACTGAACGATCATTATGCTAAGCTAATGGGTGGGACTTGTCCATCACATAATTCTCCTAATGATGTGATCCCGTTATCAAATGAAAACACATGTCCATGGTTAGGAAACCTTAACCATCTTTGATCAATGATCTAGTCTAGTAGAGGCTTACTAGGGATACGGTATTTGTTTATGTATTCACACATGTATTTAAGTTTCCGATCAATGCAATTCTAGCATGAATAATAAACCTTTATCATGAATAAGGAAATATAAAATAACAACTTTATTATTTCCTCTAGGGCATATTTCCTTCAAACATTATATATATAATTCCGATCACGATAAACTAGATGCATAGGATAAAACTTCTGATGAAATTCCAATTTCAGTCGGTTGTAATTCCAAGTCCCAATGTCATCGCATAGCATATACCATGTCAATGCATTTCCCTTCAAAGATAAAGGGAAGACCTTCTTCTTGACTTCATCCTCGAGCAAACCTGCAAGCTTAAATAATCCACAAACTTCATCTACATAGATTAGATGCATATCAGGATGTAGTGTTCCATCTCCTGCATAAGGATTAACCAGCAGTTTCTCTATCATACCCAAAGGAATTTCATAATAAATAATTTCAGTAGGTTGAGGAGCAACTCTTTGTGCTTCCGGTCTAGGTGAAGATACCCTGAACAAGCCCCTCAAAGGATTATTTTCCATAGTGACAAGTGACAGTAAATTTCAGCACACAATATAAATTTTTCCTTACCAAATTCCACTTACCAAAGGCGCTTCACTCCCCAGCAAAGGAGCCAGAAAAGAGTCTTGATTACCCACAAGTATAGGGGATCTATCATAATCCTTTCGATAAGTAAGAGTGCCAAACCCAGCGAGGAGCAGAAGGAAATGACAAGCGGTTTTCAGCAAGGTATTCTCTGCAAGCACTGAAATTATCGGTAACAGATAGTTTTGTGGTAAGATAATTCGTAATGAGTAATAAGTAACAAGTGTAACTAAGGTGCAGCAAGGTGGCCCAATCCTTTTTATAGCAAAGGATAAGCCTGGACGAACTCTTATATAAAGCAAAGCCCTCCCGAGGACACATGGGAATTACTGTCAAGTTAGTTTTCATTCGTTACTTTGATAATTTGATATGTGGGTGGACCGGTGCTTGGTTGCTGTCCTTACTTGGACAAGCCTAGCTCCCACTTATGAAACCCCTCTCGCAAGCATCCACAACTATGAAAGAAGAATTAAGATAAATCTAACCATAGCATGAAACATGTGGATCCAAATCAGCCCCTTACGAAGCAACTCATAAACTAGGGTTTAAGTTTCTGTCACTCTAGCAACCCATCATATACTTATTACTTCCCAATGCCTTCCCCTAGGCCCAAATCATGGTGAAGTGCCATGTAGTCGACATTCACATAACACCACTAGAGGAAAGACAACATACATCTCATCAACATATCAAACGAATACCAAATTCACATGATTACTTATAACAAGACTTCTCCCTTGTCCTCAGGAACAAGCGTAACTACTCACAAAGCATATTCATGTTCATAATCAGAGGGGTAATAAATATCATTAAGGATCTCAACATATGGTCTTCCACCAAATAAACCAACTAGCATCAACTACGTGGAGTAATCAACACTACTAGCAACCTACAGGTACCAATCTGAGGTTCTAAGACAAAGATCAGATACAAGAGATGAACTGGGGTTTGAGAGGAGATGGCCTTTTCATGTAAACCTTGTAAAATAAGAGAGAAAAGGCATAAGTATTGTACCATAATGTGTAATAACAGTTCATAATGCAATAAATATCAACATAAAAGCATGATGCAAAATGGACGTATCAATGACCGACCCAACATCTTTGGAGGCATTGGCCTGTCGCAAAGCGCTCTCACTTGCTCTCAATTTATCGCTTACAGACTTGCAAATAGCTTCAGACTGTCAAGGTGTAACCAACGACATTCACAGAAATACGGGCGGGCTACACTCTAGTATTATCAAGGAGATCAACCTTACATCACGACAGTTTTCTCGATGTTCCTTCATCTTCGAATGAAGAGAAACGAATACTGAGGCGCATAGTCTCACTTATTGAAGTGTAATCGAGAGAGACACAAATGATTCAAGTGTTGTTCTTTATTGATGAGGAACACATATTTATACAAGGCCAGAAGACAAAATTTAGGGACGCGTCTGTTCAGGAGTGATGCGAGGAACCACCGTGTCGGTTGCCAGAATAGCAACCGCACGTGGGGGACTAATACTAGGGACTAATCTTTAATCAAGTAAATTGATTAAATCCTAACACTCCCCCTAATCACCGCTTGTCCTTGCGTATATCCATCATCTTGTTAATGTCTCCTCCAAAAACCGTGTGGGAAAAATATGAGGAGTATAGTGTTTGATATGTTGCCAAAACTCCTTCAAACCTAGTGGAAAAAATAAGGAGAAAATGCCGCAACATATAATGGTTATTGTCTGTTTTAACTCAATATGAGGAAAACCCATAGAATTAAAAGGACAATAAATATGTCGTATATACTTTCCTAAAAAACCCGGTGGGGAAAGCTGAAAGTATGACATATGATATCATGTTGATATTACCTCACTAAAAACCTTTATGAGAACATGTATAGTAAACTCATGAAGGGAAAAAAGTATAATATGATGCATTGAACAGGAACAATTCAGGAAGATACTCCCCCTGATTCTTGCAAATTTTGAAGCCGTCACAAACCAATTCCAAGAACATATATCTGGAATGTAGAAGTTGGCAGAGACTTCGTGAACAAATCAGTCATATGGTTTGACTTGCAAGATATGCAATATAGCGATATTGCTTATTAAATAACCTATTTGCATCCGGGCAACACTAGAAACATCATCGTTAAGATAATGGTTGGTGGAGGTAGTCATGAGGTCTGTTTCGAAGACTCTCCATGAGAGGGCTACCACACCTAGTAGGAACACTAAGCTTGTCTACGATCTGACATAGTGGGGATCTGATCGATGTATCCAATCATATCGGTGTTCACATTTATGTGAAACTGAAAAACCAGGACAAGATGTTTGATGCCTTGGAGATATCGAAAGATATTCTTGAGTATCAACCAATTGTGTTTGGTGGATCCAATGGCATTATGGAATGTTGAGTCCCAATATCTCATTTCCATCATCTATTGGTCTAAATAGACCTTTCTCTATGGATGGATAAGATTTGTCCACAATGATTTTCTCCAATATATTTTGGATATAGACAACATAGTATACCATAATGTATGAATGAAGGTGCTCAAGTTGTAGTAACGAGCGGTATTTTGGTTTATCCAAATCCTTCATTTTAAACCCCGTCATTTAGATGATTACATGTGTCGTCATTGCAGACACACAAACACGGATAATCATCATTGTAGGAGTAATCCTTTTGAATAAGGAACTCACTACGCCGGTTGTACCAAATGTACCAACGATAATAATAAGTCATATGGTGACTTATTGATTTTATACGATGTATGTTGCATTTTGTACTTCGATTCAGAATTGACATTCCGCCGGGAACCATCTATATCTGAATCTAGTGATCTACATGGATATGTAATCACTACATCTATCAACCGCAGAGATAGATGATTTTGAACTGCCAGTGATATAAGTTATCGGAATGAGATTCCACCTCTAGAGAATAGTTGGGTATCTGCGTGAACCCTTGTGCTACAATACTTGCTCTTTGTTTCACCACCTCATTGTTCTCAATTCTGTTTCCAGAAGAAAACTGGTTTAGGTATTGCTTATGAACACCTTCCCATTATTGAGCAAGATCATTTCTACCTAGATTATACCCTTTGCTTGAGTTCAGTCCGAGTGTTGTTCACACTTTGCCATGGCCATGGTCTTTGGATTTGAATCGTTTTAAAGGTTTTTGCAATCTAGTTGAGAAATGTATGTCGACAATTGTAGACTTCCGGTTATATGATTCTCCAGAATCTATATATCAATATATAGTTGATGGAAATATCATTACCCATGGTGACTGCTCGCGATTTCTGAATGTGATTGAGTCGGGTATTCTGATGTCCCGGTCATTGTGTGCACTATGACCTGGGTTGGTGGAGGTTTCCCGTCCACTGGGTGTACACTACTCATTAGGTGTATGTCAACGTGAAGTTGATTTGCATTTATTGATTCACAGGCCTTGATATCCTTGCTTGCGAGAAGCTAAATCCTGATGTATTTCTGCCATACATCTCCCCTTGTTGCATTGAACGGGGAGTGGAGTGGATTTTGCTGGTACTTCCACTCTCTTAGTGTAATTTTGCAGGATTGTAGGATTGTGTGACACCTTTATAGTCAGTAAATGAATCTGGCAAGTTATTTGTAATGTGTTGCAAATGTTCTGAACACATGGTTCAGATCTTTGAGTACGTGGATTTGAGGCGGAAATGTGTTGAACATTCCACTAATTTCCTGGCATTCTTTATGGTACTTGAAATCTCCCCCTAATGCCTAGAAATGTTCCTCATTGAATCAGGATACTGGCCTTGAATAACTCCCCATGCGAGGGGCTTGAGGTATTGACGGAAATACAATTATTCCTCACATAGATCCCAACTATATGTTGAGGGGCCAATGATGTATGTCGGGTGGTGATATCGGTATGCAACCGAATTACAGCAGATGGGAAATACTTGATAGATTTCCACGTATCAAAGATAGAGGGGAATAATATTATGCAGTTCGGTCATGAGCGTGTAAAGCTACATGACTCCAATGTAAAGTTGGTATGTTGCAATTCCAAAGTAAAGATAATGCAATGAGCTTAATTCTTTGGATATAGAATTCTACCAAACTATTTTGAGTTTAGACATTAGGACAAATTGCTAAACTTCAATCCAAGGGCCATAGAGAAGGCACTCAAGGAGAATTCTGCAATGTTATCCATTCGATTTGCTTGAAATCGATATCAGGATAATGAGCCAATGGTTTTGTGTGAATAAAGCACACAGTTAAGACCATCGTGAAGATATGTCCTTTAGAACCATGGAATACCTGAATACTCTACTCAATGGTTGGGAAGAGCCACTTACCTTGACTTGATGCATTCAAGGGGTCTGAGTGGTTCAGCGTAGACTTTAAGGTGTGCGAGCCTTAAAATTAGCTTCCCTGTGTCACATGTAGTGCACACAAAATCCAAATATTGTTAGAATTTAGCATCATAATAATCATAAACTATTGGAACTGCTGATAGTTTCGGTTTCAACCCAAGTCTAGATGACCAAGGCGAGTATGCCAAATTTTTCATGTACAAGACAATCTGGAAAACTATCTCATACACAACATGTGTTACGGGTTGTGTTGTATGTGTAGTATAATCCAAATGATACACAGAGAGTGTTCTTGCCATATCTGTTGCATATGGTAAAAAGAAGTTATTTCTCTTTGTTCTCATCATAAGTTTTGCTATGAAAACTATTTTTGACGGAGACCTTCATAGTTTAGTAGGGTACGAGTTAAAACTGAAGCAATAAAGCATCCCGACGTTACTCAAGTACCCATAGGGATAGTAAATATGACTCGAGTTGATCCAACAAATACCTCATCATGTCTAGCACTTTAAATATCTCCTTTCTCTCAATGAGAGTGGAAACATTGGACTTCCCTGAGTATAAAGTTTGTGGTGCATATGTCCACAAGGCACATATCATCTTTCATCATATTGACCCCCGTAGAAATCTTTATATAGACATGAAGATTCTCAATATGAAAATCACTCAGATATATAGAATACATACAAATGTATTGTACCAAAGTGCTGATATAATGTATTGTGATATACAATATATGATGTCAACAATACTTATGTTCTTATTAGAACATCGTAAATGGACATAAATTATGTTGATCACTCAGGAGATTGAAAGACTAAACAATGTCTTCAAACAGTTGAGTCATATTCAATCACGCATTCTCCGTGTCCATAGGATCCCATCATCACTGGTGATGTCGGCTTGAAGGTTGAAGTGAGCTTCAAACCTTTGCCCTTGAGTTCATTGTGTCCCAAGAATTGCTGATAGAGAATAACCAGATGTTGAAATCTAAATCTAATGCCTTCTAATGTATAAGACAACATTTTTCTGTTAGCAGTGTGATCCTGACCAGAAGTGAATCCTGGATTGCACACACTATCCCACGAGACACAAGAGCGATCATGATGTCCATGGTCCAGATAGGGCAGTCGTGGCCATTGAGGGCGAATGCCTCAAATTCTATAGCCATATGTTACCGCTATGGGTAAACCAGAGATAATCAATTTATATTCAGTAAATTAAAAACCATCATGGTTGATGTTGTAATGAACTTAGCAGAATTAATGGGTACTTCAAGAAATTATCTTGAAACCATTATTGTGAATCTCAAATTACTAAATATGACACCTTGAAGATAATCTCCAAAATGGAGTAGATCTCGCAGCACTAGAGAGTATAATCTGAGGAAATCAGTAGATACTCACTCGTAATGCCTTATGTCATTACATAGTAAAATGTGTGGGAGAGCACTTTGTAAAGCAATCATAATGTCGAAAATGACAAAATGTAGACTTTATCAGTAGTCATTGATAATTTGCGTTGGGAGTAGATCCATATGACTACCTTGTGATCCCAATCATCAATTTGACGAAATCACTTTGAATTTTGCATCTGTATTTGCATGAAATTGAAAATTTCGATTGCAAATAGACGTATTAATCTCGACATGTGTTAAACATGGAGATACATACATTCCGGAATACATCATACTCAACAGAAATACACTACTAATGTAATGAATATTAATAATGTTGCAAACTTGATATTCAAGTGAAAACTTGAATTGTATAGATCTCAAATTAAATGAGATGATCTTGTATCAAGTTGCAAGATCACCAAAGTAAATTAATATTTTGCGAGAGAAAATTAATCTCAATCGCAATGAGATTGTTTTGCAAGGAAAAATATATATTCTCAATCGCAAATCAATATTGTTGTGCGAGAAAAATTTAATCTCAATCATGAAAAGCATGTTCTAGAGAATGTGGTAAACACATTGAACATGTCAAGTATAATCATACACATATTTTTGTAATTAGAAAACTCATCAGAAAATACAGTAATGAACAGGGCCTAAGACAGACAAGTACTAGTATATAGTATTGTTAGCAGGACAAATTTGCAAACTCCCAAAAATAGAAGGGTATTGTGCAAAATTAGCCTGGACCACTGTTTCATCCTGTTACGCAAAGTCTTGCAAATACAGGGAGCATAATGCAAAAATGGCCAAAGAGATAAGGTTCCTCATCCTCTTTTCTCCCGCGGGCCTAGTTCGGCTGCAGTGTATTTAATCCTCTAGTGGATTTAATACTCTAGAGGATTGGCTGACCCCCCACCGTACATCAAATCCGCTCGGGGACCAAATACATGTCACTATGCAATCCATGTCGGTTAATCCTCTACAGGAGTATCAATTAACAACAGGACTTTAGGCCGGCATCGCCAACGCCTTGCTGCAGGTAGAGAGAGAAAAGACAGTAGACGGGGGAGCAGGCACGCACAGAGAGAAAGAGAGAACCAACCTGAAGATCTCGTCGCCGGCTGCCTCCTCTTCTCCGGCGTGAGGTGGCGGGGGAGATTGGATCGGCCGGGATCCATGGTTGTTCTGGGTCGCCGGCGAGTCGTGCCTCTTCGCGCACGTCGCCTCCATCTGCTCCGGTAGCGTCTCCAGCGCCCGCTCCGCCGTCGCCAGATCGAGAGAGGGAGAGAGAGTCGGGGAGAGAGAGAGATGTGCAACGTAACGTTTCGCAGGAGGGTTTGCTTCCACGGGGTGGGACGCGCGGGTCGTTTCCCGGCGATTTCCACGGGGTTTGGGAGGG
Organism: Aegilops longissima; assembly: GCA_021605205.1. Classification (NCBI taxonomy): domain Eukaryota; kingdom Viridiplantae; phylum Streptophyta; class Magnoliopsida; order Poales; family Poaceae; genus Aegilops; species Aegilops longissima. The sequence continues at coordinate 571,042,131 of CM038676.1, read as the reverse complement.
ATTTGGTCCAAATCGGGTCTAACCGAAGGCTGTCACCAGCGAGATCGGGATTCGACCCCGGCGAGGGCGAAACCCGCGTGGATCAGCGGGGTTTGCGCCCAATCCCGGCCGGGGTGGGGCTAACCGAACATAGCCGTATGGATATGAATCCCCGATGGGGAATTTTGCTATGCTATCCAGGATAGGCTCACTGGCCGGAGGCGCCACTGCACCGCGGGAGGGGCCGCTCCAGCGGAAAGCTTCGCCGGAGGTTGGGAGCCGCTGTTGCGGCCGGCCACGGGCACGGCCGTGCGGCGGCCAGTTGAGGCCGGGCGTGGGGTGATTGGGCATGGGGGCGGCCGCGTACTGGAGACTGGAGGCGGCGCGACCATGGTGCGGGTTGGTGGGTGGCAGATGCGGCGTCGTTAGAGGTACTGTTCGTGAGCACGAGCACCGCGGGGCTCCGTGTGCTGGAGCGGCCGCTCGAGGAAGAGCTCGCTAGCGTGGCCGGAGGGCCTGTTTGACGGCGAAGACGGCACAAAAGCGAGCGCGTGGCTGGCTGTGACCTCAACGACCGCGGGGGCCGGAGATGGCAGCGACGGTGCGGCCGAACAGGCGGCCCAGATGGAGCGGGTCTCTGGTTGTGGGCGCGACGGCAGCATCCGCGTGCAGCATCGGCGCCAAGGCCGGCGAGCAGCTACGGGTCGAGACCGACGAGGGCATGCGCTGCGGCGCGCTGGCCGCCCGTGATATGTCCAGGAGCGCGGTAACCGCCCCGGGAAACGGCGCTCAGGCCGCATGCAGCGACAGCACGGCAGCGACGGGCAAGGAGGCAGCCCCGGCGGCCGTCCTCGTTGATGAGGGGCGAAATCTCACCGGTGGCAAGTTCGTCGGTTTTTCCCTCTTTGTGTACGCTCTCGGTAGAGCGTGCTGATAACGTATTGCACTGTAATCGAGAGACACACAAATGATTCAAGTGTTGTTCTTTATTGATAAGGCACACATATTTATACAAGGCCAAAAGACACGATTAAGGACGCGTCTGTTCAGGAAAGATGCGAGGTACCACCGCGTCGGTTGCTAGAATAGCAACCGCACGTGGGGGACTAATAGGAAGGATTAATCTTTAATCAAGTAAAATGATTAAATCCTTTAGGACATCATGTGTGTCTCCTTAATACTTCATATCTACATTGTATCCCTATGAACTTGTTCAATAATCAATAAAGTGGAGCGTGTTTAGACTAAAAAATATAATCTAATATGTCTCATTTGTAACGTATGTACCATCTATATATAAGAATTTTTTCTGCTTAAAATGTTTGAAAAATACATTTTGAATTCTTTTATTAATTTTTACAACATGCATCATGTATTAAAATGTTCATCGGGTATTTTCGAAAATGTCCACCAGGTTGATAAATATGGTTAGTTGTGTTTTATTTTTGTTAATGAAAAATAAATTATCCGCACAATTTTAATAAAATTTTCATGAGATATACAAAGATGTTCGTACCATTCAACAAAAATGTTCACACGTTGAAAAACTTGTTCATGAGATTTTAAAAGAATGTTCTGGAATGTAAAGAGTTGTTCACACAATTTTTCAAAAATATTCATAGGATGTAAAAGTCTTTATACCATTTCAAAAAAATGTTCTTGAAACTTTAAAATCTTTATTAATTTTAAGAAAGTTCATGTAAATGTGAAATTTTGTTCGCTCAATATTTAAAGAATGGTCATGACATGTAAAAAAACGTTTATGCATTAAAACTAGGAGGATTAAAATGCTTCATGAATTTGAAAGAGAAAAAAAAGAAATGAAAACGAATAGAAAAATGAAAAAAAATACAACGCCCGTTCCAAAATGCAAGACATCAAAAGAAAACCTTCCAAAACCGTGTCTCGTGTCCCCAAAATGCAAGAAGCAACGTTAGTGGGCCAGGCCACTTTGCGCGAGATATAGCTCGTCTATGACTCGTTATCAGTCTCGCAATTAATCTCGCAATAAGCAAGATATAGATTAGAGTCATTCAGTAATAGAGTGTGGTTTACTGCTAAAAAAACTCTTGCGATTAGATGTCGGATAAACGCACACGCCCAATGACTTGCTCGACCCGATTAGTGTTAAGCCAATTATTTATTATTTTTTATTTCCAGTCTTGAGAAGGTCATGAGTCCAGTTTTTTCAGTTTTAGGAAGGTTCTCATCTGGTTTCTATTATTTTTCGCAATGGCTTATTGGTTTTCTTTTCTATTTTTATTTTTATTTTTATTATTGGTTTTAAAATTCCAAAATTTCAAATTGTCACTTTTCTATCAAGAAATATTGACATTCATTTGGTATGTTTACAATTGTTTTACATAAAAATAGTAAAAGCTTAAAATGTTCAGAATTTGTGTAAAACAAATCAGAAAAATAAAAATGTTCGTCACTTTTAGAAATGTTCACAAATATCATAATATTTCTTTTTGAAAAATATTCATAAAGTTTAAAACTGTTCACTTTATAGAAATGTACTATTTTTGTGCGTGTTTTTATAAACTAAAATTGATTGAAAACCTGTAAAAACCAAAGAAACATAGATACACACGAAGGAACCACTTGGCGACATAAAATGGACCTGCCCATCTACGTAATTATGTGTGTTTGCTCGACAGTTTGACACACCGAAATGGAGCAAATAGCCGGAGTCCCCTCTAGATGAGCTTCCCAAAGGGGGCTCGTGAGGTGCTGGGGCAAGCCGCGTGGCATGCTGGGAGATAGCGAGCGAGCACCGAGAGCTTGGCGATCTTTTTTCTCTGCAGGGGTATGATAGGAGACTGTGTGGAGGGGGGGCAATTTTCTGGATCGTGTGAAAAAATAGAAACAAAGCCTATTTTGAAGACACATTCCCTTATGACCCTATTGTGGCAATATTCAAATTGGGTTATAACTTGAATGCTGAAGGCATATTGCAGGAAAGCCGAGACAGAGGAAAACTTTAAGGAGTCGAGAAGATTAAGGAGGTGATGCGTGAGGCGTATGCAAGACGCCATGGATGGAATCCGATGATGCTCAGGATTGCGACGTGACCTTCGACGCGGTGATAGTTGTTCGCCCTCCTCTCATCTGTCAACAGCTTGTGAAAGAAGATGCAATTAAATTATTTACCAAACTTAGATTTAAAATACCACTGGACTCATTCTGGCCAACTTGCCTCGTATTGTTAAGATGGATGCTTCCAGGGAAGATAGGAGGGAACCGACGCTGTGCAACATTGTCAAAAGTTTGATTCTGGAATAATGGAAAATGTAAGCATATTCAGAGGTACAAGCAAAGGCAAAACCCAACCAGATCTTAAAAGTATTAATCTGGAAGAGATATGCAAAAATAATACTCCCTCCTTTCCAAAATATAAGGCGTGATTGACTTTTTACGGTCTTTGATGCACAACTTTAACCACTAATATATATCAAAGTATATGGATTGAACATGTATAAATGACATCGCTGTATTTGTCTTGCAAAGCAATTTTATTTCATATGTATGTATAATAATTTTATAGACATATAATACATAAAAAATATAGTCAAAGTTGTGCAACGAAGACCAGAAAAGTCAAACCGTGCCTTATATTTTAAGAAGAAGGGAGTAATATTATCCACGCTTAGTTTCAGAGCTATCACACCTAAAAAGGACCAACGTGTGTTTGATTGAACATCTAGAACGGACACTATCTTATGACTGACAGCCGAATTGTGCTTATATTAGGTGTAGTCATGCTGACATTCAGATTGTTCCCTCGGTCAACACGGTAGCCAGCTTGCCACGTTCCGGCGCGAAAATCGCGCCTTAAATTTCCGTAGTTTGAATGGAGGATTTTAGAAATACCGATGAACAGAAGAAATATGTTTGTATTATATAAGATTCGACAAATCATGAATAACAATGTACAGTATGAAAGAATCGCCTGAGCTATGTGAAATATGAAAACTGGAGTTCGACAAGTAATTACTGCACTAAACAAATGTATGAAAGAATCACCTAAGCTAAGTGAGGTAAGTGAATTGTGAAATACTATAGTATGAACACTGCGGTATGAATGAAGGAATCACGAGGATTTCCGGCGAGTGAGGATGTCATGGAGAGTCCGATCCGGCACGGGGATGAACTTGACGGCCCAGCCGATGGGCCACGACACGGCGGCGATGGCGAGGCAGACGCCCCACTGCCCCAGCCCGAGCCTCTTGGTGCCGGCGAACCTGGTGAGCACCTCCACCATGACCACCTGCAGAACGAGCGTGACGGCGATGATGACGAGGAACATCCTGTTCTTGAGCACCCCGGCGAACACGTTCTTCTTCTCGATGTCCCGCGCGTTGAACTCGTTGAACACTTGGCAGAGCACGAAGGCGTTGAAGATCATGGTGCCGTTGCCCTTCTCGTCGGTGCCGAAGACGTCCCGCCCCCGGTACTGGAGCGCCAGCAGCACGGCGATCTGGAACGCCGCCTGCGCGGCGAGGTTGCGCCACATTGCGTTGCTGATGAGCGGCGCCGTGCGGCCGATGGGCGGCCGGTCCATGAGCGCCTTCGTGGGCGTGTCCGTGGCGAGCGCGAGAGCGCCCATGGTGTCCATGATCAGGTTCACCCACAGGAGCTGCACGGTGGTGAGCGGCATCTTGCCCGTGGTGATGGCGGACACGAAGTTGATGACCAGGGCCGCCACGTTGACGGTGAGCTGGAACTGGATGAACTTCTGGATGTTGTTGTAGACGCAGCGCCCCCACCGCGTGGCCGTCACCACCGTATCGAAGTTGTCGTTGAGGATGATGATGTCGGAGCTCTCCTTGGCCACCTCCGTGCCCTGCACGCCCATGGACAGCCCCACGTCCGCCTCCTTGAGCGCCGGCGCGTCGTTGGTGCCGTCGCCGGTCACGGCCACCACGTGGCCCTTCTGCTTCAGCCGCTGCACCAGCGCCAGCTTGTCCAGCGGCAGGGACCGCGCCATGACGCGGATCCTATCCACGATCTCCAGCTGCTGCTCCGGCGACATGGCGCGGAACTCGTGCCCCTCGATGACGATGCCGCTGGGGTCGTTGCTGGATATGATGCCGCACTCCTTGGCGATCGCGCGGGCCGTGAGGATGTTGTCTCCCGTGACCATCTTGACGGCGACGCCTGCCTTCGTGCAAGCTTCAATGGCCGCCTTGACCTCTGGCCGGCACGGGTCTTTCAACCCGACGAAGCCCAACAATGTCAGACCGTCGTCCTCGATCTTTGATTGCTCAGTAGTGCTGTTGACTTGCTTGTAGGCGAAGGCGATGCACCGGAGGCTGCCGACCGCCATGTCGTTGATCACCTTCTCAAGGTTCCTCCTCTGCTCCGCTCCGAGCTTTCGCGTCGCTCCGTCCGTGCCCACGTACATCGAGCAGTTCGCGAGCACCATCTCCGCGGCGCCTTTCCAGTGCGCGATCACCCCGCCGGTAGCGTTGTCCCTGATCATCACGCCGCTGCGCTTCTTGTCCGAGTTGAAGGCCTCGACGTGCAGCACCTTGCAGCTCCTCTTCAGCGCGTCGGCATCCATGCCGAGGTCCGCTACGGCCCACGACAGTAGTGCCTTCTCCGTCGGGCTGCCTGTGATCTCCGGCGGCGACACGTTGTCCGGCTTGTAAACGCTTCCTGTGGTGTTGAGCCCAGCTCCCTGGCAGAGCAAGCTGACGACGCTCCCGGCGATCGCCGTGGCGCCCCTGTGCTGGTCAGTGCCGACCCAAAACTCGGTCACCTTCATCTGGTTGAGCGTCAGCGTCCCGGTCTTGTCGGTGCAGATGGCCGTGACCGACCCCATTGTCTCGCACGCCGACAGGCGGCGCACCAGCGCGTTCTCCTTCACCATCCTCTTCATGGAGAAGGCGAGCGTCAGCGTCACGGCGAGCGGGAGGCCCTCGGGGATGGCGACGACGATGATGGTGACGGCCTGCTGGAAGATGACGACGAGGGAGCTGAAGACGGTGTCGAAGGTGACGTGGCCCTTGTTGAACAGCGGCTTCCCTTGGTCGTCCTTGGTGCTGCCGGTGAAGTGGCGCGCGGTGAGCACGGTGAAGACGAGCACCGCGACGGCGACGCCGATCTTGCCAATGCTGGAGGTGAGGCGCTCGAGGCGCTCCTGGAGCGGCGTTGGCTCGGCGGTCTCCTTGGTTATGCTGCTCATCATCTCGCCCCACAAGGTGTCCGTGCCGACGGCGGTGACGAGCATCCGGCCGTAGCCGTCGACGATCTTGACGCCGCCGGTGAGGAATGGGCTCTTCTCGGCATCGATCTCGATCGGGTGGGGCTCGCCCGTCATGCTCGACTCGTCCACCTGCAGGCTGTGACCCTCCAAGAACACCCCGTCCGCTGGCACCGAGTCGCCGATCTTGAGTATCACCACGTCGCCGACGACGATATCGAATATGGAGACCTCTTGCCTCCGGCCGGCGCGGACGACGGTCACGGCAATGTTGTCAGACTCGCTGGCCAGCTTGTCGAACCGCTTGGCCTGGCTGTGGTTGCTGACGGCGGACACGGCAGCAACGAGGAACACGGCGAGAAAGATACTGACACCGTCATACCAGCCGTCCTTGAGGCCGTGCTCCTTGATGCCGAAGCCGAGGGAGACGACGGCGCAGACGAGGAGCACGATGAGGAAGACGTCCTTGAGCGCGTCCCAGACGTGGCTGAAGAAGCTCTTGGGCTTTGGCTTGGGGTACGTGTTCCCGCCGAACGACTCCCTGCGGCGCCGCACGTCGTCGCCGTCGCCGCGGATGCCGCGCTCGGCGTCGGACGCCAGCGCGGCCGCGATGCCGGCGCCACCCCCGAGGCGGCGGAAGCAGTCTTGGCGCTTCTCCTTGACCAGGCCCTTGAAAAGCTCGTCATCGGCGGCGACGGAGAATGCGGCGGCGTCGGCGTCGGAGTCGCTGCCGTCGTGGTGGATCTTGATGGCGACGTAGGAGGAGTTGCTCCTCCGTGGCAGGACGCCCGCGGACAGAATGCCGAGGCGCGCCAGCCTGTGGCACGTCCGGATGACGGTCAGCGCCTTGCGCCATTGCCTCCCCGGCTGCCACGAGGAGGACGTGGAAGGCGACGTTGACCGGCGGCTCACGGCGATCAGGATGTCAGCGCACTCCATCCGTTGTGCTGCGCGCGATTGGAGAGCCAGGCGAGAAGGATGAGAAAACAAGAGGGATGGACGCGGCGGCGGTGAGGCGATCGATCAGTCAATCAAGAACTCGTATAGGAGGACTGGATCACGATGGATGGACGGATGTAGGTGGAAGGGTCAATAGGTGCTTGAATTGCTGGGTTTGATCGATGTAGCTGAATCCTGTCCTGTATATATGAGGCAAAATTGGGTAGGAACAGAGTAAGCTTCCTGGAAATGAAGCCGCTGCATGAACCGCCTCGGCATTGCCTTGCCGTTGGACGGGGAGTGATCGAGGTCCTTCTCTTTCTTTCGTGACGCCAACGCAGCAGAATTAAAACCAACCAACGCTACTTTACTGCTGGTCTGTTGTTAAGGCAGCAGTTGCATCGCACGCGGTTCAGTTTTGCAGGAGAAGGAAGCGCGCGCGGACGAACCTTCTTCGACTGCCTGCCCGGAACATACCAATACGTACTACCCACGGTACCATGCATGCACTCCACCAAAAAAACAAAATATTTTTTGTGGTTTTCCGAAAGCCGCAACGTTGTTTTTGACATACAATAGGACAAGAAGAGAAAGAGAAAACCGCATGTGGCACGAATGTGGACGGTGTGTGTACGTACGTGGAACGCCTTAGTGGCTAAGGCACGAGAAATGACGTGTCACCTGCAAAAAAGAGCGAGAGAGAAAGGATATGTCGACGCGACGATGTCGATCAAGCAAGCTTAGCTAAGTGGGCGTGCATGGAAATACGCGTGAAGAAACAAAAACGGCGCCGTGTGGTGCCGCCGTGCACCGCGGCGGCCGGCGCGAGGCCGAGCCAAGTCCTCTCATCGGCGTCGATGGACGCGGGTTCTGGGAAAACATCAAGCAGGGGAAACTACCGGGTCTCAATCTTACAGGTGTTTTCTGCTGCAGGGCCGACGCGACGTGAAACAGCTAGCGTACATCATGGCCGTTCCAACGGCCAAGTGGCACCACTATGATGGATAGCGGGTTGCACGTTGGCTTGGTGCCGGTATCCTTTGATTCCTATGGAACCAAGGTTTTCACCCACAGCCCTAAGCCCCTCCACCTACCCGAGCCTCAAGAAGGAGCTCAACCACTACCAATAGAGAGCAACCTTCCAACAGAAGCAGACCAATGACGCTGGACCGGCCGAGAAACCTCCGGTCGAGCCACGCAACACAATCCGACCACCGTCACCTCCACCAACGGACCGGATCTGGGAGGGAGTAGCGCTGCCAGACACACCACTGGCAGGATCACCCACACCACGCAGAGGTGACAATCTAGGAGGACCACCACCCAAACCAGCACCACGCTGGCCTGAGCATACCACAACACCTCGCCAGAAACACCAACCCGCTCGAGCAGGCCGCCTAGCCGCCCAGGCAGGTTGGGAGCAGCAGCTCGAGACACTCGCCGCCGACCAGAGCCGCTAGCCCCTCCACCATGCGCAGCAGCCCTGCCGCACGCGCAGCCGAGGACGGCCAGCACCGCCGCATCCCGCCAAGTGCGCGCGCCCACCAGATGTAAGCATGGAGCCCTGATCCACCACCATAGACGACGAGCCATCACCTCCTCCACCATTGGAAGAGGGAGAGGATGAGGCAGTCACTGTCCGAGGACGCCGCCCCAGCGCCCAGTGCCGCCGCGCGGCAGACGGGGCCAGGAGGCCAGATTCGCCCAGGTGCGCAGCTCCTCGATGCATGCCACGCCGTCCAAGGCTGGCTTCTGCACGCGACCAGGAGAGAGAAGCCAACCACTGCCGTCTACCGCACGGGCTTCGCCTGACAGAGTGCCCAACAACGGCGAGGGGGTGGATGGGAGTAGGCAGGGGTGGCGGAGGTGGAGTTGGGTTTCGCCTGACCCGCACCCTGGAGAGCGATGCGAGCAGGGGTTTTCGCTTAGATGGAGTGTAAGTAGGGTTTGAGACTGATCTATTTTCCAAGCCCCCACCCCTCCTAACAAAAATAAAAAATCAAGCACTAAGCTTGGGCTTCAAAAACATCTAGAGGAAAGCACAATAAAATGCACTAGCGCAAGCTCTCTCCACCCCCTTCCAAACCGCCATAATGGTGAAGCCCAACCGCAACGGTAGCAAGTAGTTAGGTGAGGGAGCGGCCCAAACCCACCTCCCCCTTCCTTATCTAGTGGTGTGCTAGGTTTATCCGTAAGCGCGGACGACATATGTTAGACCTTTAGTTGGAGTGTTTCAGCTGTTAATATTCTTATACTACCCATAAGTAATCCAATATATTACTATGAACAGTTATATCGTCACTGCAAAATGTATGTGCGGATATGAAAAAGATATAGAAAAACATAGTTGATGCATGGTTTAGTCAACAAATTCCGCACTGTATGCATGGTAGACTTTTTTTAGAATTATTTTATGCTAGAAAATTGATTCCATCTTATGATCATAGCCCTCCATAGGTTTTCTAAGTTTTATCTCGTGTGTAAAAAAGGAAAAAAAGATATAGTCCTATACTTTCTGCATTTGAAATATACTAAATTGCGGCCTTTGTCCTCTTTGTAAGCAGGAACAAGTATGCGCGATGCACCTCTTCTTCATGTGCCGCTTCCCACCCGCCTATGGAACTTTAGAAAACGAGTGGTTACACTTAGAGAACATCGACACCTCCATTTGGCTCCCTGAGAGATTCGTCAATGATAAGCGGGTAAACCATTCCGACATCTCCACTCCGAAGAAGAAGGCCATGGCATTTCACGATGCTCACTAGTTGGTCTGTTTGGAACATGAGGAATGCCCATGTGTTCCACCACAAGAGCATGTTGCTGTCAATCTTGCTCAATATCATCAAATGTGAGGCTAGGCTTTGGATCGACGTGGGAGCAAAAAGATTGGGAACTATTATGCCGAAAGAGTAATCCTTTTTCGTAACTTGTGGTCTTGTGGCAACCACTCTATTCCCCTCTTAATTACTAGATGAGGCAAATCCTTTGCCTCCTTTTCAACAAAAAACGTGCATGTTAGTTTTGTCTTAAGTCATTTTTCATAAACTTTCATCAAGTTTTAGAAATATATCAATACTTACAACTGTTGGGGAACGTAGCAGAAATTTAAAATTTTCCTACGAGTCACCAAGATCTATCTATGGAGAGACTAGCAACGAGGGGAAGAAGAGTGCATCTACATACCCTTGTAGATCGCTAAGCGAAGCGTTCAAGAGAACGGGGTTGAAGGAGTCGTGCTGTCGTGATCCAAATCACGGAGATCCTAGTGCGAGCAGACGGCACCTCCGCGTTCAACACACGTACAGCCCGGTGGCGTCTCCCATGCCTTGATCCATCAAGGAGAGAGGAGAGGTTGAGAAGACTCCATCCAGCAGAAGCACAACGGCGTGGTGGTGATGGAGGCGTGGCAATCCTGCAGGCTTCGCCAAGCACCGCGGAGAGGAGAAGGAGAGAGGTAGGGCTGCGCCAGGGAGAGGTCAAACTCATGTGTTGGCAGCCCTCAAGACCTCAACTATATATAAGGGAGAGGGAGGGGGGTGCGCCCCCTCTAGGGTTTCCACCCCAAGGGGTGCGGCTGCCCCCAATCCCATCTAGGGTGGCGGCCAAAGGGGGGAGAGGGGGAAACTTTCCCGCCAAGCTAGGTGGGGCGCCCCCTCCCCAAACCCTAGGCGCCTTGGGCCCTTGTGGGCGGGCGCACCAACCCACCTGGGGCTGGTCCCCTCCCACACTTGGCCCATGCAGCCCTCCGGGGCTGGTGGCTCCACTTGGTGGACCCCCGGGACCCTCCCGGTGGTCCCGATACGTTACCGATAAAACCCGAAACTTTTCCGGTGACCAAAACATCACTTCCCATATATAAATATTTACCTCCGGACCATTCCGAAACTCCTCGTGACATCCGGGATCTCATCCGGGACTCCGAACAACATTCGGTAACCACATACAAACTTCCTATATAACCCTAGCGTCATCGAACCTTAAGTGTGTAGACCCTACGGGTTCGGGAACCATCTGAACATGACCGAGACGTTCTCGGTCAATAACCAACAGCGGATCTGGATACCCATGTTGGCTCCCACATGTTCCACGATGATCTCATCGGATGAACCACGATGTCAAGGACTCAATCGATCCCGTATACAATTCCCTTTGTCTAGTGGTATTGTACTTGCCCGAGATTCGATCGTCGGTATCCCGATACCTTGTTCAATCTCGTTACCGGCAAGTCTCTTTACTCGTTCCGTAACACATCATCCGTGATCAACCCCTTGGTCACATTGTGCACATTATGATGATGTCCTACCGAGTGGGCCCAGAGATACCTCTCCGTTTACGGAGTGACAAATCCGGTCTCGATTCGTGCCAACCCAATGACACTTTCGGAGATACCGTAGTGCACCTTTATAGCCACCCAGTTAGGTTGTGACGTTTGGTACACCCAAAGCATTCCTACGGTATCCGGGAGTTGCACAATCTCATGGTCTAAGGAAAAGATACTTGACATTAGAAAAGCTTTAGCATACGAACTACACAATCTTTGTGCTAGGCTTAGGATTGGGTCTTGTCCATCACATCATGCTCCTAATGATGTGATCCCGTTATCAACGACATCCAATGTCCATGGTCGGGAAACCGTAACCATCTATTGATCAACGAGCTAGTCAACTAGAGGCTTACTAGGGACATGGTGTTGTCTATGTATCCACACATGTATCCGAGTTTCCTATCAATATAATTATAGCATGGATAATAAACGATTATCATGAACAAGGAAATATAATAATAAATAATTTATTATTGCCTCTAGGGCATATTTCCAACAGTCTCCCACTTGCACTAGAGTCAATAATCTAGTTCACATCGCCATGTGATTAACACTCACAGGTCACATCGCCATGTGACCAACATCCAAAGAGTTTACTAGAATCAATAATCTAGTTAACATCACTATGTGATTAACACTCAATGAGTTCTGAGTTTGATCATGTTATGCTTGTGAGAGTGGTTGTAGTCAACGGGTCTGCAATATTCAGATCCCTATGTATTTCGCAGAACTTTATGTCATATCGTAGATTCTGCTACCACGTTCCACTTGGAGCTATTCCAAATGGTTGCTCCACTATATGTATCCGATTTGCTACTCAGAGTCATTCGGATAGGTGTTAAAGCTTGCATCGACGTAACCCTTTACGCCGAACTCTTTATCACCTCCATAATCGAGAAACATGTCCTTATTTACTCCAAGGACAATTTTGACATTGTCCAATGATCCATTCTGGATCATTCTTGTACCCCTTGATTGACTCATGGCAAGGCACACTTCCGGTGCGGTACACAAGATAGCATACTATAGAGCCTAAATGCGGCATAGGGGCGACCTTCGTCCTTTCTCTCTATTCTGCCGTGGTCGAGCTTTAAGTCTTAACTTCATACCTTACAACTCAGGCAAGAACTCCTTCTTTGACTGATCCATCTTGAACACCTTCAAGATTATGTCAAGGTATGTGCTCATTTGAAAGTATTATTAAACATTTTGATCTATCTTATAGATCTTGATGCTTATTGTTCAAGTAGCCTAATCCAGGTTTTCCATTGAAAAACACTTTTCAAACAACCCTATATGCTTTCTAGAAATTCTACATCATTTCTGATCAACAATATGTCAACAACATATACTCATCAGAAAATTCCATAGTGCTCCCACTCACTTCTTTGGAAATACAAGTTTCTCATAAACTTTGTATAGACCCAAAATCTTTGATCATCTCATCAAAGCGTACATTCCAACTCCGAGATGCTTACTCTAGTCCTTAGAAGGATTGCTGGAGCCTTGCATACTTGTTAGCGTCTTTCAGGATTGTCAAAAACCTTCTGGTTGTATCACATACAACCTTTCCTCAAGAAAACTATCAAGGAAACAATGTTTTGACATCCTATATGCAAGATTTCATAAATAATGCAGCAACTGCTAATCCAATTCCAACAGACTCTTAGCATCGCTACTGGTGAGAAAGCCTCACCGTAGTCAACTCCTTGAACTTGTCGGAAACATCTTTAACGACAAGTCGAGCTTTCTTAATGGTGATACTTACCATCATTGTCAGTCTTCCTTTTAAAATCCATCTTTACCCAACGTCCTTACGACCATCTAGTATTTCTTCCAAAGTCATGGATCCTCTCTCGGATGTTATGACCTCGAGCCATTCGTCGGAATCCGGGCCCACCATCGCTTCTCCATAGCTCGTAGGTTCATTGTTGTCTAGCAACATGACCTCTAAGACAGGATTGCGTACCACTCTGAAGTAGTACGTGTCCTTGTCGACCTACGAGGTCCAGTAGTGACTTGATCCGAAGCATCATGATCATTATCATCAGCTTCCACTTCAATTGGTGGTTGAAGTGATGGTTCAATAACCTCATTAAGTCTCCACCATCCTCCCACTCAACTCTTTCGAGAGAAACTTTTCCTCGAGAAAGGACCCGTTTCTAGAAACAATTACTTTTGCTTCCGGATCTGAGATAGGAGGTATACCCAACTGTTTTGGGTGTCCTATGAAGATGTATTTACCCGTTTTGGGTTCGAGCTTATCACGATGAAACTTTTTTCACATAAGCGTCGCAGCCCCAAACTTTCAAGAAACGACAACTTAGGTTTCTCCAAACCATAGTTCAAACAGTGTCGTCTCAACGGAATTACGTGGTGCCGTATTAAAGTGAGTGCGGTTGTCTCTAATGCCTAACCCATGAACGATAGTGGTAATTCGATAAGAGACATCATGGTACGCACCATATCTAATAGGGTGCAACTATGATGTTCGGACACACCATCACACTATGGTGTTACAGGCGGTATTAATTGTGAAACAATTTCCACAATGTCTTAATAGCGTGCCAAAGCTCGTAACTCAGATACTCATCTCTATGATCATATCATAGACATTTTATCCTCTTGTCACGATGATCTTTAACTTCACTCTGAAATTACTTGAACCATTCAATAATTCAGACTTGTGTTTCATCAAGTAAATACATTCAGTATCTACTTAAATCATCCGTGAAGTAAGAACATAACGATATTCACTGCATGCCTCAACACTCATTGGACTGCACACATCGAAATGTGTTACTTCCAACAAGTTGCTATCTTGTTCCATCTTACTGAAACCGAGGCTTTTCAGTCATCTTGCCCATGTGGTATGATCTGCATATCTCAAGTGATTCAAAATCAAGTGAGTCCAAACGATCCATCTGCATGGAGTTTCTTCATGCTATACACCAATAGACATGGTTCGCATGTATCAAACTTTTCAAAAACGAGTGAGTCCAAAGATCCATCAACATGGAGCTCCTGCATGCGTTTTACACCAATATGACTTACATGGCAGTGCCACAAGTAAGTGGTACTATCATTACTATCTTATATCTTTTGGCATGAAAATGTGTATCACTACGATCGAGATTCAATAAACCATTCCTTTTAGGTGCAATACCATTGAAGGTATTATTCAAATAAACAGAGTAACCATTATTCTCCTTAAATGAATAACCGTATTGCGATAGACATAATCCAATCATGTCTATGCTCAACGCAAACACCAAATAACAATTATTATAACACCAATCTCGATGGTAGAGGGAGTGTGCGATGCTTGATCACATCAACCTTGGAAACACTTCCAACACATATCGTCATCTCACCTTTAGCTAGTCTCCGTTTATTCCGTAGCTTTTATTTCGAGTTACTAACACGTAGCAACCGAACCGGTATCTAATACCCTGGTGCTACTAGGAGTACTAGTAAAGTACACATTAACATAATGTATATCCAATATACTACTATCGACCTAGCCAGCCTTCTTATGTACCAAGTATCTAGGGTAATCCTGCTCCAGTGGCTGTTCCCCTTATTACAGAAACACTTACTCTCAGGTTTGGGTTCAACCTTGGGTTTCTTCACTTAGAGCAACAACTGATTTGCCGTTTCATGAAGTATCCCTTCTTGCCCTTGCCCCTCTTGAAACTAGTGGTTTCACCAACCATCAACAATTGATGATCCTTCTTGATTTCTACTTTCGCGCTGTCAAACATCGCGAATATCTCAAGGGATCATCATATCTATCCCTGATATGTTATAGTTCATCACGAAGCTCTAGTAGCTTGGTGGCAATGACT
The DNA here is from genome assembly GCA_021605205.1 of Aegilops longissima. Taxonomy (NCBI): domain Eukaryota; kingdom Viridiplantae; phylum Streptophyta; class Magnoliopsida; order Poales; family Poaceae; genus Aegilops; species Aegilops longissima. The sequence continues at coordinate 571,026,833 of CM038676.1, read as the reverse complement.
TTGGAGAAACATCACTATCTCATCTGGAAGATCAACTCCCACTCGATTCAAGTAATTGTTGCACTCAAACAATCTGAGCACAAGCTCAACGATTGAGCTTTTCTCCCTTAGTTTGCAGGCTAAGAAAATCGTCGGAGGTCTTATACCTCTTGACGTGGGCATGAGCCTGAAATCCCAATTTCAGCCCTCAAAACATCTCATATGTTCCACGACGTTTCGAAAACGTCTTTGGTGCCTCAACTCTAAACCGTTTAACTGAACTATCACGTAGTTATCAAAACGTGTATGTCCGATGTTCGCAACATCCACAGACGACGTTTGGGGTTCTGCACACTGAGCGGTGCATTAAGGACATAAGCTTTCTACTGATCGTATAATCGCTACTGTCAACTTTCAACTATATTTTCTCTAGGAACATATCTAAAACAGTAAAACTATAGTGCGAGCTATGACATAATTTGCAAAGGGCTTTTGACTATGTTCAGGATAATTAAGTTCATCTAATGAACTCCCACTCAGATAGACATCCCTCTAGTCATCTAAGTGATTACATGATCCGAGTCAACTAGGCCGTGTCCGATCATCACGTGAGATGGACTAGTCATCATCGGTGAACATCTTCATGTTGATCGTATCCTCCATACGACTCATGCTCGACCTTTCGGTCTCTTGTGTTCCGAGGCCATGTCTGTACATGCTAGGCTCGTCAAGTTAATCTAAGTGTTTCACGTGTGTAAATCTGGCTTACACCCGTTGTATTTGAACGTAAGAATCTATCACACCCGATCATCACGTGGTGCTTCGAAACGACGAACTTTCACAACGGTGCACAGTTAGGGGGAACACTTTCTTGAAATTTTAATGAGGGATCATCTTATTTACTACCGTCGTTCTAAGCAAATAAGATGCATAAACATGATAAACATCACATGCAATCAAATAGTGACATGATATGGCCAATATCATTTTGCTCCTTTGATCTCCATCTTGAGGGCTCCATGATCATCATCGTCACCGCATGACACCATGATCTCCATCATCATGATCTCCATCATCGTGTCTCCATGAAGTTGTCTCGCCAACTATTACTTCTACTACTATGGCTAACGGTTAGCAATAAAGTAAAGTAATTACATGGCGTTGTTCAATGACACGCATGTTATACAATAAATAAAGACAACTCCTATGGCTCCTGCCGGTTGTCATACTCATCGACATGCAAGTTGTGATTCCTATTACAAGAACATGATCAATCTCATACATCACATATCATTCATCACATTCCTTTTTGGCCATATCACATCACATAGCATACCCTGCAAAAACAAGTTAGACGTCCTCTAATTGTTGTTTGCATGTTTTACGTGGCTGCTATGGGCTTCTAGCAAGAACGTTTCTTACCTACGCAAAAGCCACAACGTGATATGTCAATTGCTATTTACCCTTCATAAGGACCCTTTTCATCGAATCCGATCCGACTAAAGTGGGAGAGACTGGCACCCGCTAGCCACCTTATGCACCAAGTGCATGTCAGTCGGTGGAACCTGTCTCACGTAAGTGTACGTGTAAGGTCGGTCCGGGCCGCTTCATCCCACAATACCGTCAAAACAAGATTGGACTAGTAACGGTAAGCATATTGAACAAAATCAACGCCCACAACTACTTTGTGTTCTACTCGTGCAAAGAATCTACGCAATAGACCTACCTCATGATGCCACTGTTGGGGAACGTAGCAGAAATTCAAAACTTTCCTACGAGTCACCAAGATCTATCTATGGAGAGACTAGCAACGAGGGGAAGAAGAGTGAATCTACTTACCCTTGTAGATCGCTAAGCACAAGCGTTCAAGAGAACGAGGTTGAAGGAGTCGTACTCGTCGTGATCCAAATCACCGGAGATCCTAGTGACGAACGGACGGCACCTCCGCGTTCAACACACGTACAGCCCGGTGACGTCTCCCATGCCTTGATCCAGCAAGGAGAGAGGGAGAGGTTGAGGAAGACTCCATCCAGCAGCAGCACAACGGCGTGGTGGTGATGGAGGCGTGGCAATCCCGCAGGCTTCGCCAAGCACCGGGAAAGGAGAAGGGAGAGAGGTAGGGCTGCGCCAGGGAGAGGTCAAACTCATGTGTTGGCAGCCCTCAAGACCTCAACTATATATAAGGGAGAGGAAGGGGGGTGCGCCCCTCTAGGGTTTCCACCCCAGGTGCGGCTGCCCCAATCCCATCTAGGGTGGCGGCCAAAGGGGAGAGGGGAAACTTGCCCCCAAGCTAGCCGGGCGCCTCCCCAAACCCTAGGCGCCTTGGGCCCTTGTGGGGGCGTGCCAGCCCACCGGGGCTGGTCCCTCCCACACTTGGCCCATGCAGCCTCCGGGCTGGTGGCCCCACTTAGTGGACCCAGGACCCTCCCGTGGTCCCGTGCGTTATCGATAAAACCGAAACTTTTGGTGACCAAAACAGGACTTCCCATATATAAATATTTACCTCCGGACCATTCCGGAACTCCTCGTGACGTCCGGGATCTCATCCGGACTCAACAACATTCGGTAACCACATACAAACTTCCTATATAACCCTAGCGTCATCGAACCTTAAGTGTAGACCCTACGGGTTCGGGAACCATCTGCGACATGACCGAGGCGTTCTCCGGTCAATAACCAACAGCGGGATCTGGATACCCATGTTGGCTCCCACATGTTCCACGATGATCTCATCGGATGAACCACGATGTCAAGGACTCAATCGATCCCGTATACAATTCCCTTTGTCTAGTGGTATTGTACTTGCCCGAGATTCGATCGTCGGTATCCCGATACCTTGTTCAATCTCGTTACCGGCAAGTCTCTTTACTCGTTCCGTAACACATCATCCCGTGATCAACCCCTTGGTCACATTGTGCACATTATGATGATGTCCTACCGAGTGGGCCCAGAGATACCTCTCCGTTTACGGAGTGACAAATCCCATCTCGATTCGTGCCAACCCAATGACACTTTCGGAGATACCTGTAGTGCACCTTTATAGCCACCCGATTCGTTGTGACGTTTGGTACACCCAAAGCATTCTACGGTATCGGGAGTTGCACAATCTCATGGTCTAAGGAAAGATACTTGACATTAGAAAAGCTTTAGCATACTGAACTACGATCTTTGTGCTAGGCTTAGGATTGGGTCTTGTCCATCACATCATTCTCCTAATGATGTGATCCCGTTATCAACGACATCCAATGTCCATGGTCAGGAAACCGTAACCATCTATTGATCAACGAGCTAGTCAACTAGAGGCTTACTAGGGACATGGTGTTGTCTATGTATCCACACATGTATATGAGTTTCCTATCAATACAATTATAGCATGGATAATAAACGATTATCATGAACAAGAAAATATAATAATAACTAATTTATTATTGCCTCTAGGGCATATTTCCAACAACAACACCAAATAAATATGATATGAAAACGTATTTCCTTGTGGATCTAATAATATTGATTTGGTGAAAGTTAAATTGCCTTAAGCTAATATACAATTACAAAAATAGTACTCTCGTGTATTTTCTCGCTAAGTTCTCTCATAGTTGATCCGGGACACCCTACCTTCATGTACGGAGGTGGCCAGGTGGAATTATCCAGAAAATTGGTTGTGTCCTTTGTGCATTGTGCCCGAGACTGGGACACACATTTTCTTCTCTTGCCTGGTGGTGGCACAATTCCTTTGGAGTTGTGTCCGGGATGCTCTAGGGCGTGAGTGGCAGGCCATGGATCTTGTGGGTTTCCTTGCTGTCCAGGCGACCACCAATTGTAGGAGGAGTCAGCTTGGTTTCATGCGCTCGTTTGGAATCTTTGAACGACTCATATCAAATTTATTATCAAGAAAGTCTCTTTTGTAGTTGGCTGCTCATTGTGTTTAATTTATTACTCCCTCCGTCCCATAATGTAAGACGTTTTTTGACTCTAGTGTAGTGTCAAAAAACGTCTTACATTATAGGACGGAGAGAGTATATTTTATGCAGTCGTGACGGTCGCTCGCTCGCTAAGCGACATGATTGGGGTGGTCTTGAAGCAATGATCAACAGTCTACGGGAGGTTGCCCGTTGCATCTCCACCGCGGTTGGGCGTTGTAACTCTTTTTTAGCTTGATGCATGGCAATCAAACCAACCTATAGTATGGTTAGATGGACAGTGGTATTTTCATCCTATCAGGGTTCAAGTCCTGATACTCGCATTTATTTGAATTTATTTCAGGATTTCTGATGATATGCTAGCTCATTCTCTTGGAGTATAGTTGCTCATAGGGGTAGAATATGACTCCGTGTTCATAAGGATGACGGTATGTACGTATATATGAGCATCTGCGTATGTACCGTGTTAAAAAAAACATGCATAGCAAAAGATGGTCTAATTAGAGATCCAAGTATTCACATGCACCCCAAAAAACAGAATTTTCTCTATATGTATCCGAACGATAAGAATATTAATTTTCACACCCGGTTAAGATTACTGATTTTAGGCCTATCAGTTTATGTAACGTCATATATAAAGTGGTCTCTAAGTGCTTGGTTAACCGGTTGAGGCCGGTGCTCGATGGCATTATCTCACCAACACAAAGTGCTTTCATCCCTGGACGTATGATCACTGATAACTCTTTAATTGCGTTTAAGTGTATTCATCATATCAAGCAAGAGAAGGATCCCACCAAAAGTTTTTGTGCCTACAAGCTGGACCTCTCTAAGGCTTATGATAGGGTTGACTGGGACTACCTTAAGCAAATGATGCAAAAGATTGGCTTCGCTCACCGTTGGGTTGATTGGATCATGTCATGTGTAACCTCGGTGAGGTATTCCGTAAAACTTAATGGAGTCGTCTCAGATTCGTTTGCACCGATGCGTGGGCTTCGGCAAGGTGATCCATTATCCCCATACTTATTCCTTTTTGTGGCTGATGGTCTCTCTGCTCTTTTCAATAAGGGTATAACCTCTGGTAATTTATCTCCTTTGAGAATTACAAGGAGAGCCCCTGGGATATCTCATCTTCTATTTGCGGACGACACACTACTGTTCTTTAAAGCAAATGTGCAGCAGGCAAGTTATGTCAAACAAATCCTACATGTGTATGGGCAGGCCACGGGACAACTTTTGAACCCCTCAAAATCATCTATTTTGTTTGGTAGTTCCTGCCCGGAATCCATTATAGACATGATCAAAGCTGAGCTAGGAGTCACTACTTCTGGATTCGAAGAGAAGTATTTGGGCTTGCCCACTCCTGATGGCCGAATGACAAAAGGCAAGTTTCAAAATTTGCAAGTAAAGTTAACAAAACGCTTGTTTGCTTTTGATGGCCACCCTACTCAAGCTGGTAAGGAGGTTCATATCAAGTCCGTTGCACAATCAATTCCAACCTTTATTGTGAGTGTGTTTAAAGTGCCTTTAGGTGTTTGTGATGACCTGAACCGCATGGTGCGGAATTACTATTGGGGAGCTGACAAAGGCAAGAGGAAAACCCACTGGTATGCTTGGCACAAGATGACTCGACCAAAATCCCAAGGTGGCCTCGGTTTTAGGGACTTCCGGATCTTTAACCAAGCTCTATTGGCTAGACAGGCTTGGCGGCTTCTTGTTTTCCCGGACAGTCTATGTGCAAGATTGCTTAAAGCCAAATACTACCCTAGTGGGAGGCTTGAGGATACCGTTTTCACAGGAAATCCCTCCACAACTTGGCAAGCTGTGTGCCATGGTCTTGAACTCTTGAAGAAGGGTTTGATTTGGCGTATAGCTAATGGACAGAAAGTACGCATTTGGCGTGATCGCTGGCTAGTCCGGGGTACTACAGGTGCAATGCTTTCTAAGAGAGGGAGATGTCGTTTCAAATGGGTGTCCGATCTGCTTGATCATAATGGTAACTGGGATATTGATCGACTGAATCAATTCTTCTTGCCGGTGGACGTTCGTGCCATACGAATGATCAAAACGTCGCCTCGACTTGGCGAAGATTTTTTAGCCTGGGCGTCGGAGAAGAATGGCCACTTTTCAGTACGAAATGCCTACTGGCTAGCAGCGGATGAAGTGGATTGTGCCTCAATTCCTTCCACCAGCAGCGCTCCTGATGGACGCCGGGACATTTGGAGATTGATATGGTCATGCCCAGCGCCACCAAAAGTCCTTTCTTTTGCATGGCGTGCTGCTACTGATTCTTTGGCTACGTGGCTAAATAAAAAGCGTAGATCTCTCGAGTTACATGCAGACTGCCCGGTCTGTGGGAGAGAGGAGGAGGATCTGTTCCATGTTCTTTGTGCATGTCATAATGCTCAGCGTCTTTGGAGGGCGATGTCCAAAGTCTGGGAATTGCCGACTCTAACAAACATTAAGCGGCATGATGACTGGCTCCTACAGTTGATAACTGAAGCAAATGAACAGACACGAGTCCGTGTGTTGATGCTGCTTTGGAGAATCTGGTACGTCAGAAATGAGGTCGTACATGCTAAACCAGCTCCACCTATTGATGTTTCGGTCAGGTTCTTGTCAAGTTACCTCGACACACTCTCCAGCATAAGAGCGAATCCCAATACAGATTTGTTTAAAGGCAAAATGGCTGCCAACCATTGCTTCTCGTTATTACAGGACGTATGTGTTAACAGAATGGCTGAGAGCATAGGTTGGCTACCTCCAAGTCATGGGCGAGTGAAGCTTAATACAGACGGCTCGGTTCTAAATGGTGTGGCCGGGACAGGCATGGTTCTTCGTGATCATCTAGGCAACATAATATTCTGTGCGTGCAGGCATGGTGAGCTTTGTGAGGATGCACTGGAGTCTGAAATTCTGGCTGTTCGGGAAGGGATCAATCTTGCGCTGCAGTGGAGCACCTTACCTATCGATATTGAATCCGACTGCCTAGAAGCTGTGACTATGTTGAAGAGCGCTGAGGGTAACATGTCAAAGTTTTCTTTCATAATCAGAGAGATTAAGCAAAGTATGGGGGAACGGGACTCTTCCATTACTCATATTCGTCGCAATGGCAATTGTGCTAGTCATGTTTTAGCAAATTTTGGTAGAACTCAGGGGCGAACCATGGTCTGGCTTGGTACGGGTCCCGAGGATGTCCTGGATATTGTATTGCGAGATTGTAATCACTTGAACATTTGAGTAATGGAAGAGTTATTGTCGCAAAAAAAAAAAAAATCACACAGACCGTCGACAGCATCGCATCAAGTCTGCGTGGGATGTTCTCCCTGCCGCGTAATCGAAGAAACATGGCTACGAATTTCCGATGAACTTGTACATGTGGCGACGGCGTGCCGTGACTCTACTTGCGGTCTACGCATAGTATACACGATCGAGGATATGCAGGTCATCGCAGAGTCTTCTCACAATCAATATCTTAGTGACACTGGAGCCTCATTCAAAAGAAAATGCTAATCCAGATCACCTGCTCTCGCTTAATTTCTTCCTCCTAGAAAAGAGTCAAAGACTAATCCGAAGAAGAAAATGAACGAAGCAAAGCATACGTACTACTGTACGCTTGAACGTAATCCTTAGATCATGCAGCTGGCTCGTTTTCCTCCGTCAGCAATTCTGTTTATCTATAAAAACAGTGCGAGAATCCAAGTCGTCGTGGTCTGTCTGCCGCGTACGTAGGTGGAGTCTCTATCCAGTTGCTCGAAAGGAAAAGGAAAGTTTCTACCCGGCCTCCTCGTCCTCGATCACCGTCTGTAGGCCGCAAAGCCGGCGCGTCAACGGAAAAGGAATTGAAACTGGTCAAGTCTGCCTTAGAATTTATGCATTCCTCGTTTGGTTACACAAAAGCTACTAGGTACAATGCACCACACAAATAAAAAAGATATATGAATTTAACCCTAGGAAAGAACTTTGCGTAAAGCGCGGGGTGTGCACGTGCGAGCATCGACCCAGGACTAACGCGTTTGTGTCTTTACCACCTTTGCTTTTTTTTGAGCGGGTACTACCACCTTTGCTTGAGGTGCACGCACGTACGGGCTAAGTTCCGTAAACTGCTGCTGTGTTCGTAATGTGCTGGAAATTGCACAGCAGTTGCGCCTGGGACTTTTTTTTCTTGCGGTGATAAATTGTTCGTAGTATTACTCAAATCATAGTGTCCATACAATCAGCGGGAGCTAGCTCAACAGCAGCATCTGGACCAGCCGCTGTTCGGTTGTAGCTAGAAGATCGTATCCATTGTGCCTCAATAGTTTGGTTGTAGCTAGAAGATAGTATCCTAAACTTGTGAAGCAAGCTTTTGCCCCTACCTCATGCCAACAGCTAGTCCAGAATGGTTAAATAATGGTGAGGTAGTGGATGCCTATATTTGTATGTATAACTTTGAAATGGTGATGCCTATACTTTCTTTCTAGCCTAATCTAACTTAAAAGTTGGTTGGTTCTTTTCTATAGTTCCATTCATACATCAAACCATCATGTTGTCGTGGTTAGTATATACCATTTAAGCGGACCATGTTTATGCACAGATCTCGCATGCTTTTTTTGCGAATACGCAAAGCTTGCGTATCTTTTCATTGATAGAAGGAGTAGAATGAGTACATCAAGGGATACAACACATGACACGAACGCAGGTATGCGTGAACATGGTGCCCAGAGCAGAGAGAAGGGATGCTCAACCCGAATGGAGGATACAACATAGCTAAACCTACCGAACCCAAAACCAAGAGTGGCCAAGCCGAACCAGGCAGAACTCCAACATCACCCGAGCCAATACGATGGACACTGCGAGCGAACAAGATAGCGCCTTCAAGAAGGAAAACGACGCTGAAACGCCGTCACCATCCGGTCCGGAGGAACCAGACCTAGGGTTTCCCCTGAGCTCGAAGAGGGGCGCAGTTTAAGGCCTTGACAACGCCTCCAAGAAGGAAACGACACCCAGAGGTGCCGCCGCTGCCAGCACGGGCAAGCCGAGCAGGGATTTCTCCCTGACCTGAAGCTGAGCAATCCCATAGCCGCCGAATTGGGGATCAAAGATGAGGAAGCCAATGTTGGTCGGAACCACCGTGTCGGAAGGTGGGTTGGCGGGGCTGCACCTGCCGTCGGAGGGTGGCACCGCCTCCGAACCCTGGAGCATTGGATCTGGCAAAGGGAGGAGGATCTGAGGCATATAGGGAAGGGCGGGCAACGAAGCAAACCACGCGGGGGGTCTGGATGATGGCGTCAGCAACGCCAGCAAGCAAGGACTGGAGGGACGCAGATCCAAAACTGCCGTGGCCTTGCCATCGGAACATGGGCGAACCAGGTGAGCCGGAAGGGACGCAGGCACCCGGTTGCCAACGCCGGAGCCGCCCGGCAGAGAACCGACGGCAGGGGACACCACAGAGACGCGGGCCCGAGACCGCCGGGGCCGGAACATCGCCAGCAAGCAGGACCCGCCGTGAGGGCCCGTGTTCGCCACATCCCTAGAAGCATCGCCGACTCGATCCAGAAGCCATCACCGAGGCTCGGGGGGAGGAGGTGCCTCCGGAAACGAGGGGGGCGCCTGCATAACGAAGGCCGCAGGTCGCGAACACCCCCGCAACCAGCCGCAGGTCCGACATCCCACCCATGGCCGGCAGCGGCACCAACAGCGGCCAGGCCGCGCCGCCGCAGGTGACGAGAAAGACCATAGGGGAAGGCACCCAAGGCCAGGAACGCCGAAACCACCGCCGGACCGGCAAGCATACGCGATCAGCTGGATAAGACGGCGAATCGCCGGGGAAGAGGCTCGGGGTAGCATGATACGCCTCCAACGTATCTATAATTTTTTATTGTTCCATGCTATTATATTATCTATTTTGGATGTTTAATGGGCTTTATTATGCACTTTTATATTATTTTTGGGACTAATCTACTAACCAAAGGCCCAGTGCAAATTGATGTTTTTTTGCCTATTTCAGTGTTTCGCAGAAAAGGAATATCAAACGGATTCCAAACGGAATGAAACCTTCGGGAGAGTTATTTTTACGACAACGCAATCCAGGAGACTTGGAGTGGACGTCAAGGAAGAAACTGAAGGAAATATGCCCTAGAGGCAATAATAAAGTTGTTATTTATATTTCCTTATATCATGATAAATGTTTATTATTCATGCTAGAATTGTATTAACCGGAAAATTAGTACATGTGTGAATACATAGACAAACAGAGTGTCACTAGTATGCCTCTACTTGACTAGCTCGTTGAATCAAAGATGGTTAAGTTTCCTAGCCATAGACATGAGTTTTCATTTGATTAACAGAATCACATCATTAGAGAATGATGTGATTGACTTGACCCATTCCGCTAGCTTAGCACTTGATCGTTTAGTATGTTGCTATTGCTTTCTTCATGACTTATACATGTTCCTTTTGACTATGAGATTATGCAACTCCCGAATACCGGAGGAACACCTTGTGTGTTATCAAACATCACAACGTAACTGGGTGATTATAAAGATGCTCTACAGGTGTCTCCTAAGGTGTTTGTTGGGTTGGCATAGATCGAGATTAGGATTTGTCACTCCGAGTATCGGAGAGGTATCTCTGGGCCCTCTCGGTAATGCACATCACTATAAGCCTTGCAAGCAATGTAACTAATGAGTTAGTTGCGGGATGATGCATTACAGAACGAGTAAAGAGACTTGCCGGTAACGAGATTGAACTAGGTATTGAGATACCCATGATCGAATCTCGGGAAAGTAACATACCAATGACAAAGGGAACAACATATGTTGTTATGCGGTTTGACCGATAAAGATCTTCATAGAATATGTAGGAGCCAATATGAGCGTCCAGGTTCCGCTGTTGGTTATTGACCGGAGATGAGTCTCGGTCATGTCTACATAGTTCTCGAACCCGTAGGGTCCGCACGCTTAACGTTCGGTGACGATCGGTATTATGAGTTTATGTGTTTTTATGTACCGAAGGTTGTTCGGAGTCCCGGATGAGATCAGGGACATGACGAGGAGTCTCGAAATGTTCGAGATGTAAACATCGATATGTTGGAAGGCTATATTCGGACATCGGAAAGGTACTGAGTGGTTCGGGTATTTATCGGAGTACCGGAGAGTTACGGGAATTCGCCGGGGAGTATATGGGCCTTATTGGGCTTTAGGGGAGAGAGAGAGGGGGGCTGCCTAGGGCAGGCCGCGCCCCCTCCCCCCATGGCCTAGTCCGAATTGGACTAGGGGGATGGGCGGCGCTTCCCCTTCCTTCTCTCCTACTCCTACTACTTGGAAGGGGTGGGGGGGGGGGGAATCCTACTCCCGGTGGGAGTAGGACTCCCATGGCGTGCCATAGTAGAGGGCCGGCCCTCCCCCTCCTCCACTCCTTTATATACAGGGGAGGGGAGCATCTCATAGACACACAAGTTGATCATTGATCTCTTAGCCGTGTGCGGTGCCCCCCTCCACCAATCCACCTCAGTCATATCATCGTAGTGCTTAGGCGAAGCCCTACGCCGGTAGCTTCATCATCACGCCGTCGTGCTGACGAAGCTCTCCCTCGAAGCTCTACTGGATCGTGAGTTCGTGGGACGTCACCGAGCTGAACGTGTGCAGATCGTGGAGGTGCCGTATGTTCGGTACTAGGATCGGTCGATCGTGAAGACGTACGACTACATCAACAACGTTGTCATAACGCTTCCGCTTTCGGTCTACGAGGGTACGTGGATAACACTCTCCCCTCTCATTGCTATGCATCACCATGATCTTGCATGTGCGTAGGATTTTTTTTTTGAAATTACTACGTTCCCCAACAGTGGCATCCGAGCCAGGTTTATGCGTAGATGTTATATGCACGGGTAGAACACAAGTGAGTTGTGGGCGATACTAGTCATACTGCTTACCAGCATGTCATACTTTGATTCGGCGGTATTGTTGGATGAAGCGGCCCGGACCGACATTACGCGTACACTTACGCGAGACTGGTTCTACCGACGTGCTTCACAGACAGGTGGCTGGCGGGTGTCTGTTTCTCCAACTTTAGTTGAATCGAGTGTGGCTACGCCTGGTCCTTGTTAAAGGTTAAAACAACACATACTTGATGAAATATCATTGTGGTTTTGATGCGTAGGAAAGAACGGTTCTTGCTCAGCCCGTAGCAGCCACGTAAAAACTTGCAACAACAAAGTAGAGGACGTCTAACTTGTTTTTGCAGGGCATGCTGTGATATGATATGGTCAAGACATGATGCTAAATTTTATTGTATGAGATGATCATGTTTTGTAAAGAAGTTATTGGCAACTGGCAGGAGCCATATGGTTGTCGCTTTATTGTATGAAACACAATCGCCATGTAATTGCTTTACTTTATCACTAAGCGGTAGCGATAGTCGTAGAAACAATAGTTGGTGAGACGACAACGATACTACGATGGAGATCAAGGTGTCGCGCCGGTGACGATGGTGATCATGACGGTGCTTTGGAGATGGAGATGAAAGGCACACGATGATGATGGCCATATCATATCACTTATATTGATTGCATGTGATTTTTATCTTTTATGCATCTTATTTTGCTTAGTTCGACAGTAGCATTATAAGATGATCTCTCACTAAATTTCAAGGTACAAGCGTTCTCCCTGAGTATGCACCATTGCAAAAGTTCGTCGTGCCGAGACCCCACGTGATGATCGGGTGTGATACGCTCTACGTTCACATACAAAGGGTGCAAGCCAGTTTTGCACACGCAGAATACTCGGGTTAAACTTGACGAGCCTAGCATATGCAGACATGGCCTCGGAACACTGAGACCGAAAGGTCGAGCGTGAATCATATAGTAGATATGATCAACATAGCGATGTTCACCATTGAAAACTACTACATCTCACATGATGATCGGACATTGTTTAGTTGATATGGATCATGTGATCACTTAGATGATTAGGGGGATGTCTATCTAAGTGGGAGTTCTTAAGTAATATGATTAATTAAACTTTAATTTATCATGAACTTAGTCCTGGTAGTATTAGCATATCTATGTTGTAGATCAATAGCTCGCGTTTAGCTCCCCTGTTTTATTTTTGATATGTTTCTAGAGAAAACTAAATTGAAAGATGTTAGTAGCAATGATGCGGATTGGATCCGTGATCTGAGGATTACCCTCATTGCTGCACAGAAGAATTATGTCTTTCATGCACCGCTAGGTGACAGACTGACTGCAGGAGCAAATGCAGACGTTATGAACGTTTGGCAAGCTTGATATGATGACTACTTGATAGTTTAGTGCAGCATGCTTTACGGCTTAGAATCGGGGCTTCAAAGACGTTTTTGAAACGCCATGGAGCATATGAGATGTTCCAAGAGTTGAAATTAGTATTTCAGACTCATGCCCATGTCGAAAGGTATGAGACCTTTGACAAGTACTTTGCCTACAAGATGGAGGAGAATAGCTCAGCTAGTGAGCATGTGCTCAGAATGTTTGAGTACTACAATCACTTGAATCAATTGGGAGTTAATCTTCCAGATAAGATAGTGATTGACAGAGTTCTCTAGTCACTATCACCAAGTTACTAGAACTTCGTGATGAACTATAATATGCAAGGGATAATGGAAATGATTCCCAAGCTCGTCGTGATGCTGAAATCGACGAAGGTAGAAATCAAGAAAAGCATCAAGTGTTGATGGTTGACAAGACCACTAGTTTCAAGAAAAGGGCAAAGGGAAGAAGGGGAACTTCAAAAGAATGGCAAGCAAGTTGCTGCTCCCGTGAAGAAGCCCAAAGCTAGACCTAAGCCTGAAACTGAGTGCTTTTACTGCAAAGGAAATGGTCACTGGAAGTGGAACTGCCCTAGATACTTGGCGGATAAGAAGGATGGCAAAGTGAACAAAGGTATATTGGATATACATGTTATTGATGTGTACTTTACTAGTGTTTATAGCAACCCCTCGGCATTTGATACTGTTTCAGTTGCTAAGAGTAGTAACTCGAAACGGGAGTTGTAGAATGAACATAAACTAGTTAAGGGCGAGGTGACGATGTGTGTTGGAAGTAGTTCCAAGATTGACATGATCATCATCGCACACTCCCTATACTTTCGGGATTAGTGTTGAACCTAAATAAGTGTTATTTGATGTTTGCGTTGAGCATGAATATGATTTGATCATGTTTATTGCAATATGGTTATTCATTTAAGTTAGATAATAATTGTTGTTCTGTTTACAGAAGTAAAACCTTCTATGGTCATACACCCAATGAAAATGGTTTGCTGGATCTCGATCGTAGTGATACACATATTCATAATATTGAATCCAAAAGATGCAAAGTTAATAATGATAGTGCAACTTATTTGGGGCACTACCGTTTAGGTCATATTGGTGTAAAGCGCATGAAGAAACTCCATGTTGATGGGATTTTGGAATCACTTGATGCTTGTGAACCATGCCTTATGGGCAAGATGACTAAGACTCCGTTCTCCGGAACAATGGAGCGAGCAACTGACTTGTTGGAAATAATACATACTGATGTATGCGATCCGATGAGTGTTGAGGCTCGCGGCGGGTATCATTATTTTCTTACCTTCACAGATGATTTGAGCAGATATGGTATATCTACTTGATGAAACATAAGTCTGAAACATTTGAAAAGTTCATATAATTTCAGAGTGAAGTGGAAAATCATCGTAACAAGAAAATAAAGTTTCTACGATCTGATCATGGAGGAGAATATTTGAGTTACGAGTTTGTTCTTCATTTGAAACAATGCGGAATAGTTTCGCAACTCACGCCACCTGGAACACCACAGCGTAATGGTGTGTCCGAACATCGTCACCGTACTTTATTAGATATGGTGCAATCTATGATGTCTCTTACTGATTTACCACTATCGTTTTAGGGTTATGCATTAGAGACAACTGCATTCACGTTAAATAGGGCATCATATAAATCCGCTGAGACGACACCATAGGAACTGTGGTTTGGCAAGAAACCAAAGTTGTCGTTTCTTAAAGTTTGGGGTTGCGATGCTTATGTGAAAAAGTTTCATCCTGATAAGCTCAAACCCAAATCGGAGAAATGTGTCTTCATAGGATACCCAAAGGAGACAGTTGGGTACACCTTCTGTCACAGATCGAAGGCAAGACATTCTTTGCTAAGAATGGATCCTTTCTAGAGAAGGAGTTTCTCTCGAAAGAAGTGAGTGGGAGGAAAGTATAACTTGATGAGGTAACTGTACCTACTCCCTTATTGGAAAGTAGTTCATCACAGAAATCTGTTCATGTGACTCCTACACCAATTAGTGAGGAAGCTAATGATGATGATCATGTAACTTCAGATCAAGTTACTACCGAACCTCGTAGGTCAACCAAAGTGAGATCCGCACCAGAGTGGTACGGTAATCCTGTTCTGGAGGTCATGTTACTTGACCATGACGAACCTACGAACTACGAGGAAGCAATGATGAGCCCAGATTCTGTGAAATGGCTTGAGGCCATGAAATCTGAGATGGGATCCATGTATGAGAACAAAGTGTGGACTTTGGTTGACTTGCCAGATGATTGGCAAGCCATAGAAAATAAATGGATCTTCAAGAGGAAGACATACGCTAATAGTAGTGTTACTATCTACAAAGCTATACTTGTCGAAAAAGGTTTTTGACAAAGTTCAAGGTGTTGACTACGATGAGATTTTCTCACTCATAGCGATGCTTAAGTCTGTCCGAATCATGTTAGCAAATTGCCACATTTTATGAAATCTGGCAAATGGATGTCAAAACTACATTCCTTAATGGATTTCTTAAAGAAGAGTTGTATATGATGCTACCAGAAGGTTTGTCGATCCTAAAGGTGCTAACAAAATGTGCAAGCTCCAGCGATCCATCTATGGACTGGTGCAAGCATCTCGGAATTGGAATATACGCTTTGATGAGTTGATCAAAGCATATAGTTTTATACAGACTTGCGGTGAAGCCTGTATTTACAAGAAAGTGAGTGGGAGCACTACAACATTTCTGATAAATATATGTGAATGACGTATTGTTGATCGGAAATAATGTAGAATTTTCTGGAAAGCATAAAGGAGTATTTGAAAGGAGTTTTTCAAAGAAAGACCTCGGTGAAGCTGCTTACATATTGAGCATCAAGATCTATAGAGATAGATCAAGACGCTTGATAAGTTTTTTCAATGAGTACATATCTTGACAAGATTTTGAAGTAGTTCAAAATGGAACAGTCAAAGAAAGAGTTCTTGGCAGTGTTACAAGGTGTGAAATTGAGTAAGACTCAAAGCCCGACCATGGCAGAAGATAGAAAGAGAATGAAAATCATTCCCTATGCCTCAGCCATGCCATGCTGTGTACCAGATCTATTGTATACCCTACACTGAGTTTGGCAAGGGAGTACAATAGTTATCTAGGAGTAGATCACTGAACAACGATCAAAATTATCCTTAGTGGAATAAGGATATGTTTCTCGATTATGGAGGTGACAAAAGGTTCATCGTAAAGGGTTACGCCGATGCAAGTTTTGACACTGATCCAGATGACTCTAAGTCTCAATCTGGATACATATTGAAAGTGGGAGCAATCAGCTAAAGTAGCTCCGTGCAGAGCATTGTAGACATAGAAATTTGCAAAATACATATGGATCTGAATTTGGCAGACCCGTTGACTAAACTTCTCTCACAAGCAAAACATGATCATACCTTAGTACTCTTTGGGTGTTAATTACATGGCGATGTGAACTAGATTACTGACTCTAGTAAACCCTTTGAGTGTTGGTCACATGGCGATGTGAACTATGGATATTAATCATGGTGATATGAACTGTTGGTGTTAGATCACATGGCGATGTGAACTAGACTATTGACTCTAGTGCAAGTGGGAGACTGAAAGAAATATGCCCTAGAGGCAATAATAAAGTTGTTATTTATATTTCCTAGTATCATGATAAATGTTTATTATTCATGCTAGAATTGTATTATCCGGAAACTTAGTACATGTGTGAATACATAGACGAACAGAGTGTCACTAATATGCCTCTACTTCACTAGCTCGTTGAATCAAAGATGGTTAAGTTTCCTAGCCATAGACATGAGTTGTCATTTGATTAATGGGATCACATCATTAGAGAATGATGTGATTGACTTAACCCATTCCGTTAGCTTAGCACTTGATCGTATAGTATGTTGCTATTGCTTTCTTCATGACTTATACATGTTCCTATGACTATGAGATTATGCAACTCCCGAATACCGGAGGAACACCTTGTGTGCTATCAAACGTCACAACGTAACTGGGTGATTATAAAGATGCTCTACAGGTGTATCCAAAGGTGTTTGTTGGGTTGGCATAGATCAAGATTAGAATTTGTCACTCCGAGTATCGGAGGGGTATCTCTGGGCCCTCTCGGTAATGCACATCACTATAAGCCTTGCAAGCAATGTAACTAATGAGTTAGTTGCGGGATGATGCATTACGGAGCGAGTAAAGAGACTTGCTGGTAACGAGATTGAACTAGGTATTGAGATACCGACGATTGAATCTCGGGCAAGTAACATACCGATGACAAAGGGAACAACGTATTGTTATGCAGTTTGACCGATAAAGATCTTCGTAGAATATGTAGGAGCCAATATGAGCATCCAGGTTCCGCTGTTGGTTATTGACCGGAGATGAGTCTCTGTCATGTCTACATAGTTCTCGAACCCGTAGGGTCCGCACGCTTAACGTTCGGTGATGATCGGTATTATGAGTTTATGTGTTTTTATGTACCGAAGGTTGTTCGGAGTCCCGGATGAGATCAGAGACATGACGAGGAGTCTCAAAATCTTTGAGACATAAAGATCGATATATTAGAAGGCTATATTCGGACATCGGAAAGGTTCTGAGTGGTTCGGGTATTTATCGGAGTACCGGAGAATTACGGGAATTCGCCGGGGAGTATATGGGCCTTATTGGGCTTTAGGGGAGAGAGAGAGGGGCTACCTAGGGCAGGCCGCGCGCCCCCCAAGGCCTAGTCCTAATTGGACTAGGGGGAGGGGCGGCGCCCCCTCCTTCCTTCTCTTCTCTCTTCCCCTTCCTTCTCTCCTACTCCTACTACTTGGAAGGGGGGAATCCTACTCCCGGTGGGAGTAGGACTCCCAGGGCGCGCCATAGTAGAGGGCCGGCCATCCCCCTCCTCCACTCCTTTCTATACGGGGGAGGGGAGCACCCCATAGACAGACAAGTTGATCATTGATCTCTTAGCCGTGTGCGGTGCCCCTCTCCACCAATCCACCTCGGTCATATCGTCGTAGTGCTTAGCCAAAGCCCTGCGCCGGTAGCTTCATCGTCACCGTCATCACGCCGTCGTGCTGATGAAGCTCTCCCACGAAGCTCTATTGGATCATGAGTTCGTTGGACGTCATCGAGCTAAACGTTTGCAGATGGTGGAGGTGTCGTACGTTCGGTACTAGGATCGGTCGATCGGAAGACGTACGACTACATAAACCGCGTTGTCATAACGCTTCCACTTTCGGTCTACGAGGGTACGTGGACAACACTCTCCCCTCTCGTTGTTGTGCATCACCATGATCTTGCGTGTGTGTAGGATTTTTTTTTAAATTACTACGTTCCCCAACAGAAACGAGGCGGCCACGAGGTAGGAGGGTGTGCCCAGGGGGGTAGGCGCGCCCCCACCCTCATGGGCCCCTCGTGGCTCCACCGACCTACTTCTTTCGCCTATATATACTCATATACCCCGAAAACATCCGAGAGCACCATGAAACCGTATTTCCACTGCCACAACCTTCTATACTCGTGAGATCCCATCTTGGGGCCTTTTCCGGCGCTCCGCCGGAGGGGGAATCAATCACGGAGGGCTTCTACATCAACGCCATAGCCTCTTTGATGATGTGTGAGTAGTTTACCACAGATCTTCGGGTCCATAGTTATTAGCTAGATGGCTTCTTCTCTCTCTTTGGATCTCAATACAAAGTTCTCCTCGATTCTCTTGGAGATCTATTCAATTTAATTCTTTTTGCGGTGTTTTTGTCGAGATCCGATGAATTGTGGGTTTATGGTCAAGATTATCTATGAATAATATTTGAGTTTTTCTCTGAATTCTTTTATGCATGATTTAAATATCTTTGCAAGTATCTTCGAATTATCAGTTTGGTTTGGCCTACTAGATTGATCTTTCTTGCAGTGGGAGAAGTGCTTAGCTTTGGGTTCAATCTTGCGGTGTCCTTTCCCAGTGACAGCAGGGGCAGCAAGGCACGTATTGTATTGTTGCCATCGAGGATAAAAAGATACGGTTTATATCATATTGCTTGAGTTTATCCCTCTACATCATGTCATCTTGCCTAATGCGTTACTCTGTTCTTATTAACTTAATACTCTAGATGCATGCTGGATAGTGGTCGATGTGTGGAGTAATAGTAGTAGATGCAGAATCGTTTCGGTCTACTTGTCGCGGACGTGATGCCTATATACATGATCATGCCTAGATATTCTCATAACTATGCGCTTTTCTAACAATTGCTCGACAGTAATTTGTTCACCCACTGTAATACTTATGCTATCTTGAGAGAAGCCACTAGTGAAACCTATGGCCCCCGGATCTATCTTCCATCATATTATTTTCCTATCAATTCAGTATTTCTGCCGCCGTTTTTTTTGCAATCTTTACTTTCCAATCTATATCATAAAAATACCAAAAATATTTATCTTTTTATCTATATCAGATCTCACTTTTGCAAGTGGCTGTGAAGGGATTAACAACCACTTTATCGCGTTAGTTGCAAGGTTCTTATTTGTTTGTGCAGGCACAAGGCGACTTGCGTGTAACCTCCTACTGGATTGATACCTTGGTTCTAAAAACTGAGGGAAATACTTACGCTACTTTGCTGCATCACCCTTTCCTCTTCAAGGGAAAACCAACGCATGCTTAAGAGGTAGCAAGAAGGATTTCTGGCACCGTTGTCGGGGAGGCTTACGCCAAGTCAAGTCAAGATTTGAACTCCTAGCAACTAGCCATTTCTGGCGCCATTGCCGGGGAGGCTTACGCCAAGTCAAGTCAAGATTTGATCTCCTAGCAACTAGCCATTCCTGGCGCCGTTGCCAAGTCTAGTCAAGACATACCAAGTACCCATCACAAACTCTTATCCCGCGCATTACATTATTTGCCATTTGCCTCTTGTTTTCCTCTCCCCCACTTCACCTTTGCTGTTTTATTTGCCCTCTTTTTCGTTCGCCCTTTTTCTTGCTTCTTGTGTTCTTGTGTGTTTGATCGTTTGTCACGACGGTTCAAGATAATATTAAATTGTGTTATTTTTCCAATACCAACAACAATGATTTTCTTAGCACTCCGATTGCTCCTATTACCGATGCTGAATCTTGTGAAATTAATGCTGCTTTGCTAAATCTTGTCATGAAAGATCAATTCTATGGCCTTCCTAGTGAAGATGCCGCTACACATCTAAACAACTTTGTTGATTTGTGTGATATGCAAAAGAAGAAAGATGTGGATAATGAAATTGTTAAATTGAAGCTATTTCCGTTTTCGCTTAGAGATCGTGCTAAAACTTGGTTTTCGTCTTTGCCTAAAAATAGTATTGATTCATGAAATAAGTGCAAAGATGCTTTTATCTCTAAGTATTTTCCTCCCGCTAAGATCATCTCTCTTAGAAATGATATTATGAATTTTAAGCAACTTGATCATGAGCATGTTGCACAAGCTTGGGAGAGGATGAAATTAATGATACGTAATTGCCCTACACATGGTTTGAATATATGGATGATTATACAAAAATGTTATGCCGGATTGAATTTTGCTTATAGAAATCTTTTTAGATTCGGCCTCGGGAGGCACTTCTATGGAAATCACTTTAGGAGAAGCTAATAAACTCCTAGATAATATTATGGTTAATTATTCTCAATGGAACACCGAAAGATCTACTAGTAAAAAAGTTCATGCTATAGAAGAAATTAATGTTTTGAGTGGAAAGATGGATGAACTTATGAAATTGTTTGCTAATAAGAGTGTTTCTTCTGATCCTAATGATATGCCTTTGTCTACCTTGATTGAGAATAATAATGAATCTATGGATGTGAATTTTGTTTGTAGGAATAATTTTGGTAACAACGCGTATAGAGGAAACTTTAATCCTAGACTGTTTCCTAGTAATTCCTCTAATAATTATGGTAATTCCTACAACAAGTCTTATGGAAATTTTAATAATATGCCCTCTTATTTTGAGACTAGTGTTAAAGAATTTATGATTTCGCAAAAGAATTTCAATGCCTTGCTTGAAGAGAAACTGCCTAAGATTGATGAGTTGGCTAGGAACATGGATAGAATTTCTCTTGATGTTGATTCTTTGAAACTTAGATTTTATTCCACCTAAGCATGATATCAATGAGTCTCTCAAATCTATGAGAATTTCCATTGATGAGTGCAAAAAAAGAACCGCTAGGATGCGTGCTAAAAAAGATTGCTTTGTGAAAGCATGTTCTTCTAGTTTTCATGATAATAAGGATGAAGATCTAAAAGTTATTGATGTGTCTCCTATTAAATCTTTGTTTTGGAATATGAATCTTGATAATGATGGGACTGGAGATGAGTCAACTTTAGTTAAAAGGCGTCCCAATGATTAGGAGTTTTTAGATCTTGATGCAAAAATTGGTAAAAGTGGGATTGAGGAGGTCAATACTTTACATAGCAATGAACCCACTATTTTTGATTTCAAGGAATTTAATCATGATAATTTCTATTTAATAGATTGTAATTCCTTGTTGCAATCCGTGCTAAATTCTCCTCATGCTTATGATCAAAATAAAGCTTTTATCAAACATATCGTTGATGCCTTAATGCAATCTTATGAAGAAAAGCTTGAATTGGAAGTTTCTATCCCTAGAAAACTTTATGATGAGTGGGAACCTATTATTAAAATTAAGATTAAAGACCATGGATTCTATGCTTTATGTGATTTGGGTGCTAACGATTCCAAAAACTTTGTGTGATGTGTTAGGTTTCCGTGAATTTGATGATTGTTCTTTAAATTTGCATCTTGCGGATTCCACCATTAAGAAACCTATGGGAATGATTAATGATGTTCTTATTCTTGAAAATAGGAATTATGTGCCCATAGATTTCATTGTTCTTGATATAAATTGCAATCCTACATGTCCTATTATTCTTGGTAGACCTTTTCTTAGAACGATTGGTGCAATTATTGATATGAAAGAAGGAAATATTGGATTCCAATTTCCATTAAGGAAAGGCATGGAACACTTCCCTAGGAATAAAATTAAATTACATTATGAATCTATTATGAGAGCCACTTATGAATTACATACCAAATATGATAATACCTAGATATATTCTTGTTTTTATGCCTAGCTAGGGGCGTTAAACGATAGCGCTTGTTGGGAGGCAACCCAATTTTATTTTTGTTTCTTGCTTTTTGGTTCTGTTCAGTAATAAATAATTCATCTAGCTTATGTCAAGGTGTGTTTTTATGTTTTAGTTAGTGTTTGTGCCAAATAGAACCTTTGGGAAGACTTGGGTGAAGTCTATATGATCTTGCTATAAAAAACAGAAACTTTAGCACTCACGAGATTAGCTGCCATTTTTACTGGAGAGTGCTTTTAGGTTTATTCTTTTTGTAGATGATTAATAGACAAATTATTCACATCCGCCAATTTATTTCAGAATTTTTGGAGTTACATAAGTATACGTTTGATACAGATTGCTACAGACTGTTCTGTTTTTGACAGATTCTGTTTTTCGTGTGTTGTTTGCTTATTTTGATGAATCTATGGATAGTATCGGGGGGTATGAACCATGTAGAAGTTGGAATACAGTAGATTTAAAACCAATATAAATAAAGAATGAGTTCACTACAGTACCTTAAAGTGGTGATTTGTTTTCTTATACTAATGTGTTGAGTATGTATTTTGTATTGCACGTGTATTGGAGTTGTGGCCCAACTCCTAGTCTTGTATAGTTGAGGTAGAGGCCTTTCCTGTATGATATATACGTGCACCAGCACCCCATCAATACAACATTCATTTTATTGCAAATCTCTCCTTCCACATGGTATCAGTTTTTTAGGTTACTTTCCTCGCCTCCGCTCCGCCGCCGCTGCCGCTCAAGCGATCGCGCCAACAAGATCCTGTCACGTCAGCAAGAATCAAGACATGGCAGCTTGTTCCGCGACCCCCTCGTGCCAATGTCATCACTGGCAAGTGGGTGTTTCGCCACAAGACTCGCCCAGACGGTTCTCTCGAGCGCTACAAGGCTCGGTGGGTGGTTCGTGGATTTCGGCAGCGCGCGGGCGTGGACTTCACCGACACCTTTGCCCCCGTTGTTAAACCGGGCATGATTCGCGCCGTGCTCCAGCTGGTGGTCTCGCGCGCCTGGCCTGTGCACCAGTTGGATGTCTCCAACGCCTTCTTGCACGGTCATCTTGCCGAGCAGGTGTACAGTGAGGAGCCCACTGGCTTCGTCGATGCCGAGCACCCAGACTTCTTTGCTTGCTCTCCCGTTCTCTTTACGGGTTGAAGCAGGCGCCTCGGTCTTGGTACCAGCGTATCGCAGCCTTCCTGCAGTCTCTGGGATTTTGGTCCACTCGCTCCGATGCTTCACTCTTCGTGTATCATCAGGGAGCTGACACTGCATATCTGCTGCTCTACGTCGACGACATAATCCTCACGGCGTCCGCCCCCGATCTCCTTCAGCGGCTGACTGCTCGTCTTCGTGATGAGTTCGCCCTCAAGGACTTGGGGCCCCTGCACTACTTCCTCGGCATCGAGGTGGTCCGACGGCCTGATGGCTTCTTTCTGCATCAGCAGAAGTATGCCCACGAGCTCCTGGAGCGTGTCGGTATGCTTAACTGTAAGCCGGCGCCCACCCCCGTCGACACGAAGGTGAAGGTCTCTGCTCTGGAGGGTCTCTCGCGTCCGATGGAGCGTTCTATCGCTCCATCGTCGGTGCTTTACAGTACCTGACGCTGACCCGACCCGACCTGCAGTACGTTGTCCAGTAGGTGTGCCTCCACATGCACGCTCCGCGTGACTCTCACTAGACCTTGGTGAAGCGTATTCTCCGTTATATCCGCGACACCATGTCTTTGGGACTCACCCTGACGGCCTCCGCCTCCACCGACCTTGTGGCCTACTCGGATGCCGACTGGGCTGGCTGCCCCGACACTCGACGCTCTACGTCAGGCTACTGCGTCTACCTTGGGCCCTCATTGATCTCTTGGTCATCGAAGCGGCAGCCCACGGTCTCCCGCTCCAGCGCCGAGGAAGAGTATCGCGCCGTGGCTAATGTTGTGGCCGAATGCTCTTGGATACGTCAGCTGTTCCAGGAGTTGCTTTGTGATGTTCACAAGGCCACTCTTGTCTACTGCGATAACGTCAGCGCGGTCTACCTCTCCGCCAACCCGGTGCACGTACGAAGCATATTGAACTCGATATTCACTTTGTACGCGAGCAGGTTGCCCTTGGCCGTGTTAGGGTTCTTCACGTGCCGACGACGCAACAGTTTGCTGATGTGATGACTAAGGGATTGCCTACTCCCGTCTTTGAGGAGTTTCGGTCCAGTCTCTCTGTCTCCGGCGACTCTTCAACTGCGAGGGGGTGTTGAGTATGTATTTTGTATTGCACGTGTATTGGAGTTGTGGCCCATCTCCTAGTCTTGTATAGTTGAGGTAGAGGCCTTCCCTGTATTATATATACGTGCACCAGCACCCCATCAATACGAAGTTCATTGTATTGCAAATCTCTCCACATAACGGAGCTCATGAGATTTTCTGTTGAGTTTTGTGTTGTGAAGTTTTCAAGTTTTGG
Organism: Aegilops longissima; assembly: GCA_021605205.1. NCBI lineage: Eukaryota > Viridiplantae > Streptophyta > Magnoliopsida > Poales > Poaceae > Aegilops > Aegilops longissima. The sequence goes on along the minus strand of CM038676.1, from coordinate 571,002,101 downwards.
GTAAAGATTTGATGGATTTTGGAATAAGGAGTGGCAAGAGCCTAAGCTTGGGGATGCCCAAGGCACCCCAAGGTAAAATTCATGGACAACCAAAAGCCTAATCTTGGGGATGCCCCGGAAGGCATCCCCTCTTTCGTCTTCATCTATCGGTAAATTTACTTGAGGCTATATTTTTATTCACCACATGATATGTGTTTTGCTTGGAGCATCTTGTATGATTTGAGTCTTTGCTTTTTAGTTCACCACAATCATACTTTCTGTACACACCTTTTGGAGAGACACACATGAATCGGAATTTATTAGAATACTCTATGTGCTTCACTTATATCTTTTGAGCTAGATAATTTTTGCTCTAGTGCTTCACATATATTTTTTTAGAGCACGGTGGTGGTTTTATTTTATAGAAATTATTGATATCTCATGCTTCACTTATATTATTTTGAGAGTCTTATAGAACAGCATGGTAATTTGCTTTTGCTATAAAATTAGTCCTAATATGATGAACATCCAAGATGGGTATAATAAAAACGGTCATATAAAGTGCATCGCAGACTATGAGAAGTTTGATACTTGATAATTGTTTTGAGATATGAAGATGGTGATATTAGAGTCATGCTAGTTGAGTAGTTGTGAATTTGAGAAATACTTGTTCTAAAGTTTGTGATTCCCGTAGCATGCACGTATGCTGAACCGTTATGTGATGAAGTCGGAGCATGATTTATTTATTGATTGTCTTCCTTATGAGTGGCGGTCGGGACGAGCGATGGTCTTTTCCTACCAATCTATCCCCCTTGGTGTTGGGGAACGTAGTAATTTCAAAAATTTTCCTACGATCACGCAAGACCATGGTGATGGCATAGCAACGAGAGGGGAGAGTGTCCGTCCACGTACCCTCGTGACCGAAAGCGAGCGTTATATTAACGCTGTTGATGTAGTCGTGCGTCTTCACGATCCGACCGATCCAAGCACCGTTACTCCGGCACCTCCGAGTTCTTGGCACACGTTCAGCTCGATGGCGATCCCGAGCTCCGATCCAGCAAAGCGTCGGGAAGGAGTTCCGTCAACCTGACGGCGTGGTGACGATCTTGATGTTCTACCGTCGCGAGGCTTCGCCTAAGCACCGCTACAATATGACCGAGGTGGAATATGGTGGAGGGGGCACCGCACACGGCTAAGGAACGATCCGTAGATCAACTTGTGTGTCCTAGGGTGCCCCCTGCCCCGTATATAAAGGAGCAAGGGGAGGGCCGGCCAGCCTTGGGGCGCACCAAGGGAGGGGGAGTCCTCCTCCTAGTAGGAGTAGGACTCCCTTTCCTAGTCCTACTAGGAAGAGGAAGGGAAGGAAAGAGAGGAGAGGAGAGGGAAGGGGGCTGCGCCCCCTCCTAGTCAGTCGGACTCCCCATGGAGGGGGGCGCACCACCTCCGGTGCAGCCCTCTCTCCCCTCTTGGCCCAATAAGGCCCATAACTTCCCGGGGGTTCCGGTAACCCTCCGGCACTCGGTTTTCTCCGAAACTTCCGGAACCTTTCCGGTGTCGAATATAACCATCCAATATATCAATCTTTATGTCTCGACCATTTGAGACTCCTCGTCATGTCCGTGATCACATCCGGGACTCCGAACTCCTTGGTACATCAAAATACATAAACTCATAATAACCGTCATTGAAACCTTAAGCGTGCGGACCCTACGGTTCGAGAACTATGTAGACATGACCTAGAACTATTCTCGGTCAATAACCAATAGCGGAACCTGGATGCTCATATTGGTTCCTACATATTCTCTGAAGATCTTTATCGGTCAAACCGCATAACAACATCGTTGTTCCCTTTGTCATCGGTATGTTACTTTCCGAGATTCGATCGTCGGTATCCAATACCTAGTTTAATCTCGTTACGGAAAGTCTCTTTACTCGTTCCGTAATACATCATCTCACAACTAACTCTTTAGTTGCAATGCTTGCAAGGCTTTATGTGATGTGTATTACCGAGAAGGCCTAGAGATACCTCTCCGACAATCGGAGTGACAAAACCTAATCTCAAATCGCCAACCCAACAAGTACCTTTGGAGACACCTGTAGTACTCCTTTATAATCACCCGATTCGTTGTGGCGTTTGGTAGTACCAAAGTGTTCCTCCGGTAAATGGGAGTTGCATAATCTCATAGTTACGGGAACATGTATGGGTCATGAAGAAAGCATTAACATACTAAGCGATCAAGTGTTAAGCTAACGGAATGGGTCATGTCAATCAGATCATTCAACTAATGATGTGACCTTGTTAATCAAATAACAACTCCTTGTTCATGGTTAGGAAACATAACCATCTTTGATTAACAAGCTAGTCAAATAGAGGCATACTAGTGACATCTTGTTTGTCTATATATTCACACATGTATTATGTTTCCGGTTAATACAATTCTAGCATGAATAATAAACATTTATCATGATATAAGGAAATAAATAATAACTTTATTATTGCCTCTAGGGCATATTTCCTTGATCTCCCACTTGCACTAGAGTCAATAATCTAGATTACAAAGTAATGATCCTTACACCCATGGAGTCTTGGTGCTGATCATGTTTTGCTCGTGGAAGAGGCTTAGTCAGCGGGTCTGCAACATTCAGATCCGTATGTATTTTGCAAATCTCTATGTCTCCCACTTGGACTTGGTCCCGAATGGAATTGAAGCGTCTCTTGATGTGCTTGGTCCTCTTGTGAAATCTGGATTCTTTTGCCAAGGCAATTGCACCAAGATTGTCACGAAGATCTTCATCGGTCCCGATGCACTAGGTATGACACCTAGATCGGAAATGAACTCTTTCATCCAGACTCCTTCATTTGCTGCTTCCGAAGCAGCTATGTACTCCGCTTCACATGTAGATCCCGCCACGGCGCTTTGTTTAGAACTGCACCAACCGACAGCTCCACCGTTTAATAAAAACACGTATCCGGTTTGCGATTTAGAATCGTCCGGATCGTGTCAAAGCTTACATCGGCGTAACCATTTACGACTAGCTCTTTGTCACCTCCATATCGAGAAACATATCCTTAGTCCTTTTCGGTATTTCAGGATGTTCTTGACCGCTGTCCAGATGATCCACTCTGGATTACTTTGGTACCTTCCTGCCAAGCTTACAGCTAAGCATCGTCGGTCTGGTACACAGCATTGCATACATGATAGAGCCTATGGCTGAAGCATAGGGAACATCTTTCATTTTCTCTCTATCTTCTGCTGTGGTCGGGCATTGAGTCTGACTCAATCTTACACCTTGTAACACAGGTAAAAAACCTTTCTTTGCCTGATCCATTTTGAACCTTTTCAAAACTTTATCAAGGTATGTGCTTTGTGAAAGTCAATCAAGCGTCTTGATCTATCTCTATAGATCTTGATGCCTAATATGTAAGCAGCTTCACGAGGTCTTTCATTGAAAAACTTTTATTCAAGTATCCTTTTATGCTATCCAGAAATTCTATATCATTTCCAATCAATAATATATCGTCCACATATAATATTAGAAATGCTCTGAGCTCCCACTCACTTTCTTGTAAATCAAGCTTCTCCAAAAGTGCATATAAACCCATATCTTTGATCACACTATCAAAGCGTTTATTCAACTCGAGAGGCTTGCACCGACCATAAATTGATCGTTGGAGCTTGCACACTTTGTTAGCACATTTTGGATCGACAAAACCTTCTGGTTGTATCATATACAACTCTTCTTCTAGAAATCCATTCAAGAATGCAGTTTTACATCCATTTGCCAAATTTCATAATCATAAAATCGGCAATTGCTAACATGATTCGGACGGACTTAAGCATCGCTTCGGGTGAGAAAGTCTCATCGTAGTCAACCCCTTGAACTTGTCGAAAACCTTTTGCAACAAGTCGAGCTTTGTAGACAGTTACATTACCATCGGCGTCAGTCTTCTTCTTAAAAATCCATTTATTCTCAATAGCTTGCCGATCATCGGGCAAGTCTACCAAAGTCCATACTTTGTTCTCATACATGGATCCCATCTCAGATTTCATGGCTTCAAGCCATTTTGCGAATCTGGGCTCACCATCGCTTCTTCATAGTTCGTAGGTTCATCATGATCTAGTAGCATGACTTCCGAATAGGATTACCGTACCACTCAGTGCGGATTTTGTTCTGGTTGATCTCGAAGTTCAGTGACAACTTGATCTGAAGTTTCATGATCTTTATCATTATCTTCCTCACTAAGCGGTGTAGGTGTTACGAAACTGATTTACGTGACGAACTACTTTCAATAAGGGAGCTGGTACTATTACCTCATCAAGTTCCACTTTCCTCCCACTCACTTCTTTCGAGAGAAACTCCTTCTCTAGAAAGGATCCATTTTAACAACGAATGTTTTGCCTTGGATCTGTGATAGAAGGTGTACCCAATTGTCTCCTTTGGGTATCCTATGAAGACACATTTCTCGATTTGGGTTCAAGCTTATCAGGTTGAAGTTTCTTCACATAAGCATCGCAACCCCAAACTTTCGAAGCGACAACTTTGGTTTCTTGCTAAACCATAGTTCATAAGGCGTCGTCTCAGCGGATTTTGACGGTGTCCTATTTAACGTGAATGCGGCCGTCTCAAGAGCATAACCCCAAAATGATAGCGGTAAATCTGTAAGAGACATCATAGATCGCACCATATCCGATAAAGTGCGATTCGACGTTCGGACACACCATTGCGCTGTGGTGTTCGGGTGGCGTGAGTTGCTAAACTATTCCGCTTTGTTTCAAATGTAGACCAAACTCGTAACTCAAATATTCGCCTCCACGATCAGATCGTAGAAACTTTATTTTCTTATTACGATGATTTTCAACTTCACTCGATATTCTTTGAACTTTTCAAATGTTTCAGACTTATGTTTCATTAAGTAGATATACCCATATCTGCTCAAATCATCTGTGAAGGTGAGAAAATAACGATATCCGCCACGAGCTTCAACATTCATTGGACCACATACATCCGTATGTATGATTTCCAATAAATCTGTTGCTCTCTCCATAGTACCGAGAACGGTGTTTTAGTCATCTTGCCCATGAGGCACGGTTCGCAAGTGCCAAGTGATTCATAATCAAGTGACTCCAAAAGTCCATCGGTATGGAGTTTCTTCATGCGTTTTACACCGATATGACCTAAACGGCGATGCCACAAATAAGTTGCACTATCATTATCAACTCTGCATCTTTTGGTTTCAACATTATGAATATGTGTATCACTACTATCGAGATTCATTAAAATAGACCACTCTTCAAGGGTGCATGACCATAAAAGATATTATTCATATAAATAGAACAACCATTATTCTCTGATTTAAATGAATAACCGTCTCGCATCAAACAAGATCCAGATATAATGTTCATGCTCAACGCGCACCAAATAACAATTATTCAGGTCTAAAACTAATCCCGAAGGTAGATGTAGAGGTAGCGTGCCGATTGCGATCACATCGACTTTGGAACCGTTCCCACGCGCATCGTCACCTCGTCCTTTGCCGGTGTTAAGCAATCCGTAGTTCTGTTTGAGTTGCAAATATTAGCAATGAACCAGATCAAATACCAGTACTCTGCGAGCTCTAGTAAGGTACACATCAATAACAAGTATATCACATATACCTTTGTTCACTTTGCCATCCTTCTTATCCGCCAAATACTTGGGGCAGTTCCGCTTCGGTGACCGATCGCTTGCGGTAGAAGCACTCGGTTTCAGGCTTAGGTCCAGACTTGGGTTTCTTCTCCCGATCGACAACTTGTTTGCTGTTCTTCTTGAAGTTCCCTTCTTCTTCCCTTTGCCTTTTTCTTGAAACTAGTGGTCTTATTGACCATCAACACTTGATGCTCCTTTTGATTTCTACCTCCGCAGCTTTTAGCATTGCGAAGAGCTCGAGCATAGTCTTTACTAACCCTTGCATATTATAGTTCATCACGAAGCCTTTGTAGCTTGGTGGCGGTGATTGAAGAATTACATCAATGACACAATCATCCGGAAGATTAACTCCCAGTTGATTCAAGTGATTGTAATACCCGGACATTTTGAGTATGTGCTCACCGACGAAACTATTCTCCTCCATCTTGCAGCTATAGAACTTATTGGAGACTTCATATCTCTCAATCCGGGCATTACTGTTGAAATATCAACTTCAACTCTGGAACATCTCATATGCTCCATGACGTTCAAAACGTCGTTGAAGACCCGGTTCTAAGCCGTAAAGCATGGCACATTGAACTATAGAGTAGTCATCAGCTCGCTTTGCCGACGTTCACAACTTCGCTCGGCATCTGCAGCAGTTGTCACCCAGCGGTGCTTCCAGGGCGTAACTTTTACGTGCAGCAATGAGGATTATCCTCAGATTACGGACCCAGTCCGTGTAATTGCTACCATCATCTTTCAACTTTGCTTTCTCAAGGAACGCATTAAATTTCAACGGAACAACAAAGACGAGCCATCTATCTACAGTAAACATAGACAAGCAAAATACTATCAGGTACTAAGTTCATGATAAATTTAAGTTCAATTAATCATATTATTAAAGAACTCCCACTTAGACAGACATCTCTCTAGTTATCTAAGTGATCACGTGATCCAAATCAACTAAACCATAACCGATCATCACGTGAGATGGAGTAGTTTTCAATGGTGAACATCTTATGTTGATCATATCTGCTATATGATTCACGTTCGACCTTTCGGTCTCCGTGTTCGAGGCCATATCTGTATATGCTAGGCTCGTCAAGTATAACTGAGTATTCTGCGTGTGCAAAACTGGCTTGCACCCGTTGTAGATGGACGTGAGCTTATCACACCCGATCATCACGTGGTGTCTCGACACGACGAACTTTGGCAGCGGTGCATACTCGGGAGAACACTACTTGATAATTTTTTAGTGAGAGATCATCTTATAATGCTACCGTCAATCAAAGCAAGATAAGATGCATAAAGGATAAACATCACATGCAATCAATATAAGTGATATGATATGGCCATCATCATCTTGTGCTTGTGATCTCCATCTCGAAGCACCGTCATGATCACCATCGTCACCGGCGCGACACCTTGATCTCCATCGTAGCATCGTTGTCGTCTCGCCAACTATTGCTTCTCGACTATCGCTACCGCTTAGTGATAAAGTAAAGCAATTACATGGCGTTGCATTTCATACAATAAGCGACAACCATATGGCTCCTGCCGATTGCCGATAACTTCGGTTACAAAACATGATCATCTCATACAATAAAATATAGCATCACGTCTTGACCATATCACATCACAACATGCCCTGCAAAAACAAGTTAGGCGTCCTCTACTTTGTTGTTGCAAGTTTTACGTGGCTGCTACGGGCTGAGCAAGAACCGTTCTTACCTCGCATCAAAACCACAGCGATACTTCGTCAAATAGACTCCGTTTAACCTTCTCAAGGACGGGCGTAGCCACTCAGTTCAACTAAAGTGAGAGACAGACACCCGCCACCACCTTTAAGCAACGAGTGCTCACAGCGGTGAAACCAGTCTCGCGTAAGCGTCTGCGTAATGTCGGTCCGGCCGCTTCATCTCACAATACCGCTGAACCAAAGTATGACATGCTGGTAGGTAGTATGACTTGTATCGCCCACAACTCACTTGTGTTCTACTCGTGCATATGACATCAACGCATAAAACCAGGCTCGATACCCTTGTTGGGGAACGTAGTAATTTCAAAAATTTTCCTACGATCACGCAAGACCATGGTGATGGCATAGCAACGAGAGGGAGAGTGTCCGTCCACGTACCCTCGTGAGACCGAAAGCGAAGCGTTATATTAACGCGGTTGATGTAGTCGTCGTCTTCACGATCCGACCGATCCAAGCACCGTTACTCCGGCACCTCCGAGTTCTTGGCACACGTTCAGCTCGATGGCGATCCCGAGCTCCGATCCAGCAAAGCGTCGGGAAGGAGTTCCGTCGACCTGACGACGTGGTGGCGATCTTGATGTTCTACCGTCGCGGGGCTTCGCCTAAGCACCGCTACAATATGACCGAGGTGGAATATGGTGGAGGGGCACCGACACGGCTAAGGAACGATCCGTAGATCAACTTGTGTGTCCTAGGGTGCCCCCTGCCCCGTATATAAAGGAGCAAGGGGAGGGCGGCCAGCCTTGGGGCGCACCAGGAGGGGGGGAGTCCTCCTCCTAGTAGGAGTAGGACTCCCTTTCCTAGTCCTACTAGGAAGAGGGAAGGGAAGGAAAGAGAGGAGAGGGAGGAGAAGGGGGCTGCGCCCCCTCCTAGTCAGTCGGACTCCCCATGGAGGGGGGCGCACCACCTCTGGTGCAGCCCTCTCTCCCCTCTTGGCCCAATAAGGCCCATAACTTCCCGGGGTTCCGGTAACCCCTCCGGCACTCCGGTTTTCTCCGAAACTTCCGGAACCTTTCGGTGTCGAATATAACCATCAATATATCAATCTTTATGTCTCGACCATTTCGAGACTCCTCGTCATGTCCGTGATCACATCCGGGACTCGAACTCCTTGGTACATCAAAATACATAAACTCATAATAACCGTCATTGAAACCTTAAGCGTGCGGACCCTACGGTTCGAGAACTATGTAGACATGACCTAGAACTATTCTCGGTCAATAACCAATAGCGGAACCTGGATGCTCATATTGGTTCCTACATATTCTCGAAGATCTTTATCGGTCAAACCGCATAACAACATCGTTGTTCCCTTTGTCATCGGTATGTTACTTTCCGAGATTCGATCGTCGGTATCCAATACCTAGTTTAATCTCGTTCGGAAAGTCTCTTTACTCGTTCCGTAATACATCATCTCACAACTAACTCTTTAGTTGCAATGCTTGCAAGGCTTTATGTGATGTGTATTACCGAGAAGGCCTAGAGATACCTCTCCGACAATCGGAGTGACAAAACCTAATCTCGAAATCGCCAACCCAACAAGTACCTTTGGAGACACCTGTAGTACTCCTTTATAATCACCCGATTCGTTGTGACGTTTGGTAGTACCAAAGTGTTCCTCCGGTAAATGGGAGTTGCATAATCTCATAGTTACAGGAACATGTATGGGTCATGAAGAAAGCATTAACATACTAAGCGATCAAGTGTTAAGCTAACGGAATGGGTCATGTCAATCAGATCATTCAACTAATGATGTGACCTTGTTAATCAAATAACAACTCCTTGTTCATGGTTAGGAAACATAACCATCTTTGATTAACAAGCTAGTCAAGTAGAGGCATACTAGTGACATACTGTTTGTCTATATATTCACACATGTATTATGTTTCCGGTTAATACAATTCTAGCATGAATAATAAACATTTATCATGATATAAGGAAATAAATAATAACTTTATTATTGCCTCTAGGGCATATTTCCTTCACTTGGAGCATGCGCGTATTACTTCGTTTGATAACTAATAGATTTTTGCATTAAGTATGTGAGTTCTTTATGACTAATGTTGAGTCCATGGATTATACGCACTCTCACCCTTCCACCATTGCTAGCCTCTCTAATATCGCGCACCTTTCGCCGGTATCATATACCCACCATATACCTTCCTCAAAGCAGCCACCATACCTACCTATTATGGCATTTCCATAGCCATTCCGAGATATATTGCCATGCAACTTACCACCGTTCCATTTATTATGACACGTTTCATCATTGTCATATTGATTTGCATGATCATGTAGTTGACATCGTATTTGTGGCAAATCCACCCTCATAATTCTTTCATACATGTCACTCTTGATTCATTGCATATCCCGGTACACCGCCGGAGCCATTCACATAGAGTCATATTTTATTCTATTGAGTTGTAATTTTTGAGTTGTAAGTAAATAAAAGTGTGATGATCATCATTATTAGAGCATTGTCCCAAGTGAGGAAAGGATGATGGAGACTATGATTCCCCCACAAGTCGGGATGAGACTCCGGACGAAAAAAAAGAAGAGGCCATAAAAAAAGAAAAGGCCCAAACAAAAAAAAGGATGAGAGAAAAAGAGAGAAGGGACAATGTTACTATCCTTTTACCACACTTGTGCTTCAAAGTAGCACCATGATCTTCATGATAGAGAGTCTCCTATGTTGTCACTTTCATTTACTAGTGGGAATTTTACATTATAGAACTTGACTTGTATATTCCAATGATGGGATTCCTGAAAATGCCCTAGGTCTTCGTGAGCAAGCAAGTTGGATGCACACCCATTTAGTTTCTTTTGTTGAGCTGTCATACACTTATAGCTCTAGTGCATCCGTTGCATGGCAATCCCTACTCACTCACATTGATATCTATTGATGGGCATCTCCATAGCCCGTTGATACGCCTAGTTGATGTGAGACTATCTTCTTCTTTTTTGTCTTCTCCACAACCACCATTCTATTCCACATATAGTGCTATGTCCATGGCTCACGCTCATGTATTGCGTGAAGATTGAAAAAGTTTGAGAACATCAAAAGTATGAAACAATTGCTTGGCTTGTCATCGGGGTTGTGCATGATTAAATACTTTGTGTGATGAAGATAGAGCATAGCCAGACTATATGATTTTGTAGGGATAACTTTCTTTGGCCATGTTATTTTGAGAAGACATGATTGCATTGTTAGTATGCTTGAAGTATTATTATTTTTATGTCAATATTAAACTTTTATCTTGAATCTTTCGGATCTGGACATTCATGCCACAATAAAGAAAATTACATTGAGCAATATTCTAGGTAGCATTCCACATCAAATTTTTTGTTTTTACCATTTACCTACTTGAGGTCGAGTAGGAATTAAGCTTGGGGATGCTTGATACGTCTCCAACATATATATAACTTTTTTATTGTTCTATGCTATTATATTATCTGTTTTGGATGTTTAATTGGCTTTGTTATGCACTTTTATATTATTTCTGGGACTAACCTACTAACCAAAGGCCCAGCGCAAATTGCTGTTTTTTTTTTGCCTATTTCAGTGTTTCATAGAAAAGGAATATCAAACGGAGTCCAAACAGAATGAAACCTTCGGGAGAGTTATTTTTGGAACAAACGCAATCCAGGAGACTTGAAGTGGACGTCAAGGAAGATACGAGGCGGCCACGAGGTAGGTGGGCGCGCCCCCACCCTTGTGGGCCCCTTGTGGCTCCGTCGACCTACTTCTTTCGCCTATATATACTCATATACCCCGAAACATCCGAGAGCACCATGAAACCCTATTTCCACCGCCGCAACCTTCTGTACCCGTGAGATCCCATCTTGGGGCCTTTTTCGGCGCTCCGCCGGAGGGGGAATCGATCACGAAGGGCTTCTATATCAACACCATAGCCTCTCCGATGGTGTGTGAGTAGTTTACCACAGACCTTCGGATCCATAGTTATTAGCTAGATGGCTTCTTCTCTCTCTTTGGATCTCAATACAAAGTTCTCCTCGATTCTCTTGGAGATCTATTCGATGTAATTATTTTTGCGGTGTGTTTGTCGAGATCCGATGAATTGTGGGTTTATGATCAAGATTATCTATGAACAATATTTGATTCTTCTCTGGATTCTTTTATGCATGATTTAAATATCTTTGCAAGTCTTTTCGAATTATCAGTTTGGTTTGGCCTACTAGATTGATCTTTCTTGCAATGGGAGAAGTGCTTAGCTTTGGGTTCAATCTTGCGGTGTCCTTTCCCAGTGACAGCAGGGGAAACAAAGCACGTATTGTATTGTTTCCATCGAGGATAAAAAGATGGGGTTTATATCATATTGCTTGAGTTTATCCCTCTATATCATGTCATCTTGCCTAATGCGTTACTCTATTCTTATGAACTTAATACTCTAGATGCATGCTGGACAGCGGTTGATGTGTGGAGTAATAGTAGTAGATGCAGAATCGTTTCGGTCTACTTGTCACGGACGTGATGCCTATATACATGATCATGCCTAGATATTCTCATAACTATGCGCTTTTCTATCAATTGCTCGATAGTAATCTGTTCACCCACCGTAATACTTATGCTATCTTGAGAGAAGCCACTAGTAAAACCTATGGCCCCCGGGTCTATCTTCCATCATATTGTTTTCCTATCAATTTAATATTTCTGGGCCGTTTATTTTGGAATCTTTACTTTCCAATCTATATCATAAAAATACCAAAAATATTTATCTTTTTATCTTTATCAGATCTCACTTTTGCAAGTGGCCATGAAGGGATTGACAACCCCTTTATCGCGTTGGTTGCAAGGTTCTTATTTGTTTGTGCAGGTACAAGGCGACTTGCGTGTAACCTGCTACTGGATTGATACATTGGTTCTCAAAAACTGAGGAAAATACTTACGCTACTTTGCGGCATCACCCTTTCCTCTTCAAGGGAAAACCAACGCATGCTCAAGAGGTAGCATAGCACGGGAGAGGGGAGGTGGAGGTGGCGCCCTCGACGGCCAAGGGAGTCATGGCGAGCCCAACACGGCGGGGAAGGACCGGATCCAGTCGCCCAACACATCCTGGGCGCACCTCAGCCGCGCCGGACCGACTAGGGGTCACCGCCGGGGAGGGTGGGGGCGGGGTGTTGGAGCCGCGAGGCCGAGCGGGGGCGGGGGTGGGGAGCGTGAGAGGTCAAATCCGCCCCGCCGCCGCCTTCCTGGGATCCGGCATGCATGCTTGAGGTTATAATTTTTCTGTCTTTAGCATTTGATACGCTGAAGTGATCAAATAGACAATGACAAACCAGTTTAACATAATTGGCGACTACACCTTCCTACGTAATGTTAGCATGCTCCAATGCACTTTTTTGTACCTTCCCCTCCTATAATATGCTACATGTGCTAGACATTTTTCAACCAGTTGCACTATTCATGCCTACAATATATTTAGGTTTTTTTATCATCGTACATCTGCTTTGATATGTAACCCTTGATGCATATTTACAATCGATCAAAGCCGGCAAGAAAGGCCAGCTGGCCACCGCTGCTCCATCTCCTTTTCTGTGCGCCATCGCCCTCGAGGAGAGGTCTAGCAACGACCATTGTTGCTCCCGCCTTCCTGCGTTCTCATTTGAGATTTGAGTGTCATCGGCTCACCGTAGCTCCCTCCCTGTTGGAATTAGAGCACTGTCGTCCACCAGTGGTTGCTGCTTCCTCTTCCTTCCCAGCCAGGTGAGTTTCTTCCTTCCCCTTGTTCGATTCTCCCTCCATGAGTTTCCTCCTAACCCGGTTTTACCATCTCTATTTCAGATGCCCATTTGATTTTGGTGTCCTTTTGTGTTATTCACATAACCACAATAGACTTGCATACCAGACAAGATCATGAAGCAACAAACACACTCGGGGTACCAATTAGTCAATAGGAAGTGCATATAGGTCCACTTACAACTAAAAGGTAGATCTATACAGAACATCACGCATATATTCATGATAATTGGTGCTATAATAACTACGTGTGAGCGGCATGGCAATTGCATGCCTGCATTTTGGTAGTTCAAGTTTGTTGAGTAACGTGATTGTATTAGGAAACATAGATTAGACTAGGAAATATTCTGGCTTGCCTTGTACTCCAAGTAGATCATTTACTCAAATATATATGCCCACGAAGCTCAAGCAATACAACGACAATTCCACCAACCTCCCTCTCCCTTCTAACATGGTATCAGCCTAATCACGATCCAAAGCCTAGCCGCCGCCGCTTCCGCACCCGCGCGTTGCCCCGGGGGCGGTTGGCCTCCATGATCGCCACCGGGGGCCGCGCTGGCCATATCTAGGGTTCATCCGTAGGCCGTGTTGGTCGGCTTCCCTAGAGAGTCTTTTTCCCGAGCCTTGCTCCGGGTTTTTTCGCTCTCTATTGATCGGCGTTTTTCTTTTTGGTTTTCCGATCTAATCTTGATCTGTTTGCGTTGCCCGCCGCCGCCGTCGACCCCCCCTGTGCCTCTACTCCAATCCGGGCGCGACCAGCCGGCGTCTTCTCCGACCCGGCGGCCACGCGCGACGAAGTGGCCCGTCAGGGCCAGCCGCCGTCCGCGCGTCGGTCCGCCCTCGCTCTGTGTCGGCCGTCACCGCCCTGCTCCGACCGGAAACCTGCATCGCCCCGATCCGGCGGCCTCGCGCCATGCGACAGTCAATCATAGCCGTCGCTCGCGCGCCGGCCCGCCCACCGATCCAAGTCACCCGCCTCCGCCGCGTCTGCACGGCGGCCCGACGGTCTACCTCTCCGGCCTCGTCCTCGGCTACATCGGAACGGCTGCTTCAGGCTCGTCGGTTGCCTCAACTCGGGCGCCGCTGCTCCGTTGGTCGCTCGGGCCTCGCTGCCCGGGCGCCGGCGCTGCTTTGGCAGCCTAGGTGCCGGTGCTGACAAGCTCGTTCGCACGATGTCCCACGCCGTCCGTCGTCCCCGGCCTCATCCCGGACTCCGCCGCCACCTCGCCTCCCCCGAGCGGCGTCCCCGACCTCATGCGCGATCGGCTTGATCATCCGCTCGCCGCCGCGGTCCGCCTCATCTATGTCGCGCGACCGGCCTGGCCCGTTGGTTACGCGCGCCTCCGCAGGTCCCGTGAAGATTGTCCCCAAGTTCAGCGTGCCCCTCCACCGATTGAGCAACGGGCTGCCGCTGCGTCGCCCCGTCGGGCCGCAGGGCCGCCGCCCCATGGTTCTCCTCGCGGCTGCATCGACTTGTGCGTCGCCGCTGCATCGCCCGTACGGGCGGTAGTGCCGCGATACGCGGTCCCTGCCGCCGCCCCGAGGCCGTCCCCGCGGTTGCACCGACCCGCGCTCCGCCGCTGCACCTCCTCTTCGGGCCGGAGCGCCGAGGCCCGCGGTCCCTGCCGCTGCCCCGAGGTGTTCCTGCCGTCGGCCCAACCTACCCGCCGCCACCGCGCTCCGCCGCTGCACCGCCCCTTCGGACCGTAGCGTCGCGGCCCCCGGTCCACTCAGCCATCACCGCACGTCGACCTCCCGTGGTATGCGCCGCGTCGTCTCCTTTGGCACGGGAACGCCACCGTCCGCGCCGGTCTTCGTCACGTTGTCAGGATTCTTCGCCTAATTCTAGCACCGCTGCCGCGCTCCTAACCTAGTCGCCGCCGCCGCCTTCAGGCCGTCGCCGCCGCTACCCCCGTAGCCGTCGCAGCCGCCCGTCCACCTCCTTCGTCTTCGTCCAGCACCAGCCCGTCGTCAGCGTCGCCGTCATCTACCCCGACCACTTCGTCTACTCCGACCACCGTTGGTGACATTGGCCCCGCGTCGATGGACGCCGCAATCGTCGTCGAGTTCTTCTCTGCTGGCCTCTCCGACTTCTTCGACATGGCGTACAGCTTGTGCAGGTCCCTCGTCTACACATGCCCGGTGCTGGCAACACCGATGTGTGCCTTCATCCCCGACGTGTCCCCGGGCCTGGCAACCCTGGTCGGTGCTTCGTCAACTTCGTCTTCGTCCGTCTACGCATACGCGGTGCTGGCAACACCGATGCGTGCCTTCATCCACGATGTGTCCCCGGGCTTGGCAAACCCGCCGCGACGCGTCGTCAACAACATCTTCTTCCCGGCGCACCACTACTTCGACACCACTGCGCCCATGACTAACTCGGCGCCTACTCGACACCGGCTACCTCGACTCGACATCGACCACGGCATTCTTCGCACAGCTACCTCGACCACGGCTCGACCACATACGCTCTCGGCTACATCAACAAACGACACAAAGGGCTACCGCCTTGCTTGAGCAACCTCGTCGATTTTCACTCCAGCCACGACTCCTCGATGCGTCGACCGTTACGACTGTGGGGGGTGTCCGTCGGCTTGCCTTCGGATTCTTCTCCAGTCTCACCGTCTGCGTCGCTACCGTTGTGACTACGGGGGGATGTTGAGTAACGTGATTGTATTAGGAAACATATGTTAGACTAGGAAATATCCTGGCTTGCCTTGTACTCCAAGTAGATCATGTACTCCTATATATATGCCCACGAGGCTCAAGCAATACAACAACAAATCCACCAAACCTCCCTCTCCCTTCTAACAAAGTTTAGTCTATTTTTTGTTGTCATTGAGAAGGCAATAGTGGAATGTTTCATTCATTTGTTGTTCAAATTGGTTATGTGAGAGAGATAATGCCACCTATTTCGTGCTCCTTATTGTTTCATTGGTTTCCTGCATATATCCATTATAGTGTTTTAACTTTAGTTTGCTAAGGAAAAAAAATCTAAATTGCGATCTGATTTTTGATCATTTTTTAAACTGATTTGGTTTTGAACATGTATTGATATGTTGTTGCCTTTCGCGGGGTAGTAGTATGTTGAGGGCATGTAATCTTCTTGAAGGACCAATTTTCTGGGAACTAATATTCAAACCCCCACAATATCAAAGTCGTTCCTACTTCCTACAGGTTTTGATTTGTATTGGCAAATTGTCATACATGGATGATAAAACATTTTTTCCTTCCTATCACCTATTTAGAGTGATCAATTCCCTTTTTTGCAATCACACAATAAAGTGGCAAAGGATAACTTGGTTTTAGTTTCGGCTGGACAAGGGATTTTTTATGTTCAAGCATTGTCGCATTGATGGAGTCATTTATTGGGGAAAGTAGTTCACACTTATGCATAACCAGACCCCTTTGGTACTTGTTCGGAATATCAGGAATGCAGTACCACTACTAACTTGCATTGCAATGTCTGTGCAATCTAGAAATCAAGATGGTTGTTCAATCAGCTTAGAATGATATTGTTATTGAAGCCAAAAACATGAAAGACTTACAGAAAATTAACGTTCTTAGCCTAGAAAAGAAGCAAAGGAATCATTGACGAATTAACAAACAACCAATAGAAATATGGTAGGGAGAAAACGACGCGGCAAGGCGCGTTTATGCTTCTTAGTCCTGTATATATGAGGCAAAATTGGGGGAAGGAAGCTTCCTGGAAATCAAGTTGGGATAACAACGATTTGCAGGAGAAGCGCATGTTAAAATAAATCTGAGATACACCGTTGATCATTCGAGGACCAAGCAATCACACGAGCACGACACCGAGATTTGTTAACGAGGTTCACCAATATGGCTACATCCCCGGGGCATGACTACGGGCGCTCCTCCCCGTGACACCGTCACAATATCGCACACCGGCCACCCGGGCGCCGGCACAAGCCGCCGGCTCCCCCTTGCGAGCCTGTGCTATTATGTTGGCATAGGTTACATCGTGTGTCTACCCCCGCTATATAAGAGAGGCCTAGGATACAAGTGTCCTACTAGGACACGACTCCACATCCTATGTAAACACGATACAACTACAAGTCCAACTGTAACCTACCTTGTACACTATATTCGACACAACTCTAACAAACTCCACCTTGGCGAATATTCTCCACCACCTTGAGTTCGTCCATGCGTCAAACTTCCATGTACATTGGACTTGAGTTTATCCCATGAGCACCGCTGCTACTCCAAAGACTCCATGTGACTCCACCTGTAACTTGTAGTCCCTTCTTTTCTTGACCAGAGCCAACATTCGAGCAAAATTAAGTTCTTTGTTACTCTAGTTTGTGCTCCCAACTTCCAGAGTATCCGTCCAACGCAATCACACACTGATCACTGATCTGCGTGAAAAATGAACAACTCACATATTGGGTATCACACATAAGAGTTACCTGAACTCAACATCACCGCTCCTTTCTTGACCGTCTGTCTGAAACTTGAAGGAATTTCACCATTGCTTGTAGTCATCCCGAGTCAAATTCGCAGTTGTCTCACCACATGTGTGACCACCAGAGCCCTGGCCCGTCTCCATGTCCCGTGCGCACCGCACACCTCGCCGCTATTACCGCGTCGAGCCTCCACTGTCCCGGTCGAGTCTCAAGGGTCACGAAACCACACCACTCAACCCCCACTGCAGAGTACCACCGATCATCACCGACCGATGACGAGTTTCACGCTTTCATCAGACCACTGGGCTCCAGTCCAAACTACGTGTCACTCGCTTTTCCCGCTGAATAGGCTTCGACTCTCTATGCACTTACGCCATAGCCCCTCAACCAGCACCGGGTGAAGTCCTCCAGACTCCAGCTCCACCTTCAACATGACTCCATGGTAGATGATCAGTCCACCCCCGCGCCCCGTCGACTTCAAGCTCCGTGTATACACCACCTTGAATCAATCCCGCGCCATAGTCTTGTCGAAGCCACACAAGCCCTCGGGCCTGCGCCACGTGTTTCCACGCCCAAAAGTCGGTCACCATCGGCATCACGCTCCTATGTCGTCGTCGCCGATTTCACCACCGTCTTCTGTACCAACCGACTCGCGTCGATCCATCAGACTGTCTAGTCCGACCGAACCGAACATGTCCGGCTGTAATCATGCTCCACCCTGCATCACGACCGCTTGCACATCTGTGCATGTCTTAGACACCCTGTGTTTGCATGATCCTCATGACGCGCTTGTCCGCGCGCCTCCGCATCCTATCCACGTGCTCCAAGCCATCTCAGCAAACCGACCCAGAAAAAAACTTCCTTTTTCATGTCACTGTTTGTTGTTACTTCTCCGTGCATCCTATAGCAGAAAATAGATCGAACTTGATCCAACCAAAACTGCTCTCTTATACACACACGTGATTCCGGTTGCTTTCTTTTTTTTCCAAACAAAACTCATCAGGTGCCTTCTCTACTTCGTATGCTCTTTCCGTGACTCAGCTTCAAGCAACCCGCAGCGATACACACGACAATCAAGCAGTGCACCTTTTTTTTTGAGAAATATCAAGCAGTGCACCTGATCCAGGACTTCCAGCGCGCACGTCTGCCACCGCGTGGGCTTTAGTGTGCACACGCGCCAGCCCATGAGCTGCGTCTGCCACCCATGCACGCCTCGGACTGGGCCGCCGTGTCTCCACGTTCCTTTGATCACTGTATCGATCTCGTCGAGACCGAGTCCAGCCTGGAACACCACGACACGACGCCTGCTCGATCCGAGCTCGCCAGGAATTTCGTATGTACGCTCGCCCGATCGATCAACCCGATCGATCGCCGCACGTCTCGTGCTGCCGCCGATGCTTTCGCCTGTTGCCACACGCACACACGTCTGTCTCCGATCTTGGTTTTTCTCGATCTCGCTAAGAACCACGCCGCTGCCGGTTACATCTCAGATCCGATCCTTCCTCCAAATCAACAACTGCGACCTCCTTTGAACTTTGCTCATGATACCACTTGTTAAAATAAATCCGAGGTATACCGTTGATCATCCGAGGACCAAGCAATCACATGAGCACGATACCGAGATTTGTTAACGAGGTTCATCAATATGGCTACATCTCCGGGCATGACTACGGGCGCTCCTCCCGTGACACCGTCATTATAATACCGCACACCGCCACCCGGCGCGCGACACAAACCGCCGCTCCCCTCTGCGAGCTGTGCTATTATGTTGGCATAGATTACATCGCGCTGTCTACCCCGCTATATAAGAGAGCTGGGATACAAGTGTCCTACTGGGGACATGACTCCACATCCTATGTAAACACGATACAACTATAAGTCCAACTGTAACCTACCTTGTACACTATATTCGACACAACTCTAACAGCGCACGTGGACGAACCTACAATAGCCACATAATACACGGTTCTAACTGGCTTTTTGCGCCATCGGCACAACGGGTCGTCTAGTATTAAAAAGGCTGCACCTCGCCTAGTGAAGCTCCCTCCTCCATACGGTTTTTCCTCTCCCCTTGCACGTTTCCGCTCGTTTCTGTTCCTGAGCTCCAGGAAACAGCTACCGTTCCTTGTTTCTTCCTGAATGTCACCACGCCATCTGAACTCCACGGGATTGGCTATGTTGGGCATGTCTGCAAATTTCGCCCTGTGCACATGCTACATCGAGCAGCTGGTCACCGTGATACTCAGTGACAACGAGAAGGCGGCCAGGAAGAGGAAGAAAGAAAAGGCAATGAAGAAGAAGAAAGAAAAGGCAATGAGAAAGAAGAAACTGCTGACGAAGAAGATGAAGAGTAGGAGAAAGAAGCCAGCGTGCTGGACAAGGGTAGTAAGAACGAGGGGAATGTCTCTGCTTTCGGCCTTTATGTGCTTCAAGATTTGAATGGCTGGTCGCAATACGCTGTACGTACGCTTGTAGTACATGCAAATCGAGCTGATGCTTATGACTGAAAATAAAGCTGTATTTCTTTTAAGCTGCATGGCAGTTTCTGGCCTGTAATTCAGGGTGAATGTGGATGCTGCCCACGGCAGGATCTTGGCGGCGGAGCTGCGGGTGAGCATGCGGGCGATGCGCTGGGCGAGAAATTGCCGGTGGAGGAGGCCGGGACACTGGTTGCGTCGGCGACGGGCTGCTGTGCGAGGCGGAGTTAGTCGGGCTGGCGCAGTAGCCGGCCTGGGTGGCCGATGACGATGAGGGCGAGGCAGAGCCTGAGGGAGACGTTCCGTATCTAAAAAACTCTGAAGTATCATCATTTGTATAATGCTACAACAACATGCCATTAGACCTGACAGTGGAACGGAAAATGAAATTGACATTGGCTAACATGTGCATTATCGGGCAATTGCAAGAAACACAGTCTCCGGCTTAATTCTACAAACGAAATATGTATCTGGCAACCGTGTGGCGGATTGCGAAACGATCTACCGCATCCAGCACCGTCAGATCTGGCAACCGCTCGATCTGCATCTCCTCCGCTCGCCACTCCTACGCCCGAGCGCCCAGGCATGGCGCCGCGAGCACGCATTGACCGGCCATCATCAGCTTCGATCGAACCACCTGTTCCCTTGCACCCCTTGAGCACCAACGCCTCCTCAAGTCGCCGCCATAGCCTGCTGCTCCGGCGAGAAGCTCCTTCCATGGCCAACACTCGCCGGTGCAGGAGCTCCATCACCATCTCCATGGGATTCCTGCCTCCCCTGCAGCCCATCGACGATCACGTCCTCCACACGTCTCGGCCATAGTAGTCTCTGCTGTCCGCTGTTCTGCTGGCCGAGCTTCTAGCCATGGCCATAGGCTCCGACGAGCGCCGACTTCAAGATAGGACACTAGCATCGATCTCCTTCATCTTTGAACAATAAGTTGCATGCTTAACTAAAATGGATTTGCAATGAAGAGATCTACGAATTTCATGTTGAAGTCCACGCGATTCGTAGCCTAAATCAACAAGTATGATGGATAATTATGAGTTCTTTGTGTATGTGTTTTCAGTTTTCAGATACAGGTTTTGTTGGTTGGAGGTTGAAGACAACATCCTTGGTGGGCTTCAGAGAGAGAAAAGAGTTGGGCTGGGCCCAATGCTGGGTAGAGGCCTAGTTAGGAAAACTTAATGTTGGCTAAAGAAAACATGTTCTGCGGGTTTTTTTTAGCTTCACTAGTGCATCATTAGTACTATATTTTAAGACCTAACGACTTACGTATAAATATCATGCTAACTTTGACCCAAGAAAGATTAATGTAAAAATATACCCTCGATAACTTCTTTGTAAATATCATGATACTTTATATACAATTGATCTGATAATTTACGTACAAACACCATGATAAATTTGACATAGAAAATTATTATTAAAAACAACCCCGGTAACTCTATGCAAATAGCACGGTAATTATACGCACCGTAGACATGATAACTTGCGCAAAAACACTGCGGTAATTTTGAACTAGGGAAAAAAGTTATTAGAAACATACCCCGCAGACCTGATAATTTTACCCGCAAACATCATGGTAATTTTGACCCGAGGAAAAAAGTGGTTGAAAAACATAACCACGTTAACTTATGTGTAAATAAAATGATAATTACGCTCCGCGGACTTGATAACATACATATAAACACCACAATAACTTTGACCCCAAGGGGTGTATTACAAATGTGCCACCGGTAATCTCTATGTAAATAACGTGGTAATATAAGCACCGCTTAACTGATAACTTACATACAAAACATGATGATAACTTTCTGACTTGGAAAACTTTTTGTTGAAAAACATATGCTCGCTAATTTATGTGTAAATAATACGGTAATATATGTGCCACATAGCTGATAATTTATGTACAGAACACCACGGTTCCATTGACTAAACAGGAAAAAGTTGTTTAAAAACACACCCTTGGTAACTTATGTGAAAATAGCATGGTAATATAGAATAAGCACCACGGTAACATTTTTTGCGAAGGCAAAAGTTGTTAAAAACATACACTCGATAACTTGTGTGTAAGTGCCATGATAATATACGAACTGCAGATCTGATAACTTGGGTATAAACACCACGGTAACATTGACCAAAAGGGGGAAAGGTGGTTGAAAAACATACCTTTGGTAAATTGTATGCAAATAACATGTTAATATACAAACCGGAGAACTGATAACTTCTGTACAAATATCGTGATAATTTTTTCAGGGAAACACCGCGTTAATTTTTTACCTATGAGAAAAATTATTGGAAAATTTACCTTAGTAACTTATGTGAAAATTGCATGATAATAGACGAAGTGAAACTTGATAACTGTATAAACATCGCGGTAATTTGAAATGGGATGTAGTATGTCAAAACTTCATGTTTTTGTCCTCTTTTTGTATGCTATCAGGCTTCCTCTGAAAACCATAATGTACACTCAAAACGTTGTGGTAACTTTCACGAAGGGGAAGGGGATTGTTCAAACATACCTCATAATATAGTTACCAGATTTATCATGTCATTTTTTTAACCAGGGGTGTTAATGTTTGAAGTTATCAGCATGCACATGTGATAGTTATCATGCTGCTCGGCCAAAGTTATCAAGCCTAAAATTAAGCTTTTTGTTGACCTGGTAGAAAAAAGAAGGGTTTAAATTCCGTTGTTTACATACTATGGACAACAAGTTAAGGTGGATGAGTTGGTTATTAGGCATAGTAGACATGCATTAGACCTGAGTTCAACTCCCCTTGTAAGTGCATTTTTTCTTCCCACGTAAATTAACTAGCATAAAATCGAAGAGATAAGAAAACCGATTTGAAAATATAAACCGGGAGGAAGAAAGTCGATGGAAGCGTTTTCAGCGCTCCTACCATCGAGCCGAGTTGAAAACGCTCGTTCGATCGAGCGAAACGAGGCCGCGGTTGGTAATTTTGTTTGCTTTCTCAGGAAGATACAACTAGCATATAAGTTGTATGTAATCAGTTAAGTGTGCTAGTGCAGCTGGATGTTGCAGCTTAGTTTTGTATGAGAGGGTCAGGTTCGATTCCCATTCAGCGCCATTTTTAAACTACAGGCCCGAATCTACACCCTCCGTTTCTAAGTCTTTGTAGAACTTTCACTATGTATCTATATACATACGGATGTAAATAGATGCATTTTAAGTGTAGATTCATTCATTTTTGCTCCGTATATAGTCCACCTAGTGGAATCTCTATAAAGACTTATATTTAGGAACGGAGGGAGTAGCAATTATAATTTTTCTCGAACTTCCTTGTTTGAGGATATTCTACCCTGTTTCTTTTTCATCAGTAGAACTATCATGGAGCGTGCTCTTCTTCCGAAGCACGAACATCAGATTCAAGAAACATGACAACGTTGGTTCAAGTGCATCAGCATAATTAAAGCAGGACAACGTCTGCCTCGAGTTATTCTTTTGCATCATACCAGATGGATGTTGGCTCTACTACTCCAGCAAGAACGATTGTTTTCCCAAATTCCCTTCAGAAACATGACAACGCTGGCTCAACTGCACGCTCTGACCAAGAAACATATTGTCATTTGGCTGGATTCATTCTCTTTTTTCAGACTAATGGCGCCCAACAAACATTAACCTTCGGTAACTGTCCAATCCCTTAAGTTTGGCAAAGCAACTCTGCACAGACTCGATGATCTCCGGCGTGATACCATCACCAGCAGCCAGCTTGTAGTGCTCAAACTTGGCTTCTTCACACTACAACGAGGCTTTCTTGCAGGCCCTGATAGTTCGTGGATATCAGAGGTTGATCGTCAGCCCTGGCCAAGTACAATTTAGTCAAATGCCGAACGTTGTTGTGGTTGCTAAGAGCATCTCTAACAAACCCCTTATAATTTGGAGCAGCAAACGGTCTTCTATCCTTTAAAACTTCTTATATTTTCTCCTATGAAAAAAATGTTTTATAACCGATATCCTATTTTTTTGAGTGAATTGCAAAAAACATCGACACTTCAGGCAAGGTTTGCAGGAACCACACATTTATGTAATTGTGCCAAAAAGCACTAATTTTTTTCATAATTTTTTGCAAAAAACACTAGTTAACGACTTAGGTCATTTTAATCATAATTATGACAGATGGGTCCCGCTTTTGCTGACGTTGCATAACTGTTCGCGCGAGACGGCGTTAGATGCGGTCTTTTTCAAAAAACTCCTCCCCTCCCTACCAAAATCTTCCTCTCCTCCCTAAAAAATCTTACCTCCCTGTAGCGCCCGATCCGGATCGGGATCGAGCTTTCCAGCACACCATCGCCCTCCCCTCCTCTGACGTCATCGCCGCGGCCTGGCCCTAGGTCGAGCGTGTCAGTGTGTGGAGCTCGAGTGCGCCGGCGCGCCGCCAAGAAGATCTCCACCGCGCCACCTACCTGGCCGGACCACGAGGAGCAGCAGCTCCATGAGATGCTATCGAGTTGATACGAGCTGCAAAGACCGGCGGCTTTAGGCGGGCTGCGAGCAGCAGCAGCAGCGCCACCGCGTTGGCGGGCCACGAGCAGCAGCAGCAGCCGGCGAGCCATGAGCAGCGAGTAGTAGGCGCGCCAAGGGGAGAGCGGCAGCCGCCACGGCCGCGCGACGGACGCCAGACGGGAGCAGCCACCACGCCGTCACGACAGTGCGCGAAAGCAGCGGGGAGTGAGATCGCCGATCACAAGACGCGCGCGAAAGCAGCGGCGACGGCGGCCATGCTACTGTATGAAGCGATGGAGGCCGATCCAGTGGCCATGCTACAGCCTCCCGGTGGCCGGATCCGGTGCTGGGCGGGGGCGGTGAGACCGATGTGCTTGGATCCGGTGCGGAGCACGGCGGAGGGCGGCCTGGTGATGGAGGGGCAGCGCCGGGAGGCCATGGGGACGCCGGCGGCTCGGGGAGAGAGGGGCTTGGTGTTGACCACGGGGTGTTTTTTTATTTTTTGAAGAAGTGAGGGGGTTTTAGGTAAAATTTATCTATAACGACGTCTAACCTGAACAGTTATGCCACGTCATCATTTGCGGAGCCCATCTGTCATAATCATCATTAAAACGCCCAAAGCCGACAACTAGTGTTTTTTGCAGAAAATTATGAAAAAAATAAGTGCTTTTTGGCACAATTCCGTAAATGTGTGGTTCCTGCAAATCTAACCTGAAGTGTCGATGTTTTTTGCAATTCACTCTATTTTTTTAAACAAGTTCATTTATTTTTTGGGCATCAAGTTAAACTTCACTACTCAATTATTTTATTAAATGACATCTTGGTCACATATTTCACTAGTTCTTCGCTAAGAGAACTCTTTCAAAGGAAACTACAAAAAAAAAGATATACACTTCAACAGAAACATCACTTCCTTAACTGTTCCTACTAGTAACTTGAATGATCAAGGCATATTGCAGGAAAGCCAAGGCAGAGGTAAACTTTAAGGAGTCGAGAAGATTAAGGAGGTGATGCGTGAGGCGTATGCAAGTAGCCATGGTTGGAATCCGATGATACTTAGGATTGCGACGTGACCTTCGACATTGTGATGGTTGTTCACCCTCCTCTCATCTATCAACAGCTTCTGAAAGAAAACGCGTTTAAATTATTTACCAAACCTAGAATTTAAATACCAGTGAACTCATTCCAACCAACTTGTCTGGTAATGTCAAGATGGATGCTTCCACGGAAGATAGGAGGGAACTGATGCGCTCCAACATTGTCAAAAGTTTAATTATGGAATAATGGAAAATGTAAGCATACTCAGAGGCACAAGCATCCACAAAGGCAAAACCCAATCAGGTCTTAAAGTATTAAATCTGGAAGAAATATGCAAAAAAATAATATTATCCACGCTTAGTTTCAGAGCTATACACACCTAAAAAGGACCAACATGTGTTCCCTCAGTCAACACGGTAGCCAGCTTGCCACGTTCCGGGGCGAAATCACGCCTTAAATTTCTGTAGTTTGAATGGTGGATTTGAGAAATACCGATGAACAAATGAAACATATTTGTATTATATAAGATTTGACAAATGATGAGTAACAATGTACAGTATAAAAGAATCGCCTAAGCTATGTGAAATATGAAAACTGGAGTTCGACAAGTAATTAATGCACTAAACAAATGTATGAAAGAATCACCTAAGGTAAGTGAATTGTGAAATAGTATGAACACTGCGGTATGAATGAAGGAATCACGAGGATTTCCGGCGAGTGAGGATGTCATGGAGAGTCCGGTCCGGCACGGGGATGAACTTGACGGCCCAGCCGATGGGCCACGACACGGCGGCGATGGCGAGGCAGACGCCCCACTGCCCCAGCCCCAGCCTCTTGGTGCCCGCGAACCTGGTGAGCACCTCCACCATGACCACCTGCAGCACGAGCGTGACGGCGATGATGACGAGGAACATCCGGTTCTTGAGCACCCCGGCGAACACGTTCTTCTTCTCGATCTCCCGCGCGTTGAACTCGTTGAACACCTGGCAGAGCACGAAGGCGTTGAAGATCATGGTGCCGTTGCCCTTCTCGTCGGTGCCGAAGACGTCCCGGCCCCGGTACTGGAGCGCCAGCAGCACGGCGATCTGGTACGCCGCCTGCGCGGCGAGGTTGCGCCACATTGCGTTGCTGATGAGCGGCGCGGTGCGGCCGATGGGAGGCCGGTCCATGAGCGCCTTGGTGGGCGTGTCCGTGGCGAGCGCCAGCGCGCCCATGGTGTCCATGATCAGGTTCACCCACAGGAGCTGCACGGTGGTGAGCGGCATCTTGCCCGTGGTGATCGCGGACACGAAGTTGATGACGAGGGCCGCCACGTTGACGGTGAGCTGAAACTGGATGAACTTCTGGATGTTGTTGTAGACGCAGCGCCCCCACCGCGTGGCTGTCACCACCGTGTCGAAGTTGTCGTTGAGGATGATGATGTCGGAGCTCTCCTTGGCCACCTCGGTGCCCTGGACGCCCATGGACAGCCCCACGTCCGCCTCCTTGAGCGCCGGCGCGTCGTTGGTGCCGTCGCCGGTCACCGCCACCACGTGCCCCTTCTGCTTCAGCCGCTGCACCAGCGCCAGCTTGTCCAGCGGCAGGGACCGCGCCATGACGCGGATCCGGTCCACGATCTGCAGCTGCTGCTCCGGCAACATGGCGCGGAACTCGTGCCCCTCGATGACGATGCCGCTGGGGTCGTTGCTGGATATGATGCCGCACTCCTTGGCGATCGCGCGGGCCGTGAGGATGTTGTCGCCCGTGACCATCTTGACGGCGACGCCTGCCTTGGTGCAAGCTTCAATGGCGGCCTTGACCTCTGGCCGGCACGGGTCCTTCAACCCGACGAAGCCCAGCAATGTCAGGCCATCGTCGTCGATCTTTGATTGCTCAGTAGTGCTGTTGACTTGCTTGTAGGCGAAGGCGATGCACCGGAGGCTGCCGACGGCCATGTTGTTGATCACCTTCTCAAGGTTCCTCCTCTGCTCCAGTCCTAGCTCGCGCGCCGCTCCGTCGGTGTCGACGTACATCGAGCAGTTCGCCAGAACCATCTCTGCGGCGCCTTTCCAGTGCGCGATCACACCGCCGGTAGCGTTGTCTCTGATCATCACGCCGCTGCGCTTCTTGTCCGAGTTGAAGGCCTCAACGTGCACCACCTTGCAGCTCCTCTTCAACGCGTCGGCGTCCATGCCGAGGTCCGCTACGGCCCACGACAGCAGCGCCTTCTCCGTCGGGCTGCCTGTGATCTCCGGCGGCGACACGTTGTCCGGCTTGTAAACGCTTCCCGTGGTGTTGAGCCCAGCTCCCTGGCAGAGCAAGCTGACGACGCTCCCGGCGACCGCCGTGGCACCTCTGGGCTGGTCGGTGCCGACCCAAAACTCGGTCACCTTCATCTGGTTGAGCGTCAGCGTTCCGGTCTTGTCGGTGCAGATGGCTGTGACCGACCCCATTGTCTCGCACGCCGACAGGCGGCGCACCAGCGCGTTCTCCTTCACCATCCTCTTCATGGAGAAGGCGAGCGTCAGGGTCACCGCGAGCGGGAGCCCCTCGGGGATGGCAACGACGATGATGGTGACGGCCTGCTGGAAGATGACGACAAGGGAGCTGAACACGGCGTCGAAGGTAACGTGGCCCTTGTTGAACAGCGGCTTCCCTTGGTCGTCCTTGGTGCTGCCGGTGAAGTGGCGCGCGGTGAGCACGGTGAACACGAGCACCGCGACGGCGACGCCGATCTTGCCAATGCTTGAGGTGAGGCGCTCGAGGCGCTCCTGGAGCGGCGTTGGCTCGGCGGTCTCCTTGGTTATGCTGCTCATCATCTCGCCCCACAAGGTGTCGGTGCCGACGGCGGTCACGAGCATCCGGCCGTAGCCGTCGACGATCTTTACGCCGCCGGTGAGGAAGGGGTTCTTCTCGGCATTGATCTCGATCGGGTGGGGCTCGCCTGTCATGCTCGACTCGTCCAACTGCAGGCCGTGACCCTCCAAGAACACCCCGTCCGCGGGCACCGAGTCGCCGATCTTGAGTATCACCACGTCGCCGACGAGGATATCGAATATGGAGACCTCCTGCCTCCTGCCGGCGCGGACGACGGTGACGGCGATGTTGTCGGACTCGCTGGCCAGCTTGTCGAACCGCTTGGCCTGGCTGTGGTTGCTGACGGCGGAGACGGCAGCGACGAGGAACACGGCGAGGAAGATACTTACACCGTCGTACCAGCCGTCCTTGAGGCCGTGCTCCTTGATGCCGAAGCCGAGGGAGACGACGGCGCAGACGAGGAGCACGATGAGGAAGACGTCCTTGAGCGCGTCCCACACGTGGCTGAAGAAGCTCTTGGGCTTTGGCTTCGGGTACGTGTTCCCGCCGAACGACTCCCTGCGGCGCCGCACGTCGTCGCCGTCGCCGCGGATGCCGCGCTCTGCGTCGGACGCCAGCGCGGCCGCGATGCCGGCGCCGCCCCCGAGGCGGAGGAAGCAGTCTTCGCGCTTCTCCTTGACCAGGCCCTTGAAAAGCTCGTCATCGGCGGCGACAGAGAATGCGGCGGCGTTGGGGTTACCGGGCGAGTCGGCGGCATCGGAGTCACTGCCGTCGTGGTGGATCTTGATGGCGACGTAAGAGGCGGTGCTCCGTGGCAGGACGCCCGCGGACAGAATGGCGAGCCGCGCCAGCCTGTGGCACGTCCGGATGACGGTCAGCGCCTTGCGCCATTGCCTCCCCGGCTGCCACGAGGAGGACGGGGAAGGCGACGTCGACCGGCCCACGGCGAGAAAGACATCGGCGCACTCCATCCGCTGTGCAGCGCGCGATTGCAAAGCTAAGCGAGAAGGGTGAGAAACACAAGAAGAATGGAGGGATCAATGGATGCGGCGACCAGTCAAGAACTCCTAGGTAGGCAGGAGCAGGACTCGATGGACGGATCTACTCCAGCTGGGAGGGTCAGAGATGCCTGAAAATCCTTGGTTGATGAGTTTGATGGAGCCGGCCGGGGCTGAATATATGAAGCGATTTGGGGAAGGTTCCTGGAAATCACACTAGGAACGGATCGAAGCCGCTCCACGAATCGCCTCGTCATTTGCCGTTTATTTCGTGACTCCCAACCAACAGTTGCGTTTATTTGTTGGCCTGTCAAGGAAGCCGTTGCGTTGCATGCGGGACGGGATTTACAGGGGAAGCGCGGGCGAACCTTCTCTTTCACCCGAACGGAACATATATATACCCCCAAAAAATACCATGCATGTACGTACGTATACT
Source organism: Aegilops longissima (assembly GCA_021605205.1). Lineage (NCBI taxonomy): Eukaryota > Viridiplantae > Streptophyta > Magnoliopsida > Poales > Poaceae > Aegilops > Aegilops longissima. Next base: position 570,972,289 of record CM038676.1, on the reverse strand, counting down.
CCACTAAAAGTAACTTTACATGGTATACGTACGACAAGACAAAAAGAGAAAACGTATGTGCCAGCTAGTAGAGTGTGTACATTGCGACGCCTTAGTGGCTAAGGCACGGGAAAGGATGTCGCCATGTCGGCGACGTCGATCAAGCAACAAGGGTTTGCTTAGTTGGTCGGATTCTGGCTAGCTATAGTCGGCATGCATATCCATGGACGCGCTGAAGGAAATAAGACGGCGCCGTGTGGCCTCGCCGTGAACCTCGGCGGCCGGCGTGCAAGCCAAGTCCTCTCTTTGTTGTCGATCACGCGGTGTCCGCCACCTGGGAACAGCGGGATGATCGTAACTACCGGGTCTCCTTTTCTTTTGGAAGGGAACTACCGGGTCTCTTTCATACAATTTCCGGCCGTAGCGTGCCAGGTGTGTTCTGCTGCAAAGGCTGACGCGACGTGAGACTGCGCAATGCCAGCCTACGTACGTCGTGCCAAGTGGTACTGTGCTACGAAAGTTAGCGCGTTGCACGTCGATAATATGCGCTCTGGAGGACGGAGCCCCTTATTGTTTTGTTTTGTTTTATTTTACTAGCAAAAGAGCCCGTGCGTTGCAACGGAAGAGAAAACATAACACACGCTCTTAACCCAACAACCATCACTTAAGATCACAATAGGTCCATCTACTTTATTTTTGCGAGGCATCATATTTGTGTTGCCGCTTATCCTTCTTCTCACCCTCGCCGGCGATGGCCTTGGTGTTCACACAAAACAACAAAAAACGTGTTTGAATATGGTTAATCCTAAGGCGTCTCTCTCTCCCTCTCTCCTCTCCCTCTCTCCTCTCTCTCTCTCTCTCACTCTCGCGATGAGAAATCTGTTGTTTTTTCCTGCGACATTTTTCAGAGGTATGCATGTGTAATTATCGATGTTTTCTTTTCCATATGGTTATAGTGGTGTGTTTAATTGCAATCCGGATCGCCACCGGTGTGAAAGAAAAACGGGTCTTGCGCTATAAATTATAAGTTTGCTTTCAAAATAATATTTTAAAAATATTAAACACGTAAAATTAACATCATACTTAGATTCCACACATTTTTCTAATAAAATTTCATATAAAATATGTTAAAATCGAAGTTACGGTTTAAAAGATACGGATAATTTAGAAAATTATTTATTTGATTTAAATATATTCCAAAATAATATTTAAAAATACTTAGCAGGTAAAAATAATCTCATATTCATTATTCAACATATTTTTCTAATCAAATTTCATATATAACATGTTCAAATCGGAGTTACGGTTTAAAAGATATGGATGATTTAAAAAAGCATTTATTTGACTTAAATATGATCCGCGGATGAATTACCTAAAACGTCAGGGGGTTTCAAAAAACATAAAATAACAGTTCGCGTGTGACTTAAATCCGGACGGCGGGTTGATTTCAAAAATACACAGAAACTTTTGTGTAAAATACGAAAAAACGATTCGTTTTGACTTAAAACAGGACTGTGGGTTGAATTCTCTAAAATAGAGGGACTTTTCTGAAAAATGCCATGACGGACGACCAAAAATCTAATTTGCTTTATTATTAGGTAAAGATATATACATGTATAGTTCGTACATATGAAGTTTCGTGAAAAATATATTTTCATACGTGTCGTGTACTAAAGAAAGGTAAATGTGTATATAGAAACGGGCCTTTCTATTGTTGTTTTAGGGCCAGGATATTTTTTTTTCTATGACAGATACAAATCAACTTCTTTTTTGCGCGAGATTACAAATCAACTTTTCTTTAGGGGTTACAAATCAACTTATTATTCAATGAAATTCACAAACGAGTGGACAAAGATTGCGGAACGAGGATGGCTGTGTGATCTTTGCAGTACATAGGTATATCTTTCATTGCAATGACGCATTTGAAATGGAAATTCATGCAATCATGCAAGGTATGGCGTTGGCCATTTGGCATTTAGGCAAGCCGATGATTGTCCAATCTGATTCTTCGAATGCCTAGGCAGTACTCTCAGGCGACACTCTTTCGAGATCAGTCTATGGTCATTTAGATGCAGAGATTAAAGCTCACATGGTTATTGGGGAGTTTGTTCCTTGTAAAATTAGTGGAGAGCAAAATAGGGTAGCGCATTATAGCCGTACCGAGTGTTGTACTGCCGTATGGTTGAACTCGAGTTCTCCATTTTGTGAGGAACAACTGTCTTGAGATTGTAACCCTATAATTTTAGAATAAACTCCTTTCCACCCCGCAAAAAAAGTGCACAAAGACTATACGCATCTCTGCCAAAAACAAACGATGTTTTTTATGAAACTTACAAATTGCAACTTTGGTTATTGAAATTTCCAGTCTTCCTGGAGCCGATCTACAAAACGCCGCACTCGTTGCAAATGGGCATTACTACTTTATAAGAGCATCTATAGCCGATCTCTTACAACCATTTAACTCCTCAAAATTTCACATTTGTGGAGTTAAACTGGACCTAGCTGAAATACTATCCCGTTTAACTCCTTAAATATTATAAGAGACAGAGACGCATCGGCCTTATATTTGATCGGCCACAACCCACTCTCATGAACATTTCTCCTCCCCTGTGCCCGTCGTTCTCCAGCACTCGCACCGTAGCCGCGCCGGCGCCATAAAACGGCCCCCACCACCACAGCCCCTGCATGCATCCGAACCTCGACTCCACCCAGACCCTCTTCCAGTCGATCGTCGTCCCCTCCCCCCCTCTTGTCTCCCCGAATGGCCGGATCTAGCCGCCAACCTTCGCTGCTGCCGAGTTGATGAGGGGAGGGGGAGGGGGGGCATCCCCGAATCGGCGTGCGTCTGGAACTGTGCTATTTTTATTTCTTTGTTGAATTATTTATCCCTGTTTTAGTATGTTGGTTATCTAAAATCATCCGTGACTTGTTTTAGTACTTATTTCACAATTATGGTATTGGCATGGGCCTTTGCTCAACTAGACTATCAGAGCTCGATCATGGAAAAGGTCGCGCAACCGCCCTAAGCATCCACCAACATGCCCCACTCGAGATCCATGTTCAACCTGTCGTAGCAACCGTCGAAGAAGAAGTACCACGGGGTGCGGTAGCGGCCGTGGTGGAAAGCAACGCTGGTTGTAAAAAAAACTCAGTTTTTGTTTCTATTTTTTAGATTTTACTGTTTATTATAAGCATTCAAGCTTGGGATTAGAAAAACACATTTGGCTACTTATTTTACTAATGTCAATTAAGAAACGTTCTCTACATTTATGCGAATATTCATTTTCATACGGACGGTCAATAACGTCGCATGCATGAGACCGTCGCATCAAGTGTGCGTGCGAAGTTCTCCCTGGCGCGTAGTCGAAAGGAGTAAGAACATGGCTACGAATTCTGATGAACTTATACATGTGGCGATGGCGTGTCGTGACTCTACTTTTGGGGTCTACGATGAATACTCCCCGATGTGTCAACGCAGAGTCTTATCAAAATCAATATCTTACACCATCTACAATCAGACCTCTCAAACCCGTCTCATACGGCCAGTCACTGTCCGGTAATGATTTTTTTACCCAGACAGGCCTCTCAAACGGCCCTTAAACGTTCGGGCTGACTGACACCCCCATATCCAGCCCAAATATAGGGTAGATATGGGGTGTCCGGGCACGTCCGTCACATCGGACCCGACAGCTCGATCCCACCCAAATTGCACTAAATCCACCAAACTCTTTCCCCTCCTCTCGCCGTCCTCCAACCATTCACACGCCCGAACCCTCGCCGGCCTCCATCCTTACTCTCAATCCTCACCTCCGGTCCCGATCCACCGTCGGAGATGTTGTCTAGCCCGACCCACACCGCCTCGATGGAGACGTAGTCCGCCTCGTTCGTCGGAGGCGTGATTTCATCGGCGGTGACTTGCAAGGCGGAGAACGTCGCCCCATGTTGTGGCGACGCCGGCATCGAGAGAGGGAGGCGGCTGTGGCGCAGGGAGGTTCAGACGTGGCGCCGGCTGGGCCATTTCGGAGAGCTTTCCGCCCACACAGATGCCGGCGGGTGACGTGTGTGACTCGCCGCAGCTCATTCTGACGCGGATGAGCACGGGCTCCGGCAGTGCCTGGGCTGCCCTTAACATGTTCGGAATGACCCAAAAGAGTCGGTACGTTTTCTTTACTCCCGTCCGATCATATTTTAGCATAGACCACTAGTTCATTTCGCTCATGATGAATGCTTGCAAATCTTAATCATGTAGGAGGTGTTCCTGTCGAACATGATCAATGACAATGAAGAACCGACTGAAATGGAGTATGAGTTGGAGGCCACCACCGCATTTGAAGTTGGGACAACATCCAATCCCAATCCGAGCAAGAAGAAGAAGAAGACCAAGACGCCAAAGGCAAGAGGTCCGGCATTCTCAAGATTTGAGGACATCTTGTTGGTCAAAGCTTGGTTGGCCACAATGATGGATCCAATATGCGGCACCGAGCAAAAGGGGAACACCTATTGGACGAAGATCGAGTTGGAGAAGCAACAAGCGGTGATCAAATGGGAGCTCGAGAAGGCTAAGACATTTGGTGACATAGAGCTTGAGAAGGAGAGGTTGCAACTCGCACAGGACGCGGAAGATGCGAATACCATGTTGGCGGACGAGACTGTCTTGGATGAGCATGCGAAGAAGCAGCTTGCAGACAAGAAGAAGGAGATCAACGACCGTAGGGACTACGAGGCGGCGAGGGCGGCTGCGGCCCGGATGCAGTTGGAGCAGGCAGCCTGGATGCAGGCAGAGCAGGACGAGCAGGACGCATTCCGCTCGGAGTAGGCGCCCAAACAGTGATCCGAGGCCATCCGTCACGTTCAGACATTGATTTCATTTTGTCATGTCCGGTTTGTTGAACTATGATTTGCTTTGCTTTATTTCAAACTTTGGCATTCGAACAGTTTGTAGCGTATGATCGACGTGCATGGATTGCATGGATTTAAGGATCGAAATTTGCAGTATGTGAATGTACAGCGTAACATTTGAGGGGTACCCGGGCGCGTCCGTAGGCGTTTGAGGTATCGAATTTATCAAGTGATGTAGATGCTCTTAATGACACTGGCCAAATTAGCCTCGTTCAAAATGAAAAGGAAAAGGCTAATCCACGGTGAGGATGCTTGCACGTACTAAATGTCTAGCAGGTCACCTGCTCGCTTAATTTCTTCCTCGGAGAAATTAAAGACTAATCCAATGAAGAAGAAAATGAACGAAACAAAGCTACCTACGCTTGAACGTAATCCTTTGATCATGTAGCTGACTCGTTTTCCTGCGTCAGCGTTCACTTTGGTGAACTAAAAACATACTCCCTCCATCCAAAAATACTTGTCATCAAAATAGATAAAAGGGGATGTATCTAGACGTATTTTAGTTCTAGATACATCTCTTTTTATTCATTTTGATGACAAGTATTTTCAGACGGAGGGAGTATAAGTAAGATAAAGTTTCCCCAAAAAAAAAAGTAGGATAAAGTTTGACGGGCGTAGACATTTTTAATCAGTGCAAGAACCCAAGTCCTCTTGGTCTGCGGCGTGCGTACGTAGTAGATGTAGTCTCTTTTTTTTTAGGGTAGTAGATGTAGTCTCTATCCAGTCGTTCAAAAAGGGAAGGGAAGTTTCTACCCCCGTCCTCCTCGGTCGCCGTTTCTAGGTCGGAAGTATACGTATGAACAAGCCGTCGCGTCAACGGAAAGGGGAACTTGAGTACAATGTACCTCCAAAAAAATAATAATACATTAATGTACCACAAGACTGTAATGTGCCTACGTACAATGCGTGTTTCTTTGATGGAAAAAGTATATATTATTTGTCCCTCAACTTTTTCGATAGTTTAGAAATGACCCTTCAACTTTGACACCAGCAAAAGCTAGTGCCATAATTGTTAAAACCGGATCTTTTTTGCCTTTAGATAGCTTAATGTGGTTTTGTGCTGACGTGGCATGGTTTTGACCGCCGACCTTGTCACCTCATTGTCAACCTCACCTTCGTCCTTTCTCCCTCACTCTCCCAACGCCCACAAGAGAAACTTGTTGTGTAGGGCACAATCGCCACGCCCTGTACGCCAACGCCGATGTTGGAAATATGCCCTAGAGGCAATAATAAAAGCATTATTATTATATTTCCTTGTTCATGATAATTGTCTTTTATTCATGCTATAATTGTATTATTCGGAAATCGTAATACATGTGTGAATACATAGACCACAATACGTCCCTAGTGAGCCTCTAGTTGACTAGCTCGTTGGTCAATAGATAGTCATGGTTTCCTAACTGTGGACATTGGATGTCGTTGATAACGGGATCACGTCATTAGGAGAATGACGTGATGGACAAGACCCAATCCTAAGCATAGCACAAGATCGTGTAGTTCGTTTTGCTAGAGCTTTCTCAATGTCAAGTATCTATTCCTTAGACCATGAGATCGTGTAACTCCCGAATACCGTAGGAGTGCTTTGGGTGTACCAAACGTCACAATGTAACTGGGTGACTATAAAGGTGCATTACAGGTATCTCCGAAAGTGTCTGCGGGTTGACACGGATCGAGACAGGATTTGTCACTCCAGACACGGAGAGGTATCACTGGGCCCACTCGGTAGTGCATCATCATAATGAGCTCAAAGTGACCAAGTGTCCGGTCACGGATCATGCATTACGGTGCGAGTAAAGTGACTTGCCGGTAACGAGACTGAACGAGGTATTGGGATACCGACGATCGAGTCTCGCAAGTAACATACCGTCGACAAAGGGAATAGTATACGGGTTGCTTGAATCTCGACATCGTGGTTCATCCGATGACATCATCGAGGAGCATGTGGGAGCCAACATGGGTATCCAGATCCCGCTGTTGGTTATTGACCGAGAGCGTCTCGGTCATGTCTGCATGTCTCCCGAACCCGTAGGGTCTACACACTTAAGGTTCGGTGACGCTAGGGTTATTAGGAAGACTTGTATGTGATTACCGAATGTTGTTCGAGTCCCGGATGAGATCCCGAACGTCACGAGGAGTTCGGAAGGGTCCGGAGGTAAAGATTTATATATGGGAAGTTGTCAAACGGACACCGGAAAAGTTTCGCGGCATATCGGTATTGTACCGGGGTCACCGGAAGGGTTCCGGAGGTCCACCTGGAGGGGCCACCCCTCTCAGGGGGGCACTTGGGCTGCGTGGGAAGGAGCCAGCCCTTGGTGGGCTGGGTGCACCCTCCCTTGGGCCCTTGCGCCTAGGGTTGAGGGGGAACCCTAGAGGGGCGCCTTGCTTGGGGGCAAGTCCCCTCCCTGGCCGCCCCCTCTAGATGCATCTAGAGGGGCGCCCCCTCTCCCTTCCCCTATAAATAGAGGGGTGAGGGAGGGCAGCCGCACCACAAGCCAAGGCTCAGCCTCCCTCCCAACACCTCTCCTCCTCCGCTGTGTGCTCGGCGAAGCCCTGCCGAGATCGCTTCTCCACCATCATCACGCCGTCGTGCTGCCGGTGGAGCTGTCTTCCTCAACCTCTCCTTCCTCCTTGCTGGATCAAGACGGAGGAGACGCCACCCGCACTGCACTTGTGTTGAACGCGAGGTGCTGTCCGCTCAGCACTTGGTCATCGGTGATCTGAATCACGCCGAGTACGACTCCATCATCACCGCTCCTCGAACGCTTCCGCACGCGATCTACAAGTGGTATGTAGATGCAAACTCACTCCCTTGACTCGTTGCTTAGATGAACTCATAGATGGATCTTGGTGAAACCGTAGGAAAAATTTTAATTTTCTGCAACGCTCCCCAACAAAGGGCATCATGAGCTAGGTCTATGCGTAGTTCTCTTTGCACGAGTAGAACACAATTTTGTTGTGGGCGAGATCTTGTCAACTTGCTTGCCGCTACTAGTCTTATCTTGCTTCAGCGGTATTGTGGGATGAAGCGGCCCGGACCAACCTTACACGTGCGCTTCGTGAGACCGGTTCCACCAACTAACATGCACTAGTTGCATAAGGTGGCTGGCGGGTGTGTGTCTCCCACTTTAGTTGAAGTGGATTCGATGAAAAGGGTCCTTATGAAGGGTAAATAGAAGTTGACAAAATCACCTTGTGGTTATTCGTAGGTAAGAAAACGTTCTTGCTAGAACCCAATTGCAGCCACGTAAAAGATGCAACAACAATTAGAGGACGTCTAACTTGTTTTTGCAGCAATTGTCATGTGATGTGATATGGCCAGAAGTTGTGATGAATGATGAATGATATATTGTGATGTATGAGATCATGTTCTTGTAGTAGGAATCACGACTTGCATGTCGATGAGTATGACAACCGGCAGGAGCCATAGGAGTTGTCTTTATTTTTGTATGACCTGCGTGTCATTGAAGAACGCCATGTAAACTACTTTACTTTATTGCGAAACGCGTTAGTCATAGAAGTAGAAGTAGTCGTTGGCGTGACAACTTCATGAAGACACGATGATGGAGATCATGATGATGGAGATCATGGTGTCATGCCAGTGACAAGATGATCATGGAGCCCCGAAGATAAAGATCAAAGGAGCTATATGATATTGGCCATATCATGTCACTACTTTATATAATTGCATGTGATGTTTATTATGTTTTATGCATCTTGTTTACTTAGAACGACGGTAGTAAATAAGATGATCCCTTACAACAATTTCAAGAAGTGTTCTCCCTAACTGTGCACCGCTGCTAAAGTTCGTCGCTTCAAGCACCACGTGATGATCGGGTGTGATAGATCCTTACGCTCACATACAACGGTGTAAGACAGTTTTACACATGCAAAACACTTAGGGTTAACTTGACGAGCCTAGCATGTACAGACATGGCCTCGAACACGGAGACCGAAGGTCGAACACGAGTCGATAGAAGATACGATCAACATGAGAATGTTCACCGACGATGACTAGTCCGTCTCACGTGATGATCGGACACGGCCTAGTCGACTCGGATCGTGTAACACTTAGATGACTAGAGGGATGTCAAATCTGAGTGGGAGTTCATTCAATAATTTGATTAAGATGAACTTAATTATCATGAACTTAGTCTAAAACTTTTGCAAAATATGTCTTGTAGATCAAATGGCCAACGCTCATGTCAACATGAACTTCAACGCTCCTAGAGAAAACCAAGCTGAAAGATGATGGCAGCAACTATACGGATCGGGTCCGAACCCGAGGATCATCCTCATAGCTGCCAAGAAGGCATATGTCCTAGAAGCACCGTTAGGTGACCCACCTGCTCTCCCAAAGATTGCAAGACGATTTGAACGCTTTGGCGGACACGCATCGATGATTACTCCTCGTGCAAAGGCGGCATGCTTTACAGCTTAGAACCGGGCTCCAAAAGCATTTTGAGCGACACGGAGCATATGAGATGTTCAAGAGCTGAAACTAGTTTTCCAAGCTCACGCCGGGTCGAGAGATATGAAGTCTCCAACAAGTTCTATAGTTGTAAGATGGAGGAAAACAGTTCTGTCAAGGAGCACATACTCAAAAGTCTGGTTGCACAACCGCTTTGTCCCACTGGAAATTAACCTCCCGGACGAGGCGGTCATTGACAGAATCCTTCGCCGCTCCCACCAAGCTACAAGAGCTTCGTGATGAACTACAATATGCGGGGATGGTGAAGACCATTCCTGAAGTATTTTCAATGCTGAAGTCAGCAGAGGTTGAAATCAAGAAAGAACATCAAGTGTTGATGGTCAATAAGACCACTAAGTTTAAGAAGGGCAAGGGTAAGAAGAACTTCAAGAAGGACGGCAAAGATGTTGCCGCGCCCGGTAAGCCAGTTGCCGGAAGAAGTCAAAGAATGGACCCAAGCCCGAGACCGAGTGCTTTTATTGCAAGGGAAGGGTCACCGAAGCGGAACTGCCCCAAATACTTAGCGGATAAGAAGGCCGGCAACACCAAATGTATATTTGATATACATGTAATTGATGTGTACCTTACCAGACTCGTAGTAACTCCCGGGTATTTGATACCGTGCCGTTGCTCATATTTGTAACTCACAGCAGAGAGCTGCGGAATAAGCGGAGACCGGCGAAGGGCGAGGTGACGATGCGCGTCGGGAATGGTTCCAGAGTCGATGTGATCGCCGTCGGCACGCTACCTCTACATTTACCTACGGGATTAGTTTTGAACCTTAATAATTGTTATTTGGTGCCAAGTTTGAGCATGAACATTGTATCTGGATCTCGTTTAATATGAGATGGCTACTCATTTAAATCCGAGAATAATGGTTGTTCTATTTATATGAGAGATATGTTTTATGGTCATGCTCCGATGGTCAATGGTTTATTCTTAATGAATCTTGAGCGTAATATTACACATATTCATAGCGTGAATACCAAAAGATGTAAAGTTGATAACGATAGTCCCACATACTTGTGGCACTGCCGCCTTGGTCACATTGGTGTAAAGCGCATGAAGAAGCTCCATGCTGATGGACTTTTGGAGTCTCTAGATTATGAATCATTTGACACATGCGAACCATGCCTCATGGGCAAGATGACCAAGACTCCGTTCTCCGGAATAATGGAGCGAGCAACCAACTTGTTGGAAATCATACATACCGATGTGTGCGGTCCAATGAGTGTTGAGGCTCGCGGAGGATATCGTTATGTTCTCACTCTCACAGATGACTTGAGTAGATATGGATATGTCTACTTGATGAAACACAAGTCTGAGACCTTTGAAAAGTTCAAGGAATTTCAGAATGAAGTAGAGAATCAATGTGACCGAAAGATAAAATTCTTACGATCAGATCGTGGAGGAGAATATTTAAGTCACGAATTTGGTACACACTTAAGAAAATGTGGAATCGTTTCACAACTCACGCCGCCTGGAACACCTCAGCGTAACCGTGTGTCCGAACGTCGTGTCGCACTCTATTGGATATGGTGCGGTCTATGATGTCTCTTACCGATTTACCGCTATCATTTTGGGGATACGCCTAGAGACAGCTACATTCACTTTAAATAGGGCACCGTCTAAATCCGTTGAGATGACACCGTATGAATTATGGTTTGGGAAGAAACCTAAGCTGTCGTTTCTAAAAGTTTGGGGATGCGATGCTTATGTTAAGAAACTTCAACCTGAAAAGCTCGAACCCAAGTCGGAAAAATGCGTCTTCATAGGATACCCTAAGGAAACCATTGGGTATACCTTCTACTTAAGATCCGAGGTCAAGATCTTTGTTGCCAATAACGGATCCTTTCTGGAAAAAGAGTTTCTCTCGAAAGAAGTAAGTGGGAGGAAAGTAGAACTCGATGAAGTACTACCTCTTGAATAGGATAGTAGTGCAGCTCAGGAAAATGTTCCTGTGATGCCTACACCAACTGAAGAGGAAATTAATGATGATGATCAAGGTACTTGGATCAAGTTGCTCTGAACTTCAGAGTCCACAAGGACACGCCCGCACTGCAGTGGTACGGCAACCCTGTCCCGGAAATCATGTTGTTAGACAACGGTGAACCTTCGAACTATGAAGAAGCGATGGCGGGCCCAGATTCCAACAAATGGCTAGAAGCCATGAAATCCGAGATAGAATCCATGTTTGAAAACTTAGTATGGACTTTGACTGAATTGCCCGTTGATCGGCGAGCGATAGAAAACAAATGGATCTTTAAGAAGAAGACAGACGCGGATGGTAATGTCACCATCTATAAAGCTCGACTTGTCGCTAAGGGTTATCGGCAAGTTCAAGGGATTGACTACGATGAGACTTTCTCTCCCGTAGCGAAGCTTAAGTCCGTCCGAATCATGTTAGAAATTGCCGCATACTATGATTATGAGATATGGCAGATGGACGTCAAAACGGCATTCCTTAACGGGCATCTTAAGGAAGAACTGTATATGATGCAGCCGGAGGGTTTTGTCGATCCTAAGAATGCTAACAAAGTTTGCAAGCTCCAGCGATCCATTTATGGGCTGGTGCAAGCATCTCGGAGTTGGAACATTCGCTTTGATGAAATGATCAAAGCGTTTGGGTTTATGCTTGACTTATGGAGAAGCCTGCATTTACAAGAAAGTGAGTGGGAGCTCAGAGCATTTCTCATATTATATGTAGATGACATACTTTTGATGGGAAATGATATAGAATTCTTGGACAGCATTAAGGCCTACTTGAATAAGTGTTTTTCAATGAAGGACCTTGGAGAAGCTGCTTATATATTAGGCATCAAGATCTATAGAGATAGATCGAGACGCCTCATAGGTCTTTCATAAAGCACATACCTTGATAAGATTTTGAAGAAGTTCAAAATGGATCAGTCCAAGAAAGGGTTCTTGCTGTCTGCGCAAGGTGTGAGATTGAGCTCGGCTCAATGCCCCACCACGGCAAAAGATAAAGAAGAGATGAGTGTCATCCCTATGCTTCAGCCATAGGATCTATTATGTATGCCATGCTGTGTACTGACCTGATGTAAACCTTGCTGTAAGTTTGGTAGGAAGGTACCAAAGTAATCCCGCAAGGAACACCGGACAGCGGTCAAGAATATCCTAAAGTACCGAAAAGGACAAAAGACATGTTTCTCGTTTATGGAGGTGACGAAGAGCTCGTCAGAAGGGTTACGCCGATGCTAGCTTCGACACAGATCTGGATGACTCTAAGTCACAAACCGGATACGTGTATATGTTGAATGGTGGAGCAAGAAGCTGGTGCAGCTGCAAGCGAAGCGTCGTGGCGGGATCTACATGTGAAGCGGAGTACATGGCAGCCTCGGAGGCAGCGATGAAGCAATTTGGGTGAAGGAGTTCATCACCGACCTAGGAGTCATACCCAATGCGTCGGGGCCAATCAAACTCTTCTGTGACAACACTGGAGCTATTGCACTTGCCAAGGAGCCCAGGTTTCACAAGAAGACCAGGCACATCAAGCGTCGCTTCAACTCCATCTGTGAAAATGTTCAGGATGGAGACATAGAAATTTGTAAAGTGCATACGGATCTGAATGTCGCAGATCCATTGACTAAACCTCTTCCGCGGGCAAAACATGATCAACACCAAAACTCTATGGGTGTTCGATTCATCACAATGTAACTAGATTATTGACTCTAGTGCAAGTGGGAGACTCTTGGAAATATGCCCTAGAGGCAATAATAAAAGCATTATTATTATATTTCCTTGTTCATGATAATTGTCTTTTATTCATGCTATAATTGTATTATCCGGAAATCGTAATACATGTGTGAATACATAGACCACAATACGTCCCTAGTGAGCCTCTAGTTGACTAGCTCGTTGGTCAATAGATAGTCAAGGTTTCCTGACTATGGACATTGGATGTCGTTGATAACGGGATCACGTCATTAGGAGAATGACGTGATGGACAAGACCCAATCCTAAGCATAGCACAAGATCGTAGTCCGTTTTGCTAGAGCTTTCTCAATGTCAAGTATCTATTCCTTAGACCATGAGATCGTGTAACTCCGGATACCGTAGGAGTGCTTTGGGTGTACCAAACGTCACAACGAATCGGGTGACTATAAAGGTGCATTACGGTATCTCCGAAAGTGTCATTGGGTTGACACGGATCGAGACAGATTTGTCACTCCGTACACGGAGAGGTATCACTGGGCCCACTCGGTAGTGCATCATCATAATGAGCTCAAAGTGTCCAAGTGTCGGTCACGGGATCATGCATTACGGTGCGAGTAAAGTGACTTGCCGGTAACGAGACTGAACGAGGTATTGGGATACCGACGATCGAGTCTCGGGCAAGTAACATACCGTCGACAAAGGGAATAGTATACGGGTTGCTTGAATCCTCGACATCGTGGTTCATCCGATGACATCATCGAGGAGCATGTAGGAGCCAACATGGGTATCCAGATCCCGCTGTTGGTTATTGACCGAGAGCGTCTCGGTCATGTCTCGCATGTCTCCGAACCCGTAGGGTCTACACACTTAAGGTTCGGTGGCGCTAGGGTTATTAGGAAGACTTGTATGTGATTACGAATATTGTTTGGAGTCCGGATGAGATCCCGGACGTCACGAGGAGTTCGGAAGGGTCCGGAGGTAAAGATTTATATATGGGAAGTTGTCAAGCGGACACCGAAAAGTTTCGGGCATATCGGTATTGTACGGGGTCACCGAAGGGTTCCGGAGGTCCACGGGAGGGGCCACCCTCTCGGGGGCCACTTGGGCTGCGTGGGGAGGAGCCAGCCCCGGTGGGCTGGGCGCACCCTCCCTTGGGCCCTTGCGCCTAGGGTTGAGGGGAACCCTAGAGGCGCCCCTTGCTTGGGGGCAAGTCCCCTCCCTTGGTCACCGCCCCTCTAGATGCATCTAGAGGGCCGCCCTCTCCCTTCCCCTATAAATAGAGAGGTGAGGGAGGGCAGCCGCACCACATGCCAAGGCGCAGCCCTCCCTCCCAACACCTCTCCTCCTCCGTTGTGTGCTCGGCGGAAGCCACAGCCGAGATCTTGCTTCTCCACCATCATCACGCCGTCGTGTTGCCGGTGGAGCTGTCTTCCTCAACCTCTCCTTCCTCCTTGCTGGATCAAGACGGAGGAGACGTCACCCGTACCGTACGTGTGTTGAACGCGGAGGTGCTGTCCGCTCAGCACTTGGTCATCGGTGATCTGAATCACGCCGAGTACGACTCCATCATCACCGCTCCTCGAACGCTTCGTCGCGATCTACAAGTGGTATGTAGATGCAAACTCACTCCCTTGACTTGTTGCTTAGATGAAATAATAGATGGATCTTGGTGAAACCGTAGGAAATTTTTTAATTTTCTGCAACGTTCCCCAACAGCCGATGCATCCACGACGCGCACATCCCGAAGGGCCCCATCGCGCATGCCACTTTTGCCACGCACGATCGCGATGCGCTCCTCATTGCCCACGCCATCGGCGGCAACCCTTTTCCTGCACCAAGCATGCCAACCATCAGTAATTTAGTATATACATGGTGCACACCGGCTGTGTCTACGTCAGCTAACTCCTAGAAGGTGTGCACAACCATGGAGACAGAGGCAATGGCCGTGGAGGTGGAGCTCAGGCGTCTTGTTGGGGACAAACTCATACACGAGCATACGGCTGGCGCCGGGATGCAGTAAACCACAAGGGACACGAGGTGGGCTGTTGTCAACGAACTGCGTCTTGAGGCAGAGGACAGACCGGAAACTCGTTTTTCCTCTAAACCCTAAAACCTCCTGCGGCGACTAGGGTTTGGGTGGAACTTTGACGGCGGCCGCTGTTCCCACCGGCGGGCCGCACGTAAGCTCGGGGTCGATGGAGACACCGACCCTGGCAAGGGTTGGAAAAGGAGTGGTGCCCTCTCCCCTCGCTTCGCGCGGGCGCAGATGGAGGAGGCCCTCGGGAAGCTGGATATCACCGAGGAGGAGGCGACGCCTCTGGTGATCGACGACGCCAACGATGATGCTCCGGCAAAGTGGCTTCTGGCGGGGAAAGTGTTGCATCGAAATCTACTTCACATCCAAACGATCTGCAACGCCCTCCGTCCGGCATGGGGAAACCCTAGGGGGCTGGAGTTCTGGCCTCTGGGAGAGAACATGTTCGCTGCTGAGTTCGACTCCAAGCGGGATCGCGATCGCGTCTGGGAGGGCGCACCCTGGCATATCAGCAAGAACGCAGTGATCCTGGAGTATTTCGAAGAGCATATGCAGCCGTCGGAGCTCAAGTTTGATCGGCTGCCGATCTGGGTCAGGGTTGTTAACCTACCTTACAACCTACGGAACAATACAAGGGGCTTGGCTATAGCGCGGCAGATTGACAAACATGCCACCATCGCCCAGATCGATCCAGTGGGGGGTTTCCTGAGAGCAAGAGTCACCATTGATGTGATTAAACCTCTCCGCAGATGGATCGTTATTGAATCTACCAAGAGGAATCAAGTGGACTGCTATGATATTGATTACGAACAAATACCCCACTTTTGCTTCTCTTGTGGTCGACTAGGCCATGCCGATCTCTTCTGTTCCAATCCAGGGACGAGAGATGCGAATGGCGATCTCCCATTCAAGGCAAGCCTGCGGGCGCCTGAGGACAGGAAGAAGGGTTTTTCTGGTGAGAACCCGACGAAGGAGAAACCAGAGACGCAACGCAGCACGAGAGAGTCACGCTCGTCAAGTTCTAAGCAGAAGGAGGGAGTTGAGGTGACCTCTCCTGTCAAGAATCCATCTCTGAACAAAAGAAAAGGAGCGTCGGCGCCTCAGGTGTATCGGAAAGTGGCGACAGCTCCCCTAGCCATCAAGGAGAAAGGAGAAGGACTCGGTCAGGAGGTTGATCTTCGGGGAGTGGCTCCGGAGGGAGAGTCGGAGGATTTGGGAACTGTGTTTGTTGAGAGAGAGCCTAAGAAGAAAAAGCCGACACCACCGTCGTCGGAAACATCGGCAGCGACTGCTAGTCAGCGCTGCCCGACGCAATGAGCACTATCAGTTGGAACTGTCGAGGGCTTGGGAATCCTCAGACAGTTCGAGAGCTTCGCAAGATTGTGAAGCAAGAAGGTCCCGCCCTTCTGTTCATAATGGAAACTAAGATAAAGGGCAAACGTGTGGAAGACCTGAAATTGAGTTTAGGCTTTTCTGGTTGTTTTGCCGTCGACAGCGACGGGCTTAGTGGTGGCATCAGACTGTTCTGGTCTAGAGAGGTCGATGTTAGTCTGAAAAATTTCAGTCAATCTCATATTGATGTATCTGTCAAACAGGATAATAAAACTTGGCGTTTCACTGGTTTCTATGGAGCGCCCCGAGTGGAGAATAGGCACCACAGTTGGCGTTTTCTCCACACGCTTTTTGCTGTCCCGCATGAGGCATGGATTTGCATGGGTGATTTTAATGAAACATTTCATGGGGACGAGCACTTCAGTGTTAACGCACGGCTGGAATACCAGATGAGGGCGTTTCGCGACGCGGTTGACGACTGTTCTTTACAAGATTTGGGATGGAGAGGGATTCCCTATACATGGGATAACAGACAGCCGGGGCTTGCAAATGTGAAAGCCCGGCTGGACCGCGCTCTTGCCAACGAGGGGTTTCTGAACTTATTTCAGTCCACCTCCGTCAAGCATGTGAGTAGTGTGGAGTCAGATCATTGTTTCGTAGTGGCCGAGCTCTGAACTAACATGAACAACAGTTGGCCTCGTGCGAAAAGAAACTTCAGATATGAAGAAGTGTGGCAATCCCACAGCCAATATGACAAGTTGGTGCATGACTTGTGGCAAACCGGCGCTGGTCAGAGAGGGCTGCAAGGTGTCATGGAGGCACTGGGGACAGTGCAGAAAGATCTTGGTGCCTGGGGTGAGCGCAAATTCGGAAATCTCCAGAAGAAAGTCCGCTGCCTTCAGAAACGCCTAGATCGTTTGAGAAGCGTCTCGATGGGCCGAGGGCCTAATGAGGAGGAGAATGTTGTAGCATCGCAACTGCGAGAAGCCATGAGGCAAGAGGAAATTTGGCTTAAGCAAAGATCGCGAGTACTTTGGCTACGGGTGGGTGATCGTAATACCGGCTACTTCCAAGCTCAAGCCGCTCACCGTAAGCGGATTAACCGTATTACCTCTCTGGAAAACTCACAAGGTCACATTCTGCAACAACCAGAGGAGGTCAAGGCGGAAATCAGTAGCTTTTATCACGCCTTGTATCAGACACAAGGCTTTCATCCCATGGATGATTTACTGAACTGTGTGCAGCCCGCTGTTACCGACCAAATGAATGATCATCTCAATAGGCCATATGTGGCGGCAGAAGTGAAAAAGGCTCTATTCGATATGGCGCCATCTAAGGCCCCGGGGGTCGACGGGTTCTCAGCGGGGTTTTACCAACGGCATTGGGAGGTTCTCGGTGAGGATATCACAGTGGCCGTACTACAATTCCTGAATGGAGGAGAACTACCTCTCTGTCTGAACGACACTTCCATCACTTTAATCCCCAAGGTACGACATCCGCAAAAAATCTCTCAATTCAGGCCGATAGCTCTTTGCCCTGTTCTTTATAAGATTGCAGTCAAAGCAATTGCAAATAGAGTTCGAGGGATTTTGGACGAAGTGATTGGCGAGGAACAAAGCGCTTTTGTCCCGGGACAGTTGATCACAGATAATATACTGGTGGCGTATGAAAGTATCCATGCTATTAAGAGGCGAAAGAAGGGTAAAAATGCATGTTGCGCGGTGAAGCTCAACATGCTCAAAGCATATGATAGAGTGGAATGGCACTATCTCGAGGCAATGCTAGTCAGGTTGGGCTTCGGTGATAATTTTGTCCGCTTGATTATGAAGTGTGTGACTTCCGTCCGGTTCACGATCAAGGTAAATGGAGATCTTCTACCTTATTTCACTCCTTCAAGGGGGCTCCGACAGGGCTGCCCTATGTCACCATATTTGTTCCTTATATGTGCTCAGGGCCTTAGTTCACTCCTAAACAACTTTGGAGGTGCATACGTGGACAGAGGCATCAGGGTGAGCATCCATGCACCATGGGTTAACCACCCGTTATTTGCCGACGATAGCTTGATTTTCCTCAGTGCAAAAACTCAAAGCACAGAGAGGCTCAATGATATTCTCCGGATCTACGCGGAATGCTCTGGACAGGCAGTGAACCGGGAGAAAAGTTTGATTTACTTCAGTGCCAATACGGGACAGCCCCTTCGACAGAGTTTGAAACAATCTCTTGGTATTTTTGTGGAAGCGTTCTCTGAACGCTACTTAGGCCTCCCGACGGCGATGGGAAAATTACTAGTGGGACTTTCGAACACATGGTGGAAAGGTGTCGTGATAAAATGCGGGGTTGGTCAGAGCGAAACATGGCCTGTGCGGCCAGGGAGGTTCTTCTCAAGATGGTTGTCCAGTCGATTCCTACTTTCAGTATGAGCTGCTTCCTCTTGACGAAGAAAATTTGCAAATCTATTACCTCCTGCATGGCTAAGTACGGGTGGGGCAGCTCCATCGACAAGCGCTCGTTACACTGGCTCTCGTGGGACAAGCTCGAGGTGCCTAAAGTAAAAGGTGGCATGGGTTTTCGCAACATGAAGTCCTTCAACCTCGCTATGCTTGGGAAACATGGTTGGCATCTTCTCACGCGACCGGACTCATTGTGTGCTAGGGTACTGAAAGGAAAATACTACCCTCATACAGACTTTCTCAATGCAACGGCTCCGGCCAAAGCATCGGCAACCTGGAAGGCAATAGTGGCAGGAAGAGCGGCATTACAGGTTGGTCTCATTCGTCGAGTTGGTGATGGCTCAACCATCTCAATTTGGAATGATAACTGGATTCCGAATACGACCACACTGAAACCTAGGGGACGCATTGGCTCCATGCCGCTCAATAGGGTTTCGGATCTCATTGATGAGTATTCAGGAAATTGGAATGAACAGATTGTCCGTCAAAATTTCTTGCACCCGGATGCGGTAGCCATTCTTAATATACCACTGAATCCGGCGGGTGGCGAAGATACTCTAGCCTGGTCTTTGGAGAAGTCGGGCATCTACACTGTATGATCAGCGTATCGTTCCCTTGTGACTCGCAACGAGCTTGGCTCTCGAGAGGAAGGGGCGACTACAGAATCATCATCAGCTAATAAACGGTTGTGGACTGCTCTTTGGCGACTACGAGTCGTCCCCAAAGTACGGGTATTCTGGTGGAGAGTTCTCCTAGGGATATTACCTGACTCAACTACTTTGCGTTATCGTCATATCAAGCCGTTGGGTTTATGTGATGTTTGCAAAGCGATGGACGAAGACATGTTACATGCACTCATCTATTGTTCCCATGCAAAGGCGTTTTGGATGGCTGCGAGGGATAGATTTCAGCTCTCTCTCCCACATTTGCACCATGATACGTGGGCGCGGGACATTTTGATCGACCCCATGTTTTTGGATGAGGACAGATGCAAGATTATCACTATCATGCATAGCATATGGACGTCACGGAACAACTGGACTCATGATCGCGAAGGGTACAACCCTGTACAAGCGTTGAAGTGGGTTCATGAGACGTTGGCGATCCTGGAACTTCCTTCTTTGGGAAGGAAAACGAGGGCGGGTCAGTGCTGGAAACCACCTGAGGCGGACTGGGTTACTATCAACACTGATGGCGCTATTAATACCGAGGAAATGAGGGGGGGGGGGGGGCGGGAGGTGTAGCTAGATCACACATCGCGTTCCTTGGTGCCTGGTGCAAACCTCTGTTTGGCATATCGGACCCCTTCATTGCAGAGTTGCTTGCTCTCCGGGACGGTATGATCTTTGCGCAACTCCGGGGTTTTTCACATGTGATCATGGAGATTGACTGCTTGGAGCTAGTTGATCTATGGCATTCGCGCGGCAACACCAGATCAGTTGCAGCGCCTATCTTGAGTGAACTGGAGGAAATTGGTGCTTCTTTTGCTTCGTTATCTATTACGCATGTCAGCAGGGAAGCTAATGTATCGGCGCATCAGTGTGCCTGCCTAGCTAGCACACTGGATGGCACTGAGAGTTGGCTTGATGTAAGCCCTGTTTTTTTAGACTCTTGCCTGCGGGCGGATTGTAACACTATGATTCTAAATTAATAAAGTTCCTGAGTTCGATGCAAAAAAAAGGGACACGAGGTGGCAGTGGTGCACCCGGTTGATGATGTCCACCTCGGCTTGAAAATCGCAACCCTCCCTGGACTTGTGCACATACCCGAACCTGCCCTACCTGACTAGGTTCGCTTGCGAGAAGCCACCTGTTGTTGCTGTTGTTGAGAATCATGACTAGTTAGGAAAGACAGAATAGCGTAGGATTTATTCTACCTTATCTTGTACTCCAAACAGATAATGTACTCCTATATATGCCCACGAGGATCAAGCAATACATTATCCAATACACCGATCCCTCTCTATCCCGTTACAGCCGCGAGTTCCTCGTAGGTGAATGTGCCCCTGCCGATTGCCAACATCCTATGTAGCGTGGGCGGTGGCTTAAGCTGGAGTAGGTGTTGGAGTTCATGTCGAGCGGCTCGTGCCAGGCCGCCCCAGGCGGGCTGAATGTGTTCGTCGACTATGACCCGTCGGTGTAGTATGTCCTGCTGCCTGTAGTTGCCACACCATGACATTAATTGCCAGTTAACCACACGTACGCAAATCAAGAGCAAGCAGGAACAAACACCCGAGTAGACATTGGGTTTTACCTTTGTTGCCGGAGGTGTTTTGGTAGAAGTGCATGTGATTGTGAGGCTTCCTCCTCATCGGTGCCGTCCTCCTTGAAGCAGCAGTCGCATGCCACGATGAGGAGTGCACGAGAAGGCGGAGAAGCATGAAGGCGAGGCCATGGATGGTGGAGGCGGTGGCTGGAGTTGCTCGCTGGGTGCAAAGAGAGAGGATGGGGAGACAAAGATGAGGTGGACAATGAGGTGGCGAGTTTAGCGGTCAAAGCCATGCCACATCAGCACAAAAAAAGACCCCGAAGCAACTCGAGGGACGAAAATATTTGATTTCAACAATTGAGGGATTAGCTTTTACTTGTTTTAGAGTTAAATAAGGGAATTGATGAAGGAAATATGCCCTAGAGGCAATAATAAAGTTATTATTTATTTCCTCATATCATGATAAATGTTTATTATTCATGCTATAATTGTATTAATGATACATGTGTGATTACATAGACAAACTTAAAGTCACTAGTATGCCTCTACTTGACTAGCTCATTAATCAAAGATGGTTATGTTTCCTAACCATAGACATGTGTTGTCATTTGATTAACGGGATCACATCATTAGGAGAATGATGTGATTGACTTGACCCATTCCGTTAGCTTAGCACTTGATCGTTTAGTATGTTGCTATTGCTTTCTTCATGACTTATACAAGTTCCTATAACTATGAGATTATGCAACTCCCATTTGTCGGAGGAACACTTTATGTGCTACCAAACGTCACAACGTAACTGGGTGATTATAAAGGAGCTCTACAGGTGTCACCAAAGGTATATGTTGAGTTGGCATATTTCGAGATTAGGTTTTGTCACTCCGATTGGCGGAGAGGTATCTCTGAGCCCTCTCGGTAATACACATCACTATAAGCCTTGCAAGCAATGTAGCTAATGAGCTAGTTACAGAATGATGCATTACGTAACGAGTAAAGAGACTTGCCGGTAACGAGATTGAACTAGGTATTGGATACCGACAATCGAATCTCGGGAAAGTAACATACCGATGACAAAGGGAACAACGTATGTTGTTATGCGGTTTGACCGATAAAGATCTTTGTAGAATATGTAGGAGCCAATATGAGCATCCAGGTTCCGCTATTGGTTATTGACTGGAAACAGTTCTAGGTCATGTGTACATAGTTCTTGAACCCGTAGGGTCCGCACGCTTAAGGTTTTGATGACAGTTATATTATGAGTTTATGAGTTTTGATGTACCAAAGTTTGTTCGGAGTCTCGGATGTGATTAAGGACATGACGAGGAGTCTCGAAATGGTCAAGACATGAAGATTGATATATTGGACGACTATATTCGGACACCGGAATGGTTTCGGGAGTTATCGGATATATACTGGCAATCGGGGTTACCGGACCCCCGGAGGTTAATGGGCCTCATGGGCCCAAGTGGAGGAAGAGGAGAGGCGGCCAGGGGCAGCCGCCCCCAAGTCCGAATTGGACAAGGAGGGGGGCGGCGCCCCCCTTCCTTTCCCCCTCTCTCTCCTTCCCTCTCCTCTCCTACTCCAACAAGGAAGGGAGGTGGGAGTAGGACTCCTCCTGGCGCGCCTCCTCCTGGCCGGCCGCACCTCCCCCCTTGCTCCTTTATATACGGGGGCAGGGGGGCACCCCAGGACACACAAGTTGATCTTCATGATTGTTCCTTAGCCGTGTGCGGTGCCCCCCTCCACCATATTCCACCTCGGTCATATTGTAGCGGTGCTTAGGCGAAGCCCTGCGTCGGTAGAACATCATCACCGTCACCACGCCGTCGTGCTGACGGAACTCTTCCCCGACACCCTGCTGGATCGAAGTCCGGGGATCGTCATCGAGCTGAACATGTGCTGAACTTGGAGGTGCCATACGTTCGGTACTTGGGTCGGTCGGATCGTGAAGACGTACGACTATATCAACCGCGTTGTTCTAACGCTTCCGCTTTCGGTCTACGAGGGTACGTGGACAACACTCTCCACTCTCGTTGCTATGCATCACCATGATCTTGCGTGTGCGTAGGAAATTTTTTGAAATTACTACGTTCCCCAACAATGGTATCAGAGCCAGGTTTTATGCATAGATGTTATATGCACGAGTAGAACACAAGTGAGTTGTGGGCGATACAAGTCATACTGCTTACCAGCATGTCATATTTTGGTTCGGCGGTATTGTTGGATGAAGCGGCCCGGACCGACATTACGCCAGACGCTTCGCAAGACCGGTTCTCCGACGTGCTTTGCACAGAGGTGGCTAGCGGTGTCGGTTTCTCTAACTTTAGTTGAACCGAGTGTGGCTACGCCCGGTCCTTGCGAAGGTTGAAACAACACTAACTTGACGAACTATTGTTGTGGTTTTGATGCATAGGTAAGAACGGTTCTTGCTAAGCCCATAGCACCCACGTAAAATTTGCAACAACAAAGTAGAGTACGTCTAACTTGTTTTTGCAGGGCATGTTGTGATGTGATATGGTCAAGACGTGATGCTATATTTTATTGTATGAGATGATCATGTTTTGTAACCGGTTATCGGCAATCGCAGGAGCCATATGGTTGTCGCTTTATTGTATGAAATGCAAAAGCCATGTAATTGCTTTACTTTATCACTAAGCAGTAGCGATAGTCGTAGAAGCAATAGTTGGCGAGACGACAACGATGCTACGATGGAGATCAAGGTGTCGCGCCGGTGACAATGGTGGTCATGACGGTGCTTCGGAGATGGAGATCACAAGCACAAGATGATGATGGCCATATCATATCACTTATATTGAGTGCATGTGATGTTTATCCTTTATGCATCTTATCTTGCTTTGATTGACGGTAGCATTTTAAGATGATCTCTCACTAATTATCAAGAAGTGTTCTCCCTAAGTTGCATTCGTGGCTGAGACACCACGTGATGATCGGGTGTGATAGGCTCTACGTTCAAATACAACGGGTGCAAAACAGTTGCACACGCGGAATACTCAGGTTAAACTTGACGATCCTAGCATATACAGATATGACCTCGGAACACGGAAACCGAAAGGTCAAGCATGAATCATATAGTAGATATGATCAACATAGTGATGTTCACCATTGAAACTACTCCATCTCACGTGATGATCGGACATGGTTTAGTTGATTTGGATCACGTGATCACTTAGATGACTAGAGAGATGTCTGTCTAAGTGGGAGTTCTTAAGTAATATGATTAATTGAACTTAAATTTATCATGAACTTAGTACCTGATAGTATTTTGCTTGTCTATGTTTGTTGTAGATAGATGGCTTGTGCTGTTGTTCCGTTGAATTTTAATGCGTTCCTTGAGAAAGCTAAGTTGAAAGATGATGGTAGCAATTACACGATCGGGTCCATAACCCGAGGATTATCCTCATTGCTGCACGCATTTAATTACGTCCTGGAAGCACCGCTGGGTGCTAGGCCTGCTGCAGATGCAACTGACGACATTAAGAACGTCTAGCAGAGCAAAGCTGATGACTACTCGATAGTTCAGTGTGCCATGCTTTACGGTTTAGAACTGGGTCTTCAACGACGTTTTGAACGTCATGGAGCATATGAGATGTTCCAGGAGTTGAATTTAATATTTCAAGCGAATGCCTGGATTGAGCGATATGAAGTCTCCAATAAGTTCTATAGTTGTAAGATGGAGGAGAATAGTTCTGTCAGTGAACATATACTCAAAATGTCTGGGTATAATAATCACTTGATTCAACTGGGAGTTAATCTTCCTGATGATAGTGTCATTGATAGAATTCTTCAATCACTGCCACCAAGCTACAAGAGCTTCGTGATGAACTATAATATGCAAGCGATGGACAAGACTATTCCCGAGCTCTTCGCTGCTAAAGGCTGCGGAGGTAGAAATCAAGAAGGAGCATCAAGTGTTGATGGTCAATAAGACCACCAGTTTCAAGAAGAAGGGCAAAGGGAAGAAGAAGGGGAACTTCAAGAAGAACAGCAAGCAAGTTGCTACTCAGAAGAAGAAACCCAAGTCTGGACCTAAGCCTGAAACTCGAGTGCTTCTCTGCAAGCGACCGACACCGAAGCGTAACTGCCCCAAGTATTTGGCGGATAAGAAGGATGGCAAGGTGAACAAAGGTATATGTGATATACATGTTATTGATGTGTACCTTACTAATGCTCGCAGTAGCACTTGGGTATTTGATACTGGTTCTGTTGCTAATATTTGCAACTGGAAACAGGGACTACGGATTAAGCGAAGGTTGGCTAAGGACGAGGTGACGATGCGCGTGGGAAATGGTTCCAAAGTTGATGTGATCGTGGTCGGCACGCTACCTCTACATCTACCATCGGGATTAGTTTTAGACCTAAATAATTGTTATTTGGTGCCAGCGTTAAGCATGAACATTATATCTGGATCTTGTTTGATGCGAGACGGTTATTCATTTAAATCAGAGAATAATGGTTGTTCTATTTATATGAGTAATATCTTTTATGGTCATGCACCCTTGAAGAGTGGTATATTTTTATTGAATCTCGATAGTAGTGATACACATATTCATAATGTTGAAGCCAAAAGATGCAGAGTTGATAATGATAGTGCAACTTATTTGTGGCACTGCCGTTTGGGTCATATCGGTGTAAAACGCATGAAGAAACTCCATACTGATGGACTTCTAGAATCACTTGATTATGAATCACTTGGCACTTGCGAACCGTGCCTCATGGGCAAGATGACTAAAACGCCGTTCTTCGGAACTATGGAGCGAGCAACTGATTTATTGGAAATCATACATACTAATGTATGTGGTCCAATGAATATTGAGGCTCGCGGCGGGTATCGTTATTTTCTCACCTTCACAGATGATTTGAGCAGATATGGGTATATCTACTTGATGAAACACAAGTCTGAAACATTTGAAAAGTTCAAAGAATTTCAGAGTGAAGTGGAAAATCATCGTAACAAGAAAATAAAATTTCTACGATCTGATCGTGGAGGAGAATATTTGAGTTACGAGTTTGGTTTACATATGAAGCAATGCGGAATAGTTTCAAGAACTCACGCCACCCGAACACCACAACGAAATGGTGTGTCCGAACGTCGTAATCGTACTTTACTAGATATGGTGCGATCTATGATGTCTCTTACTGATTTACCGCTATTGTTTTGGGGTTATGCTTTAGAGACGGCCGCATTCACGTTAAATAGGGCACCATCAAAATACGTTGAGACGACGCCTTATGAACTATGGTTTGGCAAGAAACCAAAGTTGTCGTTTCTTAAAGTTTGGGGCTGCGATGCTTATGTGAAGAAACTTCAACCAGATAAGCTCGAACCCAAATCGGAGAAATGTGTCTTCATAGGATACCCAAAAGAGACTATTGGGTACACCTTCTATCACAGATCTGAGGGCAAGATTTTTGTTGCTAAATTCGGATCCTTTCTAGAGAAGGAGTTTCTCTCGAAAGAAGTGAGTAGGAGGAAAGTAGAACTTGATGAGGTAATTGTACCTGCTCCCTTATTGGAAAGAAGTTCATCACAAGAACCGGTTCCTGTGACAACTACACCAATCAGTGAGGAAGCTAATGATACTGATCAAAGAAAACTTCAAATCAAGTTACTACCGAACTTCGTAGGTCTACCAGAGTAAGATCCGCACTAGAGTGGTACGGTAATCCTATTCTGGAAGTCATGTTACTTGACCATGGCGAAGCCACGAACTATGAGGAAGCGATGATGAGCCCAGATTCCGCAAAATGGCTTGAGGCCATGAAATCTGAGATGGGATCCATGTATAAGAACAAAGTATGGACTTTGGTTGACTTGCCGATGATCGGCAAGCCATAGAAAATAAATGGATCTTCAAGAAGAAGACTGATGCTGATGGTAATGTAACTGTCTACAAAGCTCGACTTGTTGCGAAAGGTTTTCGACAAGTTCAAGGGTTGACTACGATGAGACTTTCTCACCAGAGCGATGCTTAAGTCAGTCCGAATCATGTTAGCAATTGCCGATTTTATGATTATGAAATTTGGCAAATGGATGTCAAAACTGCATTCCTGAATGAATTTCTGGAAGAAGAGTTGTATATGATGCAACCGGAAGGTTTTGTCGATCCAAAAGGTGCTAACAAAGTGTGCAAGCTCCAGCGATCCATTTATGGACTGCTGCAAGCCTCTCGGAGTTGGAATAAACGCTTTGATAGTGTGATCAAAGCATATGGTTTTATACAGACTTTTGGAGAAGCCTGTATTTACAAGAAAGTGAGTGGGAGCTTTGTAGCATTTCTGATATTATATGTAGATGTCATATTGTTAATTGGAAATGATATAGAATTTCTAGATGGCATAAAGGGATACTTGAATAAAAGTTTTTCAATGAAAGACCTCGGTGAAGCTGCTTACATATTGGGCATCAAGATCTATAGAGATAGATCAAGACGCTTAATTGGACTTTCACAAAGCACATACCTTGATAAAGTTTTGAAAAAGTTCAAAATGGATCAGGCAAAGAAAGGGTTCTTGTCCGTGTTACAAGGTGTGAAGTTGAATAAGACTCAATGTGCCGACCACAGCAGAAGATAGAGAGAAAATGAAAGATGTTCCCTATGCTTCAGCCATAGGTTCTATCATGTATGCAATGCTGTGTACCAGACCTGACGTGTGCTTAGCAATAAGCTTGGCAGGTAGGTACCAAAGTAATCCAGGAGTGGATCACTGGACAACGGTCAAGAATATCCTGAAATACCTGAAAAGGACTAAGGATATGTTTCTCGTTTATGGAGGTGACAAAGAGCTAGTCGTAAATGGTTACGTCGATGCAAGCTTTGACACTGATCCGGACGATTCTAAATCGCAAACCGGATACGTGTTTATATTGAACGGTGGAGCTGTCAGTTGGTGCAGTTCTAAACAAAGTGTCGTGGCGGGATCTACATGCGAAGCGGAGTACATAGCTGCTTCGGAAGCAACAAATGAAGGAGTCTGGATGAAAGAGTTCATTTCCGATCTAGGTGTCATACCTAGTGCATCGGGACCAATGAAGATCTTCTGTGACAATACTGGTGCAATTGCCTTGGCAAAGGAATCCAGATTTCACAAGAGGACCAAGCACATCAAGAGACGCTTCAATTCCATCCGGGACCAAGTCCAGGTGGGAGACATAGAGATTTGCAAGATACATATGGATCTGAATGTTGCAGACCCGTTGACTAAGCCTCTTCCACGAGCAAAACATGATCAGCACCAAGACTCCATGGGTGTTAGAATCATTACTGTGTAATCTAGATTATTGACTCTAGTGCAAGTGGGAGACTGAAGGAAATATGCCCTAAAGGCAATAATAAAGTTATTATTTATTTCCTCATATCATGATAAATGTTTATTATTCATGCTTTAATTGTATTAACCGGAAACATGATACATGTGTGAATACATAGCCAAACTTAAAGTCACTAGTATGCCTCTACTTGACTAGCTCATTAATCAAAGATGGTTATGTTTCCTAACCATAGACATGTGTTGCCATTTGATTAACGGGATCACATCATTAGGAGAATGATGTGATTGACTTGACCCATTCCGTTAGCTTAGCACTTGATCGTTTAGTATGTTGCTATTGCTTTCTTCATGACTTATACAAGTTCCTATAACTATGAGATTATGCAACTCCCGTTTGCCGGAGGAACACTTTGTGTGCTACCAAACGTTACAACGTAACTGGGTGATTATAAAGGAGCTCTACAGGTGTCACCAAAGGTACATGTTGAGTTGGCGTATTTTGAGATTAGGTTTTGTCACTCCGATTGGCGGAGAGGTATCTCTGGGCCCTCTCGGTAATACACATCACTATAAGCATTGCAAGCAATGTAGCTAATGAGTTAGTTACGGATTGATGCATTACGTAACGAGTAAAGAGACTTGCCGGTAACAAGATTGAACTAGGTATTGGATACCGACGATCGAATCTCAGGCAAGTAACATACTGATGACAAAGGGAACAACTTATGTTGTTATGCGGTTTGACCGATAAAGATCTTCGTAGAATATGTAGGAGCCAATATGAGCATCCAGGTTCCGCTATTGGTTATTTACCGGAAAAAGTTCTAGGTCATGTCTACATAGTTCTCGAAACCGTAGGGTCCGCACGCTTAAGGTTTCGATGACAATTATATTATGAGTTTATGAGTTTTGATGTACCGAAGTTTGTTCGGAGACCCGGATGTGATTACGGACATAACGAGGAGTCTCGAAATGGTCGAGACATGAAGATTGATATATTGGACGACTATATTCGGACACCGGAATGGTCCCGGGAGTTATCGGATATATACCGGAGTACCGGGGGGTTATCGGAACCTCCCGGAGGTTAATGGGCCTCATGGGCCCAAGTGGAGGAAGAGGAGAGGCGGCCAAGGGGCAGCCGCGCGCCCCTCCCCCCAAGTCCGAATGGACAGGAGGGGGCGCCCCTTCTTTCCCCCTCTCTTCTTCCCTCTCCTCTCCTACTCCAACAAGGAAGGAGGAGTCCTACTCCCGGTGGGAGTAGGACTCCTCCTGGCGCGCCTCCTCCTGGCCGGCCGCACCTCCCCCCTTGCTCCTTTATATACGGGGGCAGGGGGCACCCCAGGACACACAAGTTGATCTTCATGATCGTTCCTTGCCGTGTGCGGTGCCCCCCTCCACCATATTCCACCTCGGTCATATCGTAGCGGTGCTTAGGCGAAGCCCTGCGTCGGTAGAACATCATCACCGTCACCACACCGTCGTGCTGACGGAACTCTTCCCCGACACCCTGCTGGATCGGAGTGCGGGGATCGTCATCGAGCTGAACGTGTGCTGAACTCGGAGGTGCCGTACGTTCGGTACTTGGATCGGTCGGATCATGAAGACGTACGACTACATCCGCGTTGTTCTAACGCTTCCGCTTTCGATCTACGAGGGTACGTGGACGACACTCTCCCCTCTCGTTGCTATGCATCATCATGATCTTGCGTGTGCGTAGGATTTTTTTTGAAATTACTACGTTCCCCAACAACTGAGAGTGGATTTTTCCTCTCGGGCTCCACAGAACCTTAATTTTTCAAACATTCAAAAATCAACTTTTTACATTTCACAAAAATCAGAAAATAAATACACAATTACTTATAGATGTATAATACTCCCTCTGTCCCATAATGTAAGACGTTTTTTTGACACAACACTAGTATTAAAAAAGTCTTATATTATGAGACGGAGGGAGTAGATGTGTATGAATTTTTCATCGCAAAACACATTTTTCTGTGTCCCGTAAAAAAATCATGTAATTTTGTAGTGAATAGTAAATGTGCTAGAAATACATGATGTGCATTTTTATGTAGCTCGCATAAAATTGTATTTCGTCATGAAACTTCGCAGACAAGTACTCCCTCCGTTCCTAAGAGCCTGTTTGGGACTGCTCTGCTCCTTAAAATTCAGCTCCGCTCCAGAAAACACGAGCCAAACAGGGTAGCTCCACGATATGCCGCTCCACAAAAAAACTAGAATCTGGGGTAGAACTTCTAATTTTTTATGAAGCTCTTTAGGGGGTGCTCCAAAAAACTCTAGAAGTTGGAGTTGGGTGGAAATTACCCAGTACTGCAACCAGTAAGTGGATACCCCTTCGTTTCTCCCCCCTCAACCAATCAAATAGATCCTTTCCACCAAATTCTCCATTCTTGAAGCTGGAGCTAGAAGGAAGTCAAACATTTTCTTGGATAGTGCTACAACTTCTGGATGAAACTGCTTCAAAGTGAATTTAGTGAAGCGAAACTGATTTTGATGAAGCGGAGCGGTCCCAAACAGGCCCTAAATATAAGTCTTTTTAGACATTCCAATAAGTGATTACATACGGAGCAAAATGAGTGAACCCATACTCTAAAATATGTCTATATACATCCTTATGTTGTAGTCTATTTGAAATGTCTAAAAAAACTTATATTTAGGAACGGAGGGAGTAGTATACATCCACATGCACACGTGTATTTTTTCAGAAATTTTTAAACTTAAAATTCTGAATTTGGAACTATTTAAATAAAGGGCTTCATGGAGCTCAAGCTCCATTAGTCATTTCGGACCATCTCTAGACCGTCGAAAACGTTGATATTTTCCCCTTCTTCAATCCAACGCACACCTTACATTACACCAATGGATGATGATGATCCGGCGTTTTGGTTCCCTGGAGCGCGCTGTGTGCATGTACCAACATGCATGCATGGACCCAGGAGGGCTCCGCGTTTGTGTACCTTTAATCTTTGCTTCAGGTGCACGTGCGGGTGGTCGAGTCTTGCGTAAACTGCTGGCTGCTGTGTTCGTGACGTGGTGGAGATTGCACAGCAGTTGCGGCTGAGACCGACCAGGGCGCTGAGTCGTCTCCTGTGTCTGGCAAAGTACGCACACAAGTCTGATCAAAGATGAAATTGGACAATGCCATTCGGTCCAGGTACACATTGAACGCGTGCACCGGGGTACATATGATTTTTAATGTTGACCGCAGATGCTCTGGGGGCTAAGGGTCATCAAGTTTTGCAACTTGGTTAGTCAGCTTGAGGCAAGGTGGCCATTACACGCGGATATAGAGGAAGTGATAAGTTTTACTTCCTCTTGCTTAACTTATTGATTGATTCATTCAATCAATGTTGATCTACACATTATATGTAGTCCACACGCGTTGCCGTGATGTACCACATGACAGAGGGAGCACGATGAAGCTGAAGAAGGAGTTCGTGTGGAACAACATGATCCGTTTATGAAAAACTTGTTGAACATCCGGGATCTAGTTGAATTAGAAACATTGTTATACCTAACTTAGTTTGCATGCTATGTATGAATGATTTGTGATATTTTCTATCTGAACTTTATTGAATATTGATCGCTTTCTAAGAATTTCGTCTAGTTAGTTAAAATACGGTTTGAAATGTATGCGGCTAGCTTTGGATGACGTTCACTTGCATTCGTGTCCACGGACTGATCTCATCTGTTTGTGAACGGATGCGGAAGAATTTTTACAGATTGCCGTTGAGATTGTCGCTGGAGATGCCCTAAGTCAAGTCTTCTCACAAAAGCCTCGGTACGGATAAGGATTTACGCGGCGAAACGTGTAGGAGAAGCCGGGGCCCCGAAGAAAGTGGTCAGCCAGCTGCTGGTTCCGGATCCGCGAGGCATTTCAGATCGTGAGGCCCGCGCTGTCATCCGGAGTGGCAGCTTCCTTGCAAGTCAACATGTCAGCCACAATCATCACAAGACACTGTCGTAGGAATTACACCGAAAGTAGTAGGAGTATAGCTACCAACGTTCTGCTGTTGGGTTGGGCACCACTGCCGATTGTCTGTCGAAATGCATGGCAAATCTCGGGCGTTGCAGCGAATTTTATTAGAATATATGTAGTGAACACCAAGTCCATGGGTCAGTCGTCATATTATCGACTTCATGCTCACCCCATTCTCACATGTTTGTCCTGTGCCTCTTTGCCTCCAGACCGGTGGGCTCCAGCAGAAGTATAGTGCTAGTACTAATATGGGACGTTTCATAAACTGAAGCCAGGTCAAATAGAACTCGGCCAATCCATGCATGCACATGCCACCGTCACCGAGCGTGTCCGTGCTTCCGTTATCCACTCGACGTCATCATCGTGTAATTTAGCACGTGCCAGCTTCAGGTCCATCAGACTGGTCACCGTGAGATATGGATTTTCTGGCCTATGAGGTCAACTCCACCGCACAACCCCAAATGAACGTCTGGTTTGGCCGGATTTTATCCTTTTGAGGCGGTAATGGGTTCACTCATGTTCGCCTCTGTCCGTTGGGTCGTGGGTGCGCCCATCGCGCGACCGCACCCAAATCTTGTCCGTGTTGGACGTGATTAAAAAAACATAAAAACTTAAATAATTTTAATAAATAAATAAACGCAGTTAAAAAAACTTAAAACTTAAGTTAGGGTCATGGCCACAAAACGGCCCAATTTCAGGGTTCACTTAACGTCCCAGTGCCATTAATTAAACATAAAAAACAAAATAAAAACGGCCGCCGCCCGCGTGCTCCTGCCGTGCCCGTCGATGTCGTCACCATCGCCGTCTTCAGTGGCCACCGGTGTCATCGTCGTCGCTGACGAGGTCGACGTAGGCCGGCGGCGTCCAGAGGTGGGCCGGCGGTGCGTGGTAGACGGAGGCGGGCTGGACGGCGGGAGGTGCGTGCACCACCTCCTCCCGTGGCGACGCCTCCCGCTCCGGTGACCACGGCGGAGTGACGTACCAGTTCACGCCCACGGCGTCGACCATCTCCTCTGCCGTGCACGATCAGCCCCACCCCTGGCCCACCAGGCCCGGGTGGGACGCGGCCACCGGCTCCTCCTCCATCGCCTCCTCCGCGGCCATCATCTCTGGCTCGGGGATGGCGACCTCGCCGGCGGCGGAGCGGGCCATCATCTCCTCGAGGCCCTCCCATTGGCGCTCATCGTGCGTGTGCATAAAGTCCTCCATGACACGCGCCATGAGACGGGCCTTGTCGGTGTCAAAACCGGCGGATCTCGGGTAGGGGGTCCCGAACTGTGCGTCTAGGCGGATGGTAACAGGAGACAAGGGACACGATGTTTTACCCAGGTTCGGGCCCTCTTGATGGAGGTAAAACCCTACGTCCCGCTAGATTAATATTGATGATGTGTGTTACAAGAGTGGATCTACCACGAGATCAAGGAGGCTAAACCCTAGAAGCTAGCCTATGGTATGATTGTTGTTCGTCCTATGGACTAAAACCCTCCGGTTTATATAGACACCGGATAGGGTTAGGGTTACAGAGTCGGTTACAATGGTAGGAGATCTACATATCCGATCGCCAAGCTTGCCTTCCACGCCAAGGAAAGTCCCATCCGGACACGGGACGAAGTCTTCAATCTTGTATCTTCATAGTCTTGGAGTCCGCCGATGATGATAGTTCGCTATCCGGACACCCCTAGTCCGAACTCCTCAAGAGCCCCCGAACCAGGCTTCAATGACGACGAGTCCGGCGCATATTGTCTTCGGCATTGCAAGGCGGGTTCTTCCTCCGAATAATTTATAGAAGATTGTGAACACCAGGATAGTGTCCGGTTCTGCAAAACAAGTTCCACATAACACCGTAGAGAGAATAGTTTTTGCACAGATCTGCTGACGTATTCCGCGGCGTGACATCACACCACGGCCAGGCCTTCATATGAATCGTTTTTTATTGTTCCACCTCAGCGTGTTTAGCGAGGCGGTTTCCTTGGCACGTCTTATCAAAGCGTAGATCGTGCCCCCTTATTCCGGGATTCTCATCAATACGGACGTGGGTAACCCAACCGTGCCCGTCGGCCTGCCTTTTCTATCAAAGGCGAGTCCTAATCGACCACGGGGTGGGCTCTTGGTATTCAACCTCTTTATAACGAGACCAAGGCCCTCTCCTTTTTACACCCTCTATCGAGTTCGCCTCGCGCTTCGAGTTCCAACACCCCAAAGCTTCAGATTCAGGCGCTTCGGACTTTCGACGATGTCCGGCTCCGACCAGCACGGCCGATGGGTGTCTTCCTCCGTTACAGAAGAAGACGCGCTAAAGCTGCGAGACGCGAGGTATCTAACCGGCGAGATCTCGCATAGGCTGCCTACTCCAGGGCAGGTCATTCCCACTCCTGAGCCCGGCGAGAACGTGGTGTTCGTGTCTCACTTCCGTCGGGGTTTAGGTTTCCCGACGGAGCCCTTTGTGCGAGGGCTCATGTTTTATTATGGGCTTGATTTCCATGACTTGAACCCGGAGTCCATCCTCCATATCTCGTCATTCATTGTTGTATGTGAGGCCTTCCTCCATATTACCCCTCACTTTGGATTGTGGCTCAAGACCTTCAAGGTGGAGCCAAAAGCGATCAAGGGGCAGCAAACAGAGTGCGGAGGGGCAGTCATAAGAAAATGTGCTAATGCTCTCCGGGGCCGAGGGCTCTTTTCAAGAGGAGCTTGGTTTGTGGCAACGGGAGTGGTTTTATATCACCGCCCCCTGGGGCACCAAATGGGCGGCGCCTCGCCTTCCGCCAGTCCACCACAGCGGCGGGCGCCATGGGTCAACAAGGGGCTCGACTGGGGTCGCCCAAGGACGCTTCCCTATTGCAGGCCATATTCGAGATCTCCGGAAAGAGGGATCAATCTGGTTGCGATGGCGCAGGTTATGGTGATCCGGCGCCTTCAGCCCTGCAAACGCCGCCCCTCCGCCTGTGGGAATTCAATCCGAGGGACCACGAGCTCTCCAAAATTTTATGGGCACGACGCCCGTGGAGATGTATAAACTATTCTTCGGATCACAAGAGAAGTGTCCGGACTTGACCGAGGACGCATGACTAGGCTGCAATCGCCCAGATACTCAAGTAAGTAGTCCTGTAACCGGACAAGCCGTTTGTTCATTTATTTTATATATATGCCCTTTAAAGGAGCCATTTCTTGAACAGGAGTGGATTACCAAGGCAAAGTTGATAAGGTGTCCGGCTCCCCTCCCAGAGACCACGCCGGATCCCATGTTGACCAAGATGTTGAAAGTCGCGCCTTTTGAAGAAGGCGAAGGGAGGAGTGGGGGAGCAACTGCCTCTGCGAAAGAGGCTATCAAGGAAGGAGGGATTAAGAGTCCCACCTTCCGAGGAGAGAAGAGGACCGCTTCAGACGATCTGGAGGTCAAGGCCTCAAAGAAAGGAAGGGAATCTTCGTCGGAGAGTCCGGCGCTGGAAAGTAACCTAGCCGCACTATTTCCCCAAGGGGATCAGCCCTCCAGCAAGCCGTAAGTAAAACGAAGGGGTCTTGTAAATAAGGAACATCCCTGTATTTATTTATGAAGATAGCCGAAATTGTACCTTGTAGTTCGGACCTCAGCCCTTCTCAGCAGAGCTCGTCTTCAGGGGATCTTCTTCCGGAGATGATGGAGAGCGAAACGCCTCCACCTGTCGCACCCTCATGTGAAGCGGACGACCCGGAGGTGTCGTCGCGAGGGTTCCCCAAGTCCGGGCGGGGCGGAAGGTCCGCGCCAAGTGGTGTCTTGTCGGAGGATCTCAAGGATCTGCTCGGGCGAAGCGGTTATCTCGTAAGATCACGTGCTCTAATGGGTACGGTGATTGAAAGAATTGCATCCGCGGAGAGCGGATTGCATGAAGCCGCCGAAGCTTATCGACGGGATTTGAGGTACGCAAAAATGATTTACCTTCCGACAGCTTATGCATATAAAATGCGCCTGTATAGATAGTAGTTCCCGAGACTCGGTATGTTGTCAAAATTGACAACGTGTCGAGGATCAAATTTCGCTTTTAACACATCGCCGCTTCTAAACAGGTGGCGGGCGTCCGAGGCCAGCCGGATCGATGAATATGCCGAACTAAAGCGGCAACTTGACGAGGCGACGCGACATCGCCTTTGGTCAATAAACGGTTTGACGAGTCACAAGGTATGCGACTTCTATGCGAACACCTGGTAAGGGAGCTTGACGCCCATGTCTTCTCAGTGTATGCTTAATGCAGATGGTGCCGCTGCCGTTGAGGAGCTGCGGCAGAACTTGCCCGAGCGAAAGAGCAAGCCAGGAGCAGTAATGCAGCCGCTTTAAAGGCGGCCGAAGAGCTAGAAGCTGAATGGGCTGCTCACTGCCGAAGCAAAAAGGAGATGGCCGAGATGGACAAAAAGTTAAGGAATGCTGCAGATCGCTGCGAGGTTCTTGAAAAAGAGCGTCAAGCGGAACAAGAGGGCCTAAAGAAGGCCGCCACTGAATCCAAGAACGCCCAATCGGCTTTGAGAGCTGCCAAGGAGGAGCTGAGTCAGGCCAGGGCAATTGCGGCTGGAAAACCGTTTCTGCTGCGGAGGAAATATACAGATCAAAAGTTTGCTCCGTTGGATAAATTATGGAGTTCAGAGGATGCTTATCTGGACTTGGCGGCGAGCGCTGTGGACGCGGTTGAGAACTTCCGGGGCCAGAAGGGGCACAGAAGGGAAGAGCTATATTGGTCGCAATTCCATAGTCCGGAGCGTCCTCTGCCGCTGACCGATCGGTTGGCCGAATGGGCCGAGCTGAATCGATTGTCCGGATTGGCCATGAAGCATGTCTTGACTCACTTGTGGCCGGACGGACCCCAGCCGAAGAGCTATTTTGGTGTAGTACAGCAGTTTCTTGGTGCGGTGCCACGTATCGATGCAATGAAGCGATCGGCGTGTATTGAGGGAGCGCGGATGGCTCTTGCCCGTGTCAAGACATACTGGGCAGAGATGAAGGCCATCGACGTTGCATCCCAAGACTCAGACAGAAGCCGAGTACCTGCCGAGCACTACTTTGAAGAAGTTCCGCCGGCGCTGCTTAATAGAGACGCAAAGCTCAAGGATATTATGTTGGAATGACATGTATGATTTGTGAAGACAATGTTTCAATGTAATATGAGTGCTTTTTATACTTGTGCGTTCAAGTAGTAAACTACTCCCTGTGCAACCGTTTATGTATATGTGTATATAACCTGAAAGATGGCAGTCCTTGGCTTCAGCCCCCACGCACATAGTGCGGGGGTGTTCGCAAAAAGAAGCGCTTTTTCACTCTTAATCCAACGTCTTGGTCCTGTTAAGGAGGTGATGAAGGAAATATGCCCTAGAGGCAATAATAAAGTTATTATTTATTTCCTTATATCATGATAAATGTTTATTATTCATGCTAGAATTGTATTAACCGGAAACAGAATACATGTGTGAATACATAGACAAACAGAGTGTCACTAGTATGCCTCTACTTTACTAGCTCGTTAATCAAGATGGTTATGTTTCCTAACCATAGACATGAGTTGTCATTTGATTAACGGGATCACATCATTAGGAGAATGATGTGATTGACTTGACCCATTCCGATAGCTTAGCACTTGATCGCTTAGTATGTTGCTTATGCTTTCTTCATGACTTATACAAAGTTCCTGCAACTATGAGATTATGCAACTCCTGCTTACGGAGGAACACTTTGTGTGCTACCAAATGTCACAACGTAAATCGGGTGATTATAAAGGTACTTACAGGTGTCTCCAAAAGTATATGTTGAGTTGGCATAAATCGAGATTAGGTTTTGTCACTCCGATTGTCGGAGAGGTATCTCTGGGCCTTCTCGGTAATACTCATCACCTAAGCCTTGCAAGCATTATAACTAAAGAGTTAGTTATGAAATGATGTATTACGAACGAGTAAAGAGACTTGCCGGTAACGAGATTGAACTAGGTATTGGATACCGACGATCGAATCTCGGGCAAGTAACATACCGATGACAAAGGAACAACGATGTTGTTATGCGGTTTGACCGATAAAGATCTTCAGAGAATATGTAGGAACCAATATGAACATCCAGGTTCCGCTATTGGTGATTGACCGAGAATAGTTCTAGGTCATGTCTACATAGTTCTCGAACCCGTAGGGTCCGCACGCTTAACGCTTCGATGACAGCTTATTATGAGTTTATAAGTTTTGATGTACGAAGTTTGTTTGGAGTCCCGGATGTGATCACGGACATGACGAGGAGTCTCAAATGGTCGAGACATAAAGATCGATATATTGGAACCCTATGTTTGACTTCGGAAAGGTTCCGATGAAAACGGATTTTACCGTAACACCGGGGTTACTGAACCTCCCGGGGTCAATGGGCCTTGATGGGCCATAAGGGAGAAGAGGAGGGCTGGCCAGGGCAGGCCGCCCCCTCCCCTAGTCCGAATAGGACAGGAGAGGGGGCGCGCTTCTTCCTCTTCCCTCCCCAAGTCCTAATCCAACTAGGAAGGGGGGAGTCCTACTCCCTGGGAGTAGGACTCCTCGCGCCGCCTCCCCTAGGGCCGGCCGCACTTCCTTGCTCCTTTATATACGGGGCAGGGGGCACCCCATGACACACAAGTTGATCTACTGAATCGCTCCTTAGCCGCAGTCGGTGCCCCTCCACCATATTCCACTTCGGTCATATCGTCATGAGCTTAGGCGAAGCCCCGCGCCGGTGAAGTCATATCGTCGCGGAGCTTAGGCGAAGCCCTGCGTTGGTGGAGCATCATCATCGTCACCACGCCGTCGTGCTGACGGAACTCATCCCCGTCGCTTTGCTGGATCGGAGCCCTGGGATCGTCATCGAGCTGAACGTGTGCTGAACTCGGAGGTGCCGTGCGTTTGGTACTTGGATCGGTCGGATCGTGAAGACGTACGACTACATCAACCGCATTGTTATAACGCTTCCGCTTATGGTCTACGAGGGTACGTGGACATACACTCTCCCCTCTCGTTGCTATGCCATCACCATGATCTTGCGTGTGCGTGGAAATTTTTGAAATTACTACGCTCCCCAACAAAGGCATCCGAGCCTGGTTTTATGCGTTGATGTCATATGCACGAGTAGAACACAAGTGAGTTGTGGGCGATATAAGTCATACCGCTTACCAGCATGTCATACTTTGGTTCGGCGGTATTGTGAGATGAAGCGGCCCGGACCGACATTACGCCAGACGCTTACGCGAGACTGGTTTCACCGCTTGAGCACTCGTTGCTTAAAGGTGACCGGCGGGTGTCTTTTCTCTCACTTTAGTTGAACTGAGTGGCTACGCCGGTCCTTGCGAAGGTTAAAACAGCACCAACTTGACAAACTATCGCTGTGGTTTTGATGCGTAGGTAAGAACGGTTCTTGCTCAGCCCGTAGCAGCCACGTAAAACTTGCAACAACAAAGTAGAGGACGCCTAACTTGTTTTTGCAGGGCATGTTGTGATGTGATATGGTCAAGACGTGATGCTATATTTTATTGTATGAGATGATCATGTTTTGTAACCGGTTATCGGCAATCGGCAGGAGCCATATGGTTGTCGCTTATTGTATGAAATGCAAAGCCATGTAATTGCTTTACTTTATCACTAAGCAGTAGCGATAGTCGAGAAGCAATAGTTGGCGAGACGACAACGATGCTACGATGGAGATCAAGGTGTCGCTACCGGTGACAATGGTGGTCATGACGGTGCTTCGGAGATGGAGATCACAAGCACAAGATGATGATGGCCATATCATATCACTTATATTGATTGCATGTGATGTTTATCCTTTATGCATCTTATCTTGCTTTGATTGACGGTAGCATTATAAGATGATCTCTCACTAAAAAATTATCAAGAAGTGTTCTCCCTGAGTATGCACCGTTGCTAAAAGTTCGTAGTACCCAGAAACCACGTGATGATCGGGTGTGATAAGTTCTACGTCCATCTACAACGGGTGCAAGCCAGTTTTGCACGCAGAATACTCAGTTAAACTTGACGAGCCTAGCATATGCAGATATGGCCTCGAACACGGAGACCGAAGGTCGAGCGTGAATCATATAGTAGATATGATCAACATGGTGATGTTCACCATTGAAAACTACTCCATCTCACGTGATGATCGGTTATGGTTTAGATGATTTGATCACGTAATCACTTAGATGACTAGAGAGATGTCTGTCTAAGTGGGAGTTTTTAATATGATTAATTGAACTTAAATTTATCATGAACTTAGTACCGATAGTATTTTGCTTGTCTATGTTTACTGTAGATAGATGGCTCGTGTGTTGTTCCGTTGAATTTTAATGCGTTCCTTTAGAAAGCAAAGTTGAAAGATGATGGTAGCAATTACACGGACTGGGTCCGTATTTGAGGATTATCCTCATTGCTGCACGTAAGAATTACGCCCCGGAAGCACCGCTGGGTGCCGTGCCTGCTGCAGAGCAACGCCGGTTGTGAACGTCTGGCAGAGCAAAGCTGATGACTACTCTATAGTTCAGTGTGCCATGCTTTACGGCTTAGAACCGGGTCTTCAACGACGTTTTGAACGTCATGGAGCATATGAGATGTTCCAAGAGTTGAAGTTAATATTTCAAGCAAATGCCCGGATTGAGAGATATGAAGTCTCCAATAAGTTCTATAGCTGCAAGATGGAGGAGAATAGTTCTGTCAGTGAGCACATACTCAAAATGTCTGGGTATAATAATCACTTGATTCAGCTGGAGTTAATCTTCCGGATGATAGTGTCATTGATGAATTCTCCAATCACGCCACCAAGCTACAAGAGCTTCGTGATGAACTATAATATGCAAGGGATGACTAAGACAATTCTGAGCTCTTCGCAATGCTAAAAGCCATGGAGGTAGAAATCAAGAAAGAGCATCAAGTGTTGATGGTCAACAAGACCACTAGTTTCAAGAAAAGGGCAAAGGGAAGAAGAAGGAAACTTCAAAAGAACAGCAAGAAAGTTGCTGCTCAAGAGAAGAAACCCAAGTCTGGACCTAAGCCTGAAATCGAGTGTTTTACCGCAAGCAGCGATCGACATTTGAAGCGGAACTGCCCCAAGTATTTGGCGGATAAAAAGGATGGCAAGGTGAACAAAGGTTTATGTGATATACATGTTATTGATGTGTACCTTACTAGAGCTCGAAGTAGCACCTGGGTATTTGATACTGGTTCTGCTGCTAATATTTGCAACTCAAAGCAGGACTACGGAATAGGCGAGCACCGCAAAGGACGAGGTGACGATGCGCGTGGGAAACGGTTCCAAAGTCAATGTGATCGCGGTCGGCACGCTACCTCTACATCTACCTTCGGGATTAGTTTTAGACCTAAATAATTGTTATTTGGTGCCAGCGTTGAGCATGAACATTATATCTGGATCTTGTTTAATGCGAGACGGTTATTCATTTAAATCAGAGAATAATGGTTGTTCTATTTATATGAGTAATATCTTTTATGGTCATGCACCCTTGAAGAATGGTCTATTCTTGTTGAATCTCGACAGTAGTGATACACATATTCATAATGTCGAAGCCAAAAGATGCAGAGTTGATAATGATAGTGCAACTTATTTGTGGCAATCGCCGCTTAGGTCATATCGGTGTAAAACGCATGAAGAAACTCCATACGATGGACTTTTGGAATCACTTGATTATGAATCACTTGGTACTTGCGAACCGTGCCTCATGGGCAAGATGACTAAAACACCGTTCTCCGGTTGTATGGAGAGAGCAACAGATTTGTTGGAAATCATACATACAGATGTATGTGGTCCGATGAATGTTGAAGCTCGTGGCGGATATCGTTATTTTCTCACCTTCACAGATGATTTAAGCAGATACGGGTATATCTACTTAATGAAGCATAAATCTGAAACATTTGAAAAGTTCAAAGAATTTCAGAGTGAAGTTGAAAATCATCGTAACAAGAAAATAAAGTTTCTACGATCTGATCGTGGAGGAGAATATTTGAGTTACGAGTTTGGTCTACATTTGAAGCAATGCGAATAGTTTCAAACTCACGCCACCGGAACACCACAGCGTAATGGTGTGTCCGAACGTCAGAATCGTGCTTTACTAGATATGGTGCGATCTATGATGTCTATTTCCGATTTACCGCTATCGCTTTGGGGTTATGCTTTAGAGACGACCGCATTCACGTTAAATAGGACACCGTCAAAATCCGCTGAGACGACACCTTATGAACTATGGTTTGGCAAGAAACCAAAGTTGTCGCTTCTGAAAGTTTGGGGTTGCGATGCTTATGTGAAAAGCTTCAACCTGATAAGCTTGAACCCAAATCGAAAAATGTTTCTTCATAGGATACCCAAAGGAGACAATTGGGTATACCTTCTATCACAGATCCGAAGGCAAGACATTCGTTGCTAAGAATGGATCCTTTCTAGAGAAGGAGTTTCTCTCGAAAGAAGTGAGTGGGAGGAAAGTGGAACTTGATGAGGTAACAGTACCAGCTCCCTTATTGGAAAGTAGTTCATCACATAAATCGGTTTCTGTGACACCTACACCAGATTAGCGAGGAAGATAATGATAATGATCATGAAACTTCAGATCAAGTTGTCACCGAACTCAGAGATCAACCAGAATAAAATCCGCACTGAGTGGTACGGTAATCCTATTCGGAAGTCATGCTACTAGATCATGGTGAACCTACGAACTATGAAGAAGCGATGGTGAGCCCAGATTCCGCAAAATGGCTTGAAGCCATGAAATCTGAGATGGGATCCATGTATGAGAACAAAGTATGGATTTTGGTTGACTTGCCCGATGATCGGCAAGCCATTGAGAATAAATGGATCTTTAAGAAGAAGACCGACGCTGATGGTAATGTAACTGTCTATAAAGCTCGACTTGTTGCGAAAGGTTTTCGACAAGTTCAAGGGTTGACTACGATGAGACTTTCTCACCAGTAGCGATGCTTAAGTCTGTCCGAATCATGTTAGCAATTGCTGCATTTTATGATTATGAAATTTGGCAAATGGATGTAAAACTGCATTCTTGAATGGATTTCTAGAAGAAGAGTTGTATATGATGCAACCGAAGGTTTTGTTAATCCAAAAGGTGCTAACAAAGTGTGCAAGCTCCAGCGATCAATTTATGGTCCGTGCAAGCCTCTCGGAGTTGGAATAAACGCTTGATAGTGTGATCAAAGATATGGTTTTATATGCACTTTTGGAGAAGCCTGTATTTACAAGAAAGTGAGTGGGAGCTCAGAGCATTTCGATATTATATGGGATGACATATTATTAATTGGAAATGATATAGAATTTCTGGATAGCATAAAAGGATACTTGAATAAAAGTTTTTCAATGAAAGACCTCGGTGAAGCTGCTTACATATTGGGCATCAAGATCTATAGAGATAGATCAAGACGCTTAATTGACTTTCACAAAGCACATACCTTGATAAAGTTTTGAAAAAGTTCAAAATGGATCGAGCAAAGAAAGGATTTTTACCGTGTTACAAGGTGTGAAATTGAGTCGACTCAATGCCCGACCACAACAGAAGATAGAGAGAAATAAAAATGTTCCTATGCTTCAGCCATAGGCTCTATCATGTATGCAATGCTGTGTACCAGACCGACGTATGCTTAGCAATAAGCTTGGCAGGAAGGTACCAAAGTAATCCAGAGTGGATCATCGGACAGCGGTCAAGAACATCCTGAAATACTTGAAAAGGACTAAGGATATGTTTCTCGATATGGAGGTGACAAAGAGCTAGTCGTAAATGGTTACGCCGATGCAAGCTTTGACATCGATCCGGACGATTCTAAATCGCAAAATGGATACGTATTTTTATTAAACGGTGGAGCTGTCGGTTGGTGCAGTTCTAAACAAAGCATCGTGGCGGGATCTACATGTGAAGCGGAGTACATAGCTGCTTCGAAGCAGCAAATGAAGGAGTCTCGATGAAAGAGTTCATTTCCGATCTAGGTGTCATACCTAGTGCATCGGGACCAATGAAGATCTTCTGTGACAATATCGGTGCAATTGCCTTGGCAAAGGAATCCAGATTTCACA
This sequence comes from Aegilops longissima, assembly GCA_021605205.1. Taxonomy (NCBI): domain Eukaryota; kingdom Viridiplantae; phylum Streptophyta; class Magnoliopsida; order Poales; family Poaceae; genus Aegilops; species Aegilops longissima. Next base: position 570,927,913 of record CM038676.1, on the reverse strand, counting down.
AGAGGACCAAGCATATCAAGAGACGCTTCAATTCCATTCGGGACCAAGTCCAAGTGGGAGACATAGAAATTTGCAAGATACATACGGATCTGAATGTTGCGACCCGCTGACTAAGCCTCTTCCACGAGCAAAACATGATCAGCACCAAGACTCCATGGGTGTTAGAATCATTACTGTGTAATCTAGATTATTGACTCTAGTGCAAGTGGGAGACTGAAGGAAATATGCCCTAGAGGCAATAATAAAGTTATTATTTATTTCCTTATATCATGATAAATGTCTATTATTCATGCTAGAATTGTATTAACCGGAAACATAATACATGTGTGAATACATAGACAAACAGAGTGTCACTAGTATGCCTCTACTTTACTAGCTCGTTAATCGAAGATGGTTATGTTTCCTAACCATAGATATGAGTTGTCATTGACTTGACCCATTCCGTTAGCTTAGCACTTGATCGTTTAGTATGTTGCTTATGCTTTCTTCATGACTTATACAAAGTTCCTGCAACTATGAGATTATGCAACTCCGCTTACGGAGGAACACTTTGTGTGCTACCAAACGTCACAACGAATCGGGTGATTATAAAGGTACTCTACAGGTGTCTCCAAAAGTATATGTTGAGTTGGCATAAATCGAGATTAGGTTTTGTCACTCCGATTGTCGGAGAGGTATCTCTGGGCCTTCTCGGTAATACTCATCACCTAATCCTTGCAAGCATTATAACTAAAGAGTTAGTTATGAAATGATGTATTACGAACGAGTAAAGAGACTTACCGTAACGAGATTGAACTAGGTATTGGATACCGACGATCGAATCTCGCAAGTAACATACCGATGACAAAGGGAACAACGATGTTGTTATGCGGTTTGACCGATAAAGATCTTCGAGAATATGTAGGAACCAATATGAACATCCAGGTTCCGCTATTGGTGATTGACCAAGAATAGTTCTAGGTCATGTCTACATAGTTCTCGAACCCGTAGGGTCCGCACGCTTAACGCTTCGATGACATTTATTATGAGTTTATAAGTTTTGATGTACCAAGTTTGTTCGAGTCCGGATGTGATCACGGACATGAAGAAGAGTCTCAAATGGTCGAGACATAAAGATCGATATATTGGAAGCCTATGTTTGACTTCGAAAGGTTCCGGATGAAAACGGATTTTACCGAACACCGGGTTACTGAACCCTCCCGGGGTCAATGGGCCTTGATGCCATAAGGGAGAAGAGGAGGGCTGGCCAGGGCAGGCCGCGCCCCTCCCCTATTCCGAATAGGACAGGAGAGGGGGCGCGCCCCTTCCTCTTCCCCTCCCCAAGTCCTAATCCAACTAGGAAGGGGGGAGTCCTACTCCGGTGGGAGTAGGACTCCTCCGCCCCTCCCCTAGGGCCGGCCGCACTTCTTGCTCCTTTATATACGAGGGCAGGGGCACCCCATGACACACAAGTTGATCTACGGATCGCTCCTTAGCCGTGTGCGGTGCCCCTCCACCATATTCCACTTCGGTCATATCGTCATGAGCTTAGGCGAAGCCCTGCGCCGGTGAAGTCATATCGTCATGGAGCTTAGGTGAAGCCCTGCATCGGTGGAGCATCATCATCGCCACCACGCCGTCGTCTTGACGGAACTCATCCCGTGGCTTTGCTGGATCGGAGCCCGGGATCGCCATCGAGCTGAACGTGTGCTGAACTCGGAGGTGCCGTGCGTTCGGTACTTGGATCGGTCGGATCGTGAAGATGTACGACTACATCAACCGCGTTGTTATAATGCTTCCGCTTATGGTCTACGAGGGTACGTGGACATACACTCTCCCCTCTCGTTGCTATGCCATCACCATGATCTTGCGTGTGCGTAGGAATTTTTTTGAAATTACTACGTTCCCCAACAGGTGATAGCGTAGCAAACCAGGCAACCGGAATATAATGCTTTATCACTTTCACTTAGCCATAGGAGTTCGAGGGTGGGGCTACTATATAGCCCCTGGGGGCACCGCACTCTCCCGAATTCGAGCGCGTATGTGCTGACCGAAAACCGGTCCTTCGTTAATGCGGAGGAATTCTAAACATTCCTGTGAGTCATCGAGTGGTTGACCAGTCTCGCTATATCATGACAGATCAGTTTTCGGCTTTCTCTCGAGGTGCTCGCCCGGCAACCGGGCACAATCGCAGAGTTCTCCGGTGCCGCGTTAGCCGTGAAAACGGAATGTAAGGCAGCAAAACACGAGCCGGGCAACCCAACATTTGACCAAAGACATGATTCGGAGCTGATGCATATAAGGCCTAATCTCGAGACGCCGAATACTCCCCGAGGTATTCGGTCTTTATGAAAATGGGCGGAATAATGCCCTAAGCCCCGGTGTCTAGATACGCCAGAAAATTCTGGTGCGGCCAATGCCAAAGCACCAGCCTCCTCCTCGGTTATATTAAGGAACCGGGGATGTATATCAACAAGAGATAGTGAAAAAGGTTTACGCGGGTCTTAATCTGAAAAGAATCCTTGCAACGGGTCCCTCTGCGCGCTCATGCTTTGTGTCTCCGCGTGCCGTATCCCGGACGGGTGTAGCACGTTTTTCATCTGTAAAAGAGAGGAACTTAGTTTTAAAAGAAAAAAGGATCGAGCGAAAGATGTACTTAATATTTAAATAAACAAAGTACGGTTCGAAGAAGTGAATAAAATTTGAGCTTTATTGTCTCTTGTTATACGTGCACGCAGCCCCTTGTATGGGGGTATGCCGCTAGTGGGTGCCGGACTCGTCTAGCCGTATCCGGGGTTTGAATGACCTATTGCAGGTTCTTTGCCTAGTGGAGCCGGATAGCTGTGGAGTTGTCGATGCAGTCTCCCGTTCTTCCGCGCTCGAGTAACACTTAATACTTCCTTTCAACGAGATGATGCCGCGTGGACCGGGCATTTTAAGTGTTAGAGATGCATAATGCAGTATTGCGTTAAAGCGGGCGAAAGCTTCGCGTCCCAATAGTGCTTGATGGCTACTTTTAAATGGGGCGACATGGAAGAGTAACCTTTCGCGACGGAAGTTGTCGGATGAACCAAACACAACTTCTAGCAGTATGGAGCCCGTGCAAAGGGCGTATGGGCCTGGCAGTACTCCTTTAAAGGAGGTGTTGTTATGGCGAATTGTGGTTGGGTTTATCCCCATCCTGCGGATTGTGTCCTGATATATCAGGTTTATGTCACTGCCGCCATCCATGAGGACATGTGTAAATTGGAATCCGTCGATTATAGGATCCAATATCAAGGCAGTCTATCCTGCGTTCCGGATATTATCGGAATAGTCCCGATGGTCGAAGGTGATTGGTTTTGACAACCAGCAGCGGCGCGCCTTTTAGGGGCGCCGCTTTGTTTTTCCCTTTGATCACGGAAGTGAGTTTACTGTTTTAATCTCCTGTGGGAAAGTTTTTCGCTTTCCGAGTGCTTTTTTGGGTTTCGTCACTGCACTTGGTGTGTCGAGCCCCTTGTGTTCGGCGTTAAGTCGGCCGGACTGCTTGAAGACCCAAAGAATCTCTGTGGGTATGGTTTGCGTGCTTCGGAGGTACCATGTATTTGACATACTATCCAAAATCTTGTTTAGGTTGGATAGCTCATCATTGTTATCCTTTAGGGCAGTGTTTTGTTGTTTGGCCGAGAGTTTTGAATCCGCGTTGACCGCCATACTATTTGGGCCATTTTCCTTATTCCGCGCCGATCTTTTCGGTCGTGATTTCCCATTTCCATCCCTGATTTCGATGTACTGGTCGCTGGTGCTGCATCTAGCCAGCCAGTTGTCCTCTCCCGCAAAGCGGGTCATGAGGCTTGTTAATGCGGCCATTGTTCTTGGCTTTTCTTGGTCGAGGTGTCTGGCGAGCCATTCGCTCGGACGTTGTGTTTGAAAGCTGCTAAGGCTTCGCGTCCTGGACAATCGACTATTTGGTTCTTTTAGTAAGGAACCTGTTCCAGAATTTCCGGCTGACTCTCCGGCTGTTGAGTTATGTGACTTAGATCGTCTCAGATCCGGAGGGCGGACATAAGTCCCTCAAAATTTGCCCAAATGCATCCTCGAGCTCTCCCCAGCTTCCAATGGTATTTTCGGGATGCTTTTAAGCCAATGCCGAGCTGGCCCTTTGAGTTTAAGGGTAAATATTTTATGGCGTGGAGATCGTCTCCTCTAGCCATGTGTATGTGGAGGATGTAATCCTCGATCCGCACTCGGTCTGTTGTTCCGTCAGATGCCTCTATGTTTACGGGTTTGAATCCGCTGAAATTATGATCCAACACCTCATCGGTGAAACATAGTGGTGTCGGCACCCCATATTTGGGTGTGCCGTGATCTTCGGAATTTTGGCGTATTGCATTGCTTTGACGAGCCTGCTTTCTTGGCCCATAGATGGACCTAACTGGGCCATCCTCTTGATGTGAATCCTTATGCGGATCGCATATTGGCTTGTGTGCGGCGCCATTCGCCGCTCTCTTTTTGCCATGAGGTCGTCCATCCGACCAGCTGGCCTTCTTACTTTTTAATTGTGGGGGCTCTAAGGCCTCCTCGTCGAATTCGGGCAGTAGCTTTCTTTTCGGGTAGCTCTTTGTTCGCGATCGTCGCCGCATTTGTTCTGGGCGCTGAATACTTTGCTCCATCTGATCCTGAGTGCATCTTCCGCTGTTTTGAGCTTCCGCTTCTGCTTTTTCAGGCTACGCGCGGTGGCGATGAGCCTTTGATGGAGGTTATTTTGCTCCAATGGTTTGTCCGGCGTGAGGTCGTCCGGACTGTTGTCTTCGCCGGGGACAGATTGTTTATCCAAATTGTCTTGGTCGGACGGTTGCTCGATAGCTTGTTCGTTGTCCCCCTGTTCGCCCTGCTCTATGGCTGGGTCTTTGTTGAGGCGGGATTTTGTTCGGCGTTTACGTTGCCGTTTTGACTGCTTTTCGAGGGATTTATCCTTCTTAGCGTCCCGTTGTTCCTCATCTTCATTTCCTTTAGGTGTATCCACCATGTATACATCGTGAGATGAGGTTGTCCAGCATCCTATAGGTGCTGGTTCATTGTTGTCTCCTACATCGTCGTCCATACCGTCGATGTCTTCGGAGTCGAAATCGAGCACGTCGTGTAAGCTTTCGACAGTGGCTATGTAGTGGGTGGTGGGTGGGCTTTGAATTTCTTCGTCGTCCGCATCCCAACCGTTCGACCGCAGTCCGCCAGGATCTCCGGATAAAGAGAGAGACTTTAGTGAATTCAGGATGTCGCCAAAGGCGAGTCTTGAAAGATGTCCGCTGTGTGAACTCCATAACGGGCGCCCAATCGAATTCGATTGGCAAGGGCGCGAGGGTTCGGAGTCCGGAGAGGAGTCCGCACCGGAGTCGAGGTCTTCGCAGCGACAGGGATAGAGTTCGCCCGATCGCCGAGATTGTAGCCCCGAGGCGGTGTCAACCACTCGCCCTCGGCGGGAATCTGCCCGATTAAAGGTCGGAGCGGATATCGGTGCGGCCTCCGGGCAATCGCTCGCCACAGAGCTAGATCATGCCCATCGAGACAAGGCGGATGCGCTTGGTTGCGCTCGAATCCGTCAAGATCAAGTCTCCGCGATATCGGCCGATAGTTTAAATCTTCAAATCTGACCGACGGTCGTGGGCGAAGCTTCGATCTGCTCAACATGGCCAAGCGAATTGGCCCGTAGTGCAAATCCGCCAACACAAAGATCTGTCCGAGGAGAAAGTCTCACCGGGACGCGCCGTTGTTGATGATCGGGAGCCATCAGCCTATCGGTGACGACACAGAGGAACTCTCAATGAAAGCACCAATGTCGGTGTCAAAACCGCGGATCTCGGTAGGGGGTCCCGAATCGTGCGCCTAGACGGATGGTAACAGGAGATAAGGGACACGATGTTTTACCCAGGTTCGGGCCCTCTTGATGGAGGTAAAACCCTATGTCCTGCTAGATTAATATTGATAATGTGTGTTACAAGAGTGGATGTACCACGAGATCAAGGAGGCTAAACCCTAGAAGCTAGCCTATGGTATGATTGTTGTTCGTCCTATGGACTAAAACCCTCCGGTTTATATAGACATAGGATAGGGTTAGGGTTACACAGAGTCGATTACAATGGTAGGAGATCTACATATCCGTATCGCCAAGCTTGCCTTCCACACCAAGGAAAGTCCCATCCGGACACGGGACAAAGTCTTCAATCTTGTATCTTCATAGTCTTGGAGTCCGGCCGATGATGATAGTTCGGCTATCCGGACACCCCCTAGTCTGGAACTCCCTCAGGCCTCCTCCTCCGCGGTCGTGCTTCCCCTTGCGGCCTGGGTTCCAGAAGCCCATGGCTGCGAGGTGGCTGGCCGCCGAGCTCGAGGACGGGGGAAGGTCTAGGTTTTCGCACTGTCGGGTTTCGAGGAGGCCGCGGGATGAAGTGGGACAGTCTGGATGACGACGGTCCACAGGTTCTCCATTTAAGAAAGACGGCGACCTTTCCCTGGGCTGATGACAGGTGGGGCCGGCGGTCCATACGCATTAATATTGGCGGGTGGGAGATAGGTGGCCGCCCGCCACGCGGCCCGACACGGACGAGCGGCGCATCTGTTCGGTGTCCGCGGCGATCCAATGCTGGCCGTTCTCACATGGGTCAGTCGTCATGTGATTGACTCCATGCTCACCCCGTTATCACATGTTTGTCGTGTGGCTCTTTACCTCCAAACCGGTGGGCTGCAGCAACAGTATAGTACTAGCACTATACGTGACGTTCTATAAACTGAAGCCAGGTCAAAGTGAACTCGGCCAATCCATGCATGCACACGCCACCGTCACCGGGCATGTCCGTGCTCCCGTTATCCACTCGACGTTATCCACCCGTGGATGCAGATGGTCCAGGTGAGTGAGGGGGCGACGCCATGATCCGCCTCACTACAAACTTCCACCGTTGCTGCATTTCGGCACGGAAGAATCAAGACTTCGGTATCGCCGTTGGGCTCGAAGAGGAGCAAGGGATCGGCAGGGGAGGAGGACGGTGTGGTTCTGGACGACGCCGGAGTACGTCTTAAATAGCTGCAACCAGACGAGGCAGAGGGGCGGTCAGCCCGCTTCAATGCGGCGCAGCGGCCGGAGTTGGTTTCTCGTGACGCGGCGTCCGCATTGAAGCGGCGGCGACGCCCGAGAGGTCGCGTCCGTGTACGCCGCCTTCCCTTCCGATCAAATCGTGGCATCAATGCCCGACCACTGCATGCACTGGGCCGGCAATGAATACGTTGCGGTAAGCACACGGCATGTGGGATGTAAAGCACGGAAAGGACGGGTGGGTGTTTTGAGTGGGCCAGGGCGGTCAGAAGAGGGTTTGGGAGAGGGTTTGGGAGTGGTCTGAATTCTCGCATTTGTCTTCGGGTTGCGGTAGAAATCGCGTCCGAACCGCTCCACGGACCGATATAAGGCTTTGTTGTACGACTTTTGTTGTCCAGATAGTGTGGTTCAAACACATGTAGAAGATTTACGGGTGAGTGTTGGAGATGCCCTTACGCGCTTTGCCAAATCTGCGTTGCCACCGGAACCGGGTAGATAAAGATCAGATACACGAATGATTCCAGCTCGTGCGTACACAATAGGAAACAGTAGTTGTTAGGCCAGCATCGCCTCATTAGTGCAGATTCGTGCAGATTAGTTGTTAGGTCAGCCCGCCTCGTTAGCAGATTCGTGCACCAAATTCTATCTAGAAGGAACAACTGAAGAAAAAACTTGCATCCTGCGGGGCCCATGCGGACTACAAAATGCATCGAATATGACTGTTGCAGCCCAATGTGTTGGATGTGGTAAGCCGAGCTGGTCGAGTAGTTGCGGGACTCCGTGAACTTCCATAAAAGATGTGTTTGGTTATCTGTATACATTTTGATCAGGCCCGCGCGGGAAGGATCCAATCTGTTTAGTAGCCCGCATACATTAATACATTAATGAACTTGCACCACACGCTTCTTAAAGCATCTATGGGCCTGGCTCGATGGAAACACAAAGATCGGCCCTTTCTCTAGAGCCAGGCCGAGCGGAAGCGCATCTAGCGGGACCTTGCACACAAAGAGAAACGGGAGGGATGTGAGGTGTTTACCTAGTGTCTTCTTCAACCTCCACTAAGCTCCTCTCTAATCTCCTCTCTTTCATGCCCCTCTAATCTAGACAACGATGCTTCGATTCGTGGTAAGCTGTACACGAAAAAGATGCACATCAATGCTACGGTTCCATTCAGGCGACCGGTTTGTATTTTCGTCGACCGTACATGCTCAATTTCTTGTTCCCGTTTGGAGCTGTTTTGGACAAATTTTGTAAGATTCGTTGAGCAGGATTGATTGTTTGAAATTTCCTTTGACCAGCAGCCTAATCTCGCAATTCTGCACAACATTCGTGTTGCAAATTTTCTGTTTCAACGATCGTAGACGAGCAGATCTACATATTTCTCATGGCTGTACATATGGATATGTGTGCTATGATTTAAGACACTGCTTAATTATTCCTCTAACCGGCATGGTTTCTGTTGATCTCCTCTCTCGCATCTTGTTGTGGTAGCGTCATCGTCACTGTCGTTCATCTCGGCCTTCTTCCCATGATCCTACTGCAGTTAAGCCGCCATGGCGCGCACACTCGGGGTTCTTGTCCTCTGTTCTCTGCCACCAACGGGGTCGATCATCTTGGCCTCCTCCCGGCCTCCTCTTTCTCATCCTACTACACTTGAGTCATTTTCGGCGTCGATCATCCCATCTCCTCTCTCTCGTCCTACTACACTGACGATGGCATGGCGTGAGCACTTCATTTCTCCTCCTATGTTCAATATCTTTGCGCGAGCACTCCAACTAGTTCGCCGACGGGGTCGCTCGCCCATGACTCCGTGCTCGTCATGTCGGACACGGTGCCACGGTCACTGTCCACCGCAGTCGCCATGGTCCGGCGCACACTACATTTCTTCTCCCCCTTCCTCTGCTAGCTCTTAACCCTGTGTGCTAAGTGCAAGTGCTAGCTCTTAATCATACCCCATGCGGGCAACCAAACAACGTGTAGTTGTATGCGCCGAGACAATGCAGGCAACCAAACAACATGCCAAAGTTGATCCCCTAATGCAGGAAGTCCATATGCAGGCAACCAAACAACTTGCAGATGTCGCATATGAGGCTGTTTTCTCAGAGCCAGGCTGGGTTGAGATGTGTATGCAACAAGGGTACTGTTCACTACTGCAACCAAACACACCCAAAATGATGCCTGGGATGTCCTGATCAAGATGAATGCTGGAGCACAGTAGCAGTCACTAGATGAATAGAAAGTCCCTCACAACCTAATTGGATATATTGTGTCAAACGTCCTTAATCCAATTGTGTTTGTGCAGCGCATGGACTACTGATCTATTCTTCCTCTTGGAGTGCTTGTGTTAGAATACAACTTGTAACATGATTAAGACTCCTACTCGGATTGTAATAAGACTAGGTCAGGTGCGGCTTGGCTCTTATATATACTTCTTGTACCGGCACAATATTGTATCAACAATTATTCAATACAATTCTACATGGTATCAGACTTATGATCCTAGGGTATGGCTAAAACACCGGCCCCCCCGCCGCCGCCACCGCCCGGCTACTCTGAGCGGCACGCCGCCATCGTCGCCGCGACCGCGGCCTCCTCCGCCTCTACCTCTACTCTAGCTCTACCTCTACCAACAGCACCTCCTCAACCATCCGGTCAAGGCCCAAGTCCAAACCATCGGGAAAAAACCTAGGTCGCCGCAGCTCAAGAAGGCGCCCGCCTCTGCTCTACCCCTGGCTCCACTAACTACGCCACCACCGCCTCCGGCTTCATCAACTGCACCACCACCACCGCCCAGATGGCACCCATCTCCTGATCCATGGACAGGGCTAGTCCAGGCGTGGCCTATGCTCTGGTCCGCCCCTACGCCATATGGTGCCCCGCCTGCCTATACCGGTGGCTGGCAGCCCGGTGCTTTCCCTCACACCGGCGTGCCCATCCTCACACCCCGACAGCCGACGGCCGCGTACCACCCTGCTCCCTCCTACGCGCCACCGGTCTACAACACCAGTCCTTATGCATCATATGGCGTTCCATCACCCCCTACATGCAGCAGTACAATGATGGTGTCTCTCTCTCTTTACACCGATGCCAGCCCTACTGCCGACACCACCACACCCGCAAGCGCCCATGACTACACCGGCCTCTACTTCGACTCCGAGCTGGGACCAAGCTGTTTTTCTACAAGCCATGAACAACTTTGCTGCATGATACATCTCCAATGTATCTGCTTTTCCAAACACTTTTGCCCTTGTTTTGGACTCTAACTTGCATGATTTGAATGGAACTAACCCGGACTGACGCTGTTTTCAGCAGAATTGCCATGGTATTATTTATGTGCAGAAACAAAAGTTCTCGGAATGACCTGAAACTCCACGGAGATTATTCTTGGAAATAATAAAAAATATTGGCAAAAGAATCAAGGCCAGGGGGCCCAACACCTGTCCACGAGGGTGGGGGCGCGCCCCCTGCCTCGTGGGCCCCCTGGTGCTCCACCGACCTCAACTCCAACTCCATATATTCGTGTTCGGGGAGAAAACAATCAGAGAGAAAGATTCATTGCGTTTTACGATACAGAGCCGCCGCCAAGACCTAAACTCTCTCGAGAGGGCTGATCTGGAGTCCGTTCGAGGCTCCGAAGAGGGGAATCCGTCGCCATCGTCATCATCAACCATCCTCCATCACCAATTTCATGATGCTCACCACGGTGCGTGAGTAATTCCATCATAGGCTTGCTGGACGGTGATGGGTTGGATGAGATTTATCATGTAATCGAGTTAGTTTTGTTAGGGTTTGATCCCTAGTATCCACTATGTTCTGAGATTGATGTTGCTATGTCTTTGCTATGCTCAATGCTTGTCACTAGGGCCCGAGTGCCATGATTTCAGATCTGAACCTATTATGTTTTCATGAATATATGTGAGTTCTTGATCCTATCTTGGAAGTCTATAGTCACCTAGTATGTGTTATGATCCGGCAACCCCGTAGTGACAATAACTGGGACCACTCCCGGTGATGACCATAGTTTGTGCGTTGGTCCGGTACTCTATTAAAAGGAGGCCTTAATATCCCTTAGTTTCCACTAGGACCCCGCTGCCACGGGAGGGTAGGACAAAAAATGTCATGCAAGTTCTTTTCCATAAGCACGTATGACTATATTCTGAATACATGCCTACAGTACATTGATGAATTGGAGCTAGTTCTGTGTCACTCTATGTTATGATTGTTACATGATGAACCGCATCCGGCATAATTCTCCATCACCGATCCAATGCCTACGAGCTTTTCACATATTGTCCTCCGCTTATTTACTTTTCCGCTACTCTTCATATAATCACCACAAAACCCAAAATATTACTTTTGTTACCATATCACATTTCCATATTACTTTGCTACTAAATACTTTGCTGCAGATACTAAGTTATCCAGGTGTGGTTGAATTGACAACTCAACTGCTAATACTTGAGAATATTCTTTGGCTCCCTTGTGTCGAATCAATAAATTTGGGTTGAATACTCTACCCTCGAAAACTGTATGCGATCCCTATACTTGTGGGTTATCAAGACTATTTTCCTGGCCGCTGCCGGGAGCATAGCTCTATTCTTTGAGTCACTTGGGATTTATATCTGCTGGTCACTATGAAGAACTTGAAAGACGCGAAAACAAAAATTTATCCCTCAACTACGAGGGGAGGTAAGGAACTGCCATCCAACTCTGCACTTGATTCACCTTCTGTTTTGAGTAAGTTTGCGACACCTAATTAAACCTGCTTCTGCTATTAATTTTGATATGTCGCATGTTATTGATGATGCCACTTTTGCTATGCATGATACTTATGATGAAACTACTTCTATGCTTGATACTACTATGCCACTTGGTGAATTTCTTGATGAACAACTTGCTAGGGCTAGAGAGAATGAAATTATTGAAACTGATAATATTGATGAAAGTGATGATGAAGGCTCTCCCAATAAATATGAATTACCTGTTGTGCCTGAGGGCTATGTTATGGATGAAGAAACTGCTAGAGACTTTCTTGCTTGCAATGATAGAAGTGATCTTAAGAAATTATTAGCTAAGCTTAAACAAAAAACTCTGAATGCTAAAATGAAATATGATCCTGCTTATGCTACTTCACCAATCTTCGTTACTGATAAGGATTATGTATTCTCTGTTGATCCTGATATAATTACTTTGGTTGCATCTGATCCTTTCTATGGCTATGAATCTGAAACTGTTGTGGCACATCTTACTAAATTAAATGATATAGCCACCCTATTCACTAATGATTAGAGAACTCGCTACTTTTATATCCTTAAAATATTTCCGTTCTCATTAAAGGGTGATGCTAAGATATGGTTTAATTCTCTTGATCCTGGTTGTGTGCGTAGTCTCCAGGATATGATTTATTACTTCTCTGCTAAATATTTCCCTGCTCATAAGAAACAAGCTGCTTTAAGGGAAATATATAATTTTGTGCAACTTGAAGAAGAGAGTCTCCCACAAGCTTGGGGGAGGCTTCTCAAATTACTTAATGCTTTGCTTGATCATCCTCTTAAGAAAAATGAAATACTTGATATCTTTTATAATGGACTAACCGATGCTTCCAGAGATTACCTCGATAGTTGTGCTGGTTCGGTTTTCAGGGAAAGAATACCGGATGAAGCTGAGATTCTATTGAATAATATGTTGACTAATGAAAATAATTGGACACTTCCTGAGCCAACTCCTGAGCCTATTCCTAAACCAACTCCGAAGAAAAGGGGTGTTCTATTTCTCAGTCCTTGTCGGATGTGGGGTTCCGGCAAACCCTTAAGGTTCGAACACTGGGGTGCGCGTGAAGTCTTTCCCTCCTTCCGATCTACGCCCTAGCTCACTAAGATCTCGCGATTTAACTCGATTTAACTCGCAACACGTAAAGACACGAGGTTTATATCGGTTCGGGCCACTGCTGTGGTGTAATACCCTACTACAGTGTGGTGGTGGTGGATTGCCTCTTGGGCGGATGATGGACAGTACAAGGGAAGAACAGTTTCCTGAGGTTGAGGTGTTCTTGTGAGTAGGCTCTCGATCGGGTTCGATCAAGCTAAGATGACATGCCTCTACTATGGTGGCTAGCTCTACTTATATAGGCCCTGGTCCTGTTCCCAAATATCGAGCGGGAAGGGAGCCAACAACGGCGGGCAAAATTTGAAGGGGGACAGCTAGTACAAGCTATCCTGACAAAAGTGGTCTTCGCCTACGAAAAGCTCTGGTGGTGACGCCATCTTGGGCTCCACGATGACCTCCGACTTGCCGTCCTCCTGATCTTGGTCTCGTTGCACCAATATAGCAACCTTTGTCCAATGCCTCGGTACTCTTCGCCTGCGCTGGCCTCCTTAGCACCAAAGAGGAAATATGACGCCACTGCTGGCCGGGCGCTCACCGGTGCTTTCGTCATGGCTCACGTCAGGAGAGCCTTGTGAGGTTTGCCCCGCCTTGATATCTCCGCTTCTCGTGAGCCTGCCTGGCTAGGCTACTCCAGAGGAGGTCTTGCATCGTCCGCCTCGCGAGGCTTGGACTCTCGCGAGGGTCTTGGATGCCTTGGTGATGAAATGGGTCAGACGCTCGCTGCCTTAGCCACCCCTGTGGAGCATGAGCAGGAAAGTCTAGGACCCCGCTCCTAGAACGCCGACAGTAGCCCCGGCCCAAGGCGTGGCTTGGCTTTCATGGGCGGCCAAGGGTCAAGTTCAGAGAACTGCGGGCCCCAAAAGCCTGCGGCCTTGGTTGACGCGTGGCGGTTGATTGGGCGTGGGCGTCTCCGCTTCCCCACGCTGCCTCGGCTACTGCACGACTTGACAAGTCCCTGCGACATGCATGGAAAACCATCATTACATGTGATCGTGGGAGACGCCGGTTGGCCTTCTTTTGATATAAATGGGGAGGGGGGCGGAGCCCCCGTCGCCCATCTCTTCCTTGCTTGCTTACTTCTTCCTCCTTGCTCCACTACTGACAGCAATGGCACCCATCAGAAGGTTTTCTACTGAAGAGAAAGGAAAGGCTCCCCGTGATGACCCGGGGCCACTTCCGCCGAAGAAGAGGTCGATCCATCACCGTGATGAAGCGGCGATGCAGGTGGTGACGAGGCCTTTGTGCGAGCGCCTCCTCCGGGGTACTCGCTACCCTTGTACGCCCAAGCCGACGGCTTGGGAGGACGAAGTGATGAGCAGCTCCGCCCGCGCCGCATCCGGGGTCGCCGCGCCACGGCGACGCGTGCCGTTGCCCTTGGGGTCCACGCCGCGGACTCCTCGCACGAGGTGGTGCTGTGGACGCCGATGCCTCCAAGCTCCCGGATCCGCTTCCCGCGCTTATTCTCCGACGTGATGCCGCCGAGGGGGCCTCTCGAGCTCTGGTTACAGCACGCCAACTGCAGCACTCCGGCGACCGGAGCGGAGATCGAAGCGGTCCCCACCGGCAAGATCTTCATGACTCGCGGCTGGGTCAAGATCGCGCGGGCCTACCGTGCGAGGGGTGCCCTCGCGATCCACTTTGAGTATGACGGCGTCTCCACGCTCTTCTCCAAGCTCTACGATGCTGAGGGCCGCCGCCTGGAGTGCTGCTCCGGAGAGGAGCGCCAAAGTGATGCGTGCTCCGCTCGCGGCTACTCCAGCAGGAGCAACCCTTGGGAGGCCAGCAGTTCTCCCGAGCCTTATGAGACTCCGGAGACGAGTGATTGTCGGCGTTCTGGGAACAGGGGTCCCCAGACTTGCCTGCCTGCGGCCTGCGGCGTGGCTCAAAGGAGGCCCAGGACGGCCCATCTTCATCAACGCAAACTCAAGACCCTCGGGAGGGGCCAAGCCTCGCGGGGCGGACGACCAAGAGCTTCCTCATGCGCGGCCTCGTCAGGCTGGCTCATGAGGAGGTGGAGAGCTCAAGGCGGGGTACCTTGCGAGGTGCCCGTGACCAAAGCCATGACGACCAAGGGCGCCAGTCGGCCGCCAGCAGAAGCCCCTCCTTTCCTCTTTGGTGCAAAGGGGCAAGCGAGGCAAGAGCATCAAGCAAAGGCATCCGCTTCGTGCAACAAGACCAAGACCAGCCCCAACGGCTGGAATGCAGTCATCGTGGAGCCCAAGCAAGGCTATCACCAGAGCCTTTGGCAAAGCGAGGACCAACTTTAGTCAGATAAGTGTACCCGCTTATTCCCTTCAAATGGCTAATTGTTGGCGCCTTCCCGCCAATATTTGGGAAGAGGCCCAGGCCTTCGCTATATAAGTAGAGCTAGCCACCATAGGAGGGGGGACGAAGGATCCAGCATTCGAATCCAGAGAGAGAGAGAAACCTGCTCCTCGTGCTAGAGCGACGGATACCACCTAGCAGTTCATCACACCCACCAAGAATGCACTGCGAGGCTGTTCTTCCTCGTACTATTCTTCATCAGCCCCTGCAGGCAATCCACACACCACAAACTAGAGTAGGGTATTACACCACAACGGTGGCCTTAACTAGTATAAATCTTGTGTCTCTTGTGTTGTTCTTGTTAGTAGTTTAGGTCCCCGCGATTCGGGCGAGGTACGAGACGGTGGAGGGTTGGATCTCCGCCGCACCCCGTAACCTTAAGGGTCTGCCGAACCCGTAATCCGACATTTGGCGCGCTGTAGGTGCGCCGAATCTGCTTTTCGCCTCGTTCTTCCCGACCACCGCGAACCATGTTCGACGCTGTCGGGCTCGCACCAGCGCCGAGCCGCCTCGCTTCCCACGTAGCCAGTGACGGCTCCTGTTGGCGGACGCCCTCGCTGCTCCCGTCACTGCTGTCAACGCCGCCACCGCTCGGGCGGGAGCGAGCAGCAAGCGCCGCCCCAGCACCCGTCCATGAGGCGGGACGGCCGCACCGCCACGCTTTCGCCACCTCGCTGGTTTTTAAATCGCGTCGCGCTTCGCGCCATGGAGGCCCGAGCTGCACTTTCATCGCGCTAACGAAGCTCTGCGCTACCGCCCCGACGACGTTTCACGAAGAATGGCTCGACTGCGTCGCGAAGCTCATCCGCGCCGGGAGGCGACCCCGCGCCGTCTCGGCTGCAGACTTACGCCGCTTCGCTGGCGATGAAGCTCCGGGCGCCAGCCGCCTCCTCCTCAAGACGGCGCCGTTTCAAGCGCGCGTCCCTGGCGGAACCCGTTCCGCCAGCGCCAGCGCTGCAAGAGCAGAGCTGCCAAGAAGTTCCTCGCCCGCAAGAAGCTGCCCGAGAGTTCCAAAGACGCCAAGACCTCGCTGCCCTCAGCCGCGCGCAGGAGGCCTGCAAGACCCAGCTCTCGCCGTCCGAGGCCCTGCGACCACGGGCGGGCTGCCGCGCTTTCACCACCGAAGCTGCGCGGGCGTCATGTGGCCCGCCAAGTTCAAGCCAGACCTGGCCCCACGCTACGACGGCATGGCTGACCCTACAGAGTTCCTCCAACTCTACGAGCTGGGCATCGAGGCTGCCAACGGAGATGAAAAGGTCATGGAGAACTGGTTTCCCATGGCGCTCAAGGACGGAGCCCGCACCTGGCTCCTGAATCTGGCCCTAGGCACAATCTCTTCGTGGGCCGAGATGCGCACCCGCTTCATCGCCAACTTCCAAGGTACTCGCGACTGGCCACCCGCCTTGAGCGACATGCGCCGGATCAAGCAGCAGCCAGGGGAAACCCTGCAAAAGTACATCCAACGCTTCAACAACGCACGCCTCAAGATCCCCATAGTAACGGAGGAGGCCATCATCTCTTCCTTCTCCGACGGCGTGCGCGACGTCAAGATGAAGGAGGAGCTGGCGATGCATGAAGATCTGTGCACCTCCCTGGAGCTGTTCAACATGGCGACCAAGTGCACCAGGGCTGAGGAGGGGCGCCTCTCCCTCCTCGAGCTGCCTGCCGCGGATCCCGAAGAGAAGAAGTACAAGGCCAAGGACGTAAAGCGCAAGGCGGCTGCCGTGCTCGCGTCAACCAGACACCAAGCGGGCGTAGATCAGCCCGAGTCTTCCAAGGGCAGCCGGTACATGCGGTACCATGACCTCCACACCCACAACACCAATGAATGTCAAGAGCTCTGGGCAGGCGCGAAGGAAGGGTCGGCAGACGCCTGAAAGCGCAGCGACGGGCTACGACCGAGGAGGAGGAAGAAATGCAGACGCTGGAAGACATGCGGTCCGCGCCAAGGGTGGCGCGACCAACCTCGCGAGGACCGCTGGCAAGACCCACCTTGCGAGGGGGGCTGGAGGGATCAGCCTCGTGAGGATCGTCCGCAAGGGAACGCAGGCCTCCCTCCGTTGCCGCCGCCACCAAGGAGAATCGAAGACCGTCATCAGGACGAGGGGGCTGGGGGCTTCCAGGAAGCGCATGCGATCACCTGCATCCTGGGCGGAGCTCAAGCCCCAGCCTCTCACCGCATCTTCAAGCAGTTCGCCCGTGAAGTGAATGCAGTCCTCCCCAAGCTCGAGTCCACGCGCCCTCTCGGTGGTCGGCGTGCGCCATCACGCTCAGCTCAGCGGATCGGCTCAAGCGCAGCCACAGCCGGAGTTCTCCCAATTCTTTGCTCCCCAATCATCGCAACATGCTGGTCACCAAGACCTCATCGACGGGCGGAGCAGGCTCAACGCCCCGTCCGTGGAGACATTCAAAAATCTTCGCGTGCCCTACGGCCGGCTTCACCAACCAAGCCCTTCTCCGAGTCACCGACGGCTCCACGGTCCCGATCGGGCAGGTCCGCCTTCCTGTCACGCTCGGGGCCCACGACAACTACCACACCGAGCTCATCGACTTCGACGTCGCCCACATTCGCCGCCAGACAACGCCATCCCGGGTACCCAAATACTGCCAAGTTCATGACCGTGAACTCCACCATGGCTACAACATCCTCAAGATACTGTGAAGCGGCGGGGTCATCACGGTGCCCTCGTGAAGAGAGAGAGATGTGTGCTCCTCGGAGCGAAGCTTTTGAGCAGCCACCGGAAGACCTGCACCACAAGAGCAGGACGCCTCCCGAGGCAGCACCCAAGAAGAAGAAGACATCTACCGCCCAACTCATCAAGAGACAGTTCTCGGGGCCCGCACCGCCAGGGGAGCCTTCCATCGCATAGGAAAGCGCCGCGCCCTCCTCAGCAGGGCTCGGGGCTCTCCCCTGAGGGCCACCGACCTCGCCAAGGTCTCGAGGGAGGCGCTTGGGCACCACGTGATGCGTGTTTTGAAGCACGCTTCCATAAGCAGGAGCAAGACCAGGAGGACAGAACCCCGAGAGTTCATCAGCCAAGGCCATTCAGGAGTTACAGGAGTCAAGGGTCATGAGGGCAGCTGTCGCCACTCACTGTGGCCCCCATCCAGCGAGGATGGTGGGCTGCGCGTCTACATCGACATACCAGGGCTCAACCGAGCCAAGATCTCAAGAGCGCCTCTGGCCCTCGCGAGTGGGACGTTGCGAGGGTCCGCCCCACATCTATGTACGCATGCCTTATGGCCTACCAAACGCGGCTGCTGCACACCATCGTCTCATGAGGACCATCCTGGAGGCTCAAGAGGTCAGGCACGCCGCAGCCCTGGCGGAGATGGAGATGGCCGTGAGGGGCCGCCAGCGCCCCCGGAGCCTCCCGAGGCCCCGAGCCGTGGGGCCGTGAGGATCGGCTCCCGCAGCCCACCGAGTCTGCTACATCAACAACCCTTCATCCCCAACATCAGCAGTGACATCTTTAAGTTTTATTTCCGCTGGGAGCGCCTTCAGGTCAGATTATTCCCAGCCGCATGGGTCCGCCCCGCGGCATGTATCCTTTTATTTCATGTCTTTAGCTTATCCTGTTGGGGCGCCGGGCAGATCATCCCAAGCCGCCGGGCCAGTCCCAAATGCATGTATCCTTCATGCGCTTTCCTTAGGATTATGCTCTCGCTCCACCATGCTTGTTATTTGGTGCCTTCTCCGGGTGGCGAAATCTTGCACGTTAAAGGGGGGTGCCCGAGCATCGCGACTCGGGGCTCCTACCGCTCTCCAGCCCTCACCCTCTGGTCTTGTCCATGGCATCGCGACCAGGCTTGCCAACCGACGGTAGAAACCAGCCCGAGAGCCGGGACCCGAGGACGAGTTGCGCCATCTAACCTAGCTTGCAGCTAAAGGGGGTGCCTGAGCATCGCGACTCGTGGATCCTACCGCCTCCGCCCTCACCCTTTGTTCTTGTCCATGGCATCGCGACTGGCTTGCTGGCCGACGGTAGAGACCAGCCCGAGAGCTGGGTCCCGAGGACGAGAGCACCGCATCCGCCAATTTTGCAGGAACACACTCAAGATAAGGCCCAGAGCCAGCGCAACCCGCCTTGAGGTAGGGCCTCGTGAGTCCTGCCCTGGCTCACGAAAGTGCCCTCAAGCACACCTCGCGAGGCCTCGCGCCACTTCAAAGCAACTAACGGCAGGACTAACGACGCCTCCAGCAGCTCTTGTTCCCTTTGTGGTGAACTCTGTGGTCCCTCCGAGGAGCACGGAACGACCTCTCCACGCAATCTCGCCGCCAGGGCATCGGACCGGGCGCCACACGAAGCGCCGCCTAACCCTCGAGATAAGTCACCTCCGACACACTAGTCATCGCAACACCATCCCCACACTCAATGCAACTCCATGTTAGCAACGCCGCCTCCTTTCACCAATGATGGCTGCTTGAGCGCCAAGGGGACCCCGAGCATCGCGACTCGAGGCTCTCACCGACCTCGGCCGCCACCTCCGGCCTCTGACCACGCATCGCGACTGGCATACCAGCAACAGCGGAAGCCGCTTTGGGATCGGGACCTGCCGCAAGAGAGCACCAAGCCCTCACGAGGTCCGGAAGGAAGAAATCAAGAACGAATGAGCATCCCGCATTGCCTCATAACAAGGATCACATTGACAAACGGTTACAAATATCTTACAAGCCCCGTGGGTACATTCTGGCTCCTCGCAGGAACAAAAGACGAATCCTAAGGAGTCCTATCTACAGGGACCACCGCGGCGCCGCCATCATCAATGGGGCACACCCGTCCGAGCCAACCCCATCCAGATCAGGGCGGCGACGGCTCGACGAGCCCGCCCGCTCCGGAGCGCGCAGTTCGGGGCTCAGAGGCCGACGCCACTGCCTCCGGCGCCAAGAGCTCGCGCGAGACGCTGATCCTCCGCGCCTCAAGCCGCCTTATGGAGCTGCTAAGGAGCGGGCGGGCCTCTGCCTCACCACAGCAGGACCTCACCACCTCTCCCGGGCAGCACTCCAGCCGACGACCCTCCGCGTCAAGAGCTTGAAGGACATCACCAAGCACCGCAGACTCCAGGTGGATCGTGAGGGCGCCTCACCAGAGACCCGGGCGACTCGCCCCAGCCTCGAGTCATGAAGACCTCGCCTGGGCAACCACTGCAACCTCCGCCTTGTCATGAGGGTGCCGCAGCCAGCATGGCCGCAACCAGAGTCCTGGGGCTCCTTCGCGGACGACGGAAGCGAAGAAAGAAGGAAGACTTAATCCAAGACTTGGGAGGCGCGACGCTAAGCACGAACTCCCGCCGGAGCCTCGGCGTGAACTCTGTGGGGAAGACGACACCTGCGGACCCGCCGGGCGCCGACGGCGGCGCTGTGGCGCCCGCGCCACCTCTTTAGGGGCCACCAATCTCGCTGCATAAGGGAAGAGGAAACCCCGGTGGCAGCTACACGCACCAGGGCACGGGCGCCTCGCGACGCGGGTCCTGCCTCGACACCAGAGAGCAAGCCGCTTCTTTGGGCGGAGCGGCCAGATCCTCTCGAGGAGCCTTTCCTTTCGCCCCGGAGAACCGGCGGATCGGAGCCATGGCAACCAGACGAGACGAGGAAGAGGAGAAGGTATGATGGGCTGAAGGGCGACACCGCTCTGCATTTATAGCCGGGGCGGAGGCCAACCGTCGACTTCCACGATCACCGGTCATCATACCCAGCTCTACATGCAAGGACCTGTCGAATCTGGGCGGTTACCGAGGCGTCGTGGGGATGCAAAGCGACACGCCCAATCAATCGCCATGCGCGCCCCAAGGCCACAAGCTGTTAGGGCCCTGGCAACGCTCGCAATTGCTCCTTTCGCCTCTACTCGCACGCCAAGTCCGGCGCGCTGTGGCCCCGGGCTACTGCCGGTGTTTTGGGAATGGGGTCCCCAGACTTGCTCGCTCGCGGCCTGCGGCGTGGCTCAAAGGAGACCCAGGACGCCCATCTTCATCAACGAACTCAAGACCTCGCGAGGGGCTGAGATTGCTGGGCGGACACCAAGAGCTTCCTCAGCGCTGCCTCGTGAGGCTGGCTCATGAGGAGGTGGAGAGCTCAAGGCAGGTACTCGCGAGGTGCCCGTGACGCAGCCATGACGCACCAAGGCGCGCCCGGGCGCCAGCCCGCAAGAACGCCCTCCTTTCCTCTTTGGTGCAAAGGGGGCAAGCGCAGGCAAGAGCATCAAGCAAAGGCATCCGTTTCGGTGCAACAATTCCAAGACCAGCCCCAACGGCTGGAATGCAGCCATCATGGAGCCCAAGCAGGCGTCATCACCAGAGCCTTTGGCAGCGAGGACCAACTTTAGTCAGATAAGTGTACTGCTGTTCCCCTTCAAAATGGCCAATTGTTGGCGATTTCCGCCTCAATATTTGGGAAGAGGCCCAGGCCTTCGCCTATATAAGTAGAGCTAGCCACCATAGGAGGGGGGACGAAGGATCCAGATTCGAATCCAGAGAGAGAAACCCGCTCCTCAAAGCTAGAGCGACGGATACCACCTAGCAGTTCATCACACCCACTAAGAATGAGACCTCTCGAGGCTGTTCTTCCCTCAGACTGTTCTTCATCAGCCCCTGAGGCAATCCACACACCACAAACTAGAGTAGGGTATTACACCACAACGGTGGCCCTAACTAGTATAAATCTTATGCCTCTTGTGTTGTTCTTGTTAGTAGTTTAGGTCCCCGCGATTCAAGCAGGTACGACAGTGGAGGGTTGGATCTCCGCAGCACCCCAGTTCGAACCTTAAGGGTCTGCCGGAACCCGTAATCCGGCAGGATGATGACAGCCTACGCGTTTCGAGCTCTCGCCACCGGAGCAGAGCGCAGTGTCCGCCGCTGCCCCCGCTGATCTGGATGGGTTGGCGCCGGCCTCCCGTGGCCCACTGTTGATGATGGTGTCCGACACGGAAGGATGTAGATAGGATTCCCCTTAGTATCAACTTTTGTTTCCTGCGAAGAATCATGAATTGCCCCGTGGGGGCGTGTAAGGGTCTGTAATGTCTTTTGTGCTTATCCTCCCTGTTATAAGAATTTGGTGAACGCATGTCTCGTTAAGGCTCGGTCCCCATTTCTTTCCTCGCGATAGCTTGTTGCTCTACGCTGACGGGTCCCGGTCCCAAGGCGGCTACAGCCGTCGCTGGTATGCCAGGTCGCGATGCCGTGGTCAAGGCCAGGAGGTGTGTGGCCCGAGGTCCAGTAAGAGCCCCTGGGGCGCGATGCTCGGAGGTCCTCCTTAGCCCTCAAGCAACCATGGTAAGGCGAGAAAGGGAGTCAACTTGGCCGCAACGGGGTTGCGGCAAAGCGTGAGTTACCATTAGGCCCGAACATTTAGCCGATCCGAGTGCGGGACTTATATTGTTGATTTCGTGACGCCTCCTAACGTTGCGCTAGGGCTGCGCACCTACTCGTGCGGCACGGCAAGGCTTGCCCATACGAGTTTCCCTCCCCTCATGCTCTCCTTGGTGCTCAAGGCCTCGTGTTCCGCCCGAGCGAGCTCACCGCCGCTGGTATGCCAGGTCGCTGGCGCGTGGTCAAGGCCAGGGGTGAGGGCTGGAGAGCCAAGAAGAGCTCTGAGTCGCGATGCTCAGAGTCCCCTTTAACGCCGCTAGTTTAATTGCACGAGAGAAAAGGAGACTTGCGGTGCCGCCTGCTATCCTTCCCTCGGGATCCCTGTGAACTGGCACAAGAAGAGACACGGTTTGCCGTTAAGGCTGTCAGCCTGCCGCTGGTTGCTCTAGATGAGGTGAAGGCACCGAGGGCCTGGTGAGGTGACGTGCGCGGGGCGTGCCGCGAGCCAGAGCTCGACCGCTCAGATTTGTCGGCGTGGTTGGGACGGACCCAGGCACCAGCGCCATGCCTGTGTGATGGCCCTAAGGGAGGCGATGATTAGGCAGGTGGTAGCAGTTGGCAGGTTAAGCATGGAGAGCGGATTAGCTTAAGTAAATGCAGGGAGATACATGCCACTGGGTCCGGCCCGAGCGGCATGGGGATGATGCAACCCGAGGGGCGCCCCCAACAAAGTAAGCCAAAGACAGAAGCAAAAGGGATACATGCCATAGAGACGGACCCACGTGGCCTGAGAATAATGCAACAAGATGGGGCGCCCAGCTAAAACGAGCTTGGAAGATGTCACCGGTTCTGAGGACGGCGTAGAGTTGGTGCAGCCTGAGGCGCATGCTGAAGAAACGACTTTTATGAGCCACCGGACCCCGAGCCGGAGGCTCTAGGGGCTCGGGGGGTTCCTTGAAGACCGTCTCCATCTCCTCTAGGACGGCGTGGTACCGGGCTTCGTGAGCCGCCAGGACACGCCGCAGGTCGCATTGATAGGCTGACGCCACGCTCGGCAAGCCGAAGGGCATGCGAACGTAGCTATGTGGTGGGCCCTCGCAGCGGCCCACACGCGATGGCCAGAAGCACTCCTGAGATGCAGTCCTGTTGAGCCCTGGGACGTCGATGCAGACACGCAACCTGGCATCCTCGCCTGGATGGGGAGCTGCGCCTTGTGAGCGGCTGTTTCTGCGCATGGCCCTTGCATCTTGCAGTTCCTGAATGGTCTTGGTGATGAACTCCTGAGTGGTGGGCACTCCTTGCCCTATGCTCTCCTGAGGGTCACGTGCCGCGAAGCACGCCCCCAAGTGGTGCCCAAGCGCCTCTGTCGTGAGGTTGGCAAGGTCTGAGGCCCTCCAGAAGAGAGCCCCCGAGCCTTGCCCGAGGAGGGCGCCGGGCGCGCCTTCCTATGCAATGGAGGGAGGCGCCCCTGGAGCGGGCGCTGATCCTGATGAGGCTCCTGCCACGATGCCATACCCCTGAGGTCCTGCGCGGCGCAGCTGCTTCTTCTTGGGGATGGCCTCCGAAGGGTCCTCGCTTCTGCTGTCGGGGTCGTCGATCGCTGCAGCCTAAGGCGCGCTCGAGGGAGCACACCGCATACCTCTACTCACACGGGACCGTGATGATTCCTCCGCTTCCTGGCATCTTGAGAACGTTGTAGCCGTGATGAGTGACTGCCATGAACTTGGCCAGGGCTGGATACCCGACGATGGCATTGTACGGCAGGCGGATGTGCGCGACGTCAAAGTCGATGAGCTCGGTGCGGTAGTTCTTGCATTCTACGAAGGTGATAGGCAAGCGGACCTACCCTATCGGTGTGGTGGAACCGTCGGTCACTCCTGAGAAAGACTAGGTGGGCTGGAGCTATTCATATGGCACTTGGAGGTTGTCGAACGTGTCGACGGACAGTATGTTGAGCCCTACGCCGCCGTCGATGAGGGTCTTGGTGACCTGCACATTGTTGATGACTGGGGAGCACAACATTGGGAGGGCGCCAGTGGTGGCTACGCACTTGAACTGATTCGCCGACTTGAAAGTGATGGCGCATTGGGACCACCTGAGCGGGCGCGTGGCCTCGAGCTTGGGGAGCACCGCGTTCAGCTCACGAGCAAATTGTTTGAAGATGCACTGAGAGGCTGGGGCCTGGGCGCCGCCCAAGATGCAGGCGATCACACGTGGCTCCTGGAAGCCCCCAGCCCCCTCGTCCTGGTGGTGGTCGTCGTTCCTTCTTGGTGGCGGCAGCGGGGGAAGACCGGCGTTGCCCTGGGGGCAATCCTCACGAGGCGGGTCCCTCCAGGCGCCCACGCGAGGTTGGTCCCGCCAGCGGTCCTCACGAGGCCGGTCGCGCCACTCCTGGCGCGGGCCACGGTCATCCCAGCGTCCACCTCCACATCCTCCTCCGCGGCCGTAGCCCCGGTCATTGTGCTCGGGGCGTCAACCGAAGGCCCTTCCCAGATAGCTCGAGCTCTTGACAGTCGCTGGTGTTGTGGGTGTTCAGGTTGTGGAAGGCGCAGAACGGCCAGCTGTTCTTGAATGACTCGGGCTGATCTCTGCCCCGCTTGGTGTTGGGCTCCGCTGCGAGCACCACCGCCTCCTTGTGTTTCACGTCCTTGGCCTTGGCCTTCTTCTCCTCCGCTCTTGCGGCTGGCAGCTCGAGGAGAGAGAGACGCCCCTCCTCAGCTCTTGCGCAGTTGGTTGCCAGGTTGAACAGCTCCTGAGATGTGTAGAGCTCCTCGTGGATGGCGAGCTCTTCCTTCATCTTGACGTCACGGACACCGTCAGAGAACACGGAGATGATGGCTTCGTCCGTGACCTTGGGGATCTTGAGGCGGGTGTTGTTGAAGCGCTGGATATACTTCTGGAGGGCCTCTCCTGGTTGTTGCTTGATGCGGCGCAGGTCACCCGCGGCCGGCGGGCGGTCGCGAGTGCCTTGGAAGTTGGCGATGAAGCGGTCGCGCATCTCATCCCAGGAGGAGATCGAGCCGTGCTGCAGGTTCAGGAGCCAGGAGCGGGCTGCATCCTTGAGAGCCATGGGAAACCAGTTCGCCATGACTTTTTCGTCGCTGTTGGCTGCTTCGATGCTCAACTCATAGAGCTACAGGAACTCCGCGGGGTCGGCGTTGCCGTCGTAGCGAGGAGGCAGATCCGGCTTGAACTTGCCTGGCCAGGCGACGCTACACAACTCGGGGGTGAAGGCGCGGCAGCCGGCCGTGGTTGCCGGGGCCCGCTTCAGAGGTGGAGCTTGGTCTTGACGAGGTTCGCATTGCGCCGGTGTAGGCGGCGCGCGGTCTTGACGAGGTGGCGTGGGGAGTGCAGGTGCAGCTTCTTGCAGCCGCGGGACTTCTTGGCAGCTTCTCTCTTCGTGCGCGGGCGCCGGGCGCGACGGCTCACGCCGCGGAGCCGCGCGCCTTGGTGCCAAGGCGCCGTCTTGGGGCTGAGGTGGTGGAGGCACGCCATGAGCCCCGTCGCCCTCGGCTGGTTGAGGGGGAGGTAGAGGGAGGGACGGCGCCGGAGAGCCCCCTGCGGCGCGGACGAGCTCGATGACGCGGTCGAGCCACTCCTCGTAGATGTCGTCGATGAGGCGGTAGCGCAGGAGTTTGTTCGCCGCGAGGAGCGCGGCGCGCATGAGACGAAGAACCAGCAGGGGTCAGTGATGGAGTAGCGGTGCAGCCATCCTACCGCACCGAAGGATGCAACAAGGACGCCTGCTGCTCGTTCCCCGCCGGGCCGGTGGCAGCGTTGGCGGCGGGAGACAGAGAACGACGAGGTGGCCCGACGACGGGAGCCGTCTGAGCGACGCAGGCGATGAGGGCAGCCCAACGCTCAGCTCGAGCACAGCGAGCGGCCCCCATGGAGACGACGGAGCGACGAACTGATGGACGGAAAGCTACGGCGCAACCCTATCTGGCGCGCCAAATGTCGGATGTGGGGTTCCGGCAAACCCTTAAGGTTCGAACACTGGGGTGCGCGCGAAGTCTTTCCCTCCTTCCGATCTACGCCCAAGCTCACTAAGATCTTGCGGACGAACTCGACGAACTCGCAACACAGAAAGACACGAGGTTTATACTAGTTCGGGCCACCGTTGTGGTGTAATACCCTACTCTAGTGCGGAGTTGGTGGATTGCCTCTTGGGCGGATGATGAACAGTACAAGGGAAGAACAACCTTCTGAGGTTGAGGTGTTCTTGTGAGTAGGCTCTCGATCGGGTTTGATCAAGCTAAGATGAGATGCCTCTACTATGGTGGCTAGCTCTACTTATATAGGCCCTGGTCCTCTTCCCAAATATCGAGTGGGAAGGGAGCCAACAACGGCGGGCAAAATTTGAAAGGGGACAGCTAGTACAAGCTATCCTAACAAAAGTGGTCTTCGCCCGCGAAAAGCTCTGGTGGTGACGCCGTCTTGGGCTCCACGATGACCTCCGTCTTGCCGTCCTCCTGGTCCTGGTCTCGTTGCACCAATATAGCAACCTTTGCCCGATGCCTCGATACTCTTCGCATGCGCTGGCCTCCTTAGCACCAAAGAGGAAATAAGGACGCTGCGCGCGCTGGCGCCCGCCTAGCGCCCGCCTGGTGCCGTTCGTCATGGCTCACGTCACGAGAGCCTCGTGAGGTTTGCCCTGCCTTGATATCTCCGCTCCTCGTGAGCCTACCTGGCTAGGCTACTCCAGAGGAGGTCTTGCGTCGTCCGCCTCGAGAGGCTTGGACTCTCGCGAGGGTCTTGGATGCCTTGTTGATGAAGATGGGTCAGACGGCTCTGCTGCCTTAGCCACGCCTGGGCCGTGGTAGGGTGCAAGTCTGGGATCCCGCTCCCTAACGCCGATACCCTCAAGATATGCAAGAGGCAAAGAAATCTATGAAAGAAAAAGGTATTAAAGCTGAAGATGTTAAGAATTTACCTCCTATTGAAGAAATACATGGTCTTAATTTACCGCCCGTTGAAGAAATAAATGGTTTTAATCATCAGCTATTGAAGAAACACATGGTCTTGATAACCCGACACATGTAGTAAAGGTAAATTCTCTCTTTAGATATGATAAAGCTGAAATCCCTCCTACTAAGTTTGCTAGCCAATATTTGGATGAGTTTGATAACTTTATGGTTAAGCAAGAAGATTTTAATGCTTATTTTGGTAGACAATTAAAACAAAATGCGTATATGATTGAACACTTGGGTGATTATATGTCTAGAGTTAAAGGTGAACTTAAACTCATTAGTAAACATGCTTCTACGGTTACCACTCAAGTAGAACAAGTACTTAAAGCTCAGAATGATTTGCTCAATGAATTAAATAGTAAGTGAGGGAGTCCTGGATTAGGGGGTGTCCGGATAGCCGAACTATCACAGTTGGCCGGACTCCTGGACTATGAAGATACAAGATTGAAGACTTCGTCCCGTGTCCGGATGGGACTTTCCTTGGCGTGGAAGGCAAGCTTGGCGACACGGATATGTAGATCTCCTACCATTGTAACCAACTCTATGTAACCCTAACCCTATCCGGTGTCTATATAAACCGGAGGGTTTTAGTCCGTAGGACAAACAACAATCATACCATAGGCTAGCTTCTAGGGTTTAGCCTCTCTGATCTCGTGATAGATCCACTCTAGTACTACCCATATCATCAATATTAATCAAGCATGAGTAGGGTATTACCTCCATCGAGAGAGCCCGAACCTGGGTAAAAACATCGTGTCCCTTGTCTCCTGTTACCATCCGCCTAGATGCACAGCCTGGGACCCCTACCCGAGATCCGCCGGTTTTGACACCGACATTGGTGCTTTCATTGAGAGTTCCTCGTGTCGCCATCCTTAGGCCTGATGGCTCCTTCGATCATCAACAATGACGCGTCCAGGCGAGACTTTTCTCCCGGACAGATCTTCATATTCGGGCGGCTTTGCATCGCGGCAATTAAGCAGCCATCCGGAGCAGATCGAAGCTACGCCCGGCCATCGTGTCAGATTCGGAGTTTGAACTACACGTCCGACATCCGCAGAGACTTGATCTTTGATGGATTCGAGCCACAGCCAAGCACGCCAAGATCGCCTCGATGGGCACGATCTAGCTCGCCACGAACAAAGCCCCGAGGTCGCGATCAGCGTCCGCCCGACCCTTAGCTCGGAGCCGACTCCGATCGAGGACGGTGGTTGGACACCGCCTCGGGGCCTATGATCTCTACGGCGATTGAGCCAACTCCATCCCTGTCCTTTGCGAAGACCGCGATTCCAAGGTGCCGGACTCTCTCCGGACCAACCCCCGCTACCGCCAATCGAATCTAATTGGGCGCCAGTTATGGAGTTCACGCCATGACATCTTTCAAGACTCGCCTTTGGTGACATCCTGAATTCACTAAAGTCTCTCTTTTATCCGAGAGCCCGGCCGGACTACGGTCAGGAAGGTTGGGATGCGGACGACGAAGAAATTTAACACCCACCCACCACCCACTTTGTAGCCACTGTCGATGATTTAACTGACATGCTCGACTTCGACTCCGAAGACATCGATGGTATGGACGACGATGCTGGAGACAACCAAGAACCAGCGCCTACAGGGCACTGGAAGGCCACCTCGTCATACGACATATACATGGTGGACATCCCAAAAGATGGGAACAACGATGGAACAGCGGAGGATGACCCCTCCAAGAAACAGCCCAAGCGCCGGCGTCAGCGGCGCCGCTCTAAATCCTGCCACAGAAAAAACGGTGATTCCGGCACGGGAGATAATAACACCCTGCACAAAGGTTGAAGACAACCTCCTCCAGCAGGATTCAGCAGAGGAGGGAGAAGCCAGCCTCATGATAGAGTGACAGACAGGAGGTGGAGGACGATAATTATATGCCTCCTCCAAGATGAGGCAAGCCTCGATTTACGACAATTTGTCGTGCCCGAGGATCTCGCCAACAGGAGCGCTTTCAAACGCAGGCTTATGGCCATGGTAAGCAGCCTCAAGAAAAGCAGCAGCAGCTTAGAGCTGACCAAGACTTGCTAGCGCACAGATGGACTGAAGTCCTCGCAGCCAAGAGTATGAACTCAACGCCTCCAAGAGATACCTGAACGCATGCTGCTACCCCAATTAGAGGAAGCAGCACCCAAACCTACATCACCAGGCGCATGATGCGCCGACCGCCACCCCTGCGGGCGCGATAGAGAGGCGTCTAGACCCTCCATTCAAGCCGCACTCGGCGCCGCCGAAAAGTACCAAGGCACGGGAAACGCGCTGCATCATGAGACATATTGGAGGACAAGGCATGGGCAAACAAGATCGATCTACGGATCGCGTGGGCGCCCCACGGCACGTGATGATAACCGTCACGCCAGATACAACAACTTCGGCCGGGCCGAACACAGTAGACAAAGCTCATTTGAGTTGCGTCGTGATATAGCCCAATACAGAGGCGCCACACACCCACTA
Source organism: Aegilops longissima (assembly GCA_021605205.1). Classification (NCBI taxonomy): domain Eukaryota; kingdom Viridiplantae; phylum Streptophyta; class Magnoliopsida; order Poales; family Poaceae; genus Aegilops; species Aegilops longissima. The sequence goes on along the minus strand of CM038676.1, from coordinate 570,897,907 downwards.
TGCTTCACAGACGAAGTGATGGATCGTCAAATCCCCGAGGGTTTTAAACCCGTAAACATCGAATCATACGATGGCACAACAGATCCTGCGGTTTGGATCGAGGACTACCACCTCCATATCCACATGGCCCGCGGTGATGATCTACACGCCATCAAATACCTCCCACTCAAGCTTAAAGGACCAGCTCGGCATTGGCTTAACAGCTTGCCAGCAGAATCAATTGGTTGTTGGGAGGACCTGGAAGCCGCATTCCTTGATAACTTCCAGGGCACATATGTGCGACCACCAGACGCCGATGACCTCAGCCACATAATTCAGCAGCCGTAAGAATCGCCGGACAATTCGGACACGGTTCCTAACCAAGAAAAATCAAATCGTTGACTGTCCGGATGCGAGAGGCCCTTGCAGCCTTCAAACATAACATCCGCGACGAGTGGCTTGCCCGACACCTAGGACAGGAAAAGCCGAAATTCATGGCAGCCCTCACAACGCTCATGACCCGCTTTTGCACGGGAGAGGACAGCTGGCTAGCTCGTAGTAACAACTTGACCAAAAACCCTGGTAGTTCGGATACCAAGGATAGCAATGGTAGGTCGCATCGCAACAAGCACAAGCGCCGCATTAACGGTGATAATGCTGATGATACGACAGTCAATGCCGGATTCAGAGGCACTAAACCCAGTCAGCGGAAAAAGCCGTTCAAAAGAAATACTCAGGGCCCATCCAATCTGGACTAAATACTCGATCGCTCGTGCCAAATACATGGCACCCCCGAAAAACCAGCCAACCACACCAACAGCGATTGTTGGGTCTTCAAACATGCAGGCAAGTTAAATGCCGAACTCAATGACAAGGGGCTGCATAGCGATGATGAGGAGGAGCCCCGGCCGCCAAACAATAGAGGACAGAAGGGTTTCCCCCCACAAGTGCGGACGGTGAACATGATATATGCAACCCACATACCTAAATGGGAGCGGAAGTGTGCGCTAAGGGACGTATATGCGATGGAGCCAGTCGCCCCAAAGTTCTACCCATGGTCCTCCTGCCCGATCACCTTTGATCGAAGGGACCACCCCACTAGCATCCGCCACGGCGGATTCGCCGCATTGGTTCTTGACCCAATCATTGACGGATTTCACCCCACTAGAGTCCTGATGGACGGCGGTAGCAGCCTGAACCTGTTCTATCAGGATACAGAGTGCAAAATGGGCACATACCCCTCAAGGATTAAACCCACAAAGACGACCTTTAAAGGCGTCATACCGGGTGCAGAGGCCAATTGTACAGGCTCGCTACACTCGGTGGTCTTCGGATCCCGGATAACTTCCGGCGAAGAGTTAATCTTCGACATAGTCCCGCTCCGCAGCGGCTATCACGCGATCGCTTGGACGAACCGCATTTGCAAAGTTCAATGCGGTGCCGCACTACGATACCTCAAGCTCAAGATGCCAGCCCTCAAGGAGTAATCACGGTCAATGGAAACACCGAACGCCTTCTCCGAACGGAGGAGCATACGGCGCCCTCGCGACGGAGGTGCAAAGCAGCCTCTCACGGCAATTCTCGAGTCCGACTACTAAACGTCCGGACACCGCCAAGCGCGCCCGAGTAACCTACAACAAGACCGCCTCGCACGATCCGAGCATCGCCAGAGTAATCCGCCCCAACCCCAGCCTCGCGGTTGCGGCCAAGATTATGCGACATAACTACGCCCGAGATACCATGGGCATAAGGGAGGGCACGACCACGGCACGCCTGCACGCGCTCAACCGCACTGTGGGCCCCGATTGTGTCATTCCTTTCTTTCTTCTTTTCTCTTACTTTCAGGACTCCGTTTTTGAAGCCCCGTCGGGCTCTATAATTGCCGAACTCACGATGGAACAGCCAGGAAGCGTAAAGCTACGCCGAGTGTCCAGTGGTCTCTATTACGAGCATCATACCTGTTTTACATACCATCCCGCAGCTTACTCCCTCGGAGGGGGACATGTTAAATAGTCCCATCCCTTGCTTATCGTGACTATTTGTATCGCTCGCTTTCATTGCAGTACCTTCTTGAATAAACAATACATAGCTTTTGCCTATTATTGCACTCCTTTATTTATCTATATATATGTTCATTCATGACATGTTGCACCCGTGACACTTTGGTACGGCTAATACACCAGGGCTTAAGTACCCCAAAAATATGGTGTGATAAGTCCGAACACTTTCACAAGTGCGGCACCCGAACTTATAGCATTATATGCATCGACTCAATCATGTCTTGGGTTAATAGTTGGGTTTGCCCGGCTCCCATGTTTTGGTACCTTACGCCCGCTGTATCGCTAAGGTAGCTGGGAGAACCACTGCGATTGTGCCCGGTTGAGCTGGGTTGAGCACCTCAAAGGAGAAAGCTAAACTGACCGTCATGATAGGGCGAAAGCCGGTCGCTGTTCGAGAGGTTTTTTCGGTCCCTAAAGACTTATGCTGCTTAGAGCGAGGAGTCGCCATTGTCCGGCAAAGGCGTGATAGCGCCCGAACTCGGTCTTCCGAATACTAGGGGCTTCACGAAATTTAAAATTATAGAATTCTATGGCTAAGTGAGAGTGTTCAAGCACTATAGTCCGTTGCCTTGTTCGTTACGCTGAGCGCCTCCTCAAGGACCCAAGAATGGGAACAAGAGCGCCAAGTTTATCCCTAACACCCCAAAGACTGTGGCATGGGGCTGAAGCCAACGACTTGCCATCTCTCAAATTTGATAAACGGCCGCATGTAAGGTAATATTTTAAATTCAAGCGTTGCTTAGCGATATGAACAAGTTTTCAGCATACAGGATAACAAATGCGAGTCTATTCAAAAATTACATCTTTGGAGCATTCACCCGCTATAAGGCGGGCGCCCTTCATGACGCCCTCATAGTACATTTCGGGCTTGCGATGCTCCTTGCCCTTCGGTGGCCCGTCTGTCACAAGCTTCTCAGCATCCAGCTTGCCCGAGTGCACTTTAGCACGAGCAAGGGCCCGGCGGGCACCTTCAATGCAGACGGAGCGCTTGATGACTTCAATCCATGGACAAAGGCCCACCACCGCCGTGACTAGCCCGAAGTAGCTCCTGTGCATGGCTTCCAATGGCCACACCAATTATGAGGCCCTTCATGGCCTGTTTACGACCTTGTGAGCTCGACCAGCTGCTTCAGCTGGTCGCTTAGGGGCATCGGATGTCCGGCCTCAGCATACTGAGACCAGAACACCTTTTCCGTCGAGCTCCCCTCCTTGGCGCGGTAGAACGCGGCAACATTAGACACACTACGGGGCAGATCCGTGAATGCTCCTGGAGAGCTCCGGATTCGGGTAAGTAATAGGTAATTCACTTTCACATGCTTGCTTTGCATAAAGAATGCCTTACCCGCCGCTATCTTCTTTAATGATTCAATTTCTTGGAGGGCTTTTTGGGCTTCGGCCTTAGCGGCTTTGGCACTCTCAAGAGCCGAGGCAAGCTCGGACTCTCGAGTTCGAGTCACGCCCAAACTCTCATGTTTTTCCACGAGCCTCTGAGCTCTTGCCGCACCTCCGCCACCCGCGCCTCCCGCTTCTCTCGCTCGGTGCGCCAGCTGCCTCTTTGCTTTCGGCCATGGACACCACTTCCTTCGTGGTCGCCACCTCGCTCGTGGCTCCTACAATTCCCATGTTAGTCGTGTCATTTTTGCAACCAAATCCTTTCTATAAGGTCTTTCTTTAATAAGGTATTACTTACCTTCCTTGTCCTCGAGCTGCTTCTTGGCAAGGCCGAGCTAGTTCTCGACCGCCGAGGCTCTGCTTCAATGTATTGACCTCCAGCAATCGGTCGGGCAGGTCAGCAGCGCAGCCTACATTCCCATATTGACATACTTATGTTAGACTCCTCACAGATATCTTTTAGATCCTCAGTCCGGCTTTTCTTTCCGAACACGAACTAAGTTTCAGGGCTACTGTCTATGCGGTAATATTTTTACATATTCTAAACTTACCTTAAAGCCTCGTTAGAAGGCTGGTACAGGCTTCACCAGCCCGCTCTTGGCAGATCGACTATCTGGATCACCACACTCATAACAAAGGCGGTGCTCTCGCCGATGGAGGCGCTGTTAGCGCCCAGCAAGCTATCCGTGCCTCCGGATGGACGGAGGTCACTGGCGTCGCAGTCTTGCCCTTCTTACGAAGGGGCCGCTTGTCGGACTTCGGAACCTCTGAAGGTTCCGGTACGGAGTCCGGCACAGGGCCGGACTTAGAGCCCTCTCGGGTCTCACCCCCTTTGCGCCCGGAGCCGGGAGGTCGCCTTGCGGTGCCTCCAGGACCACCACCTCCTTGTTGGGCCCCTTTTGGGACTCCACCGCGGTGTCGCTGCAAGGCCACGAGGAGAGGCGGTCGGAAGTGAAGTGCTATTCACATCCGACGAATCTGGGAGCCGCTGACGAAGCGGCGCGAGCCTGCCCTGGGCGGGCTACATGGTTATATTCGGTGTTAGAAGACATTATGCGACAAATAAAAAGTCATGAGCTATTCCGAGTCCGGACACTTACGATCTCGCCAGGGCTTGGCCTTGTTGGCCACTCCTCCTCGTCGTTGTCGGTGTTGGTGGAGAAGTCGGAGGAAGGGTCCTTCCTTTTTGACCCTCCGCCTCCCGGTCCGGGCGGCCTTCCTTTTTCTCTCTTCGCCGGGAGAGGCTTCTTTCCTCCTCCTCGCCCTCCGGGAGGATTCCGCCTCGGAGTCGTTGGACGATGAGTCCGACAGCACCTGGCGCCGGGAGCTCCTTCGAGTTCCCGTGGCCTTCTTCTTGGCCTTCTTCTCCGGCACCACGTGAGGTGCCGGAGCCAGCAGTCCCGAAAATCGGGCGTCCGCTGGATCTTCTGGCAAGGGGCCCGGACAGTTAATCTGTCCGGACGTCTTCAACCAGTCCTGTCAAAGGTTAGGGAGTTTTAGATCCCACATAAACTCAAACTATGAAAAAAGAGTCCCTTAAATGGTAAAATAACTTACCTCGCTGGCTTGACGCTGCGAGATGAATCCGCGATCTTCGGTAGCGGATGTGGGAGCCTCGGCGCCCTTGAACAGCACCTTCCAGGCATCTTTGTACGTAGTGTCGAAGAGCCTTTTCAGAGTTTGGTGCTGTGCCGGATCGAACTCCCACAATTTGAAGGCCCGTTGTTGGCATGGGAGAATCCGGCGGATGAGCATCACCTGGATTACGTTGACAAGCTTGAGATTCTTGTCCACCAGGTTTCGGACGCAGGTTTGGAGTCCGGACAACTCTTCCGAATCACCCCACGTCAGGCCCGTCTCTTTCCATGATGTGAGCCGTGTGGGGAAGCCAGATCGGAATTCGGGGGCCGCCGCCCATTGAGAGTCGCGCGACTCGGTGATGTAGAACCACCCCGATTGCCACCCCTTTATGGTCTCCACAAAGGAGCCCTCGAGCCATAGGACTTTGGCCATCTTGCCAACCATGGCACCTCCAAGACTACATGGCCACCCACTACCTTAGGCTTGACATTGAAGGTCTTCAGCCATAAGTCGAAGTGGGGCTAGATGCACGACGATGAACGCCGAGATGTTGAGGATGAAATTCGGGGCCAGATCGTGGAAGTCCAGGCCGTAGTAGAACATGAGCCCCCGGACAAATGGGCGAAGTGGAAAAACTAGTCCGCGGAGGAAGTGGGTGAGGAACACCACCCTCTCATGGGGCCTGGGGGTGGGAATGAGCTGCCCCGCGTCGGGGAGCCGGTGCGCGATGTCGCTGGACAAGTATCCGGCCTTCCGCAGCTTTTTGATGTGCCCCTCCGTGACGGAGGAGGCTATCCACTTGCCTCCCGCTACGGACATAGTTGGAGAAGGTTGAGGAGGGATGTGCGGACTTGGGCGCTGGAGCTAGGGTGCGCGGAAATGGATGAGCAAAGGAGGAAGAAGGCGTAGGTGAAAAGGTGGATCCTTATCCCCTTATATGGACGGACGAAGCTATGCGTCCCCCGCTAGCCTGGTAAAACTCTCTTATCTCCCAAGCGCCGTAATCAATGGCGCGGTTGGGTTACCCACGTCCGTATTGATGGGAATCCTGAATAAGGGGCACGATCTCCGCTCGATAAGACGTGCCAAGGAAACCGCCGCTAAACGCTACTGAGGTGGAACAGTAAAAACGATTCGTATAAAGGCCTGGCCGTGGTGTGATGTCACGCCGTGGAATACGTCAGCAGATCTGTGCAAAGGTATCCTCTCTACGGTAGTATGTGGAACTTGTTTTGCAGAGCCAGACACTATCCTTGTGTTCAAAATCTTCTATGAAGTATTCGGAGGAGGAACCCGCCTTGCAATGCCAAGACAATATGTGCGCCGGACTCATCGTCATTGAAGCCTGGTTCAGGGCTACCGAGGAGTCCTGGATTAGGGGTGTCCGGATAGCGAACTATCACAGCTGGCGGACTCTGGACTATGAAGATACAAGATTGAAGACTTCGTCCCGTGTCCGGATGGGACTTTCCTTGGCGTGGAAGGCAAGCTTGGCGATCTTGATATGTAGATCTCCTACAATTGTAACCGACTTTGTGTAACCCTAACCCTATCCGTGTCTATATAAACCGAGGGTTTTAGTCCGTGGGACTAACAACAATCATACCATAGGCTAGCTTCTAGGGTTTAGCCTCTCTGATCTCGTGGTAGATCCACTCTTGTACTACCCATATCATCAATATTAATCAAGCAGGAGTAGGGTATTACCTCCATCGAGAGGGCCCGAACCTGGGTAAAAACAGCGTGTCCCTTGTCTCCTGTTACCATCCGCCTAGACGCACAGTTCGGGACCCCCTACCCGAGATCCGCCGGTTTTGACACCGACAGTAAGAATAATGACTATGCTGTTAGAGTGGCTACTAGAACTGGTAAAATGACTCAGAAACCTTTGTATCCTGAAGGCCATCCTAAGAGAATTGAGCAAGATTCTCAGAGAAATAATATTGATGCACCTAGTCCTTCTAAAAAGAAGAAAAAGAAAAATGACAGGACTTTGCATGCTTCTAGTGAACCTATTGTAGACACACCTGAGAATCCCAATAATATTTCTATTTCTGATGCTGAAACACAATCTGGTAATGAACATGAACCTAGTGATAATATTAATGATGATGTTCATGTTGATGCTCAACCTAGCAATGATAATGATGTAGAAATTGAACCTGCTGTTGATCTTGATAACACATAATCAAAGAATCAACATTATGATAAGAGAGACTTTGTTGCTAGGAAACACGGTAAAGAAAGAGAACCATGGGTTCAGAAACCCATGCCTTTTCCTCCCAAACCATCCAAGAAAAAGGATGATGAGGATTTTGAGCGCTTTGCTGAAATGATTAGACCTATCTTCTTGCGTATGTGATTAACTGATATGCTCAAAATGAATCCTTATGCTAAGTATATGAAAGAAATTGTTACGAATAAAAGAAAGATACCAGAAGCTGAAATTTCCACCATGCTTGCCAATTATACTTTTAAGGGTGGAATACCTAAGAAGCTAGGAGATCCAGGAGTACTAACTATACCATGCTCCATTAAAAGAAACTATGTTAGAACTGCTTTATGTGATCTTGGAGCCGGCGTTAGTGTTATGGCTCTCTCTTTATATCGTAGACTTTATTTGAATAAGTTGACACCTACAGAAATATCTTTGCATATGGCTGATAACTCAACTGCTATACCTTTCGGTATTTGTGAGGATGTGCCTGTTGTGGTTGCAAACGCTACTATTTTAACGGACTTTGTTATTCTTGATATTCCCGAGGACGATAGTATGTCTATAATTCTTGGAAGACCTTTTTTGAATACTGCAGGGGATGTTATTGATTGCAACAAAGGCAATTTCCCTTTTCATGTTAATGATAACGAGCATACGGTACACTTTCCGAGGAAACAACCTCAGGTTCATAGTATCAACTCTATTGGAAAAATCCATCGATTATTTATGAGGTTTTGAATTTCCTCTTCCCACTGTCAAAAAGAGATATGATATTCTTATTATCAGGGATGTGCATATCCCCGTTGAGGTAACATAGTGTTATTCGAAATTTCTCCGGTTCCATGTTAGTCGGAATGAGTTTGTTAACAAGACTTGATCAACCTTGTTAGTGGATTCCTTTTGATGAGCATGAGATGGATGAAGTTAGAAGGCAGAACCTTCTGTACCCTCCTTCTACTTTCTGTTATTTAGTTGAAATGAAGTAAAAATAGTATTTTTCTGTCTGTTTTCTGAATTATCCGTGCAATAAAAATACCCTGAAAATAAAAGTTCTCCAAATGCCCTGCCAATTTAATATGATTTTTTCTGAAATATTTGAGAATATCTGGCACTGAGAACACAGCAGGGGAGCAAGCACCTGGCCACGAGGGTCCAGGGCGCGCCCACCCCCCTAGGCGCGTCCCCCTGCCTTGTGGGCTCATGGTGGCTCCCCTCAACTTATTCCTGCACCCACACACTCCTTATTCCTCCCAAAAAATCAGCATCCAACTCAAGCACGAGTTTTAGCTCATTTTGCTGCGATTTTCGATCTCCTTGCTCAAAGCACCTCTCACAAAACTGCTTTGGGGGATTGTTCCTTGCTATGTGACTCCTCCATTGGTCCAATTAGTTTTTGGTCTAGTGCTTTATTCATTGCAAATTTGTGCTGCCTAGGTGACCATGTTCTTGAGCTTGCATGTCAAATTTATATGGTTCCAAGTAGTTCTAATGCATGATATAGGCTCTAGGCACTTGTAGGAGTAGTTGCTATCAATTTTGTTGAGCTTTATTCACTTTTTCTGAAGTTACTAAAAATTTCAGAAAATTTCAGAAAATAATGAAGAGATTTTTGAGGGGCTTATCAAGCCGAAGCTCGAAGGAAAAGCAAAGTGAAGAAGTAGAGAGGCCCAAATATAATCTGCCTCGAACCGCGGAGGTTCGGCCGTGTGAATGGCCTTCCGATGATTTCTTGAGAGCAGCCGGGATTTATGATGATTTTTATGAATTGGCTGATAATGCAGGCCTCACCGACTTCCTCCGCGACCAACGCGAACAGTATCTCTTACTCACCAATACTTTTGTGCAAAACTTCTACTATTATCCTAAGGAATCACCTCCTTTAGTAGAGTTTCATTTATATGATGTGGTTAAGAAGATGTCAGTATATGAATTTTGCAGGGCTTGCAAAATACCTTTCGAGGGTAGCTTAGAGGAACCACATCGTAAAGATGTGGACGGGTTTATTGATACAATTACTGTAGGGGAAACTAGGAAGGTTTTCGATGCAAGAATCACTAGCATACATTTTCCTGTTTTACGCTACTTTGCAATATTTGCTAGTCGTTGCTTAATTGGTCGCGGAAACTATGGAAACCTTAGTGTTCCTGATATTATTATTTTGTTCCATGGTTTATTCTGTGATGACTCTGTTAGTATGGGCGGTATTATTGCCAAACGGTTAAGTCTGAACCGTACAAAGGGCCCCATCTTTGGAGGTGTCTATGCTTCACGCCTTGCTGCATACTATAACATACCTATTAGGCACTATGAAAAAGAAGAAAAATTGCTGCCTACTATTTGTTTAGATTACAAGAGTATGGTAGCGCATGATTTTATTGTTAAGAATAGGGAAAGGGCGCTTAAATACAAATTGTTCTTTGATAAACATCACCCTGAAACTATTACCTTGCCTGCTCCTTCCTTGTTTGATTTATCTGCAGGCCAGTATCTTGTTCTGTTGGCGGCAATTCACACCTACCGGAACCCTACGTCAGCCACAGAGCCAGAGCCGGAACCACAATTTGATCCTCCACGACAGTCTAATTACCAGTGGGATATGTAAGTAATTGCCAACCAGTGGCAATCAGAGGCTTCTTCATCTCAGTACGACCCCAGCTACAATTTTGGATATCCGCCAGGCCAGCTGTGGCAATAGACCAACTTAGGCCAAAAGCCTAAGCTTGGGGGAGTACGTATCTCTCACCGATGTTACATTCATGTTTACACACTCATTGCTAGATGTCGGTGCTCATACTCTTTCACTGTAATATCCATGCTAGTTTATTTTTTTATGCTTTCTTCTTGTGTGTTTGATAAACCTTAAGAAAACCAAAAAAATAGTAATAGCTTTTAGTTAGTTTACTGTTCTTGCTGTAGTAGTAATAATTAAAAGAGAACCCCAAAAGATTTCTCGTTCTTCTTTTGCTTGTTGGGAGCTTTCCCGTGTAAATAGTTTCATTTCATTTCTTTTCTTTGGGGGTCGATGGGAGCAGACCATAATGAAATTGTTGAAGTGGCTCTTATATGAATTATTGTTGATTTAACAAAGAGCCCATATTGTCTTGTCTTCTCCTGTTTATTGAATGCTTGCAGATTCCAGCTTAGTCCAATGCACGTGCACTATTATTATTATTCACATCATTCGGTCGTGCAAGTGAAAGGCAATTATGACAATATATGATGGACTGATTGAGATGAGAGAAGCTGGTATGATCTCGACCTCTTTTTTTTTTGTAAATATGATTAGTTCATCGTTCCTAATTCAGCCTATTATGAATAAACATGTTTGCAATGACAATTAGAGATTATAGTTACTTATGCCATGCTTAATTATCTATGAGTTATAATGGTTTACCTTGTGTGCCAACATGCTATTAAAATGGTTGTGATGTGGTATAGTAGGGTGGTATCCTCCTTTGAATGATTCGAGTGACTTGACTTGGCACATGTTCACGCATGTAGTTGAAACAAATCGACATAGCCTTCACGATATTTATGTTCTTGGTGGATTATATCCTACTCATGCTTGTACTCAATGTTCATTAATTTAATGCATGTTCATGACTGTTGTCGCTCTCTAATTGGTCGCTTCCCAGTCTTTTGCTAGCCTTCACTTGTACTAAGCGGGAATACTCCTTGTGCATCCAATCCCTTAAACCCCAAATTTATTCCATACGACTCCACCATACCTTCCTATATGCGGTATCTACCTGCCGTTCCAAGTAAATTTGTATGTGCCAAACTCTAAACCTTCAAACGAAATTCTCTTTTGTATGCTCGAATAGCTCATGTATCAACTAGGGTTGTCCGTATCTTCCATGCTAGGAGGGTTATTCTCAAGAGGAGTGGACTCCGCTCCTCACTCACGAGAAAATGGCTGGTCACTGGGATGCCCAGTCCCATGCTTTATGCCAACCAAATCAAAATAATTGCAAACAAAACTCCCCCGGGACTGTTGTTAGTTGGAGGCACTTGTTGTTTCGAGCAAGCCATGGATTATTGCTTGTTGGTGGAGGGGGAGTAAAAACTTTACCATTTTTGGGAACCGCCTATAATGTGTGTAGCATGGAAGATACCGCCATCTCTTGGTTGTTATGTTGACAATGAAAGTATGCCGCTCAAAATATTATTTATCTCTATTTCAAAATCGAGCTCTGGCACCTCTACAAATCCCTGCTTCCCTCTGTGAAGGGCCTATCTATTTACTTTTATGTTGAGTCATCACCCTCTTATTAAAAAGCACCAGCTGGAGAGCACCGCTGTCATTTGCATTCATTACTATTAATTTATATTGGGTATGACTATGACTGGATCTCTTTTACCATGAATTACAATGTCTAGCCAATCCTTGATCTTTAAAGGTGCTCTGCATTTATGTTTTGCGGTCTCAGAAAGGGATAGCGAGATACCATCTTGTTATATCATATTATGATTGTTTTGAGGAAGTGTTGTCATACGAGATTTATTATATTGCCCGCTAGTTGATTATGCCATTGATATGAGTAAACATGAGACCTAAGAGTTATTGTGAATATGGTTAATTCATAATCTTTCCTGAAAACTTGAATGCTGGCTTTACATATTTACAACAACAAGAGCAAACAGAGTTTGTAAAAGTTTTTCTTCATCACTTTCAGTTTATCAACTGAATTGCTTAAGGACAAGCAAAGGTTTAAGCTTGGGGGAGTTGATACGTCTCCAATGTATCTAATTTTCCAAACACTTTTGGCCTTGTTTTGGACTCTAACTTGCATGATTTGAATGGAACTAACCCGGACTGACGCTGTTTTCAGCAGAATTGCCATGGCGTTATTTATGTGCAGAAACAGAAGTTCTCGGAATAACCTGAAACTCCACGGAGATTATTTTTGGAAATAATAAAAATATTGGCGAAAGAATCAAGGCCAGGGGTCCACCACCTATCCACGAGGGTGGGGGGCGCGCCCCCCTACCTCGTGGGCTCCCTGGTGCTCCACCGACCTCAACTCCAACTCCATATATTCGTGTTCGAGGATAAAAAATCAGAGAGAAAGATTCATCGCATTTTACGACACGGAGCCGCCGCCAAGCCCTAAACTCTCTCGGGCGGGCTGATCTGGAGTCTATTCGGGGCTCTGGAGAGGGGAATCCGTCGCCATCATCATCATCAACCATCCTCCATCACCAATTTCATGATGCTCACCGCCGTGCGTGAGTAATTCCATCGTAGGCTTCCTGGCCGGTGATGGGTTGGAGGAGATTTATCATGTAATCGAGTTAGTTTTGTTAGGGTTTGATCCCTAGTATCCACTATGTTCCGAGATTGATGTTGCTATGACTTTGCTATGCCTAATGCTTGTCACTAGGGCCAGAGTGCCATGATTTCAGATCTGAACCTATTATGTTTTCAGGAATATATGTGAGTTCTTGATCCTATCTTGCAAGTCTATAGTCACTGAGGGAGTCCTGGATTAGGGGGTCCTTGGACAGCCGGACTATATCCTTTGGCCGGACTGTTGGACTATGAAGATACAAGATTGAAGACTTCGTACCGTGTCCGGATTGGACTCTCCTTTGCGTGGAAGGCAAGCTTGGCAGTTCGGATATGTAGATCTCCTCCCTTGTAACCGACTCTGTGTAACCCTAGCCCCCTTCGATGTCTATATAAACCAGAGGGTTTAGTCCATAGGACCACAACAATCATAATCATAGGCTAGCTTCTAGGGTTTAGCCTCTACGATCTCGTGGTAGATCAACTCTTGTAATACTCATATCATCAAGATCAATCAAGCAGTAAGTAGGGTATTACCTCCATCGAGAGGGCCCAAACCTGGTAAGCATTGTGTTCCCCGCTTCCTGTTACCATCCGCCTTAGACGCACAGTTCGGGACCCCCTACCCGAGATCCGCCGGTTTTGACACCGACCTTGGTGCTTTCATTGAGAGTTCCACTATGCCGTCACCATAAGGCTTTATGGCTTCTTCGGTCATCGGCAACGATGCAATCCAGGGTGAGGTTTTTCTCCCCGGACAGATCTTCGTATTCAGCGGCTTTGTATTGCGGGCCAACTCGCTTGGCCATCTGGAGCAGATCGAGAGTTACGCCCCTGGCCGTCAGATCAGGTTTGGAAATTTAAACTGTACTGCCGATATCCGTGGAGATTTGATCTTTGACGGATTCGAGCTTATATCTGAAAGTGCAACTATCCCTAGGTGGTTTTGGTAATTCATAACAACATATAGCTCATTGAGCTAGTGCTATTCCAAGACTATTATTTCAGGAAAGCTCAATGAATGGCATGGCATGGATGATGAAAGTGGATCCCTCAAAATACTAAGGACAAAGGATTGGCTCAAGCTCAAAAGCTCAAGACTCTTCATTTTACATTTTAGTGATCCAAGATAACATTGAGTCTATAGGAAAAGCCAATACTATCAAGAAGGGATGAGGTGTCGCTTAATGAGCCTTTTGCTTCATGTGCTTAGTGATATGCTCCAAAACCCTCAACTACTTTCCCACATCCACAAATGACATAAACCTAAAGCCAAAATCGGTCACACCGATTCTTTCTATCCAACGCCACCGATTCCAAAAGTCATAGCCACTGCCACAAACCCTAAGCAAATCGGTCTTACCGATAGGGATCTCGGTCTCACCAAGATGGGGTTGCAATCTCTCTGTTTCCCTTCGTAACGTTTTGGTCTAACCGAAGTGAGCGATCGGTCCAACCGAGATTGCATTGTAAACTCTCTGTTTCCTTTTTGTAACATTTCGGTCTCACCGAAAAGAGCAAATCGGTCCCACCGAGTTTACCTGACCAACTCTCTGGTTAGCTAATTACCAAAATCGGTCTCACCGAGTTTGTGTAATCGGTCTCACCGAGATTACGTTATGCCCTAACCCTAACCATATCGGTCTCACCGAGATGCATGTCAGTCCCACTGAAAATCACTAATGGTCACTAGGTTTACTAAATTGGTCTGACCGAGTTCAACTATTCGGTCCCACCGGTTATATTTTGTGTGGAGGCTATATATACCCCTCCATCTCCTCTTCATTCATGGAGAGAGCCATCAGACTGAACCTACACATCCAACTTACCATTTCTGAGAGAGAACCACCTACTCATGTGTTGAGGCCAAGATATTCCATTCCTACCATATGAATCTTGATCTCTAGCCTTCCCCAAGTTGCTTTCCTCTCAAACCCTCTTTCCACCTGATCCAAATCCTATGAGAGAGAGTTGAGTGTTGGGGAGACTATCATTTGAAGCACAGAGCAAGGAGTTCATCATCAACACACCATTTGTTACTTCTTGGAGAGTGGTGTCTCCTAGATTGGCTAGGTGTCACTTGGGAGCCTCCGACAAGATTGTGGAGTTGAACCAAGGAGTTTGTAAGGGCAAGGAGATCGCCTACTTCGTGAAGATCTACTGCTAGTGAGGCAAGTCCTTCGTGGGCAACGACCATGGTGGGATAGACAAGGTTGCTACTTCGTGGACCCTTCGTGGGTGGAGCCCTCCGTGGACTCACGCAACCGTTACCCTTCGTGGGTTGAAGTCTCCATCAACGTGGAGGTACGATAGCACCACCTATCGGAACCACGCCAAAAACATCCGTGTCTCCAATTGCGTTTGAATCCTCTAAACCCTTCCCCTTACTTTCTTGCAAGTTGCATGATTTACTTTCCGCTGCCAATATACTCTTTGCATGCTTGCTTGAATTGTGTGATGATTGCTTGACTTGTCCTAAAATAGCTAAAATCTGCCAAACTATAAAATTGGGAGAAGGTTAAGTTTTTATTGGTCAAGTAGTCTAATCACCCCCCCTCTAGACATACTTCAAGGTCCTACAAGTGGTATCAGAGCTTTGGTCTCCATTTTCTTTGATTTCCATAGCTTTTGGTGGTCATAGCCTTGGTTTCACAACCTAAGAGAGTATGGCGTCTAGCGAGGGAAATTATCACCGTAGAGGTCCTTACTTTGATGGTACTAATTTTGCTAGTTGGAAGCATAAGATGAAAATGCATATTCTTGGACATAACCCCGCCGTTTGGGCAATTATTTGTATTGGCTTGCAAGGTGAATTTTTCGATGGGAGAGAACTGAACCGTGAAGCTAATGTGGAAGAATTGAAGATGCTACAATACAACGCTCAAGCATGTGACATCATCTTCAACGGATTGTGCCCCGAAGAATTCAAGAAAATCAGCCGTCTTGAGAATGCAAAGGAAATTTGGGATACTTTGATTGATATGCACGAAGGTACCGAATCCGTGAAGGAATCCAAGTTGGATGTGCTCCAAAGTCAGCTTGACAAGTTCAAAATGAAGGATGGTGAAGGTGTCGCTGAAATGTACTCTAGGCTTGCTCTTATCACCAATGAGATTGCCGGCTTAGGGAGTGAAGAGATGACCGAAAAATTCATCATCAAGAAGATCCTAAGAGCATTGGATGGAAAGTATGATACCGTGTGCACATTGATCCAAATGATGCCAAACTACAAAGATCTCAAGCCAACGGAAGTCATTGCAAGGATTGTTGCTCATGAGATGTCACTCAAGGACAAGGACGAACTTCACAACAAGTCAAGTGGTGCTGACAAAGCCTCAAGTGAAGCCCCCACATCATCAAGTGAGAAACCAACCTTCAATGAAGAATTGAGCTTAATGGTGAAGAACTTCAACAAATTCTACAAAAGTAGAAGCAAAGAAAGAAGCTCCAAGTCAAGGTCTTACAATAACAAAAGATCTTCTAGTCGAGAGCGCAATTGCTACAATTGTGGGAGACCCGGACACTACTCCAATGAGTGTACGGCACCCTACAAAAGAAGAGAATATTCTCCAAAAAGAAGAAGCAAAAGAGAAGAATCACCACCGAGAGAGAGGAGGAGTAGAGATGATCGTTATGTACGAAGACCCTCACGGAGAAGCAAGGATTCAGAAAGGAAGGACAAGTCATCAAGGAGCTACACAAAACGAAGACATCAAGCTCATGTTGGTGAATGGTTTTCCGGCTCCGACTCCGACCATCACTCCGAGAGAAGCTATCACTCCGACTTCGAATATACTCAAGATGAAGGTGTTGCCGGTCTAGCACTTGTGTCAACCAACTCCTACGACATATTTGATTCACCAAATGAAGGAATTGGAAGATGCTTCATGGCCAAAGGTCCAAAGGTAACACATCTCGAGTATGTTGATTTCAATAGTGATGAAGATGACTTGCTAGGTGATGATGATTTACTTATTGACAACTTAGTGATGAATACTATGATGAAACGTCAATTAATCATGCTAATCAAACGAATGACAATGATAAGGAGAAAATTGAGCTTCTAACTAAAGAACTAAACACTCTTAAGTTGGCTCATGAAACTATCTTCGAAGATCATCGAGAACTTTTAAGGTCTCATGAGAAGTTACGCTTTGAAAAGCTCAATCTTGAGCAAGATCATGAGTTCTTAAAGGCAATCAATGATGATCTCCGCAAGAAAAGTTCTTCTTACATTGCCAAGCGTTTACTCTTATCTACTTACATGCCTCAAGTCAAGTCTAGTAACAAGTACAAGAAAGATACTTCCTCTAGTAGTAACAATAATAATGTCAAATCCAATGTTGTTGCTTCTAGTAGTTCTCTTGATTCCACTAATGATTCTCTTAGCCAAGTTACACTTGAGCAAGAAAATAGTTTATTGAAGGGAATTATAGAGAAAGGTGTTTACAAGAGCCTTGCCGGAGTAAGCAATTCGAGGAAATTGTACATAAGCAAGGAAGGCACCGGAAGAATCAAGGTGTTGGTTTTGAACGAAAGTTCAACGCCAATGGAGTTGAGTGGGAAGAAGATCAATACCCCAAGACAAAGTTTGTTCCTCAACAAGAGAAGTATGATCCTACTTTCTTCAAGGGGACACAAGCTCAAGATGATCTTCCACCACAAGACCACAAGAACAAAGGCAAGGACAAGCTTCAAGAAGAGATTGATGCATTTAAAGAAGCACCTAAAGCCTCGTTCGAGTGGGTCCCCAAGACTACGTCAAGTTCTACTTCATCAAGTACAACTACAACTCCAAGGATTCCCATCAAGATGATGTGGATCCCGAAGAAGAAGAACTAGAGAGTTCTTGAGGCTGACTCCGCCAACATTCTTCACTCATATCATTTTGGCAAGAACAAGTGCAATCAACTTTCACATCTTGCACTAGTTCAAGGAGTCACAAACCCTCATGTTGGTAAGGCAAGGGACAAGGTAACCTAATGTTTTCATGGACATCATGTTATGTGTGCATCACTCTATGTCTATGGATATTCTTGTTTGTTCCTTGTGGGACTAACCCATGTAGGTATTGAAAGTGCAACTCACTCCAAAGGATTGCTCCAAATGATCTACATCAACATTGAGCATCTACATCTTCAACACCTACATGAAGTCATCATCGACAAAACCCAAGGTTAGTTTATCCCTCTAAGGGGGGATCTCACATCTAGTGGGAGCTTAACTCTAAGAATTGAGTCAAAGAAACTCTAATGGTGTGAACACATTAATGCATTATGTAAAAGTGGTAACCCCACTTGAGCTTAGACGATGAGTATGACCTATGATCAAATGTTCTCATTTGAGTCCTAAGTCAATATACTCATATATAGATGACCTAGTCATCGCTAGTTGTTTGATAGATGCTAAAATTGGTTGTGCATGCTCTGCCACATATTTCATTTGCCATCTTATTGTGTGAGCATGTTGGTGCATATTTTACTCATTCAAGGACATCCACTTGTTATTTTTCTTGTTTGGTTTCTTTTCTTTGTGCCAAGTGGATGGACAAGAATGCCTAAGAACCTTCTTTAGCTATCTATGCTTTTCTCGTCTCAAACTCTATTCATGCTACATCACAAAATTTGATCAAGTCAGATTCGAACCACTCTGTGTGAGGAGCACTCGGAGTCCCCGATTCGTCATAGACTTAAACTTCCAAAACCCCTTAGTGATTCTCGGTCTGACCGATCCTACCATTTCAGTCCTACCGAGATCATCAAGTTGATCTGAGTTTTCAATCTCGGTGCAACCGATTTGAACTTTTTGGTCTCACCGATTTGTCAGAATCGAACACAAGATGCATCTCGGTGCCACCGAGTTGTTCCACTCGGACACACCGACAGGGTTGGGCTATATATAGTCATGGGCAAAATTTTGGAAATTTCTCTGAAACCCTTCGTCCGCGAATCAGCTCGCTCTGCCATCGTGGTCTCCGGATCGTCTCCTCGTCGCCAGTAGCCTCCTGTCGCTGGTCTTCGCCGCCGTCAACGGATTTCGTCCCCGCCGTTGCCGCCGTAGCAAGTCCACCGCCAAGTTAGGTATGGACTTGATCTTTGTGCTATCCACGTCTGATTCCTAGCACATTGTTTTCATATTGAATCTTTCCACGATTGCAACTCTTCTATCCAGCCAAAGTAGTTCATAGATTAGATGAGATTCAAATTTTTAGGTTTAGGTTTCCGCCGAAACCATCTTGGATCCACTGAGTTGAGAAACTCGGTCTCACCGATTTGGCTTATGCCATTGCACTAGTGACTCTCGGTCTGACCGAGAATTACTAATCGGTGCAACCGATTTGAGGATTCTGTGAAACCCTAGCAGCCTCGGTGCCACCGAACTGAAACTCGGTCCAACCGAGATCATCAATTTAGGTTCCAAAACTGCTTCGGTATCACCGAGTTTGAAAATCGGTGGATCCGAAATGCTTTCTGTGGAAAACTAAAACTGAACTTTTGAGTCATTCTTTTGCAAAAACCTCTGCATTTTGTGATGCTCATATTTTCTATCTCATCTATAAACTCTTCACAGGGTCAGCAGTCAGCTTTTGCAGTATGTCTGATCAAAGTGACAGCTAGAATAGGTCAGAAGAGCAGATAGGCTTGAGTGAGGGCACTAGTCCCTCAACTTCAAATGAAGGGAGCAGAAGTACTCCTAGCAATTTGCCTAAGGCTGCTACTAGGCAAAGGAGGAAAATAACTTCAGATTCAGAGGATGAAGATTACAAAGCTGAGGAAGATGAGGCTACTTCCAAGAAAGTTGTGCTCAAGAAGGAAAGGGTCATGAAGATCAAAAGGCCTGCAGGAAGACAACCAATGTCCAAGGCCAGAACATCAACTCAACTACCTGAAAATCCTGATCCCAAAGAGCCAGTTGCTGAAAGCAAGAAGAGGAAGGAAAGGGTCAAGAAGACCATGGCCAGAGTTGTTGGGCAAACTTCCATGATGGAAGAGGAAGAGCCTGCTGCACCAGCACAAAAGGCACCAAAGCTTATGGGTGGTGCTATTAGATCAGGGGCTGCCACATCTAAGCCCAAGGAAGCACCCAAAGCTGCCCCCAAGGCCAAGTCTGCACCAAAGAGGAATACTAGGAGTATTCCAGCTGCTGAGAAGAACAAGGCCCCAAAGCTCGAGGTTGATGAGGAAGATGAAGGAGGACAAGTTCTGAGGAAGCTCAAGCCAAAGATACCAGACCACAATGATGCCCATCCTGTGGCCGAGAACATGAGAATCAGAAAGGATTCAGGGCTGAGACTGTGGAGAATGGAAGATCCATATGCTTCAAGGAGAAGAACTGCTTTTGATTACAGGTTCCATACAAAGGAACAACAGGACTTCTATGAGACAATCTTGTTGGACAAGAAGCCCATTGTGTGTGATATGAGGTGGGTCGACTGGACCAACATGAAAGAGAATGAAGAGCACTATCCTGGAGTGCAGGACAACTTTATTGCTTGTGGAGTTGCAGATTTTGTCGTGCAAAATCTCACAAATTGGAATGATGAGCTTATCATGCAGTTTTACTCCACAACACATTTTTACCCAGATGGGAGAATTGTTTGGATGTCTGAAGATACAAGGTACCAGTCAACTGTTGAGGAGTGGGCAAAGCTGATAAATGCCCCAGAGGAGAATGAGGATGACCTAGACATTTATGCCAAGAAGAAAAAGGATCACAATTCAATGGCTCACATGTACAAGGAAATTCCAAACAAGGCATTAGCAACTCACAAGTTTTGATTAGTTCACTTTCTGCTGTCAGGATTGCCAACTATAAATTGGATTCTGAGGCACACCTTGTTGCCCAAGTCAGGTGACCATAACATGATCAGAGGGCATGCCATCACTACTAGGGAAAAGGCTAGTAGCAGCGCGGGTTTTAGGTGTATCAGTAGCGCGGGGTGGGGCGCTACTAATAAGGCGCTACAGCTAACATATAGAAGTAGCGCGTGGTCACCGGGCGCCATGCTACACAAGTGTAGCAGCAGCGCTGTTATCGAGCACGCCATCGCTAGTAGCTCTAGCGCCTTTTGCAGCAAGCGCCATCGCTATAGCTAGCGCTGCTGCTAACTTCTATACACTCGCCATGCTAATTTAACAGGTTTTTGTTTTTTTGGCATATTTGATTTGTATTTGAACAGGCTTTATAGAAGAATCTTTAGCACATAGAAATGTCATCATGATACACATACAAATGCCTGCGAGACCACGAATATAATCATAGCATATACATACAAATAGTCTCATCATAATCATCATCCAACACAAAGTGGTCTCTCGTCATCATCTCGAAAATAGAGATACAAGTCCTTGATTACTTGCAAATACATCGTCATCCATCTAAACAATGGTATACGCGAGAAGAGCTATCACTTTGAGTACATGAGTTCGTATCCCTCTCTCGCATTAGCGTGAACCTAAACTAACTACTGCCGTCGCTTGAAATCGGAAACCGCAACACCTGGCTCGACACTCCGCCACTCATCGATATATACTCCTGGTGTAGCACTTATTCGCCATCTATGATCTATGCACCGCATCGTCACATGAGTCGATGATATGCAACATATATAGTTGAGCAACGAGAAGAGATGACTTGACAAAAATAGAAACAACCTATCATAAGCATAAATAACAAAGTTCATCGTACCCAAAATGCCCTAACTAGAGTGATCTTCGCTAGTCGAGGAGGAGGACGGTTTAATTACACCACAAATAAAGTTTCACTGCGCATAACTCAAAGTTTTGTCGTATGGAAAGTATGGACTAAACAGACATTGTCATATATCGACAATCACTCCAACATGCCGTGCCATCCATCGAGGTCGTGAGATAGTCCCCAGCTTAGTGAAAGGCTTCATGTCGAGACGCCGAGAGGCTATCCATGTTCGGACGCCTTACCGCGACATTTGTCCTTCTCCGTAGAACATCCCTGTTTTTTGACGACCTCTTTCATGATGATTTGGGCAAGTTCGCTGGATGTTATAGAACTCAGCTCAAGTCGATGATCCTCGATATCTCCTATGTCCTTTGCCCATTGCAGAATATGGGCATCGCCAGATGTAGGTGACATTTGAAGGTTCGGTGATCCCGCTCGTACTCCGAAAGATGTGGTGTAGGACATTGAATCCATCATTAAGAGAATCATTCGGTTGCGGATGCAGCAGAAGTCGGTCTTATGGCGGCATGCCCTGCCGCCCTTCTCTTCTTGTGCCTAACCTCTCCACCCCTTGCTTGGTAGTAAAACATAGCACTGTCGAGAACATCTTTGATGTGGGTGTAATCCTTTTTGTGAATGTTCTTCAACGAGTCCAAGTAAAGAGCGTGGGAGAATCGGGGGTAGAGGATGATGAGGACAGCGCCGCGGCCAATGCATAAAATAAGTACACCTCAAATTAATTAGCCTCCACCGTGCAAATGAATTATTGAAATCGAAGGAAGGATAGCAGCGCGAATGACTTACACGGGATGATAAGGCACGAGAATCGCCTCCTTGTCCTTATTGGCGAGCATGAAAATGATGATGTAATCCTCGCATATTCACGCTGCTCCGCATGCACTCCCAAGAAGCTCTCGTGCATGTAGTACGGGTCAGCGACACGATATGACGATCTGCTCAACCCCAATGATGTAGTTCATGTGCAAGGCATAAAGGCGGACAAACGTAAAATCCAGCTTCTTCACGTGAAACATGTCGAATATGTAATCGAATCGGAGGAAGAACTTATCCGCAGGGAAGCTGTCGACGTACGACATTTGCCGCGGAACGTTAACCACGTACAGTGGGTATCCTGGATCTTTCGAGGCGATGAGGCATTTCTTTACCCGCAGCACATCATCATGAAGTCTCCTTAGATCGCCGAATCTGGCCCGTAGCGCTGTTGCAGGTAGGATTGGTTGACCGGGGATATGCCATTTATCCGCATCGGGAATATCTATACAGTCCTGAAGCCGAGGCTGCTGAGGCGGCTGGATCATAGAATCAACTTTTTTGCCTTTCCTCGCTCTCTGCCTAGACTTCTTTACTACCGGAAGGTCGTCAATAATACGTTGAGACGGTAATTCAGGCACCGACTCATGACGCTCAAACCCTGAGGAGGCGCCAGTATAGACATACTGTTCAGCGCCATCGTCATCCTCATCCTCATCCATGGCGACGTCATCAGCGACTAATGGAGCCTCCTCCTTACCCCGGCCGCTATCACCCAACCCGACACCCGACGCTAATTGGGTAGGTGGGGTGTTGATGTTCATACCTTGCTGAGGCTGCGTGCTCGTGGGTGTGCTCCCGGCCGCCTCCAGACGAAGCAGACTCTTTGGCCACAACAGGACCCACCCATTGCAACAATCACCAAGCCGCCGCGGTGTCTCCTCCTCATCCACCAGTAGTGTTGGAGGAGGCAAATTCTCGTGGCCCGGTTCGACACTGGCCATGGAAACCTTGAAGACATTCGGGGGGATCGGCCGGCTGTGGAACAATGGTTCCTTCGGCTTCATTATCGTCGCCTTCCCCACGGCCACCTTCTGGTCGCCGATGGTGTACAATATGGTGCACGGGGTTTCGTCGGCCTGCAAAGAAAAGTCTGCGATGTGAGACATCCGAAAGGCAACGAAAACGGGAGATTATACATTTATATTGAAGGGGGCCGGTGTGACAGATACCGTGAGGGCGTCGAGCTCAGCCAAAGACGAAGCACCGCCGAGCACGTCCGGTGCGGGAGCCGGTGCGGGAGCCGGTGCGGGAGCAGGTGCTGGAGCCGGTGCGGGAGCAGGTGCTCCCAAGAAGTCAGCATGGGGAAAGTCGTCTGCATTTTTTTCTGGATTTTTCCTTGTCCAAGTGATAACGCCCGTCACCAAGGAAGTAGACAAATCTGCAACCGCCTGTTATGCGGCAGCTACCGTTGTTGCGACTTTCTGAGATGATTTCTTCTCAACTGCAATCTCAACCTTCTTGTCGATGTTTTCTTCAGTTAACCTCCGTCTTTCCTTTCTCTCCTCCGTGGTATCACGGTAGTACTTCTTCCACGTGGCGCCGTCTCCGACACCGTGCATGCGTCATACGACGGTCGAGTATCCACCGGTTGTCGTTTCAATATGTTCAACGCCCGGTTGAATGGAGTGTCCCACTTGGGCCTCGCCAATGCCTCAGATGGCGAGTCGCTTTCGGCCGCAATCCGGTGCTGCTCTCTCTGCAAAAGGCACAAGGATCGTTTACAAATATGACTAACGCGTGCAGTCGAATTGATCAGAAACTAAAATTACTAGCAGTCTCATGAACTCCGTAATGACCGGTGTTGTCTCGTAAACCTTCTTCAGTGGGTCCCAACGGTGCGGGCCCTCGGGGCGCCACGCCTCCTGCGGACGGTGAAATCCGCCAAGGGGTCTGGATGCCCAGACTCGCGGCTTCCGCGCCCTCCTTGGCCCATTTGGACCTCTTTCCGTCAGAACCACGGCTTCCGAGTGGTGGCTCCCAATGTTCCTCTTTGAAGCCCCTTCATGTACTTAGACTTTTTGGCAGCTTCGGCCTCGCAAGCCTCCTTGAATATTTGAAACTGCTCTTCCGTGATTGTCGAATTATCCTTTACAATCTCGGAGTAGGGTTCCCCGTTGTTGATCTTTGCTTTCACTCAATTTTTCCAGGCGGCCAACGCGTCGCTAAACTTGGTCATGGCGTGTTTGTTTATCTTCTTCATTGCCGGGTCCTCGTCTGGATCTTCATAATCCTTCTCATTCCGGCCCGGGAACAAGAATATCTGGTGAAACTTCTTTAGGAGGGAGCTCCTCATATTTTCTATCTTCTGTAGTTTCTCATCATTGATGGTGGTGGTTGTCCGTACGATGCAGCCAATTTAATTGCCGTAGCACGTGCGCGCTTCCTCGGGCGCCTTTGGCTCAAAATTGCCGTCGTCCACCTCCGTGACCACCAGTCTAGTAGTCCTGAGTTTGTTAGGAACCCGTTGCCTCTTTGCTTTCGGTTCTACACCGGCTCCGCTCCCCGAGGCAGCACCGGTCTCAGCGCCGGTCTCGATGCCGGTCTGAACCTCAGCGCCGGTCTCTGTCTCAGCACCGGTCTACGTGTCGGTCTCAGTCCCCGATGCCACCGGTGGGCCCAGCAACAACATCGGTTGATCGTCGGCACGGCTAAAATATTCGTCTGCCGCCAGGTAGACGTCGTCGCAATCACCAGAACCCTGTCCTTCATCGTTGCTAGCCATGTTTCCTATGATTAAATCTAGTCAATTAATTCTAGGCCTAATAAAATGAATAATGACATAAAAATGACTATTGTTTTGCAGGAATGTTGACTCCTTCCTGGTGCGGCAAATCCCGAGCACTCGATATGTCCTAGTTTGTAGCACAAGTCATGCCGAAATTCACGGAAAATTTCGGCATGACCTTTGCTAAAAAGTGGACAAATCGAGAACCTGAAATTTGCCGGAACAGAAATGAATCAACATTCCGACAAAACATAGGCCACTCAGCATCATTCCCTGGAAACAACAAAGCCACTTGGGCACAATCGAACAACTTCAATGAATAGATATAACATAACCACTTCAATGAAAAATAAAATTTGCCTAAATTCTTTTCCTTGAAAAATAGTGGTCTTTTCAAAAATCAAAAACCTTTTCAAAATGACCTCACCAAACACTTCTCTGCCTAGGATAGAACCCAAATTATGTTGATCTAGCTATTCCTCTCTCTCACACAAACACACATTATTATCTCTAACCCTTCTCTGCCTAGGACAGAACCCAATTAAATTGCAAAGGAACTCCATTTCTCTAACCCTTCTGACCTAATGCTCTAAAATAAAATTTTCCTCTAACCTAGCCAACCTACTTAACCTAGCTTGTTAATCCAACGAACCTAATTAACCTACCTATTTAACCTAGTTAGTTAATCTAGTTTACCTAGATAATTAACCCTAATTAAACAAGTTAACGCAGCTAGTTCTCTGTCAAAGCCCAAAATAAATTTTTGCACTAATTAACATAGATAATTAACCTAATTAAACTAGTTAACCTGACTAGTTCTCTGTCAAAGCCCTAACTAAATTTTTGCACTAACCTAGATAATTAACCTAATTAAACTAGTTAACCTAACTACTTCTCTGTCAAAGCCCTAACTAAAATTTTGCCCTAACTTAGATAATTAACCTAATTAAACTAGCTAACCTATGCATGAGAGAGAGAGAGAGAGGAGGGGTGGGGGCTTACAGAGGATGGCTCCGGTGGTGGGGACGGAGGCAGTGGTGGCGAGGGAGGCAGGGGCGTCTCCGGTGACGGCGAGGGAGGCAGGGACGTCTCCGGTGATGGCGAGGGAGAGGTGGCTCCAGTGGCGTTGACGAGGCCGCGCGGCTCCGTGGCGTTGGGGGCGGCTCCGGTGGCGTCGACGGCGCACGGCTCTGGTGGCATCGACGTCGGCAGGAGACGGCGGTGAAGTGGGGCGACGGCGAATCAGGGATACGGCGGCGTGCGGGGTGGGTTGAGGGATTTGGGGGAGAGGCGGTGGCCGGGGGGAAACGGTTTTTTGGTTAAGTCAAACTTAGCGGTAGCGTGTTTTGTAAAACGACGCGCTGCTGCTATAGCTATGTAATTTTCTTCCATTTTTTATTTTCCTTTTCTGTTTCTATAGCGGGGGTCTACGACACGCGCTGCAGCTACGTTAGCTATAGCGCCTCTTACAAACACACGCTGCTGCTATGCCTTCCTCCGTTTTTTCGCTTTTTCATTTATTTTGCTTTACATTTTATTGTTTCCTTTCTCCCTTTTCTATTTCTTTCATTTTCATTTACTTTTCTATTTGTTTTTCATCTTATTTTATTTCCGTTAGTAGTAGCGCTCTTCCGAGGAAACGCGCTGCTACTTATTCCCTAGCGAGCGCTGCTTCCTACAAGCCCGCTACTGCTATGCGTAGCCTATCATTCTAGCAATGGAAATATTAGTAGTAGCGCTTTTGCCACACGCCGCTCATCGCTAAATTTGTATCTGTAGCGCCGTTTTTCTTCAGTCGCTACTGCTATCTAGCACTAGCGCCCTTTTTTGACCCACACTGTTGCTAAATTTCTGTGTATAAGGTTTTCCCTAGTAGTGCATCAACATGTTGCATGTGTTTGATGTGCCACAGAAGTTTAAAGTCATAATCCTGATCATTGAAACTATCAAGAGGACTGCAGCAGATCAGAAGAGGAGCTGTGGATATGCACCTCAGATTCAAGAACTGATAAACTCAAAGATGGGCACAGGAAAATATCAGTTGGATAAGGAACACTTTCCACTTTATCCAGACTTTGAGGACAATGAGGTTGTCATGAATGAAGATGATCCACAATCAGTTCAAGCTCACGAGAAGAAGGAGAAGGCAAAGAGGGAGAAGGCTGCCAAGATGCCAACTCAAGAGGAGGCATCTGAGTATTTCTTGAAGAACAAGCAGGAGCAGCTTGGTTACTTAATAGCATCAACTCTGAGTATTGAGAAGGGATTGGCCACCCTAACTAAAAACCAGGAGAGCCTGGAGAGAATCATAGAACAAAAGTTCTATAACTTAGATGTGAAAGTAACTGAGATTCAGACTGCAGTGGAGGAACTACAAGATGACATGCAGGAGAGGAAGGGCAAGACTACAACCAATGTGTTTGCTGAGTGCCTAGAGCCCAGAGGTCATCAGCAAGCGAGTTTAGACACAAGAGCAACTACGTCTGCACCAGCTACAGCCTCAAGTGCCACCAGCTCCAAAGACCTTCATCAGCTCCAGCTCCATCTACATCAACTGAAGTCTTCGTCCAAGGAGCCATCTCTACACCACCACCAGAAGATCAAGCCTGAGAGTCGATCTAGCACTATGCATTTTCTATGAACTTTTTGGTAACTTGTTGCCAAAGGGGGAGAAAAATGTATAGATCATAGGCTTCGAGAGAGAGAGAGTGTTGCTTTTGTTCTCTCTTGCTTTGGTGGTTTTTCAAACTTTGTTTGCTTTTGGTTGAGATACTATGTTTGTGAGACATTGATGATCATGTGTTTGATCATAAGCTACACTTATGCATTGCTTGATATTATCCTATCTATCTTATGTGATCACTCACTTTGCTTGGTGATGAGTGCATGTATTCATTGTTTATTATTTTGAGCGCTCCACCAAGATGTATGTGACATGGAACAGTAACCAATGAGCCTAATTCATTTTGCATTTGCAGTCCAAAGCAAATCTAAAACTATGCACTAATTTAGGGGGAGCTCTTGCTTATCACATACCTCTCAAAGCGACGATGTTATTTAAATCTTATTATCATTTGTCGAAGCTTTGATCTATATGTTGTCATCAATTACCAAAAAGGGGGAGATTGAAAGTGCAACTATCCCTAGGTGGTTTTGGTAATTCATAACAACATATAGCTCATTGAGCTAATGCTATTCCAAGACTATTATTTCAGGAAAGCTCAATGAATGGCATGGCATGGATGATGAAAGTGGATCCCTCAAAATACTAAGGACAAAGGATTGGCTCAAGCTCAAAAGCACAAGACTCTTCATTTTACATTTTAGTGATCCAAGATCACATTGAGTCTATAGGAAAATCCTATACTATCAAGAAGGGATGAGGTGTTGCTTAATGAGCCTTTTGCTTCATGTGCTTAGTGATATGCTCCAAAACCCTCAACTACTTTCCCACATCCACAAATGACCTAAACCTAAAGCCAAAATCGGCCACACCGATTCTTTCTATCCGGCGCCACCGATTCCAAAAGTCATAGCCACTGCCACAAACCCTAAGCAAATCGGTCTTACCGATAGGGATCTCGGTCTCACCGAGATGGGGTTACAATCTCTCTGTTTCCTTCAGAACGTTTCGGTCTAACCAAGTGAGTGATCGGTCCCACCGAGATTGCAATGTAAACTTTCTGTTTCCTTTTTGTAACATTTCGGACTCACCGAAAAGAGCAAATCGGTCCCACCGAGTTTACCTGACCAACTCTCTGGTTAGCTAATTACCAAAATCGGTCTCACTGAGTTTGTGTAATCGGTCTCACCGAGATTACGTTATGCCCTAACCCTAACCATATCGGTCTCACCGAGATGCATGTCGATCCACGAAAATCACTAACGGTCACTAGGTTTACTAAATTGGTCTGACCGAGTTTAACTATTCGGTCCCACCGAGTTTGGTAGATTGTGTGTAACGGTTAGATTTTGTGTGGAGGCTATATATACCCCTCCACCTCCTCTTCATTCGTGGAGAGAGCCTTCAGACTGAACCTGCACTTCCAACTTACCATTTCTAAGAGAGAACCACCTACTCATGTGTTGAGGTCAAGATATTCCATTCCTACCATATGAATCTTGATCTCTAGCCTTCCCCAAGTTGCTTTCCACTCAAACCCTCTTTCCACCAGATCCAAATCCTATGTGAGAGAGTTGAGTGTTGGGGAGACTATCATTTGAAGCACAGTGCAAGGAGTTCATCATCAACACACCATTTGTTACTTCTTGGAGAGTGGTGTCTCCTAGATTGGCTAGGTGTCACTTGGGAGCCTCCGACAAGATTGTGGAGTTGAACCAAGGAGTTTGTAAGGGCAAGGAGATCGCCTACTTCGTGAAGATCTACCGCTAGTGAGGCAAGTCCTTCGTGGGCGACGACCATGGTGGGATAGACAAGGTTGCTACTTCGTGGACCCTTCGTGGGTGGAGCCCTCCGTGGACTCGCGCAACCGTTACCCTTCATGGGTTGAAGTCTCCATCAACGTGGAGGTACGATAGCACCACCTATCGGAACCACGCCAAAAACATCTGTGTCTCCAATTGCATTTGAATCCTCTAAACCCTTCCCCTTACTTTCTTGCAAGTTGCATGCTTTAATTTCCGCTTCCAATATACTCGTTGCATGCTTGCTTGAATTGTGTGATGATTGCTTGACTTGTCCTAAAATAGCTAAAATCTGCCAAATTATAAAATTGGGAAAAGGTTAAGTTTTTATTGGTCAAGTAGTCTAATCACCCCCCTCTAGACATACTTCAAGGTCCTACAATATCAGGTGCGCCGCACGATCACGACGAGCATGACCTAACTCTGCCACCGGACGGTGTTCAGGAGATCACACCTGTGGCTACTCCGGCCCTAAATCCGGAGCAGAGTGCGCCGTTGAGGGAGTTCCGGACGAGGGGGTGTCCGGATAGCCGAACTATCATCATCGGCCGGACTCCAAGACTATGAAGATACAAGATTGAAGACTTCGTCCCGTGTCCGGATGGGACTTTCCTTGGCGTGGAAGGCAAGCTTGGCGATACGGATATGTAGATCTCCTACCACTGTAACCGACTCTGTGTAACCCTAGCCCTCTCCGGTGTCTATATAAACCGGATGGCTTTAGTCCATAGGATGAACAACAATAATACCATAGGCTAGCTTCTAGGGTTTAGCCTATTTGATCTCGTGGTAGATCCACTCTTGTAACACACATCATCAATATTAATCAAGCATGACGTAGGGTTTTACCTCCATCAAGAGGGCCCGAACCTGGGTAAAACATCGTGTCCCTTGTCTCCTGTTACCATCCGCCTAGACGCACAGTTCGGGACCCCCTGCCCGAGATCCGCCGGTTTTGACACCGACATTGGTTCTTTCATTGAGAGTTCCTCTGTGTCATCACCGATAGGCTCGATGGCTTCTTCGACCAACATCAACGACGCAGTCCGGGGCGAGACTTTTCTCCCCGGACAGATCTTCGTATTCGGCGGCTTCGCACCACGGGCCGATTCGCTTGGCCATCTGGAGCAGATCGAAAGCTACGCCCCTGGCCGCCAGGTCAGATTTGGAAGTTTGAACTTCACGGCTGACATCCGCGGGGACTTGATCCTCGATGAAGTCGAGCCACAGCTGAGTATGCCGCACTGTCACGACGAGCATGATTTAGCTCTGCAGCCGGACAGTACCCTGGAGGCTGCACTCGAACCCGCTCCGATCTTCAATTCGGAGCCGGCTGCGCAGATCGGGGACGGATGGCTAGACACCGCCTCGGGGGCTACAACCTCTACGGCGATAGAGCCGAACACTGATCTTGACCCTCATAAAGCTCGCGACTCCGAGGTGCCGGAGTCCTTGCCGAACTTCGAACCTCCCGCGCCCCCTCCGATCGAATCCGATTGGGCGCCGGCCATGGAGTTCACCGCAGCGGACATCTTTCAACTCTCACCTTTTGGCAACATCTTGAGTTCGCTAAAGTACCTCTCGTTATCAGGAGAACCCTGGCCGGACTGCGGTCAGGACGGTTGGGATGTGGACGACGAAGAAATTCAAAGCCCACCCACCACCCACTTTGTAGCCGCTGTCGACGATCTAACCGACATGCAAGACTACGACTCTGAAGACATCAACGGTATGGACGATTTATGCCGGAGATTTAACAAGAACCAGCGCCTACCGGCAATCGGAAAGCCACCTCATCATATGACATATACATGGTGGATATCCCAAAGGATGGGAATGGCGAAGGAACAGAGGAGGATGACCCCTCCAAGAAACAGCCCAAGCGTCGGCGTCAGCGGCGCCGCTCTAAATCCCGCCACAGCAAGAATGAAGATTCCGGAACCGGAGATAACAATACACCGGACAGTGCCGAAGACAATCCACTCCAGCAAGATCCGGCGCAGGAGGATGGAGATGCTAGCCCTCGCGAGAGAGCGGCAGAAGAAGAGGTAGAGGATTATATGCCTCCCTCCGGAGACGAAGCAAGCCTCGACGATGATGAATTTGTCGTGCCTGAGGATCCCGTGGAACAAGAGCGTTTTAGACGCAGGCTTATGGCCACGGCAAACAGCCTCAAGAAAAAGCAGCAACAGCTTAGAGCTGATCAGGATCTGCTAGCCGACAGATGGACTGAAGTCCTCGCGGCCGAAGAGCATGAGCTCGAACGCCCCTCCAAAAGCTACCCTAAACGCAAGCTGCTCCCCCGATTAGAGGAGGAGGCTTACGAACCCGCATCACCAGGAGACAATACGGCTGACCGACCACCCCGTGGTCGCGATAGAGAGGCCTCTAGGCCCTTCACTAGAACCGTACCCCGTCATCGCTCAAAAAGCACACGGCCACAGGGGAACGCTCCGGACGTGCAAGACATATTGGAGTACAAGGCAAGACAATCAAGATCGATTTATGGATCGCGTGGGCGCCCCACGGTACGTGACGACAACCGTCGCGCCAGACACAGTAAGTCCGGCCGGGCCGAACAAAACTGACAAAGCTCTTTTGAGCTCCGTCGTGATATCGCCGAGTACACAGGCGCCGCACACCTACTATGCTTCACAGACGAAGTAATGGATCATCAAATCCCCGAAGGGTTTAAACCGTCAATATTGAATCCTATGATGGCACAACAGACCCCGCGGTTTGGATCGAAGACTATCTCCTTCACATCCACATGGCCCGCGGTGGCGATCTTCACGCCATCAAATACCTCCCCTCAAGCAAAGGACCAGCCCGACATTGGCTCAACAGCTTGCCAGCGAGTCAATTGGGAGCTGGGAGGACTGAAGCCGCATTCCTCAATAACTTCCGGGCACTTGTATGCGACCACCAGACGCTGATGACCTAAGCCGCATAATTCAGCAGCCGGATGAATCGGCCGGACAATTACGGACACGGTTCTTAACCAAGAAAACCAAATCATCGATTGTCGGGACGCGGAGGCCCTCGCGCCTTCAAGCATAACATCCGCGACGAGTGGCTTGCCC